>OU026073.1:13475000-14185000 GCA_907269065.1 Crocallis elinguaria
GTTTGTGGTGGCAGAGTAATAGGATTTTATGGGGGTGTCTCGTGCCACTTAGAGGAAACTGGAGTAATGTCTTGTACGGCGTTAAGCGCAGTTTATTACATAACTTAGACTGTAGACAAAGTTATAATGTATGATTGTTATAAGTTGGAAGATCTCTTTGTAGTATTTGTTATGCTTTCTAGAATTATTGTTCTGTACTTATAAGATTTTTACACACAATCATAACTTTTTGAAAACCTCTTTGACACTGTGGAACATCTAACTATAAATATACATGACATAATATGTAATATATTTATACATAATAGGTTGATCTTAAGTTCTGATCTTATGTGACGATGTGCTCGAAGAAGGTTATAATAAATTGATAAACGTTTTGTGGTTAAAAAGTTAAAGCGTTCTCTATCAGATAACCCAAGAACTTTAAAGTCTTTGAGAGAATCCTTACATTAACAAAGATTATAAACTATTTATATCATCAGATTCTAGTCACACTGAACTTGTCTAGGTCGATCACGGGACGGGACAGAATTGCTGGGCTTATAAAATGAATACTTGCCTAATGTCTCAGGGCAATGAGTCCATTGCAGAGCTGCACAGTGCACAGGCCTTTGAGTTTCATAGTTCCAAGTGACACAATAACTGTTATGGGCTGGCGTAATGTTTATCATCAAACGACCCGGTCGTCTCGTATCCATTAGTACTAGGTGGTAGGACTGACTCTTCTTCGAGTGTCCGCCTGGGTTGGTACCACCGCTTTGCTCGTGAAGAGTGCCGCCAAGCTGTAACATGCAAGCATTATGTACTGTGTTCCTGTTTGATGAAAATTACTGGGCTTATTATGAGACTTAATACCTAATGTAACGTAACGAGCGCACTGCTGCAGTGCTACACAGGGCTTTGTGTTTCAAAGTTCTGAATAGCACTGCTATAATTGTTATGGGGCCGTTGTTATGCTTACCATCAGAAAAACGACTGGCTCGCCAAATAGCATAAAAATGTATAAAAAAGGACCAAACCTGCAGGACAACCAGAAGACTTCTTTTTTAAGGAATTTATTTTGGTAGGAATCCTTCAACCATTATTTCCGATTAAACTTCCGACGAAGGCCAGAAATATTATTCCGCTACATAATCATCTAACGTTTTCAAATCCACCCAAAAACAATAATGGAAATTCTTCGGTAAATAAATTAAGATATGAACTTTGTTTTGGGAAAAGAAAAACAAGGTTAAAAGTTTAGATTGAATTCTTGGTAAACGAAGCCGCAACGATGTTCCGGGGCGGGAGATCATAAAATCAATTTAAATTGGACACGAACAAAATTGTTTAGAACGCGGATAACATGTTTCAATTTATGAGAGGCCTTTGAGGGAACGGAAAGTTACGGTCATCGATCTTGATTGATGTTTTCAACTGATGCTTCTTCTTTCTAACGTTAATCTCCCTCTAAAGATTATTAAAAACAAGGTTTTTAAAGGCTCCTCAAATTCCTCTCTAGTCACAGCTTGTCTGAAGAGATAGGCGTTAAGACCACCCATTGTACCATATTATGTTTGTGAGCTATTTTACCTTTGTGCAATGCTGGTGCACAAAACACGTTAATCAAATTAATCCCACTTCCCGCAGTTCGATTGAGCCGAAATTTTACATACATAATATGTAAATCGGATGACAACGCAATATGATGATGTCACAGAGCTGGTCTGATGATTGAGGCGGGAGGCGGCCACAGGAACTCTGTAAGGAAACGACGTCACCTCATCGCGTTTGGGCTCGTTTGATTTGTCTTTCCAAGTAGGTACTACTACTCTAGGTACTCTACTACTACTATTCTAGGTAATATTCTGGCTCCTGAGGATGGAGCCAGAAGGTGGCCACAAGATTACACTACCAATTATGTATTTTATAATAGCATGTCTGGAAACATATATTTTTCCACAAAAAACTTATATCTGCATATGTTGTTTAAAATTCGCGGAAATTGTTTTCGTAAAACTGATCCGACGCGACGTGTTAATTGACTATCAACTAGAATTGATACAGCCAGCAATTTCGAAATAGTTATGTAGGAAACTATTTCGCGTAGCACTCTATTTTTATTTTTAAGTATATTAAATTTAAATCTGATATCTAATAATAAACACACACGCGCGATAGATTCTGTGACGTAGTTGTTTGGTACATTGGCTCATGGTAATGGGGTTTGTATTAATTCCCGCTAGAGGATAAAATAAATATAATAGTGAGTCGTTAGCCTGATGGTAAAAATAACGCCGGCAGATAACAATTGAAGTGCCACTCAGAACTTTGAAACACCAAGGCCTGTGCGGCACTGAATTGCGATCGTTACTTGTACAGTAATATCACTGACTCCTTAACTTTGCTCATCGTACCGGAACACAATCCTTACAACAACTGCTTGGTGGCAGACTGAGCAAAGCGGTGGTACCCACCCAAACGGACACTCCTACCACCCGGTAACCTGCAATCGTTTCAAATAAAACAGATAATTAAAATATATAATGTCAGTAACATAATAAAGCGAAACTATCGCGGCCTAAATAAACATTTAGCGTCAGATTTATTCAAATTGCCGAGAGAGCGTTATTCGCACACAGAATAAACGTAAAGGGGAATCACGCCAGTAAAACACGCTCAATAGAGAACCGTGTGCGTATTTCATTGACAATTTGCAAGTATACGTTTTTAGCTGGTAGGGTTACCAGACAAACCGCCTACGAAGAAACGGCTATAGATTGAACTAACTTAATTAAACGTCAATTGTCTTATATCAGCCTGTGATCATATGGAACAGATCTCTTCTTAACATTGATTGTACTATAATTGTTTGTATTGTTTAAAATGTAATTGCGTTTTTGTATCATTTTTAACCGACTCCAAAAAAGGAGAATGTTCTTAATTCATCTGTAGGTATTTTTTTGTGCCGATATTATTCGATTTCTCCGAATTGTCAACCGATTTAAATGATTCTTTTTTAATGAGTAGGGTATATATCAAGGGTGGTACTTTTATAAATATTATTAATAAATACCACCCCTAAGGGTGGTGAATTATAACATAATATTTTTCACCAAATGACTAGTATTATTGTTTAGAGCTACGCTAAATTTTTCGATTGTGTTGCATACTTATAGAGTTTATATACTTCTTATTTGTTATTTAATAAAATAAAAAAAGTCTGTAGAAATTAAAATTACGTGTGTAAAATTTTACACAACAATTTTTCTACTCGATACCAACGCTTATAGAAAAAAGGGGATGGCCACCCTACGAACCTCCAGGTCGCCAATAAAGTAAGGGTGTGTAAGAATGAAGACGAATGACGGCCTTGCAGCGTTGCGACGGAGGACAAACAAACGTGGGAGAGCAGCTCGTGGCTTTGCGACCTACTTTGGCAAAGATGTGATCTTAAATATAGTTCAAGTATCTGCATCCCACGCCAGTAGTCATTCGCACGATAGTGAGAAACTATAATAGGTATATAGAAGCTACATTATAAATACATGTAGTTGCACGTTTTAATGTTTTTAAATTCGTACGTGCAATCGTCTAGTCAAACGTTTCATCTGGACATGGACTACGCATTGTGAGAGAAAACATCTCAAACATTTCGCAGCCAACGGAACTCGACCTCGTGACTCCTGATCTCCGTGACAGGTTTTCATCCAACACAACTATGAGACCAAATGATGCTAGTTACGAATGGCTTTTTTTCTAATGTCTTTGCCTCTATGATAAATAAATAGACTTATGTTTATTCTGGATGAGGACAAACCCATGTTACAATTTGTCTTATTGAGAAGTTAACAAGTAATCAATAATTTACATAACATAGAGAACCAATTTTATTAGGATCCAAGTGGCATTGTAAGGGGGAGACCTATGTTCAGCAGTGGAAGTCTTCTGGCTGATAATGATGAATATCACTTCTATGATATCATCTCTAGAAGCTTCCACCATTATCCACAAACCGTAATGCATTAACGCACGCCAATTGTCAAAACAATCAAGTACCCCCAAACTCCAATAACGCGCCCAAAGCCGGAGCGCGGGACGAAATACGTAACGACATCAAAATCCGGCGCAAAACAAAGCAATACAAACAGCGATCAAGGGGCTCAATAAGGAGGGCACAGTTCAGAAACAGAGTGGGAGGTTTCACTCAAAAAACTGGATCAAATACACACACATACGTCCGTATGCTGCATTTAAATCAGCTCATATGGACTCACTTCTGAGGCGTTAGTTTCCTTATATAGACACAGGCCTTTCCAACCTCCACCTACAAGATCCAGCAAGTACGTCTACATACCAATGTGATATCTAAGTAGAGATTCAGATAACACATCGTAAAGGTAAAACAACAAAATTAAGGCAAACAATATTCGTCCATGCACAGTGTTTGTTTCCAGCATATTTATTATTATTGAATTACAAAATTGTACTAAGAATTTCGAATTTTAAAATCTGGTTTACAGAAAATTTTAATTTTAAAATCTGGTACTTACAGGTAAAACAACAAAATTAAGGCAAAAAATATAATACCTACTGAGTAATTGAGTATTCGTCCATGCACAGTGATTATTTGCAGCATATTTATAATTATTGAATTACACTATTGTACTATTGAATTTCGAATTTTAAAATCTGGTTTACATTAAAATATGAGGTATTTGCAAAGCGATAGTGAAATATATTATGTGCAATTAAATTAATGAAATAGATGATTTTATTATGCAGTTTAATTTTTCATCAGCCTTAGTTCGTCTTCATGCAGGTTATTTAACAATATATTCAAAGCCCGGACAGACCTTAGAGCTAGGTTTTTGAAGGCTGCTCAAATACCAGAACATGCTCTGATCACTATAATTATACCCAAATCCACTGTGATACCAATTCCGTATCACTTCACACAACAGTTCTACATTAAGCCAGTATACTGTCTTCAACTCTGTGATAGGGGGAGCAAGAAAAAACTGGAACTGTAAACGTTTCATCGGGACACATAAAAGGGGACGCATCAAAATTCACTTTGCTTGCGGGGCGGGCCGTAAAAAGAGGAGGGTGACTGCCGCGGTGATAAATAAAATAAATGCTAGTCAATCTGATTCGGACGGTGCTACTCCTTTTTGGAAGCACTTTTTTTGGGATAGCATTCTAGAGGTAGCATTATTTTTTCACATTTATTTATTTAAACCAACTTGGATCACATAACACGAAAATAAATAATAACAAAACCAATAAATTAAAATAAAGTAGCTACAAAAATAAAATATGTCAAAAGAAAATAATAATAAATTAAGAGAAAATTATATGATACAAAATAGACGAAATTATACTTAGTAGGTACCTAAAACATAATTTTGATTTTATTCAGTACGTGCACCATGTTATAATGGTACACATACTGACAGTCAAAACGTTCAGCAAATGACTTCAAGATACTATTGCAGCTGTTTTGTTTCAGCTCACTTGTTTTTGTATCCGACTTTCAAGTGTAACATTCACGTGTGAGACCGTTTTGTTGATGCGATGCTACCATAAAGGCTGCTGTACACATTGGGTCCAAGGTCCTGGGCCAGCATATTGGGCCAAAATATCGGATCCCATCAAGGGTCGCTATATATATATATACTTGCGTATATTATTATGCATTGGTGCTTTGAGATGGGTGTCTTATTACTTATTACTAATGTTTAATTTTATATGCTACTAAAAATAATTTGTTCATACTCTAGGTAGTACTGTATTTGTGGGTACTTTATGTTTCTTTGATTTTAGGGCGATCTCGATCTAACAGCTTGCCGAGCTCCTTGCCGAACCATCTTGGGAGTTCGAGGATTTCGTTCATATACTGGACTGATATATGAACGAAATTATCGAATAGTACTGATTTCAACTACCTCTTTTAAAAAAATACTACATTTACTGTCTTTGCTGATGAATAACAACTAACTGAATAAGACGCCAAAAGTGCGAATATTTTTTGCCAAGTTTTTTTATGTGTGCCACATTGGCCCAACATAGCACCTTGGCTCAATGTGTACATCAACCATTACGATGATGGCTCAGTAGTAGATACGTCGGCCGCCGAACTGTAGGTCAATAGTTCGACTCCTACAATGCGCTTGAGCTGTCGGTGAAGGAAAACTTTGTGATGCAACCATAGCTTGATTAATAAATAATAAAGAAAGAATTAATAAAGAGATTTTAAGTACATGGGTTTATAACTTGGAAGTGTTTCAGTTTACTGTTTAATGCACCATAAAGTGTAAAGCCAAAAGTTGCGATGACGCCTGGCGCCTCGGTTTTATTCATGCCAGTAAAATTCCTAATGAGTCTGTGGAAGTCTCAATGACAAGCCTAGAACTATATCTTTAAAAAATTGGAACATTCTCGCCCAATACAACTGAATATTATAGTCATAGCTGGATCATAAACTTTGGAAAAGGAAAAAAACAGCAACAACTTCACACCCTCGTACACGTCCCAACATGGCCTCACACAAGCATGCTCATAGGTAAAAATGAACGGAGAAACATAGCTAACCACAACCTCAAACCGAATGAAACGAATTGAAATGAGTAATTTATAAAAACATTAGTTCGACCACTAGATATCGGTAAGTGACCCCGGAAGTTTTCGATAAATTCGTCGAATCGACAAAACTGATAAATTTATCGAATGTTGCGAGTATCGAAGTCTGATCGTGAAGTATTGTAGTAGCTTTAAATTCTCTTTGGGTTCGACCTAGCTATTCGATAACTTTTGTCGGTTGTATCGAGGCTCGTTAAATTATATAAACATCGACGAAACCGACTTTATCGATTTGAACTGTCGATTTTATCGACCGAAAAAATCCGTACTTGCGCTGCAGAAGTCGTACGGCTTGAGCGTTTCAGAGTTTAAAACAAATTGCAGCAACATAGTTTGTGAGAAATTGCATTCAAGCAGTGTTTACGCAGCTAAATTACTAGTTAAATTCGAATGAAATCGCTTCGATGAAACTCGATCATCGAAGAAAGCCTGATTGAGTCATTCATCGGCGGAACGGTCACGTTCCCGGGGAATTACCGATTCCGTGCAACCGACACTGTCCCGGCTATTCAATTAGATTTCATTTCAGAGTTAATTATTTGTTAGAATTAAATTGATGGAGTTTTTACTCGCATTGTTTTATTTGTTTTACCAGGTGACAGGACTAACTCTTCTGCCAGTCACTTTGCTCGTAAAAATGCCACAAAATATAAAAGATTGAATATGAAAGATTGGTAATAATTATCTTAAGCTGAACCAAGTGTAGGAAGGCGAATAAGCCTTACATCAAAGTGCAAATAAAACTTGCGAAGCTTTAGGAACGTGATACTGTTGCGTATAAATCTAAACAAATATCAGACGCCAGTTATAGAAAGCTTACTTCCATTAACAAAACAGTATATTGTATTGAATAATATTGCACTTTCTTGACATGGTAGGTTAGTGGATCATCACTAGGCACTATCTCACGCAACAATGTAGTCCAAAATGGTCACTGTGCAACCCGAACAAAGGCTGAATCTCAAGTATTACTGCCGGACACGTCCATAGATATTTGCCGACAGATGCTTAGTTTGAGCGAATGGTTGCTTGATAGCACTACAATAATGCCAATAAACAATCGTGCAATTTGCGAGATAAAGTTCATTGACTTCACAATGCCTGTAGAACGGAAGTGGCAGAGGAAAGTCAGAAAACCGGAACAAATTACTAGTCTCACGTGCATATCACACTTCAAACCTCTCTATAAATCTCTTTTCCAACGCAAGTCTCGCAACAAAACTAGCAACAGCAAAACATAGACCAAACCTCTCTTTCGTCAAACAAGAAGCTCAAATTTCTCTTAAAGTCCTTCAAACCTACAAATCTAATGCCTGCAGACATTAAGCCAGTAGTTTTGCATACAAAACCCGTATAAAGGCTAGCACACACTGGCGCATGAAGTCGTAACGAGGAGACCGGAACGGACACTGTTTGCCGACGTCGGGTGCTATTGCTAGAGCAGGAGCTGTGGGATTAATGAGATGAGGACCTTTGTGCTGAGAAACTATTTTTTTGTTGTGATGAAGAATACATTTTCGTGTAGTGTAGAATATAAAATTGTTTGCTAACAACACTTGCAGCGATGTGCACTGAGATATATTTAAAGGTTTTTGTAGAAGGATAAATCGTATATCTATTGTGTCTTACGCTATTATTAACGTAATTTATTTTTTTATTGCACTTTTAACTGACATTCTCAAAGTAAAAAATATAACAACAGTAGAATTACATGATTATTATTATAATTACAACCTAGGTTTTATTAATTTGTGCCTTCTGTGCAAAATATGCAACCAATTATACCTAATTAAAAGGTAAAAAGTGGGCCGGAAATTGTTTTAATTTATTTAAACTGAAAACTTTTCTGTTTTTTTTTCTTAGTGTGTGTGTATCTATTTTTTTTTACAAATACAATTATTTACATTTGTTTCAGCTGAAGGCGCAGACTTACTTGTAAATAAATGATTCGTTATTTTTTTGCTTTCTCACTAATATTTAATCGTGTTTGTTACGCGCTACCTTCAAATGCTGTGATCAAATCTAAAATTAAATTTCCACTAATCAAGCTCCTAAACTATCTAAGACAAGATATACAGGACGAGGGCACAAAGAATCAATCGGACAGCGGCGAAGCTGTTTTCTTTTTCAATCAACTGACGTCCTCTGAGAATTCCCGCACACACTTGAAATGCAATAAATCCCTTGCAACACAGACTAACGACTACACAACCGAGAATTGGTGTTCTGTTTGTGAACGCGGTGGAAATGCAGAGATTTTTATAGTCTGTGGTGTATAGTGTTGGGGTGTGTACATACATCTTGGCAGTGGTAGTTAGAAAGTAAATTGAATATGGGAAAGTACCTCGGTCCCTTCGCGAAGCTCACAGATTGAGTGCGGCTTTATTTTAACTCGGCACGTCGTAAATGTTAAAGTGGAGTGAAAATATTGCTCCTAAAAGATTAATAGGTACGGCTCTATATAAAAATATTCCTGAAAGTCCCAAGCGGCCAAAAATGCTCCTTTGAATGATTTAAAGTACTCGAGTGATTCGTAACTCAAATACTGAAGACTGAAAGATTGATTAAAGTCAAAGCTAGGTCGTGTGTGATCTTAAATCGATTTAGATTGCTTTTAATGGCAGTTCAGTGACTTCACTAGCAGCTCTATGACTTTCGAAAATAATTCTCGTGGATTATATAAACATGTAGGGACAAAAGTTTAGAACTTTATAAATTCTCTCGAACTGTTTTCAAGTTTGTATGAAAATATCGATGTTATTCAACATTGTTTGTATTCAAGTTAAACAAACCCATATTGTTATTATTGATTAACGTGCCAATTATAGTTTAATGTTATTTTTGGAAATATCAGCAATTTACATTCGACTTCAATCCTAAAAATTACCATTAATGTAAATTTTTGAACTTTTAACACAGTTCGGACACCGGTATTTTTGGAAACAAACCAAACCGACCAAAAATGTCAACGGCGATTGTTTTTTTTATTGGTTTATAATCGTTTTCCCGTTAAAACGACTGGACCGATTAAATTTAGATACAAACAAAGGAAATCGTTTTTTGAGACAAAAAACAGTTTTTCGGGGAAACGAAAAAATTGAAGTGCGTGTATAACCAACGACTACGCCACTAGAATGGCTTGAATAATACGCTGTTAGGATTCAAGGAATATATTACTGCTTTTTAGAAGCGCGCGTGATTTGAATGCCTTTGAGCCAGCGCAATGTATAACAGAACTATCCTTACTTGTATCGATGGCATGGTTTGCTTTTTTATATTTTTCGCTAGGTCCATCTACTCACTGTGACTTTACATCTCGGAATGGTATCAGAAAGTGAAGAGACATCATGAAGAGCATTTTTGTTAATCCATCATCAGAATCTCGACACCAAGTGCAATCTATTGGACTCGTCAAAACGAATCATATGAGCCCGCAGTCGAAGAATTTACTTGTAGCTACTGAAGAGTTCCACTATCGACCTCTTGCCTCTATCATCAGATCAGGTCTATGATACAAAATTATTGTATTGTCATCCTAACTAACATAGGTATACATACAAAATTTCATTTCGATACGACAGATAGAAGTCATTTAAAATTGACTTCTAAGATTTTATTACATTATTTGTTAGTTACAGGTGAAGCTAATAAAAGTGCGTAACAATATTGATCAAAGTATACGTTTGCGTAAATCTAATATTTTTTAGATTTTTTATACTGCCTGATATTGTTAGCTCACAATAAATTCTAACACCCATGCAAGCCACGGGCGATTGCTCAAACATAAAAAACATAACAATAAATCTACAAACCTAAACACGAGTGTTCTGAAGCGAACGCGGCCGGAACCTGGTCCGGTCATACAAGCGCACCTAATGAACGGACATGAAACCGCGTAGTCCCGCACAAAAGTAAACAGGACATCCGCTCCCAAAACAATGCAAAGCACCAAAGTACGCATAAAAAAATGAATATTTGTTCACCAAACGAATTTCGCGCAGTCCAAACAAAGTTTTTGAACAGAAACCGTGCGGAAACGCGGTCGCGGTGCGCCGGACGGAACCGAACGGCATTTTTCACAGAACGGTTTAGGCGCGGTTTTTTTACGGCGCGATAATTTGGTTTAAAATATTGACGCGTTCGAGGCGAGAAACGAGTAACTGCATTTTTGGTGCTCGTTGAAATTGGAAGAAATATGATAGCGCGGTCTCTCCATAACTTTCAGAATGTTCGCGTGCTCGTGCATTATTTATGTGCGTTTTAACAAAAACAAATGCAAGTTACGTTTAGCCTAGTCTAGATTGGTCTCTTGTAAATGAGTCTGTTTGTGTGGGTTATACCGTGTATTAAAAAGCTTAAAATTAACCACTTTAATGAGGGCTTACATTAGGTAGGTTATCGTTGACCACATAACGGTCATAAATCAAATAAGAAACGTTCAAAGATCTCATACTAAATTCTGACCCCTGACTAGTTCTCTGCTTTCCTACAACACCAATAACAAACATATTTATTCTTCTGGGCACAATAATTTGTCTCCTTGGAGAGTTTGAACCTGAAACTCTTAAGTGGTGTTAACTGTCGACCTAAGTAGCTAAGGGCTATCAGAGAATTACTGAAATTGGATCCAAACTATTGATGTTTTACAATATCAGCACTTGAGAGATAGTTTATCTCTAGGTTTAGCATATTTATCACCTTCGGATACATCGTCAATTATGTTACAGGACCACATTCTTAAACAAAAATGAATACTATTTGATAACGAGTCGAGCTGGTCGTTTGACTGATGGTAAGTATAACGCCGGCCCATAACGGGGATGTTGACTCAATTTTTTTTTGTTTTGTTTTTTTTTTTTTTTTATGTTATTTGGTAACGAGACGAGCTGGTCGTTTGCCTGATGGTAAGCATAACGCCGGCCCATAACAATTTCAGTGCCACCCAGAACTTTGAAACACAAAGGCCTACGCGGCACTGCAGATCGCTCGTTACCCTGAGACATTAGGTATTAAGTCTCATAAGCCCAGTAATTTCACTGGATACTCTGCTCATCAAACCGGAACACAGTAATGCTTGCACACTACTGCTTGGCGGCAGACTTCACGAGCAAAGTTATGATGTTAATCAATGCATTTTTTCGTTTAAGTACATATTTGGCATACTTTTATTCATTAATTGAAATGTAAAGAATCAGATGGTATCAAATTACTATTGGATGAGAAATAAACATCATTGAATTCATGAAACTTAGATGCAGTATCTTTGTAGAAATTATATATTTTTTGTGAATTTCATTTTTATTGTGTTAATGTGATATTTTTAATCCTGTATAGTAAATATTATGTATTTTGTGTTTCATGCAACATCCCTATTGCAGAGCCACTCAGAACTTTGAAACCCAAAGGCCTGCTCAGCACTGCACTGCACACGTTAGCCTCAGATAAAAGCTATTAAGTTTCACAAGCCCAGTAATTTAACTGTACAGTAGCTGTGCTCATCAAACCGGAACACGGTAATAGGCGGTGGACTTTACGAGCAAAGCGGTAGTAAGAGCCTAGTTGGACACTCGTAGAAGAGTTGTCCTACCACCTATAGTAAATTAAAATAGATCAGGTGACATATATGGCAAAAATGGTCAAATTTCTAACCTAGCTAGAATAAAAGAGCCCAAGCGTTGATTTTGGTTGAATTATCAAAAGTAGGTTAGGTTGCAAATGCATTAAAAAAGTTCTAAAAATAAAGGAGCCGCAAACTAAGTTTGCTCGCGGTTTTACAGCGACTAATAAAGTGGTGGTCTGCGGAAATGTTATTAAATTGAAGTCGCGACGGTGACGGAACGGTCTTCCGCCAAGTAAGGAGGTAGTTTGGGAGCTAACGAGTCTGGCGTTACTGGTACTTTACTTTATTTTTTAAAAGTATAATAATAAATATAATATCAAGCGCAAATATTCGCTTTCTGAGGCTTCCGTATCTTCAACTATATATTCAGAGTGTTTCGAACCAAATTAGAAGCAAGAAAAATCGACCTCAATGGCAAAATGCCTTTCTAGCTAGATAAGTTCAGTTTTTGGAACTCTGGAAATCGTGGAGTCTCTTGCACTTCTTGCCTTTCCTGCTCGTGTAATTTTTTGAAACAGGCAACTAGAATTACCACATCTTTCATGAGTGTTTATTTCGGACCTATGACGAAGTAGTTGCAACCAGATTGGAGAAAATTTTAAACGCAAGCACTCATGCGATGCACCGGGGTTATTTCTTTCTGATTCCTGTATTTCGACGACGGCAGCCACCCAAACACCTCGACTTGCGCTTCCTGATCTTGCTCACTGCAGATTTGTTCAAACTTCCTGATGAATACAAATTTCTGTACCACAGTTCCCGGCCTACAATTCCACGTCTGGCTTGCATCCAGGCTCAGTCGTAGGATGCAAGTTGCATCACGTCTCGCCGTCCCCGGCCCTTGCTTTATATGTTTTTCAAACTTATTTCCTAGAATGTGCGGAATGAAAATGTATAAAGTAAAAGGGACTTTGTAGTGACGTTTTAATGTGTTTGTCGGGAATGTCTTTCTACTTACAATGGTTATCAACTAGAATGAAACTGTTAGCCTTTTTGTTTACCTATGACTGCTCATTTCTGTGGTATCATCTTGGATGATGTTTACCATGATTACCAACCTCAACCAAACATATACTACAAATATATACAACCAAAGGTTGGCGACGACGAAGAGTAGACAAAACAGAAATTCATAATATATTTATACTTACTTAAGTATGGGTTAAAATATATTCAAAAAGAGTCAAAAAATAAAATAAAATTTTGACTGGTGCCCGTTTTTTTAAGTATACAGCTGATCGAGAAGAAGTACAAGAAACTCGTCAGCATAAACATGTAGGTATTAAATATTCAGTAAGGAGTGCATAATTTAAAATATTATGAATTTATGTTCGATTTTAATATGTGATAATCAAGTGATTAAAAATCAATACAGTTAGGGAAAAAGAGTGGGAATGTTTTAAGATTTTGTCCTAAACATAGTTTTAGTTCAGCCTCCCCTTTCAAGAAAAAACGAGAAAGATACGGAAGGTGTCTGATAGGTCTTAATATTTCTTGATAATAAGATAGTTACTACAAGGGTAATAAAACATTCTGCGTAAAAAACCCTTTAGGAGGAACAAACTAATTTATATGGATTTTTGAAATCAATAAAACCTTGACTAATCAACAATTTTGTTGTAAATATACATACCCCGAAATTCAATATAAGAAGGTAATGAAATCAACATTTTTATGAATTTTCTAGAACCTCATTATAAATGGAATCTGTTGTGATTGGTATTCCACCCTCGTGTTGAGAGCTATCCAGTGATTGCTTCCAGAGGTATAAATTTAGAGTTCCGTGCGTTATTAAATCTTCTTGTTAGCATGTGGAGTGGACTGCTTATCTGACATTATCGGCCATTGAAAAATAAGTAAAGAGAAGGAAGGAGTTTGTCCAAGTTTTTTGTTTTGCTTAGTTTATTTGGATGACAACAGTTTGGCAGTATCTAACGGATCTCAACAAATCTTAACTGACGGTCAAAGGTGGAATTTGATAAACCTAGAATAAAAACTGGCTTTTAACGCGGCTACCGGGATGGACCTACAGGTGCTTGGTGTAAAGCCTGGAAGCTATCTAAGACATTGCTGCAACATGCAACACCAATTGCTCAAAATGCAACCAATAACCAGCCACAGCCCGGTTCAAGTATCACTATAGACACCAATTTTCTACTGAAACATCTCCAATCTACAGTACATAAAACTGCTTCCGTCATACATCTTTACCCCAATTATTACATCCACATATCTGAGGTTTAGTGCAATAGTACGATTCGATTGGAACGCGCTTACATCGCCGAATATCGGCCGGATATCGCCGGGTGGGGCCGTAAAGCGTTTTATAGCCGGCAGATAGGGCTACTGCGTTACAGTGATATAGATTTATTCAAAAAGGTTGACAACTAACACACACAAGCGCACTTTAGCACCCTTACTGCGCTGTGTAAACACGATACTCAGTCATGCAGAACTAGGGGGCAGGACTAACTCTTCAGTGAGTGTCCGTCTGGGTGGGCACTTCTGATTTGTTCATTTAGTTCGCCGCAGAGAAATAGTATGCGTATATTACTATGCTCCGATTTATTGGGCTAAGTAGTCAGTGAAGTTACTAGACATTTAAAGATGTGATGCGTCAGGAACGACCGCACTATACACTGACTATCACTCCATCACCTGGCGTACTATAAAACACAATACAAAATATTTTATTGTATACCAAAAATATATATTCCATACTACAATAATCTTTAAATATGGTAATACTAGCTTCTGACCGCGTTATGTTAAAAATATATATTAAATAAGCATATTTGTGGTGGTCTCCACGATCACACGATGGAAAAGACCGATTCGGTTCCACAAGCATATTGCAGATGTATCAAGAACAAAGTTAGCCGGACTATAGAAATAACATATATTTCCTCTACCTTCCTCATAATCTCAGCACATAAGCATCATTTAATCCCTAAGCTCTCCTTTGACGTTATATTTCCAAGTTTCTAATAAACTTTAATATCTCAAATGAGAAATCCGAGATTCTCGCGGGTGCCTCCGCATCTTCACGAACATAAATCGCGATTTAAAAATAAAACACGAACTGGCAAGAAAGCTTTCACCGTTTCACCGCTACCATCTTTGAACATGTTTCAAATCGTTCCTAAGAGATGCTCATCCCGGCGCCTATTCAAAATAAACTGTGCCTTATTTCTCATGTTACAAAATCTAAATTGCTCTACCGCAATTTTAGGGAGTCAATACTCATTCAAGCAAATATGGTTTCTATTCCTTATGCATAAACAACACAATAAAGAATATGTGCGGCTGACACACCATTGGAACTGGGAACCGAAAAGCTGAACCTAGTCTGCCTGTATTCTGTCAGGAACCTACAAACGAATAAATATTTATTTTCAGAATTCATGAACAATTATAATTTTAAAATTATACGTTTTGTTTTCAGTAAAATATTGAGTAATTATTAACCTATTAAAAAAAAGTGGTTCTCATTTCGATAATTTTTTCAAGCATTTTTGTCTTATGTTATAGATTTTGTCTACCACACGAGTGTTATAAAATCCACTAGGAGCGTGCAAAAATTATAGAATTAGCCCTATTATGTATAAATTCTGCATATTTCTACAAAGGTAAGATTTTAAAAAGTACGATTGTAAGTGTCAATTTCAGGAGAAGAAAGAGAGAGAACTAGAATTCTATTTTATTTTCCATCCACAATGCAGAGATAATAATAATTAGCATGTAATAATAGGGTTCCGTTTGAACCCTTCAGACAGGTAAACCCAAAAATACCAGTCAGATTTTCTTGAGCAGAAACTATGTAGCTTCTGTTATGTGCGATTATGCTGATAAGTATATATTTCATGACTCTGGTTTATAAAGCAATCCTTATTCCACCTCGAATAACACAAGTAGAAGTGCATAAAGCTTGGCAAGACATCAAAACCTGGGAGCTAGCGGCGGAATTGATGAATTCCAACTAAACCCAGGACGCGCCCGTGATCCCGGGTATCTTCTAAAAGCATTTGGGAAGCACCTGAGAAAAATTCGAATGCACTCGATAGATAACTTCGACTATTCGGTGCCGGAAGTTACTCGATATCTTTGAATTCTTCGAAGGCACATGGTATTTTTTATTCCTTACATCCTTATTAATTTACTTTTCCTTAAATTGTGGCCGATGGATTATATAAAAATATAAAAACTTTGTTGTAAGCGTTTCATATAGATATTATGTATATTTATTTTAACAACAGTACCTTATAACACGGTTCCTACAATGAGTTTGGGCCTTGAACTCTCGATAAATGAAAACATTTTGATGTAACAATTAATATTATTATGGTGGGAGGGTATTTTCCTGTACTCACCTGGCTTATGATAATATATATGTCACCAAGCATCTATTGGTGTATGACAGAGCTTCACTTGGAAGCCAGTCCCCTTTCATAATTATTCGTCCCGAAGTCAAGCGTAGTTGTTACCTTCGACTACATCGTCACTATCGGGTAAGATTATGATTAGAAGATAACCAACCTAACAAGAGTAAAATGGAAAACCGTTTGAACGAATGCAGCTGTTACCTTGTGGTGAGCCATCACGTACACTCGATTTCTTCAAACGACATTGCTGCGCTAGCTTCTAAGAAATGTCACCTATAATTGTATAAAGTTCGAGAGCCGTTGACGCCAGATTTACGCAGGAGCCATTCGAGCACCAGGGCTATTCTCTCCAGACCTCCGTATCACAGCGACTGCCTACGCGCAGGTTCGTACTGCATGGTTCACGCACGCGGTGCCCTTGAGCTAGTATTGCCACACTCCAGTTTTTATGGCTAAGCGCCATCTGCGTTCTCCCACCTGAACGTTCTACAACAGGGTCCTTCATAACAACACACGACTCAGTCATGATAATAATTGTTTAGCTATTTTCGACAGCACAGGCTAAGCAACCCAGCTATACTACATGATAATAAGCAACAGTATAAGTTAATACAAGTGATCATCGGTCACTAAACAGTAACACACTCGTAAATCAAGCGCGCCATACATCACTGTGTCAACAAGAGCAGAGCACTAATGGTCCGTCGGCAAGGAGCAATGGACTCGTCTCCATTTTTAGTCTTCTGTGATTTAGTGCTTTATTTGTCGGGACGTTTGAGTAGCAAACAAGTTGGTGTACTTACTAGAGCGTTTGTATGTTCATTCTCTTTGAAAGATATCTAATAGGTTTTCTTTTGAAGCGACGATGAGTGCGGTCGAGTTTCCGAATCCAACGATGGTTGTAAACGAAAACACCTCAATGAAAGTAGTTGGCGTTTTTTATGCTCATAAAGCTACTTCTAGGTAAAAATAATAACATGTTGGTTATCAACTTATTCTAGGAGCCGCTCTTAATAGCCCATTCCTTATTATTATGCTTAATTCTATGTGTCATTATCTTTTTTTTTTTTTTTTTTTTTTTATGTTATTAGGTAACGAGACGAGCTGGTCGTTTGCCCGATGGTAAGCATAACGCCGGCCCATAACAATTGCAGTGCCACCCAGAACTTTGAAACACAAAGGCCTGCGCGGCACTGCAGTGCGCTCGTTACCCTGAGACATTAGGTATTAAGTCTCATAAGCCCAGTAATTTCACTGGATACTCTGCTCATCAAACCGGAACACAGTAATGCTTGCACACTACTGCTTAGCGGCTGACTTCACGAGCAAAGCGGTGGTAACAACCCAGACGGACACTCGCAGAAGAGTTAGTCCTCCCACTAACATAACATCTTCTCTGCTTTGATGGTCTCACTAGAAAAATCGGGCTTTTTCCATCAGTGATCGCAAAGTTTCACCTGATTCAACCAGAATTTTTCAGTAGGTGTCCACTGCTGAACATAAAACGCCACTTGGATCGTCTACTCGCCTCTTACATCCAACGGTTCCCCGCGGGTTGTCGGTTCACCGGGCCAGGCCATCCAACGTTTTCACAACTCAAAAACCTTCACCTCAGTTGTCGTTTCTAAGGTTTAAAGCACGCTATCTTTATTGTTCTGTTCGTCCAACTATAAATAATGTTTAGTATGCTCCAATTTCTAAGCTATATAATTTCCATAAAAATACCAGCGTCAGTCTAAACAAAGACTTCCCGCTGCGATGCTTACAGTATTTAAACCCCACAATAGCCTCTTAAGATACACCTTTAGTGTCGATACGGTGTCGGTATAAAATTTAAGTATAACACGTTACGGTATCAGAGAATAAAAGGGTATACATGCGGTAACTAAACGGCTTTAAAGGTAATAGCGAACGAAAATTGAGAGGTAGGCCACAAGCAGTTTTAAAATTCAAAATATTATACTCACTTGGGCCCAGTAGAGCGCTCACGAAAGTCAAATGATTTCAGAAGTTATACGATTGTTCCGAGAAGAACAAGAAACTCGGTGATATTTTTTTCGAAGATGGTTTTATAGTGCCTCAAATAATAATATAAATAAATATAAATTAAAAACAAACTAGCTATTTCTTATAATATAAGTATTTCCACGGGTACCGTAAACATCCTTAGAAAACACGCATGTATCACGACCCGGAACAAATACTCTGTATTTGTATATATCTGTATTTGTTCCGGTATATTTGTACAAAAATCACGTCTAGCCATAGCACCGCTGCTGCTTGACAAGCCAACAAACGCTCTTTCACAATTATAGTATAGGTATTTATTTTAATAGTCCATTGATAAATTTAGTAAAATTGTATTTATTTTAGTGACAAATTTTGGACAAATTGCTATGCAAAACGTGAACGCAATCTTCACCAAAAATACTTTTTTATTTCATAACAATTTATTTAAACAGGCTTTTAATATTATTTTACCAATTAGAGAAGCATTTAGCAATTAATTATAGCTACTTATTGCTTCAAAACGCTGTCAATTTCCGGGTATAGAAGATGTCTCATTATAAAACACTCCTGTTCCATATTTCCGTAAATTATAAACATAAGCTTATTAATTTAATCACGAGTCATTAGGTACAACTGAGTTCAATCATAAATTTTAATCGCACAGAAGCTCATATTTATACTGTTTTAATAATTTTATATGGCCTGGCCTCTCATGTCAGTAAATCTCTAGTGTCTCAGGGAACGAGCGCAATGCAGTGCCGCGCAGGCCTTTGTGTTAAGTTCTGAGTGGCACAGCAGTTGTTATGGGCCGACGTTTTACTTACCATCAGGCCAACGATCAGCTCGTCTCGCTATCCAATAATATAAAAAATAGATTTCAATATAGTTTCTATTTGGGTTTTATGAGTCGCAGGCATCGAAACATAGATACACAACACACATATCCAAAACACGAAAATTTTACGTTCTACACAAAGTTTGCCCCGGCCAGGAATCGAACCCCAGGCTCATTGTTTCTCAAGCAGGGTTATTATCTAACTTCGTTGCTTACTTCGAGAGTGAATGCACTAAAGAGTATTTAAACTACATTATGTTAACTGGGAACGTACTATGCCCGTATATAACTGAAGTATCAATTACGTATCACAGGCATGAGTATCAATTCCTTAATCCAATAAATACATTAATTAGCAGAGTCAATACTTGTACTATTACTTATTCTATGGCCAAACTAAGCAGCCGAGCGTTATTGAGCCACTCAATCTGATGGCTACTCAGGTCGTCGACCCCGAAAATTTGCTATTTTGATTATTATTGGTTTTAAAGTACCTACCTATACTTACTGTTATAGGATCTGTATTTTGTCTGCTCCTACAAGGAGTTTAAATCGCGAGTGAAGGATAGCATCATGATGTAAGCATAAAATCTTAATAGGACATTAATTTCTAGAGCTCTCCTGACTAACTATCACCATGAAGATGAAAATCTTCAATTCTTCCCTCTTCGCTAAGCCCCTATAGTTCTCCAGCTTAGTAGTTTCTCCAGCAGCCGCTCTTGAAAACCTTTTCCCGTTCTAAGCAGCACATCCATACAGATAAATAAAATTGTAGTGTCTGTTTGTAATATCAAAATAACAGCTTTTTACTAAGTGCATATGAAAGTATATACGGTAACTACAACAAAACAACAATTTTTAAAATTTTTGTCTGTCTATCTGTCTGTTTGTTCCGGGTAATCTCCGAAACGGCTGGACCGATTTTGACGGGACTTTCACTGGCAGATAGCTGATGTTACAAGGAGTATGTTACTCCTACTTTAATTTTAGAAAAATAATTAGGGTTCCGCGCAAAAAAATAAAAACCATGTAATCCAAAATCTCCACGCGGGTGAAATCGCGGGCAGCAGCTAGTTATATATAATGTCATCTTTGGATACCTACACGAGATGTGATCAAACGCTAAGATTTGGATACGTTAGCATTATACGACCATCTCACCTCATTTTAGGGTTCCGTATACCCCAAAAGGAAAAATGGAACCCTAATAATCTCACTTCGTTGTTCGTCTGTCTGTCTGCCAGAACGTCTGTCTGTCAAGACTGGCAATCGGGATAAGGACAGTATTAGTTTTAGTTTGTGATTATGGTAAACAAATGTTAAAGAAACCCACCGTTAGAGTAATTTATTTTAACTTTCACGAGTACTCAGGGTCCTATTGACCTAAAATCATTAAATTTGGCAAGAAAATGTCTCATAACATTTATAAAGGGAAAAATCTGAAAACAGTAAACCATGGCCGGTTTTTTTAGTTCGATGAGATGGTTGTAAAATGCTATATTTTGTTAGGATAGCGTTTGATCACTATTTAAGCAAATAAAGAAAAAAACTGTTCCAGCTTTACCATGCAGAGATTATAATACTGCGTCGTTCCAGCAACTTAGTTCAGGTTAGTTATTAGAATTCACACAAACAACCCCATGAAGCTAGTTCAACTCCATCAACCAGTCGGTTGAACTCATCAAAGCGTGCTCTGTCCAGTCACCAGCGCCAATAAAAACTTAACCTTTTTTATGTGCAAGCGTTACGCGACTTCGGGAGTTCGGACGATTTTTCGTCTATTTCTTACACATTACTGCAACATAACATCCATCGTAAAGTATTTATGTGTTATACACAATTTGGTTTGATTGTGTGCCTGTCTCGAGCACTTGTGTTTATCGATGTTGGGACTTTTTATTGCTTGTACTTACCTCATTTTGCAGATTTATGGGGAAATACATTATACAGTCA
The DNA here is from genome assembly GCA_907269065.1 of Crocallis elinguaria. NCBI lineage: Eukaryota > Metazoa > Arthropoda > Insecta > Lepidoptera > Geometridae > Crocallis > Crocallis elinguaria. The sequence continues at coordinate 13,496,422 of OU026073.1, forward strand.
AATAAAATGGTTGTAATAGGAGATGATGGTGAAAAATGTCGTAAACTTTGTTATTGTTATGGAAGTTTGATTTACGTATAGAGATCAATGGATACTTATAACGTATGTGTACCTATATTGTTAGTTTTTTAAAAAATAAACCTAGAATAGGTTCTCAATTTTTGATAGTGGGAGGACTAACTCTTCTGCGTGTGTCCGTCTGGGTTGTTACCACCGCTTTGCTCGTGAAGTCTGCCGCCAAGCAGTAGTGTGATGCTTGCACACTACTGTGTTCCGGTGTGAAGCGCAGAGTATCCAGTGAAATTACTGGGCTTATGAGACTTAATACCTAAGTCTCAGGGTAACGAGTGCACTGCAGTGCCGCGCAGGCCTTTGTGTTTCAAAGTTCTGGGTGGCACTGCAATTGTTATGGGCCGGTGTTATGCGTACCATCAGGCAAACGACCAGCTCGTCTCGTTAACAAATAACATTAAAAAAAATTGCAACTACCGGCCGGTCATTGGTGACAGATTTTGATTTTGTTAGCTAGCCAGAGGAGTTTTCCTTCATCAAAAGCTATTACCACTAAGGTATTGTTGCTTATATTTACTGGAAAGTACTAGTATAGTTACTGTAAGTGCGAATAGTTATTGTAAAATGCATAGTGGCCGCAACGTTCCGCGATGCGACAGGCAACGCCTTTCCACGATGACATAATTATTAGGCTTGATAAATTACACAAGTTAAAAATAGCTGTTCCAAACCATCAAATATTTTTAGAATAAAATGTTCCAAGAAAGTATGGACAAAATACAACGCTGTTTGTCAAAGAAAGCATGAATCATTTAACTTTTCAATATGAAATTAGGACGAGGGAGGTCTATCAAAGGTCGTGCCCTCCGCAACTTGGCAAGATATTGCGGCGAAAGTTAAATTGATACATTTTTAACAAGTTTCGGCTTGTCTCTCTTGGTCTTTGGCTGAAGCTAAAGTCTGCTATGTATTTTAGTATTAAAATTTTACCTTCGAAAAGTAACCTGAAATTATTTAAGTATTAAAAGCCACCGTACTTTTTAATGACCTATAAAAATTTAAAACAGCCTCTGCCTGCTTACATAATTTTAGGTTCAAATTCTATTGCTCAAAAACTTCAGTAACTTGAATGACACTATGTCTCTTTCTAATTAAGAACATGAGAAAAGGATGAAGATAGGTTTAAAAAACCTGCGCAATATCTGTCATTTTTTTTCTTTACGAGGGAAAAATGCCACTACATTCACAGACGTTAAAATCAGTGGATTAATTCACAGGCTTAAAATATATTCCATCCTCTTCTTGTATTCTTAATTGGAAAGGAACAGTGTAACTAAAATTACTGAACTCGTGCCTAATAGAATCAGAACCATTGGCAGCAGTTAAAATAAAGACGCCATAAAACTAAACACTGTGTTTTATATTATACTCAACATTAATTTAAATAAAGGCTAGTTAAAGTGACACGTGACCAAAATCCCAGACGTTAGTTGGCGCAAAAGTAACTATTTAACGTGACTAAACTGACAGAGGGAAAGTTTAGTACTGGTAGCGGGTTGATAATTTATTTCTGTGTCAAAATGTGTGACATTTGGTTGATCGTGGCAGTGACAAAGTGCATGTATGTCATTTTGACAGATACATGTCAATAAACTGTCAAAAATTTGGACGCGATCTCAAATGTGGTTAGAAAAGGTATGGGATATGATTTAGATTATTATTGGAAAAATGTCCGAAAAACCGAATCAATGTGACGTTATACAAGCTTAGGTCTATAATGACAAACAAACAAATAACAAACACATTCATACCCCTGCACTAGGATTCCCTGTGTCACATATCGCATTGACACACAGATACACAACTCAAACATCCAAGACCAGAGAACAAACTTTATGCTACCCAAACATTGCCATTTGCCCCGGACGGGATTCAAGCCCGGGGACCTTTTAATTAAAACAATGTATATAATATTGATTTTTTGGCACTTCACTTCAAAAACTTTCAAAGGCAACAATTAGAAAACCATCAGATTAATTCCAATACAATTTTATTTTAAGAGATTCCCGCTCGCGCTTCCACCTCGTTCCTCCTCAAAAAGAGTTTTTTTTTCATAAGTTTTAATCAAAACATTCCGAACCCCCGTCACCGGCGTGACGCCGCTGCTTATATTAACATAATACATCGTCTTATTACAAGAGAATATTGTTTTTTTTTTCAGCCTCTTGAGGTAAATATTACCCCTTGTGCCTGGGCGTGCTTTAAATCTGCAATTTTAGGAGTTATCTCGATGGTAGGTTAGGTTAAAAATGTTTTCAAAATGCGCGTACGTGTTTGCTTATAGGTCTCTGACATTTTGAGACAGATATATTTGTTAACATTATTGTTGTGATTTATTCTAAGGACTAATGGATTTATGAGGTAGATACCTAGTTGGTAAATATATTATTATAATTAATAAGAGTTCTACATGGCTACGGGCGACATGGCCGTCTGAATTAGCCGTAGCCATCTAGAATCTAGATCATCCATGCCGGCAACATGCAAATATACACGCAGATAGTTAATTCTAATTATTGGTTGTTAATTAAGACTTAGATATTACGAAACTACTGACATGATCCTAATTTGAGTACTCCAATTTAAACGACTATTCAAACACTAGCAAAAAGGGCAATGAACTCGTCAAAACTTTTTTAAATAAGGTTGTAAAAGAATATGCCAAGAGACAATACAATGGTGGCTCGTAAATTCAGCGTACCGTGTTTGATAGAAAAATATCGTCACTTTCATCAGATGAGATTGCAGAAAAACGTAAGTATATAGAAACTAAACAATATTTGTTGCACTTTTTACCTTTTCGTGCTACTCGTACTATCCCATACCTCAATTTCATCACGAACAAAACTAACGAACATTGTTTAGACAGGGTTTCAGTACCATTTAAAAAAACGATCCATGCGCTGAAAGCACCAGGCAGCGGTGGCTACTGACAGATGGAACTCCGACCAACTTCAGTTGAGCTGACGTTGAGATAGCAGCGTATTGTGTGGTTCGCAAACTAAAATAGGTTCAGAATGACCACTGAAATTGATGCTAAGACATTTTTAGTATTTCGTGAAAGCGTATGAAATGCCGTCTGGTGCAGGTAATTTAAATGATTTTACTTTGATTTTTATTTGCAAGTTTTAAATTCTAAATCAAATCTAGTCATTTATTCTTAATTTTTAAATTGTTCCGTTGGGGAATCGAACCCTAAATCGATTAAAACCCACGTCTTTTCCTAACCAGGCAGATGCTTTACCAACGGAGCATTCACACTTAAAAAAACCACACACACACACATACTTAAAAATCAATTACTCAACAATTATAGATATGCCCCGATCCAGACTGAAAAGCCGCAACAACTTCTTCCGAGGACTTCCCTTGGACTGCTTGCACCCACCCATCCATGCTTTAATCACTGGGCATTAATGCACCCCGTAGGTACGCTCCAACCACCCTCCCACAACAGCCAATTGCAAACTTTCTTCTAGTTTGACCTATGGTGACCAATTTGGAAGTCTCTGAATTGGCTGGAGTCAGCCGCTGTAGGTATAATACAGCTAAAAAGAGCTTTATTGACGAATCATACTGTAACCTCTGTGGACCTCTTTGGATACGAGAATAAGACGATGTCCCATGTTCTCTCTCGTGCCCTTCCACCTGCACGCCGTCATTCTGGTGACTCACTTGACAAACCTTATTTAAAAAAAGAATTGCATCAAGAACACGTCAAGAAGAAAAAGAAGAACAATATATACTTGTCTCTATATACGAGGTATAATTTATTTGTTACCACTAATCTTTGAAACCACTGACATTATAAAAAAAACCACTAATACTACGTTTTCTCTGAGCGCTATAGTCTTTTTATCCTCATTTTATAAGTGTAATCTAATTTAGAAGCTAGTTTATAATAAAATTAATGTATTGACTCCCAAGTATCGTAAGGCATAGTTCATAAACTGGACGTCAATAAAAAGTTTAGTCCCTTGTAATGGACGTCAAGCCTTCACGAATCGAGATAGCGTGGAGGAGTCGGCTTTATGTCGTGATCGCTTATTGACTCGTTTGTGGACGCACCTACACGGACTCTTACGATGTTTCGTAGATTTATTGGGCAATATTTTTTTATTTTATGAAATGTGTGGTAAATTAACTTTGTATTGCAAGCCTGGGAGTTATCATGCATCAAATGCTAAATCCATACAGATAAATAAAATTGAAGTGTCTGTTTGTAATATCAAAATAACAGCTTTTTACTAAATGCATATGAAAGTATATACGGTAACAATAACAAAACAACCATTTTTAAAATTTTTGTCTGTCTGTCTGTCTGTTTGTTCCGGGTAATCTCCGAAACAGCTGGACCGATTTTGACGGGACTTTCACTGGTAGATAGCTGATGTTACAAGGAGTAACACAGGCTACTTTAATTTTAGAAAAATAATTAGGGTTCCGCGCAAAAAATAAAATCCATGTAATCCAAAATCGCCACGCGGGTGAAACCGCGGGGCAGCAGCTAGTCTACAATAAAATTATGTAGAGATAAAGTTTGTTTGTTACTGCTGATAATGGTACGATTATAAAAAAATATTTGATTAATAGGTACCTACATTATCCCTGAGTTCTAATACAGGCTACGTTTTAGTCTAACTACGGGCGCAAAGCCACGGGCTGCTAGTTAGAAATCTTCAAGATGGTAGCTAACCAGCTAATCAACAGAAAATGCCTTATATTATTGCATCATGATGTCCTTGACCAAAACCTCAAGCCCATTGTGTTAAATTCTGGGTGGTACAATTGTTAAGGGCTGGCGTTATGCTTACCATCAGGCAAACGACGCGCTCGACTCGTTATTCATTAGATTAAAAATATAAAAAAACGCTTGAAATGCACATTCAAGTACGTAATCCATCTTGTATAACAGTGTACTTAACTTTTTTTTGCTTAAATATATTTGAACTTAATCCTAACTTAACCGTAATAATCTAGATCGAACCAACTTTCGAACTATTTAACACAATCAAAGTTTATGACTCAGACTTAATTTAAACTTAAAGAGCTCATTTAGCGTTCTTCACGATAAAACTGATGCAAATAACCCTCACTTAAGTACTTATATAAAAGTAATAAGTTACAAGTGTACCTACTTGATTGCGATTGGCTGTAAAAACTGTGTATCTTGAACTTTGCTACAGACTCCGTAGTTTTTTTGTGTTTTTACCATAAAAGATGTACCACTTACTATAATTTCATCTGGGTGGATAATCACTTCCTACAATCTATCGATACTACAGAAAAGTTTAAAATGTTTGGAATCATAAAAATGTAATAAATCGATAAGTCACATGGTAATTTAACGAATCCTTTTTATGTTATTTGGTAAGAAGACGAGCTGGTCGTTTGCCTGATGGTAAGCATAACGACGGCCCATAACAATTGCAGTGCCACCCAGAACTTTGAAACACAAAGGCCTGCGCGGCACTGCAGTGCGGTCGTTACCCTGAGACATTAGGTATTAAGTCTCATAAGCCCAGTAATTTCACTGGATACTCTGCTCATCAAACCGGAACACAGTAATGCTTGCACACTACTGCTTGGCGGCAGATTTCACGAGCAAAGCGGTGGTAACAACCCAGACGGACACTCCCAGAAGAGTTAGTCCTCCCACTAACTCCTTATGATATTATATTGTAAGGGTCTGGACAGAGATATATAAAACACAACGATGACCCTTTTTTAAAAACTCACACAAAACACACTGTACAACAATTGCGTACTCCTCCCTGTTTGCGCAAAAAGCGCGTCCCACGCGACATACCTAGTTGGTTCCGTCCATTGTTAAACCATTTTAATACCAATTAAATTACAGACCAATACTCGGCAGGTATTTTCTAATCTAATAATGGACTAAATCGAAATCCCTATATATGTATGTATATTGTTCGTTGGGCCGTTTAGTGATAAGTCTTTATAAACAGCTAAAGCAATTTTATATGTGCTAAGCCATTGAAATATGAAAAACTTATTTTACTGAGAAATACAACAAAAAAAGATTTTATATGTTTTTATTTATTGATATGAATATAAGTGTAATTTACTGTAAACCAAATTCTAACCATTTTAGGATTCGATTTAAGCTACTTTAAGTCAGTGTAAGTTATAAGATTAACAAAGGGAAAATAAAGTCTCAGATTGAAAAATACTTGTTTAATTATTATCAACCAAGCGTGCCAACAGCCTATCGCAATCCGATTTAAAGTGTTACAATATTATGTAGGTTGAATATGATTGGTTTATGTTCAGTAATGGTGATAGAAGAATTATGATTGTATCATGTTGATCTAAGCAATTACGTTCTTTATACCTTGTGTTATAAGAGCGATTGTTGCTTTTACAGCTTGACTGTGATTACTGGATTCCTGAGTGGATGACTTTTATCGGGCTTTTAGAGCATTGTTATTGGCTATTCCGGCATTAAGGCATTGTTATAGGTGATTTTGTCTGTGTATCAGTATAATCAAGCACGTAATTGGCGGTTGGGAGATTTAAGACAGAGAAAAATGATATTTTTTTAAAGTTATGGATGTAAAAGAAGTCAAAGAAGAATTTAAGGAAAGAATAAACTAGTAGTAGTATTTGTGTTGTGTATCTACGTGTCCATGCCGCCTGCGATACAGGGAAGCTTAGTGCAGAGGTATAAGCGAGTAGCTTTTAAAAAAACATTTAAATTATAAGCAAAATGCGTGTTTTCAAGCAATCTAACCCAAAACATGGAGGAAGTGCTTAGTTTTAATTGATTTTTAATCTCTACTATCATAATTAGTTAAACATAATACACAACGCTATTAATCAAGAAGTTCTTATCAACTGAAGTTCATAACTCAAACTGTAATCAAGTCTAAAATTAGTAACTGATTAAAACTAAATTATTCGATGTTGGCTTTATGTTAGGGATTGTTTATAATCTTGTACAGACCTGAAAATACCTTTTACAGGCTACACGACCACGTTCGCATTAAACAGTTCTTTTACATTACGTTATTTTGTCGCTGCATTAACCGATTTTAATGAAATTTGGGACGTAGATAATTTAGGGTCTGGAATAACGCATAGGCTACAAATATACCACGCAGGTGAAGCCGCGGACAGATAATAGTGTAAAATATTTCCGATAAAATCCATTAGATGTTTCACTTAATCCTCACTAGTTATTACAAATGGTGAAGTGGCTGGTCCTTGTTTTATGCAGCAACGGGACATCAGATGGACGTGATTTTTGCATCTAAATAGTTTCTTTTAAGTAGGTAGTTTAATTCTGTTGTTCTGAAATATGCTTGTAACTCATGCATGTACTATTATCTTTCTTTTGTGGAGGTGCCTACAGACCACGATCGTTTGAAGTATAAGGGAGACCTTTGCCCAGCAGTCAGAGACAAATAGGTGAAAATATAACTAAAAATAACAGCAAACAGCTCTTAGTTTCTTAATTCAAACTTAACTTACTACAGCCAAAAAAGGATTATATAATAGTTTATAAAAAAAATGAAAAATGCTGAAGTTGATCAGCGTAAAGAGACTTATTTTATACAGTTAATTTAAATACTGAGGTTAGGTTTCTGGTATTTATTAACTAATTAATTTTAATTTTTGTAGTTATTTTAACTTGTTAGCGTCGTACTAGCAGCAGTGTGAAAGCTCCAGGGAGTCACGCGATACTCCCATCTCGTTCTGTTCCGTGCCTAATTATTGCTATCGTTCTGTCACAAGCCTTATTATTGTACACTCTGTTTCGGAATTAGAATAATTACGAAGTTTTTGGGTGTAAAATTAGTGAAGTAAGGAACATTAGAGTGTGGTCAGTGAAATAACGGACTTATGAGAATTTAATACTTACTTAATATCAAAGAGCGCAATGCAACGCCGCGCAAGGCTTTGTGTTTATACATTCTAAGTGGCACTGCAATTGTTATGGGATGGCTTCTTACCATCAGGCAAATGACCTGTTGGTCTCGGTACAAAAAGTATATTAAAAAATTATGTATATGACTAGCTTCTGCCCGCGGTTTTCACCCGCGTTCCCAAAGGAACCGTCAAACCGATCTGTCAAATTAAATCAACTTATCAACATTATAAAACTTTATTGACAGCTGTCAATAAATTGACAATTCTATATTACACTAACTTCTGCCTGCGGTTTTCAGCCGCGTTTCCACAGGAACCGTGCATTTTTCCAGGATAAAAAGTAGTCTATGTTACTAACTACTTATATGCCATGCCATAAACTATATCTATGCCAAAAATCACGTCGATCCGTTGCTTCGTTACTGCGTGAAAGAAGGACAAACCAACAAACCAACAAACACACTTTCGCATTTATAATATTAGTATGGATTTACGTTAAAATTTCTACAATCGTCACGTTAAGCCCGTTTTAACGTACATGTAAAACTTAAACTTTACTTCATTGTTGTCATTTGCATCGTGAATATTTCATAAAATTTCTACAAAAAAAATACAAATTTATGTTCTTTGTTTGTAATGAACAACTGCGTGTTTAAAAAGCAACTAAATTAATATCTTAAATAACATCTCTAATTTAAAAATCACTGATCTAGAAAAGCTGTAATGGATGGTTACTCATTCCCCTTTGTTTATATTACAAGAGATCAGTTCAAAGAACGTTTATTATTTAATTTATTTTTAATATACATGCAAACTTGGCTTCGTATCTTGTTTGCTCTAAAACTAATTTGTTTACAAAGTCAACATTACTCGGGTAATATAAATAATGCCGAAAAAAATTTAAGTAACGTAACTTAGTCCAAAAGGTTTGACATTACGATTTAGTTATGGAAATGAGTTGAGAAGTTTGAAACGCTTTTTCTTATAAAACTAGATTTTAGGAGACGTAAACAATCTTGAAACGAAAAAGTTTCAGTAGGTAGGTATTTTATTACGTTTTTATTTTATTGTTGATTACTTTCTGCTCGAGGCTTCACGCGCGTGGAATCAAAATAAAAAGTAGTATATCTCAAGAATAATTTAGTTTCCTATTACTGAAGAAATTTTTATTAAGTGTTCCTCCGTGTTTTCAGTTATGAAACCACGTTAAAACCATGGATGAAGAACGATTGATAAATATAGTTCAAGGCTACAAAGAGCTCTATATATGATTTGCAAGATCAACGTTACGATAATCAATAAAGAAGATATAATATTTGGAAAGAAATAGGTGACATCATAGGAGAAATAAAACCTCTTCGCCAGAACTATCCATAATGTGTAGTCACAACGTCCGGCAGTATACTGTAGGTATTGAAAATCTGTCAAAGCACTCTGCGGCCCGGCACATCACTAAGCAAGTATATTGCGTTGCGATGCGGCCCGCTCCGCCCCGCTGCGGCCCGGCTTAATGCGCGCTTACCTTAACTTTCAGTGTGTTATTCTATGTGCCATGTTCAAAACTTTCGATCAATTTTAAAATCAAGATCCAGTGAAACAGTGGTCAACACAAGCAGTATATCCTTACGTGACGCCTTTTATAACTTTTCACTTGTTTATGTACCGATTTAATCCACTAGCGAATAAAATATAAAGCATAGCTTTACATGAATCTTCTAGACCAATTTGTCATCGCTACGACGTCGTCTTTCATGAGATTTAATTCAAAGTACCCTATTATAGGGAAAACAAATTGCATTGTGCAGGGAATAGTGTGAATTTACTACATTTTACATAAATAAAAGTGTTGTGTTTTAGAGGAGACAAATAGCAAATTCTCACTGCATAAAAAATAAAAATACTTACTTCAAATGCGTATCGGATTTTTATAATTCTTTCCTTCATAACTAGAAATGACTGTCATTTCTACCAACTTTATCAGTAATAAAAAACAATCAAGTTACAATTTCAGAATTTTCAGAACTCTGGATGACATTACCAAGGGTACGGCGTGAAATCTTTTTTTATACTATTCAAGCGAGGGGTAATTTGCCTGACGGTAAGCATAAAGCCAGTCCCATAAGAATTGCAGTACCACTCAGAACTTTAAATGCCAAGTGCCTGCACACGCTACCTTAAGGCACAAACCCAGTAATTTCACTGACTACTTTGCTCATCAAACCGGAACACAGAAGCAATGTGATTGCGCATTACTGCTTGGCGGCAGACTATACGAACAAAGCGGTGGTACCAACACAGATGGACAAACGCAGAATAGTTAGTCCTACCACTTGGTATCAATTAAACATCAAGTCAAACTATTGCTTTTTTCTCACTCTTTCTAATGTTATAACAATGAGCATGTTGAAAATAATTATCTAACAACTACAGTGCGGCAAGGTTAAAGCCATTGACCCTTGCAAAAAGGTATTAAAATGCCTTCGATGCTTCGGGGCTCGTCAACAAGTATTAAGAGCTTGTAATGCTCCTAAATATCGCAAGTATTCGGCTTTTATTCAGGCTTCACTTCAAATTCAACTTCCCATTATGATAATAAACAACCATAAGCATTTCAGTAACGAGCTAAATCAAATCCTTCCAATCTCCAAAACCGGCCTAATGTCTGACAATAAGCCTTCGTTCCGGCGAAGGGCCGAAAGTCTTCTTAACGAAACAATTCTCGCCTTTGGTACTGCTGTGCATGGACGAAACAACCTTATAGAGTAGCTGTAACACAACAATAAGCTCGTTCAAAGCGACGAAAGCTCGGTAGTAAGGTCACCCGCCAATTCTTCGAGTGCATTTTGTGAATCTCGCCTGGCTAAAAAAATACACTAATGACTTGTGTGTTCAGATATCTGTACTTTAGAGTCTGTCTTATTCAAGGTTTAGCATGATCTCAGATTGTCACTTAATTACAGGCGAGGTTACTGTTAAACTAGATTGTCGAGTATAGAAAACCAAATGTTTTAATTCGTGAAAAATTGCGAATTTGGTTTTCTTTACTCGTGCCTAATTGCCACATCTTTTCTCAATCTACAGTATGGAGTATTTAAAAGGGGTATTTATTATTTTCAGAACTCTTAGAGGTAGACCTTAGTGTCAAGACGTATATTCAGTAACCATTTTCCCTCATGTGGGCCATTTGTTATCTGTTAAGTGAAAAATGCTTCTAAAGTGCTGCCGTGGAAGTCTTGTTCACTGAAAGTTTTTTTAATTAATTGGTTCGTCTGTTATCGGATACAAATTTATTACCTATATTAATATTATTATTAAGTAAAGCTAGTTGATGATCCGTTTTAAAGTGAAGAATACAATTGGCTAGGAATTATGCAGGTATGAAAAGTATGTTGAATTTATACCGAAATGGCATGTAAAATAGTTATTCCAACATGAATTTTCCTATGGCTTTTTGACGATGCAAAAGTGAAATATCACAGATGTACTGTAAGGGCTCTAGTTGACGACACCTGATAATTAATTGTCTGTTTTTTACAACGAAGCATTGTCCGTCCCTCATTATTATTTAGATTTGTACGAAGGTTTATTCACGTATAAATCATGCACCAGACAATAAAGACATCCGTTTCGCACCGGTCCGTTATCCAGTAAAATTGCGTTTGTTAACAAAGGCTCTTAGAGTTTTGTGGTTGTATAGTGTGTCCATTGAGTTTTTTCCTCGATGTACCAAAACAATTTTCACCCTTCGATACGCTGAGTCATGATCCTTTCTTTATCTTCTAAGGGTCTGCCTTCCGACGGTTTTGCGATACTGCGATTCTTTGTATTTGTTTGGAGTTGTGATCTGTGATGACTATTTCTAGTGTTTTTATATATTTTCCACGCCTTCACTGTAACTCAGAGCGTCAATGAGATAGGAAACACTATGTCGGCTTGTGTTTATTTTAGGGGTTATCTGAATGTAAGGAAACAACACTATTTATACTATTGGATAACGAGATCAGCGGCTTGTTCGCCTGTTGGTAACATACTCTTTACAATCTTATAACAATTATAGTGCCACTGAAAACATGGAGACACAATGGCCTAAGTGGTACTGCAGTGCGGTTGATAACCCTGAGTCATTAGATATTAGGTGTCGTAAGCCCAGAAATTTCCATGCTCCTCTTGACCATCAGTATTGAAATATATAACAATATATTTGTTACTAGGTGGTAGGACTAACTCTTCTGCGAGTGTCCGTCTGTGATTGGTACCACCGCTTTGCTTGTGAAGTCTGCCGCTAAGCAGTAATATGCGAGCATTACTGTGCTCCGGTTTGATGAGCAGAGTAGGCAGTGAACTAACTGGTCTTATGAGACTTAATATCGAATGTCTCAGGGTAGCGGGCGCACAGCAGTGCCGCGCAGAACTTTGTGTTTGAAAGTTTTGAGTGGCCCTACAATTGTTATGGGCCGGGATATGCTTACCATCAGGCAAACGACCAGCTCTGCTATCAAATAACTAAAACAAAACTGTAATTTTTTTAGACTGTACTGTAATGGTCTTGATAGTTTTTGCTTAATGTTTTTTAGCCTGAAAACGTAATTGGAATGTATTTTTTCTTAAAACTTTCCTTCATAGAGAGTTGCCTACGGCAGAATTTTCTCTTTCCAGCGAAATAAAAAAGTAATAAAAACTTTTCGGTTTTTGTTTCTTGAAGCAAAAATAACACGAGAAACATCGTAATATTAAATATCCACTGAATCAGGACTAATGAAACTTTTTCTTCTTACTCTACAGGTAACGGTTTGTACTATTACGTAACATGTGAGATTCACTCCTTCACTGTCTCATTCTTTGTCCAAGGTCTCATTGGATGGTAAGCAATGACGTCTTCGAATTAGATCTGACGACCACACTTCCTGTTTATTCACAGCTTTCACAGCAGTCTTAGATTCACAGCTTCACATAGTTTAGTTAATTAACCTTTCATTAGGTCTCATGTGTCCACCAAGCCACATTGGGCCCGCGTAGTTGATTATTGCCTATATACTCTTAGAATTCTCAAGGAGGGTTGGTGTTAGGCGCCTGAATAACCGGCTGTAAAAATTGCCAAAACCTAAAAGTAGTCATGTATGTAGTTGTATGTAAAGACGTACAGCGCCGGCCCCATGTGGAAATGATAGGCAGGAAGGAGGAGGTTTCATTCTAAGCTCAGCAACTAACCCCAAATAAATTTGGTTTTCAAGGGCAGATGGTGAAACACACTGATAGTAGGTATAATTCGTATATACCACTATTCTAATGTAGTATCATATTGTTTATGCAGGAAGCTTGAGTACAACACTTGCTCTCTAGGTGATGATGACGAGGCTGTTTCCTTCACTTTAAGCTCAAGGTGTAAAGGATATATTAAGTAGGACTAACTCTTCTGCTAGTGTCCGTCTGGGTTGGTACCACCGCTTTGCTCATGCACTGCCACCAAGCAGTAATGTGCAGTATTACTGTGTGAGTGATGAGCAGAGTAACCAGTGAAAGTACCGAGCTTATGAGACTTAATACCTCAAGAAAACGAGCGCAGTGCAGTGTTGCACAGGCCTTTGTGGTTCAAAGATCTGATAGGCACTACAAATGTTATGGGCTGGTGTTATGCTTTCCATCAGGCAAACGACCTGCTTCTAACTTAGAAAGTAACCACCTGCGTAATAAAAAAATACCCCTCTAGCCGACCAACCTTACAAACTCTTCAATTTCAAAACTGTCTTGACAGTAGTGTTACAACCTGCATTAATCACAAGAATAAATAAGACACAGTTTAAATCACTTAATATTTTTGTATTTCCAATTACTTCATTTTTCAATTACTTCAAGATTACTAGGCAAATGACTCTAAGTGCCCATTCCAAAGATGTAGTCCTGTCGAGAAGAATGGGCAAGAAACTCGATGGAACTCTTTTAAAATTGATATTCAATACATGACAATACAATCAGTAATTACATAAGTACACTTTTGATATTTAACACATTAATTTTACTTAATTAGAAGAATACTTAGCTTTATATAATCCAAAAACTATACAGAGTTCTTTGCCGATCTGGCTTACTCTAAATCCAAAGGAGAACTGAACGAGCAAAATGGCAAGGTATCAATTTATGTTCACGATGACGTCACTTTTGTGGCGGCACAATACTTTTCTCGCATTGGCTGGATTTGCTTCAGTTGAATATCCACCAGGCGGCGCCACCTGTCGACGCGTGGAACAGGAAGACGTCACAGTATTTGAAGAACTATTTAGATTTATTACATTCGTCCATCCTGATAGCTTTGCGTCCCTGCAAAGGATAAAGTTATGTGTACATATATATATTCATAGTGATAACCTTTTATTTAGTCAACATCAACAGATATATCAGTACATTTTAACTATCAACATATTATGCCCAAAGCAATGTCAAAAATATGACGAGGCAAGATTATATGGTCACCCAATTTTGACAAGTATGTGACATCGGTTAATACCACCGAACTCCTGGACTTGTGTACATAAAAATATCTAACCGACTACCTATCCCCCACGGCTTCGCCCACGTAGCCTATTAAAAATTAGTATAACATATTTTTTTATCGTATAATACATACCCATTATAACAATACGTATTATATTCTTTGACATATGAAATAAATATTGCACAAGGCCTAAATGATGGTATTCCTTTCTAATAGACTGTTTGCTGCGCACCACAGGTTTTATAACGCTACCGAACTATAGTTTAATAACCTAAAATCACATTCTAATTGTTAATTTCTTTATCAGAAAGCAAAATTCATTACAAAACAAACATCAGTAATAACAAATTATTTTCGACAAATATTAAAATACTAAATGCAATAAAATGTTGATCACAATTTAAGAATGTTTTCCCAGGATTTTAAAACGTCAACACTTGTGAAACGCAATTTTAAGAATATTAATTGATCACTCAGTTATTCCAAAGTGACTTACTCATTTGTGACCTTTTGTTACCCATTCAATATATTGGAATCTCCCTGATTATTACCAATGTGTCATTTTATCAACCATTTCAAATATCCAATGTGACATCTGGTCACCCAACATAACGTGTCATTTAGGCACCCATTTTATCAAATATGTATAATATAATTGGCAATATAAAGACATCATAATGAGCCCACAACCAATGGTGCAACAATAGCGCAACAATAGTGCAACAACAGTGCAACAATAGCGCAACAATCGTGCAACAATAGTGCAACAACAGTGCAACAATAGTGCAACAACAGTATAACAACAGCGCAACCAATGGTGCAACCAATAGTGCAGCCGTAGTGCAACCGTAGTGCAACAGTAGTGCAACAGCATTGCAACAGTAGTGCAACAGTAGTGCAACAGCAGTGCAACCATAGTGCAACAACATTGCAACCAAAAGTGCAACCAATAGTGTAAGCAAAATTATGTATCCCTCAAAGTAAGATAATCCAATATTATTTATCGGGCACGGATTGAACTAACAATATTAATTATTTTCTCCAAAATTGCGTCTCAAATGTTTAATGAAACCTGTTTAGTTATTAATTTTTGTTTTCCAATAAATAAATTTAAAAATGGTCAGGTTATATTTATGCTACTAGCTGCTGCCCCGCGGTTTCACCCGCGTGTAGATTCTGGACTACATGGTTTCCATCTTTTTGCACGGAACCCTAATTCTTTTTCTAAAATTAAAGTAGCCTAAGTTGGAGTACCATCAGCTATCTGCGAGTGAAAGTCCCGTCAAAATCGGTCCAGCCGTTTCGGAGATTACCCGGAACAAACAGACAGACAGACAGACAGACAAATTTTTAAATATGGTTGCTCCGCTACAGGCACCGCATATACTTTCATATGAACCCAATTTGTGTAAATGTGCAGTCTTAACGAAAACTACAGAGATCAGATATTTAGGAGTAATATTAGACAGAAGCTTATCATTCTTCATTATATTCTTCTCATGTATGCTTTTCTATATTTACATTGTATGTATGTGCTGAATAAATGTTTTTCTATTCTATTCTATTCTATTCTATCATGGAACGAACATCTGAAAAACTTTCGAGACGTGCAAGAAAACTAGTGTTCAATTTCAAGTAACTTCGATATGTACTAAACTTTGATGCATTGATCTTAGTATATTACGCCCTTGCACAATCCAACCTGGCATACTGCATTACAGTTTGGGGGTCCGCTGCTCAGACCCACTTACTACAAGTAGAAAGATCACAAAGAGCACTATTAAAAGTAATAACTTTTAAGCTTAGACGCCATGCCATCCCTCCGTGAAATTGTACAGGGAATGCGCAGTACTTTCTATTAGTCAGCTATTTGTTAAAGCCATAGTAGGTAGGCAGCATTCCCTATAGGTAATGAACATGTGATGCAAGAGGTCGCTTATAAACGAAAAAGAGATATGGTGTTCAAAACACAGAACATGAAAACTAAATTTGGGAAAAATTAGCAAAGAAATAGAAATAGTGAAGTCAATACGTTATAAATGCAAATGACTAATAACTGATTACTAAGCAAGTCTTAATTAGGCTGTTACTGAAAGATTAGTAGCATTAATTGAATAAAGTAACATCATATTAGAAAAATGAGTAAGGTTTGTAACCAAAGATACTCGTAAACACACATTATCATTCAAATATACTTCACACAATCAAACACATACACATACACACACATATACACACTTATACTATCCAAGCATCACCTATTTACTTATAAGAATCTTAACTGTACACTCTTATTTTATGTTTGTTTCCAATTATTAGTCCCTCAGCACTCTTTAGCATTTCCCCTTAGGTTATCTTTCTGTTTAGATCTACCCTATCGGCTAATTTCATAAAGGAAATCTAAACAAGCATTTAGATACGTACGATTTTAAGTTTAAGGGGCAAACTTAGTCATCCCAACAAACCGAAAGCTATTCTTATTTATTTGCTCAAACCCAGAATTTAACAGTTACCATAGATACTTCCTTAAAAACATTCTACAATATTGAAGGGCCACTATTATTTTTCGCTATTATTTACAATTTAATCTATTATTATGTGAACCCTTATGCAATATCCATTTTTACGTTATAGTATCCCATATTTCACTACCCGTATTCAACTTAGTTTAAAAGAAAAAGTTCTCATATTGATTTTAAGGTCATACCATACCACCCAGCCGAAAAATAAAAGTATAGCTGAATTTACATAAAGGAACACTGGCGCAGTCTATGTTCAACTTCCATGTCTTACTCTTGCGTCAATATGTTCTGTGGTTGCGTAAAGTCTTGAACAAATTTCCTAAAATATCATTCATGCTAATTACTAAGCTAAATTACGTACGAACCTTTATTTCGGTAATATATCTATAATTGCTGCTTTGTGTACTGAAAACTATATTTTTCTTAACAAGGTCTATCCCTACTAACAATTGCTTTTCTGCCAATCATATTGTGCACTGGTGTGGGGTGGTGCTTGTAAAACAGTTTTTATAGAACTTGAAAGAGCCCAACGTGCGGTTTTGAAAGTGATGCTGGGAAAGTCTTTCTTTTACCTTACTTTTTTTTTTTTTTTTTTTTTTTTTTAACCAAAATAGGCTTACGTTTGACCACAATCTCACCTGATGTTAAGCGACGATGCGGTCGACGATGGAGCACGCTTGCCTAGAAGAAACCTATTCACTCTCGACTTGAAAACTCCCAAATTATAGCTATTGGGAAACACAGAGGCTGGCAAAGAATTCCACTCCTTAGCCGTACGTATAATGAAGGTTGAAGCAAGAAACTTACTGACAATATATAAGGAAACTAAAGTACTAATAGTGCGGTAGTTATTTATCTTAAAAGCCATAGTTTCAGTTCATAAAAATAGCAAGTCACAAGATCTTTTGGCATTATCACAAACGAGTTTTCAGAGTTCCAGTACCGACAGTAAGATCAAGCTGTGCTTCTCGTCACCCATGCATTCTTCTCCCTCGCATCTACGACATTAAGTACGACCGCACTACTAAACTACTGGTACAGAAATTCTTACTGACCCAGTCATATCTCGAGACTGAAAACAATTTATTAGTGAGCTGACACCAACATATACTCATATCCACTCGTACAGTCGTACACTACATTTACACTCATATTTCCACTTTCATACCCATTTTCCCTATCACTCACACATACCTAATACTCACATGAACATACGATCAACATACAAATTCAAATACACCAACTTTTCATTATTAAATAATAAGTAGTCTGCAAGATTTGTAACAAATTGGTTCAGTGTTAAGTTCTACATTCGTATGTTTTTAAATGTTTAAAACAAATTCTCGTTCTGACGATAAAGAAGGAATACGACGCCTTCTTCCTACCGTACCGTCCTTTTTAAAAGCAATCTAATAATAATCAAATAAATAAGTACTAAAAATACCTAATTATTAACAAATTTGTTAACAAAATAATTAGGTCTATAATATCCTCTTTTTATGTATGCTATGTTACGTTATGCATAATGAACACAGCTCATACTGCGAGATGCCCTGCCGTCATACAATTATTACGAGTTCGGAGGGTAATTGCAAATTTCTTTGGCCTTCTTTTTTTTTCTCGCTTATTTCGAAACATACAAGTGGGTACTGAAAAGTTGTTAATTTTTTTTAATTATAAAGAGGGTGGGTTGCAAAAGAGTTTTTACTTAATAATTACTTGTACTGCGGCTCATAATGATATATCTACATAAGTTTTCTTTAAGTATAAAATGAGCTTGATGTGGTCAAATACAAACTTAAACATTTTAAATTTATTTCAATCTATTAAAAATAAATTCGAATCAATCGTTTCAATTACATGACTTTTAGATTGATTTCAAATAAATCATTGTAAAACACGAAAGAAAGAAGTTATTCAGTTATTACACGACTGCACAAAACAAAAAGGAGTGTGTGTATGAATATCTGTATGCATGTTTCTTTATTACGCTAGAACTTAAATGCTTGAACATATGTCGATGCTTGGGATATCGTTAGAATCCTTACATTATCCACTTTTGTTACATCGACGCAACCTACAAAACTTAACAAAGAAAGAATAAAAACATAGGCCAATGTGACCCGAGATATACTTAAAATCAGCTTTGCCTATTACTTGTTACAACTTGAATTGATCCTACCAGATTATTCCAGCTTCTCCATGCAGGTATCCCGAAGCTCAGGCCGAAGCTCAGGCCGATGTCACGGTGCGCACTTGCTCGAAGTACAGCAAGATGTTGACTCCCAGGCAGATCTCACATTGGGGCTGCATGTCCGGGCAGAAATGGATGAGGTCATCCCACTTCTGAAAATGTTACAACCTGCATTAATCACAAGAATAAATAAGACACAGTTTAAATCACTTAATATTTTTGTATTTCCAATTACTTCATTTTTCAATTACTTCAAGATTACTAGGCAAATGACTCTAAGTGCCCATTCCAAAGATGTAGTCCTGTCGAGAAGAATGGGCAAGAAACTCGATGGAACTCTTTTAAAATTGATATTCAATACATGACAATACAATCAGTAATTACATAAGTACACTTTTGATATTTAACACATTAATTTTACTTAATTAGAAGAATACTTAGCTTTATATAATCCAAAAACTATACAGAGTTCTTTGCCGATCTGGCTTACTCTAAATCCAAAGGAGAACTGAACGAGCAAAATGGCAAGGTATCAATTTATGTTCACGATGACGTCACTTTTGTGGCGGCACAATACTTTTCTCGCATTGGCTGGATTTGCTTCAGTTGAATATCCACCAGGCGGCGCCACCTGTCGACGCGTGGAACAGGAAGACGTCACAGTATTTGAAGAACTATTTAGATTTATTACAGTAGCCCGCTGCATTATTGGCATCCAGACGGTACAAACACGCTTATCCGCAAAGTCAGTAAACCGAATTCCTCTCGACCGACGGACATAATCCCTCCATCGGCGATCGCGCTCGCTCCAGTGCATCCCACATGTGAACCTGCCTCACTTTGTTCACATTTCGAAACGTCTTTGTGCACTTTGGAGCTCCATGTGAGGAATTATTCCGATATGGACCTGTGTTTGTTGAGTCGAATATTCGCGATAAGCTCGAACGTTGATCGAAGCAGATTCCGGTCTATTGTTGCTAGTACATTCAATTGTATTGATAAACAGTTGTATGTCTCGTATTACAAAGTATTTCTTAAATTATAGTGCAAAAGTTGTTCAGTTGTTAGTTCAACGTATTCTTACAAATTCGTCAAATATTATTTTTGTGTCAATATCAACTAGAATATATTTTCTTTTAAGGTACTGACACACATGCTCATATTAAACATGCTTAAAACTGGCAAGATGCAGCTGTTCACATATGATATCAATTAGCATGTTAGTTTGATACTAGCAATACTAGCGTGCTCATGCCAACCTTTTCAGAAGCACTAGAAGCCACTTCACACTTCCACCCGTGCCTCAGGTCAAAAATCAAACGACTGTTAATTTTTGAGCATGCTCGAAATATGCATGCTCATTACTAGCAATGTCTGCATACACATGCTATTAAGTAGCAACTGCTCATTATTGCTTTCGTGCTAGCAATAAGCTAATCAGTCCGTTCCGTACCTTCAAACAAAAGTCGCGTCTTGAGACGTCTGCTCCGTCACTATTATTAGTAGTAATCCAATTGTTCTTGTGATCGCAGCTTGGAACCTTTATTCTTCATCTGTTTCCATATATAGACCACCCTCAATCTGAGCTGAATCTTTTGGATAAACTCTGTTTTAAGCATCATCAGAAGGCGAATAAGGAGTACATTCAAATCTGTTTCTAAGACTCTTAGCAATTGAAGTGTAGTTTACTGATAGTATTTTAGTGCTTCAGTATTAAGGTCGTCCACGTCCTTAATACTGGAGTCGTCTCAAGTTTATTTGCAGAGCCAAAGTTTTATCTAAATTTTAGATTAATCATGATCATCTATATAGGAAAGTAACAAAAAAGGAACAGCTAATGTTAATTCAAATATAACGTAGCAAATTTTCGGAGAATCTTTTTAGACAAAATGTAAAAATATGAATATTATAAAAATCCAAGAGAAATCTCGAAAACATAAACTCCGATAAAGCATCACCGAGATTACGAGCACAGCCGCAAAAAGCAACGGAATAAAATAAAGCTCTGTATACACATTTTTTTCGACGTAATCCCTTGACTTATACCGCCACAGCCTCCCCGTATGTCATTGACACTCTACGTGAAGAACACAAAAATAAATATACTACATATTATTATATAAAGTCCTTAAACTTTTAAGTACGTACACGTACAGTTAGAAAATTTTTTGTAGGTATTTCACCTTTCTTTTATACTATTAGATGACGAGACGAGCTTAGCTGCCTGATATTTACCTTAACAATTGCAGCACCACTGAACTTTGATACACATAGGTCTGCGCGGCACTACATTGCACTCGTTACCCATTTACATTAGGTTGTAAGTGTCATAAAACCAGTATTTTCACTGACTGCTTCGCTCATCAAACTGGAACGCAGTAATGCTTGCACATTACTGCTTGGCGCCAGACTACACGAACAAAGCGATGGTACCGCACACAGTCGCAGAAGAGTTAGTTGTACCACCTGGTAAAATGCGAATAAAGGCAAATTAACAAACAAGAAGCATTTTTTTCTTCACACTATAACAAGCAAAACCCTGCGCTTTATGAAAAAAAGCTACCGTTACGCACGGGAACCGATCTTACCATCATCGCCTATATAATTGGAGTGATACCAAAGTCGGTTGTTCCTTTCTTTTTATGTGTCACTTCTAGACGTATATAAAATACCAACAAAGTATTGAACTCATCTCAGATAGGTACATTTTTATGAATTTGTACTCAAATAAATTACAAAGGGAAAATATAATTTCCGAGATTGGTGCGACTTCAAAGAGTTCTTTTTGCCCATTCCGAACTGTAAATCGCT
Source organism: Crocallis elinguaria (assembly GCA_907269065.1). Lineage (NCBI taxonomy): Eukaryota > Metazoa > Arthropoda > Insecta > Lepidoptera > Geometridae > Crocallis > Crocallis elinguaria. The sequence goes on from OU026073.1 coordinate 13,518,404, forward strand.
TTTACGTACGTTTTAAGTTATTAAGGGAAGCAAATGAGATATGTACGTATTTTATTTGCTTGTGACATTTCGTTTATCGCATTTTTTTTGGTTTTCATTACGATTTGTAATATGGAAAGTAAATTTTGCTGTTGGCTACGTTCCATTTTGGCGATACGTAAATACGGCTGTTGTTAGGGAAAGTGGGCTTAGAAAGGAGTTTAGGGTAGGGATTTAAGCTTGCGCGTTCCTTTTCATTATCGTAACAGAAATGTGTCTTTAGTCTTTTCACTTTTGAGCTTTTGAATTTTATGTTAGAGCTAGAGTTAGCGCCTAACCGTGTTGTACGCAAGGGTGAGGTTGTTAGAGGTTTGAAGTGCTGACGGTTCTATGAATGGTCTGGAGCCTAAGATTTTGGTGAAGCAAGACATTGTGTTGCAAACAAGCCTGATTCTGATAAAAATCTGTAACCAAAGCTGGCAGACACATTTAAAAGTATATTATTATCATTCTAGGTTTCCTATTTTATCTACTATCTTATGTTTTCACACTCGACCAAGTCGACACTTAAGATCGGTTGAGATAGTTACTTTCAGCTTGTACGCTATAATGACTGGTACCACTGCGAAATAGGACGATATTTTCCTATCAATGCTGTGAAGACAATCATGTAATTCCTGACATCTCAACATTAGAATTCATATAGGTAACTCCGACAACACACGTCTGTGGTTTTCCATATTTAATCTGCGTATAAAATCACCAGAGAATAATCAGGTTGTATTACTTTCTCTAAGATAGCATTCGATATGTATGTATAATAATACTAGCTTCCACCCGCGGTTTTGGCCGGGGTATATATATGTTGTCGCCACGATTTCAACGTTTAACAAACGATAATTGTGTTGTATTATATTCATTATTTTTAGCTGGCAATCACTGTATTTTAAAATAGTGTAGTGAATTTATAAAGCTGGTAGAATTATTATTCGTGATGGCAACATTTTGCCTATGGTTTGAGGTTTCGAAGATGAGGTGATTGGTCCATTTGAACTTGTCTATGGTTTGACATCGCCACGCTATTGGCCGAACGATGTAATTGGTGAGTTGGAATTTGCCAACAGCGAGGCGATGGTGAAACGTTACATTTTATATTTTTTTGTAAAAACTCTGTTAGTTGAAGGCAGTTCGTGAAAGAGACAACTTGTGTGCTTAACTTGGTAAAGTAAGGTTTTTCAAAGGGTAAGCTGTAGGCTACGTATAAATATGTAAAACAGATTGTGAAATAATATAATTGTGGTTAATTCAGTTCTGGTATTAATATCTCCCGTTTATTTTAGAAGATTGTTTACATCAGAAGTGCGATAAAGAACACGCCCCAGAATGCCGCGAAGCCGCAAGAAAACTAGAGGAAAAAGAAGCAAGCGCAGAGCTTCATCTTCGAGCTCTACTTCGACCTCCAGTTCGAGTTCATCATCATCGAGCTCGGATAGACGCAGACATCGGAAATCGAGGCGCACCAGGCGTGCGTCTCCTGCAGTAAGCCAGAACGTTATTTTATCGTCAGTGATACCTGAGTTTGATCCATTAGGAGATGATATTCAAATGTGGATAAACGTTGTAGAAGCTAATGCACGCGCTTTTGGTTGGTCTGATCGTGTGTTGCAATACCAGGCTTTGCAAAAATTACGCAATACAGCAAAGACTTGGTATGACTCACTACAAAAAAATGAGACTCGTTGGACTACTTGGAAGTGGAAGGATTGGCGAAACACTCTTTTAGATACATTTCAAATTAAACGTAACATGTATAGCTTAATAAAAGAACTAGTGCAAAGTAAACCTACAGATGGCCAGTCGTTATATGAATTTTATTTTCAACAAAAAAGCAAGATTGATAAAATGAGGTTAGCATTTTCGGAACAAGACATCATTTCAATTGTTGTGGGCTCTATTGGTGACGTAAATATAAGTACAGCGGCAGAAGCCGGTAATTTTAAATACTGTGATGATTTAGCTTCATTTTTGCACGGGAAAATTCATTCTGAACCAAAACTTGTTCATAAACAAAACAGTTCTCAAAGTAAAAGTTCAGCTGTTCATTTTCGAGTACCCATTAATAATACCGAGAGAAAACCAGATAACAATTTAAACTTAAACCCACCTGGGAGCTCAACTAGTTTAAATATTTCATGCTTTCGTTGTGGTGAACCAGGGCACAAAAAGACAAATTGTACGCAAAAAGATAGCGTAAAATGTAATTCATGCAATAGATTTGGCCATCTGGAACTAGCATGTAGATCTAAACCTAAACACAAGATAGAAAAATTCGAAAAGGATAGTGAGGTCAAATTAATTGTGGAACCTGCTCCAAAAGATAAGTTTTACAAAAATGTAGAATTAAACGGATGTGAACGACAAGCTTTCATTGATATGGGTAGCAGCTGTTCACTTATAACGAATTCTTTAGCACTCGAGTTAAATCTTACTCCTTTTGAACTTGATGCACCAATTTTACTGACTGGTTTTAAAATCGACTCTTGCTCTCAAGTCACCCAAGGGGTTAAAGTCTGTCTGAAGGTTGATACAGCAATGCTCGATATTGTCCTGTACATTCTTGACGAATTATCTGGTTGCCCTATCTTAATTGGTAGAAATTTTACTGAGGATCAAAGAATTATGTATGCGCGCATAGGAAACAGTTTATCTTTCCGCTCTGTTAGCAATAATGACGTGGCCTTGATAGAATCGTCTATGTTCAATTCGAATTCTGTAGACTATGTTCCCCTGTTGAACGAAATATTTTTGAAGTATCCAAGCGTTGTGTCAAAAGACTTGCAAACGCTAGGACGAACGTCTTGTGTAGAGTTAGACATTGAGTTAACAACTAACAAACCAGTTTGCCATAGACCATATCGTATGTCGGAATCTGAAAAGTTAGCTACACGTGAAATCGTTGAGGATCTTTTAAAAAACGACATAATACAAGAGAGCAACTCTTCTTATGCAAGTCCAGTGTTATTGGTTGATAAACCATCCGGTGAGAAACGTATGTGCGTAGATTATAGGTCTCTTAACAAAGTCACTGTCAAAGAAAAGTATCCGATGCCACTTGTTGAAGATCTCATAGATAAGTTAAAAGGTGCCCAATGCTATACGTCGTTAGATTTGAAGAGTGGGTACTATCAAATTAATGTAAATAAGTCTTCTATACCCAAAACTGCGTTTGTGACTCCTGACGGTCATTTTGAATTTAAAAGAATGCCTTTTGGACTATGTAACGCTCCGTCAGTGTTTCAAAGGCTTATGAACACTGTGTTAGGAAAACTCCGTTTTGGTAAGGTTATTTGTTATATGGACGATGTATTAATAGCCACAAATTCGTTAGACGAAAATATTAAGCTGTTAGAAGAAGTTTTAACCGTCTTCCAAGATAACGGGCTGACAATAAATTTGGAAAAATGTCACTTCTTTCAGAGCTCTGTTAGTTTTCTAGGATATGCTATCTCTAAGGATGGCGTTCGCCCTGGCACAAAGAAATTAAAGGCCGTAGAAGAATATCCTGAACCCAAAAATGTGCATCAGGCTAGACAATTTCTAGGGCTCATAAATTATTTTAGGAAGTTTATTAGAAATTGCGCTATTATTGCAAAACCCTTAACAAAGCTCTTAAAAAAGGACACTGTCTGGGAATGGGGTTTGGAACAAGCTCAAGCTTTTAATAAATTGAAACGTGAGTTATTACACAATGCTTTATTGACAATTTTCGACCCAAAATTACCCATTAATTTGTATGCAGATGCTAGTCGTGATGGGGTAGGTTGTATTCTCATGCAAGTTACTGACAAAGGGGAGAAACCGATTCACTTCTATAGTAGACAGACTTCAAACGAAGAGAAACGATAACATTCATTTGAATTAGAGTTTTTAGCAGTTGTAGTGGGTCTACAGAAATTTCGCCATTACTTACTAGGCTCAACATTTAAAGTTTACACAGATTGCAACGCAGTTAAATATACAATAAATAAGCAAGAAATAAACTCTAGAATAGGTAGATGGGTGCTACTAACACAGGAATTTACCTTTGAAATTATTCACAAACCAGGAACGCAAATGCAGCACGTTGACGCGTTGAGTCGTAATCCGGTTAGTGATAGCTCTGACCCCATGTCTAATGAAAGTGTGTTGGCAATAACTGAGAGTGACTGGCTATTATCAGTTCAGTTGCAAGATCCTAGTATTTGTGCAATCAAGGAAATATTAGAATCAGGACAGGCCGAGTTAAATAAAAAAATATTTCATGACTATGAATTGTTAGGCAATAAAGTATATCGTAGAACTGAATATGGCAGACGATGGGTAGTACCAAAAAAATGTATTTGGCAAATTATTAGAGCCAACCATGATGATATAGGTCATTTTGCTGTTGATAAGTCAATGGAAAGAATAAAATCACTATACTGGTTTCCAAAAATGAAAAAAATTGTTTCTAAATATATAAAAAATTGCCTTAACTGTATCTACTCTAAAAACATCCATGGCAAAAAGGAAGGTCATTTATTCCCAATACCTAAATATGGAAAACCTTTTCATACATTACACATTGACCACTTAGGTCCTTTTGTGAAGACTACAAAAAAGAATACTTACCTACTTGTAACTGTTGATTCGTTTACAAAATTTGTATTTATTTCTCCTGTTAGAAGTACAAAAAGTAAAATTGTTATTAATGAACTCGACAAGATATTTAATGTTTTTGGTAACCCTAAACGTATTATCTGTGATGCAGGAAGTTCTTTTACATCTAAGTTATTTCTTAAATATTGCCAAGATAAGAATATACGACAGCACGTTATAGCAACGGCCATGCCCCGCTCCAACGGCCAAGTAGAACGTTATAATCGCACTATTTTAGACTCTCTTAGAAGTATGGGTGCTGACACAGATTATAACAAATGGGACACTCATATCCCTAGCATTCAGCAAGGCATTAACAGCACTGTTAATAAGACCACTTCCGCTACCCCAAGTGAGGTTTTCTTTGGATACCGACTGCGTACAGATTCAGATAAATGGTTGTATAATTATGAAGAACAACCTATAGATGTCACATCATTAAGAAGCGATGTAAGTGAGCGGATTCAGGCGAGTGCTGAAAAACAAAAACATGCATTCGATGCTAAACGGAAACCGGCTCGAATCTACGACGTCAATGATTTGGTTGTTATTAAAATTCCAAGTCAATCAAATGATGGACAAAGCACCAAGCTTTTACCACTGTTCAAAGGGCCTTTCCAAGTAACAGAAATATTAGGTCACGATCGATATAAAGTGACAGACATGCGAGGCGCTGAAAGGTCCAGTAGACGTTACGAAGGAACTACTTGTGCTGAAAATATGAAACCATGGATTAAACTAGCAGACCTGGACGAGAAAGAGTTGACCTGAGATGTTGTCAATTAATAATTGTTATCAGGTATCCACTTCTCCTTGCACTTTTTACTAATATATGTTAAATTTTTCTTAATGTTAAATTGTCTGGTCCATTTTACTTCGAACACATTTTGATACTTGGATAAATTAAATTCTTGATAGCAGCATTTATTCGTGTAAAATAAATCTGTTATTATTTTTATGATAAGATTGGTGGTGATATGCAACTAGGGTTGGCCAAAGGCAACGCCTAGGGGAAGCCACAGATCTGAACATGGTTGAACAACTGACCGTCGATGGAACAGTTGTGAAACTTTTCTAAGTATCAATGTGTGAAGTTTATAAAGCCCCTTTCAAGTGAGGAGTCCTCCATTTACTAGCCGCTGATGGAATAGTAAGGTGGAGGTCACTCATTGCACATTTCCAAAATCGACACTTTACAACACGGTAATTAAAATATCTATATAATAAAGGACTAATTTTGTTCTCAGCAATTGGACCAGACTTGGACGCTATCCGGGGACGGCTGCGTGAGCAGGACGGCCGGATGTTGTCGCCACGATTTCAACGTTTAACAAACGATAATTGTGTTGTATTATATTCATTATTTTTAGCTGGCAATCACTGTATTTTAAAATAGTGTAGTGAATTTATAAAGCTGGTAGAATTATTATTCGTGATGGCAACATTTTGCCTATGGTTTGAGGTTTCGAAGATGAGGTGATTGGTCCATTTGAACTTGTCTATGGTTTGACATCGCCACGCTATTGGCCGAACGATGTAATTGGTGAGTTGGAATTTGCCAACAGCGAGGCGATGGTGAAACGTTACATTTTATATTTTTTTGTAAAAACTCTGTTAGTTGAAGGCAGTTCGTGAAAGAGACAACTTGTGTGCTTAACTTGGTAAAGTAAGGTTTTTCAAAGGGTAAGCTGTAGGCTACGTATAAATATGTAAAACAGATTGTGAAATAATATAATTGTGGTTAATTCAGTTCTGGTATTAATATCTCCCGTTTATTTTAGAAGATTGTTTACATATATTTATAAATTGTTATTTGATGTATAAGCTATAATACTGTAAAGTTGCATCAAAATACGTGCAGTAGTTTTTTCGTGAAAAAGTAGCAAACACCCATCCAAAATTTCACAAACTTTCGCGTTTTATAATATTAGTAGGATATGATAGGAAGTAGGATACAGGGTATGTTTTTTAGATAGGGCAGTAAATGAACCTTATACACCAAAACTCTTTGATCAATCGATCCGCTTTTTCATAAAGCTAAATACTGTATGGGATTAGTACTAGTATAGGTTTAGGTCTAGGTTACTAGAAACTAGGTACATACTAGAAATGTCACAAATCGCAAAAATGTATCCCATACATTGAGTAGGAAATCACTGTAGCTATCGGAAAACGTTCTTAGGAGACTATCCTTAATTTTTGAAGATATTTCATTTGCATCCACAGGTTTTGGAAAAAAAAAACAATCAGTTAGAAAATAGGTAATCTTAACAAACACTTTTTCATACCTACAGATTCTGTTTGTTATAAGGATCAAAATACTCCTCAGAAATCACATGCGCCAATAATATAAAACGTTTTCTGAAGACTCTCCGTTTGTACTCCTCTCTTTGTTTTGTGTAATGTTATGTTGTATGTTTTAATGATCTATTCTAACCTTAAACTATGACGAAAATAAAAATCTCAAAACATTTTTTAATAATATTTATTAATACCTCGTTTTCTCATACAATGTATTTACAAAAAGGAAAATGGAAACAACGGACTCGCTTCCTGCATATCCGCTTTGTACGCAATCCTTTGTATTTAAAACGCTTCATTCCCAACGTACAAATAATTTTGAATTACATACAACATCACTCTACTTTAATTAAGGAACATAGCTATGTATATTAACTACGGTTCTATCAATATTTCGTGACTACTTTACAAGTAAGAAGATGGGAAAGTCAACAGTTGAAAGCATATATTACAGCTCGTTTCGATTTTGTCTGATGTCGGGATGATAATAATCAGATGGCGTCTATTATACTAATAGTCTGTACTCGTTATAAACTTTAGGTAACAAATATATTATAATTAAAAGCATTCCATTGGTTGTTTTATGCAATTTCGTCGCGATTATCAACGTACCAATCTGATGTTAAGAAAAGAGGCATTGTGTTTATCAGACTGAAGGACAAATGAGTACTTAGGTCAAATTTGACTGACTCATTTGTCCTTCAAACTTATAAACCTGTAATTACCGGGTATTAGAAATCTAATATCCAGTCATTTTACCAATGTATTTAAGTCTTAATACCCCGTAATTCCCTCGCTGGCCATCATTAAAAACAGTGGGTTTTGAATGATAAAAATGTGGTGTTTAAAGATAAAAATTTGAGCGACACGTACTGAAATTTTCACGGGTAAGTGTGACGCTTACCTACCTCAAGGCAAATGACCATTTGTCTCTTCTTAAAACTCTATAGATTATTTTAGTTACATTTATGTTTAGTAGTGCCTTGTAAATGGAAGTAGTTAAGTAATTCAAGCCCAATCAATTTTTGTCGTCACGACACCAGAACTTGTTTTGAAATGAGCCTTCTTCACGCGTTGACTCGATTCAAATTCAAAATGCTGTATTCAAATAGGCCCCAACGGAGCACTTATGAAGGTTAAAATAAATGACTATAACAGCGGGCCTCTGCACCATTCGTCTACCCGAATCATAGACTAAAACTAATGCTATCTTTATCAGAACTTTATGAACCTGAACGTTCGACATAACCAAGTGTTTGCATACTTATAGGGTACGGAGGTTATTCTTCTTCTTCTGCCACTAGACAGGAGAAGAAGAATAACCTTATAAACCGGGTAAACAAGTACTAAATTATCAAATAATATTTAATAACAAATGGCGTGTGTTTCTAGCTATTCGATCACCGTATCGAGTCATCGCGGTTTAAATGTAACGAAAATATGTATTTCCATTATTCGCGATTTAAATAAATTATTTAGTGAAAAACAGTCAATAGATTTTTCAATTTATTTGTCATATTATTATTTAGTAATTACAATGACCAGTCTGTTTCCATTAGAAAATACAACTGAACTGAACACAAGCATACAATAAAGAGTTATAGGATGATTTATACAATTTGAATGCAGTTTTAATCGAGAGTCACATTTGAACGAAGATTTACTTGTGTTTGACCGATTTCAGTTTAAATCAGTAAACAAACTTTGAGTATTTAATATTGGTTTTAAAGATTTTTTAAAAATTTGCACTCATTTTTTAATTCCTTGCACATATTTCAGTCTTCATTATAAACAACTGTAAAATCTCTATTTTGTTTCAACTGGTTATTTTCTAATGAATACAGACTCAAATTTAACTTAAATGTTCTATGAACAAAATAATAGTTTTTCACCACAAGAATGGTGGAACGACCACTATGTTAGTAATAATGACTTATTACCGTAAACTTAATTATTATTTACAATAATCCGAAATATTTACAATGCCTGATATAAACTTATGAATCTACATTACGTATAGTTCAGTTATTTACAAAAATGTAATTTACATTTTTATGAGATCAATGAAGAAAAAAATCACAGCTCTTTTTATCTATTTAAAATATCACAAAATTAATATTGACCTGTACGGTACGTCAAAATTACCTGCTAAAAATCATTAATCATTGATTGGAAATCCACTCATACTGTACAGAATTTAACGTTGATTGGCCAAAACTTTTAAACAACAATCGCAAAACAAAACCTTATAATAAATGTTAACAACAGTAAGATACCTGTCGATATAAAACGACTTATCAAATTACCAATTCATCAATTTCGTTTACGAAAACATTAATAATTATTTTATAACAATTCTCTAATGCCGCTTAAATTATTTTAATACTATTTTACCGATTAAGTTATTTAAATTTTATGCTAATATCGTGGTGGGTGGAGCTTTTGTTCGATTCCGAGCAAACATAGACACAGTACATTATACAAACAGTATGGAACTTAGACAAAATCACTCCTACGTAACGTAAGTAATGTTTACATAAATTCAAGGTTGTTTTTTTATAGCAATTGGGTTTGCGTTTAAGCGCTACCTCACCTGATGTTAAGCGACAACGTGGACGACGATGTAGCAAGCTTGTCAGGTGACGGTGAAAAAAAAACTGAACATAAGGTAATACGAGTTGTTACAAAGACTATAATTGTGACGATTTTTATTTATACAACTAAATCATTTATGACACTGGCTTTGAATTTTGTTGAATATTCACCATGTCAAGTTTGACAATATCGTTTGTATATTGTACCTACAGTAACTCTGTCCATATATTTTACTGAGTCACGTGTCACAGGTTTACATAATTAAACAAGTAATTATATCATCTAAGCACGACTCCTCTCGTCATCACAACCTACCTTTCAACTATATATCTATGTTTTCTTTGTAAAATAATGAGTCATTGCGTAAAAACTTACTCTTTATAGAAATTTTACGAGTAATTTCAATTCAATAGAAGACCATATTAAATTAAATAATTATTTATGAACGAAACGCAACACGTAGAAGTAATTTGTATTACCCATAAGCAATTGTAATGAATAATCTTTATAACTAATAAAACAAAAAACTTGATACAGTATTATTTTTGTGTCAAAAACAACAAATCGTTGACCGTTAGAGTTGATTATCTGTTCTTCCAGACACGCAATTTTTTACAGCACAAAAGACGTCCATGATAAAGAGCATCAACAACAACCTAACAACATAAATAACCATATACAAATCTGCAGTAAAAAAAGTTTCAATGTGTTAAAAAATTAGCATTACAACAATACCTAATCTTCCCAAAAACAGAAAAATCACACAATCATCATAACAGATGAACACAACCGCAAAAGCTCCTCCCACGCGCCGTGGACCGCCGCGTCAGGCGATCATCTGCCGACCATCGACGACAGCAGGTAAGTGACGACGGCGCAGCTCAGCTGCGACGTGAGGTACGACGACGCTCGGTTGCTGGTCTGCATCGCTGCTGGGTGCTCACCTGTCAACAATAATACTAGTATAAGTGCCAAAAAAGGCGTTTATTTCTATATTTATTTTATTATTTTGTATGCTACCTATTTGATAACTAGACGAGCTGGTCGTTTGCCTGATGGTAAGCATAACGTCGGCCCGTAACAATTGCAGTGCCACTCAGAACTGTCTGCGCAGCACTGCAGTGCGCTCACTACCCTGAGACATAAGGTATTAAGTCTCATAAGCCCAGTAATTTCGCTGGCTACTCTGCTCATCAAACCGGATCACAGTAATGCTTGCACATTACTACTTGGAGTAATGAAACTTGAAGTTATTTCAATTACAGCTTGTAATAAATACAATTAATTCGACTGTTAGTGAATGAATACATTCGATGCCATTAATCAACTCCAGTTAATTTGTAATTACGCATATTCAACGCAAATATGATTACCCACCGTTTACATAATTTAGATGTGTTGATGCAAACAATCACAAACAGCGCTTGAACTGAGATTAGAATTAATTAAAATTTGAAAATGCAGCATCAAATGTTGTTATCTTTAAAAATTATAATTATCTAACCAAGCTTTGCAGGCAACTTAGTCACGGAACCGTCTAATTAATATGCTCATATAGGTCTTGCAACGATCTAAACTATTTTATATTATTAATGATTAACCTCTCACCTCTAGACATGCGAGACTTGCAGTGTAATAAAATACTCCAAATAAACAACGTGGTTGAAATTAGAAAACTAATTAAAATGTAAATATTTACTATTACTAATTTATAAATATATTTAAGCTCTTTATATTCAGGGCAGTTGCAGCATTCATCGTTCATAATTTGCTGCGTTCAACAAGGCCAAGCATGGTGTATTGTGGCAAACTTTCTTTTAAGCAGGTTTCAGCCAGAAGACATCCACTGCTGAACATTGACCATGTCTTGCAGTGGTTGACGATGATAAGCACTTTATATCTAATGACTTGATTTGTAGATCTTGTCCTGATTTTCACCAAAAAACTTAAAAATATCCTATTTATTACCATTGAGCACATGTACAGACACAGAGGCTGGATGCGCGTTGTTCGGGACACATGTGTAGTTCCCGGAGTCGCTGAGCGATGCTTTGGTCACCAGCAGCTTACTAGTGGTGCCCCCTTCCGTCTTTTCCGTCTCTAAGCTGATGCCCCCGCGGGGCGAGTCGAAGTCCACGACCGCATTGCCATGGTACCTGGAAAGATATTTACTGTTACTTTTTGTTTTTTTTTACTGTTGTTAAATGAACATTGAATCTATTTTATTTTATGCACATGTCATTGTAATAAAACAGGTAAGATAGGATTTTGAAAAATCCTGGAAGGTGGTGTAAGATAGAATAATACAGGCAAAAAAATGACGTTAAGTAGCCAGTTAGCTAATTGTGAAATATCCGAGATCTGCTAGATGGTAGGACTAACAGACGCGAGTGTACATCTGGGTGGGTACCTATTACCACTTTGCTCATGTAGTCTGCCACCAACCAGTAATGTGCAAGCATTACTGTTGTGACGTTTAGGCATGTTTTCAAACATCACTTAACACACTTAACACTGCTCTACCACAGTGGTAGAGCAGTGTCTGTTTTCAGCCCTACATGGGATCTTGAATCCCATTCTGTGTTCCGGTTTGTAATAAAGTAGTCAGTGAAGTTACTGGGCTTGTGTGACTTAAAACCGAATGTGTCAGGATACTGCGAGCCGCGCAGGCCTTTGTGTTTCAAAGTCCTTAGTGGCACTGCAATTATTCCGGGCTGGATGTTTAACACCAGACAAAAGACCCGCTCGTGTAAATAGTATAAAAAAAATAGTACTCGTAAAAGTATAAAAAACTAGAACTCTTATACCTTTGTCGAAAGGTTGCGTTCACCTATTTTATATAAATAATTAATGCCTAAGTAAAATATAATGTCAGAAACAGCAAAGCAAAACACATTCACCTCTGCGCTAATATTCTCTGTGTTGCAGTTGGTAAGGTCACTCAGATATATCAACACAACAAACATCCATGATCTGAGAACAGAGTTTATGGTCACCACACGACGTTGTGAATCAAACCCGAGGAAACAAGAACACAAAAATGAAGACAAAAACTAATATCTGTCTTCTCTCGAACTGACGTTGCAATAATAAGATTTATATATATTTTAGAAGAATATAATTTGAAATGGCTATAAAGACAGAAACGTTTCTTAATATTCGTTTCTTGACTTTCTGCAAAAGAAAAGCGTGCTTTCAAATAAAATGCACATTTTATGATCGTATTCAGAACTTAATATAGTTTTGTTTCTGTTTTAGTTGAAGATCCAGAGTGCCGTAATTAAATCGTTGTATTGTTTCGCTGACTTTGAAAACTGCTTTGAAGTTTTAGAATTCTATTGTTATAGCGAATATATTATTTCAATACTGAATCATTCTCAACAAAGTAAGTGAACCTAAGCAAAAGGTAGACTTCTAAACACAGCTATAGTGTACACACGTTATAAACAATTGTCAACTGATGTTAATGTTTATTTTAGCTGGTCAAAATTTGTAGCATCGTACTGCCACAGCTATGGCGTTTGTCGTTGTCGCATTTACGAGACTACTTTATTACTATAGTGCTGTACCTACGAATTGTTACACAATAGCAATTTCAATAAAATTTTCGTTTGCTAGTTTGAGAAAGAGAAACTTGAGTTGTAAAGTTGCTCTTTGTTTTGAAGGGGAATACAAAATCATGAGTCTTTATTGAATTAAAAGTTCTCTTCTTTTGTTTTGTTCGCACCTCAATCTGTTCATCCGTACTCATTTAAAATTAGCAAAATGTTATTCTAATTACGTTTTACTAATTAGCTTTCTTTTTAAGGTTCGACTTTCACGTGTCAACTTTGAAAATACATAAAAACAGACTCTAGACGCAGTGCACTCAGTATGGGAAACACCGCACTTTACATTTATGATATTTTTAATATAAGTTGTATAATCACGCAATCACTTAATATACACACAGTATAATATATGACGGGGTGGCGAGTCCAGGGGTCTTTTTAAAAACGGTGACGTCACCACCGGTGACGTCAACATCTTCAGCATCATGGTGACCGCTCACCCCTCGTAGAAAGAAAACTCGTAGAAACTCGATTTATCTCAACCATTTATTTCGGCAAGGTTATATGGGAGATCTGAACGGTCCGACGGTAGGCGCAACACTGCTTTTTCGAACAGTCGGTCGCTCGTATTTATAGCAAAACAGATTGTGACAAAGAATCTTTATAAAACTTGTTAGATCTTGTCATTCTACTTTAGATTTTAATCTTCAATTGAAATTCATTACTTTTTATTAACATGGGGCCCAGGAGAGCACTCATGATAGTTAAAATAAATGACTCTAGGCGCCAGTTCCAAGTAATAGGCCGTACAAGAAGAACGGGCAAGAAACTTGTCGGCAATCTTTTAAAAAATTGTGTTTACAGTGAATTTGTTCAGTTTTACAATCATTTGTCTAGTTTTAACAATTCAATGAGTAATTAATGGTTCACAAACATTAATTAGTTAATCAAAGTTTAAGTGAAATTATTAACAATCCAATGAGTAATTTATGGTTCTAAACGTTAATTAGTAAACCAAAGTTAACATGTTTTGATTGTTGTCATTTTACACCGTCCATGAAGCTCGCCTGTGACGTCGTTGCTCCGATATATATTTAAATTCGAAAAAATTCTAAACATGCTAATGTCGCGCCGCTCACGCGGCTTCAATGAATATCAATTCACAATAATATAACACATATTTAATATTTCGTGCTGAAATAAAAAAAAAAACAACGAGGGAATTGGTCCCAAGACACCAGACGCAACAATTAGTATTAAAAATTTTTTCGTGGTGCGTTTAATAATATTAAAATATGTTTATAATTTTATCGGTGATTTTGTTTGCAAGCGATTTATTAAACAGTAACAGATCTATGAATTCTCATAATAACTTTATTGCAATATTTAATCTAAAGTAGCATAAATTTCGGTTAAAATAATACATATTTTAATATTCATAAAATGAATCTTCTTGAAATTTTATAAAGCAAGTAAAAAAATGTTAGTTATGTACATAATTCAAACGTAAACTCTCTAAATAAGTTTTGTAATTTCTGAGAGTTCCACTTCACACATTTGAGTTACCAAGCACGAAATACTCCACGCGTCCTTACTGTGTACACTGCTCTCCACCGCGTGACGACTAACAGTGCTAAGGTCACATGAAGGGTGTTCCACATGACCTATTCTGAACTCGACTTCATTAGTCTTAAGTTGAGAATTCGTAAATGGTTCCCAAATGCCGAGTGTAAAAATAAGTCTGGGAATGCAATCGAATTTGGCGAGGATTTGATCGGATTGCGATATTTAATAGGTATATTTACAACTCTGTTGATAGAGATATGTACTCAATTTTATAGTAAGCAATAAAATACAGTTACTAAGTAAGTAGGTATATATCATTGCTAACAAAAACGTGTAAAAAGATTTTATACCTACAGCGTTACATAAAAATTCACTTTCCAAAATATCATGTATTCGTAAGAGGCTAGCGTGAAATACTTCACACGATATTTGTAGTTAATCTTTATTCAATTAATAATTAGATTTAATGACTAGTTTTAACCATATGCCTCTTATTGGGGCCCACGCAATTTCTGCGGATTTGAATATATAGTTAAGCCGTAAAAAGATACGAAACAAACACTACTCTCATATTACTCTCAGATTTTTACTATGAATACGACTTATTTATTAATACTATAAAACAAGAGCACATACATATAAATCACAAAGCTTCCATTTACAATTTACACCTGAATCTAAAGCCCACATTCTCTTTGCTATAACAGCACTGCAAACGCTTCTAAATCGAAAACACACGATCAAATACAGTTAGCTTCACCGTTATCCAGAAACAACGGAACACATCCAAAAGCAATATTTGCAGATACGTGAACCAGCATTACCATAAGACAGAGGCGCTTGAAGGCGGCGAAGAGTGCACGTTCACCGAACACGTCAGGGATATTGTGCTTCCTTTCTTCACGTACACATCTTGTGAACCCCAGATGGTCGCAGCAGCAGCTGCAACAAACGAAAACAACCTTTAATACAATCACATAAGATCCAAATTTCAAGGTGGAGATTAAATTTGCATGGCAACGAAGGAAAAATATACTGTAATGCCTATGATGGAAGGTATATATCTGTCTGGTTGTATTGGTTTGTTGCAAGACGAATGCAAATAGGTATTTCGATTGAATTAGTGTATCTTTCACTGCAAGGGGCAGGATAATACCTGTTGTTAAAGTTAACTATGTCAGTGATGATGGAATAATCAATTTCATTTTAATACTGAAGCTCGATAAAAGTCGATAACGTCCATTAATATTATGTAGCTATAGCTGCTTCAAACTATAGTAAGAGTTATTATGAGATTTGGCATCCAATCATTGCAATTTAATAGTTTTTAAGAACCGAGTCAACTGAAAATAAAATTATCAAATATTGCTAAATGAAATCTCGATTCAAACTGCGCTTTTTTCAGTCAAAGGTTGCCATATAAATAAAAAGATTCTAAAAATGAAAACGAATCTCACTAGGCACATTATTAGGGACATTATAAAAATCGAGGGATGTTTCTCGACCGAATCCTAAATAAATCTGACTTAAATGTTGTTACACAAAATTATCCCGATTTAGAATATGCGATCGAAATCAAATGGCGCGATCCGTAATTCGACTTTAATAGTGTTCGAATTGCCTTCAAAAACTTGTTCAATTCCAAAAAAACTATTTCGAGTAACGACGAAAGCCTTTATTTTTATTGAGCCGATGTCAACTGAGATAAGGATACCTACATTTTTCCGAGTGAGGCCATTTTTGGCGATAATGCGAAACAGTCTGCCAAGTTTTCAAGTTAATTTTACTACAGTTTACATACATACGGGCACTTATCTAAATTGTGCAAGCAGTAACATTAGTTTGGATCAAAAACATAACTGTATTTTAGCTTTGTTATGTTTTGTTTTACTACAGTACAATATTTTCTGACAGTAATCATATGATGCGACAAAAGCACACTGAACGAACCCGGTAATCTTCTGCAGATCTTTGATCCTTTTGGATCAAAGAGTCTCCCGGTTGAATGGAAACATAGTACTTTCACCTGACTGTGATACGGTAGCCGCAGAGTTAACTCGCATTCTCAGCTTTGTGTATTACTGACCACTTTAGCAAACAAAGGCATAATGATCAAATTAAACAAAATATTGTTTCTGGCCGTAAACCACAAATAAACAAACAATATCGTTTATCCAACGTCCTTTTGTTTAGGTACAAACAAAAGACAAGGTGTTTTTCGTTTGTTGTTATCAGATTCATATGAGAACACAAAAACATGTCAACGCGTTCCTGTGCTGAATCACCATGGCAATCACGTGAAGTGAACGTGAGGTGAGGTGTGAGTCAGACTGTTTTACTAAATATGGTATACTTAGATGAATCATTTAATATACATTTTTTTTAATATATACTATTGGAAAACGAGACCAGTGGGATGGCATTATGCCGTCCCATAAACTCAGACTGTTACACAAACCATAAATATAGATAAGATGCTATGCCAAAGTTATATTTTGTTCTCCTTTTTATTCGGAATTACACATGTCTCACTAAATATCACTAAGTTAAATCTTGTACCAGTGACTCATTAGTTCGCTTTTGCTACGTCTACAGGTTGGTTTGTTGGTCCGTTATCGGATAATCGCATCGATGAACGCAAGAAATAATTTGATTCACACAAAACTATACATGTACGCCTTTTGTAATCAGGTGGTCCAGTTACTACAGAAGAAGAACAGAATTTTAATGACAATCTTGTGGGTGTTTTTCTTCTTCCCACCACTAAATCCTAGAAGCTACTTTATATAGATGATAAATGTACGTCCTATTACATCGTGGTTTTAAAGTATGAGAAATTATTCAGCTCGACGATGTTGACACACGCGGAGCTGTTTCTTAAGGCGCTACCCGTAGCCAATGACATTTATCATTCTGTCCTCTTTGCACACACACATGCTTTTGATGTAAAAGAGAAAAAAGACCGCGCGCGCGCGCGCAAAACCCCAGACAAAAGCGTAATTACTTCAAAATTAGATGACTAACCGAAAATGTATCAAGTTTTTGTCATGATAATACGTAAGTCTTGTTAATTTTATCGATATACATTTATAAATAACAGAGATATTTCAGTTCCAACTTATTTTTAGAGGTAACTTTAAATCTTAGTTTGATCATCAAAGATCAAGATCATCGGTAATATGATGAATAATGACATATATTTTTTCCAGTGCCAGAAGTACATCTGATTTTGGTAAAAAAAACCTTTTAACTGGAGCTATTTAGGTGCTATATACGCCTTAAGTGTTTGATAGATCACCGGCACACTTCATTCGAGCAAGGAATTGACATGAGCTATACGTACAAGTACTTACTTGTAAGTAAGTATAACTACGATTTAGATCGGCATTGACTTTTATCATGAAATTAGTTGACATAATATTTCATTCTTTGGAAACTAAGCGAACGTTTAACGTTTACGAGGTTGTAGGACAAACTCTTTTGCGAGTTTCCATCTGTTGGGAACCACCGCTCGTGTAGTCTACAGTCCAGCAATAATTTGCAAGCATTATTAAGTACTGTGTTCTAGTTCGATGAGTAAAGTAGTAAGTAAAACGGATAACAAGCGCACTGCAGTACAACGTACGCCGTTGAGTTTAAATGTTCTGGGTGGCACTGCAATTGTTATGGGCTGGCATTATGCTTACCATAAGGCTACCGACCCGCTCGTCGTTATCCAATACAATAAAAAAATAACTTCAACAAAACAATTCCAACATCAACAACACTCATGCTTACTAATCTACTCAGAAACATAAAGAGGATACTACTAAGGAAAACAGCAATAAGTGAAGAAGAGAAGGGTACCTGGGGATCGGGGCGCAGCCGAGGTGGCAGGGATGTGGGACTCATCTGCAATGCACAAGACAACAGCTTAGGAAAGGGTGAGGAGAAAACATAGAGGTTAGTGCTAGGAGAGACTAAAACTATAGATTAAAAGTGGTTACAATTAGTCGTTGTTTTAATAATGTTAGGAATTTTTTTAACAGGATAGGTATGTCCATTTGTTTACCATCTCGTCTAATATCTAAGCGGCAATATGGTCGACGAATGGATTAAAACTATATTAAAAGTGGCTCTCAAGGGCAGCTGTCAAAACACATGGATAGGTAATTAGTGGCAAATTTTCAATTTGAGAGTGGTCAAGCCAAGCGAACACTAGATAATGCCCTGACACCGTTTTATCGGACGAATGAGACAGGAAAGCGATGTATATCTTAGGATGATGATTGCCACGAAAGTTTTTGTCAATCTAAGTTCTTAGTTCTCAAAGTGCAATCATTATTGGTAGGTACATAAACGATTTGCTCAAAAAAATGTGTCTTCGGAACTTTGTCAGCCAGCCTCAAAGCGAGAGAATTTTGCGGGAAGATTAGAAGTATGCTCAAAGCATGGAAATTATGTTTGTGTTTTGTATCTGTGTGTCCAAGCCATACTGGGAATCCTAAATCCATGTGTATGCCCATGCCTGCACTTGGGTTTGAGTCTATAATCATTTATGTTTACTGCCCACTCACTGCCTACTCAGAACTGATTTTGACGCACGATAATATAAGAAATGCATATATCAATATTTTTTTTCTTACGTTTAGGTACTATTTATTCTGCTCAGCAAATATGCTCGCTATTCCTAGCAAGCGTATTTATTGTGATGATATTTAGCGTGTTATTAAAAACTATAACACGCTACATTCAGATTTAATACCCCCGTTATTCAAGCCTAGAAACGCTGCATCAAATACATTATAAAGTGAAAGAGAATTACAAATTGTAAAGTGAGTGTTCTAAATTGAAGTGCCACACAGAAAGGGTTCTATTACATTATTCAAATCCCAGATTGGGGGTTAAAGCGGGGATGGCAGCGTAATGTGGTTACCGACTCTTCAGTTATAGTGCTGGCTTGATTTTTGGGCGACCTTTGTAAAGTTAGGTTATGTTCAAACGAATCTAGCTTTTAAACCGAAATATACCTAGTCTAAATAATTGCTGAAAATGATTGATCACGATAAATCTTATTGTAAAGCATGACCAACAAAATTAGATAAAATTCTCGATGTTATTTAAAATGATAATAGCATAAAAAGTACAGGGATAAAACTTTAGTCAAAGCTATCAAAATTAAATTATGGCCGGTACCACTGCTTTGCTCGTGACGTCTGTCACCAAGCAGTAATGCATTACTGTGTTTCGGTTTGATGAGCAGAGTAGTCAGTGAAATTACTGGGCTTATGAGACTTAATATCTAATGTCTCAAGGTAACGAGCGCACTGCAGTGCCGTGCCTTTTTGTTTCAAAGTTCTGAGTGGCACTGCTATTGTTATGGGCCTGAGTTACGCTTACCATCAGGCAAACAACCGGCTCGACTCGTTTCAAACAGTATAAAAAACCTTTGAAAAGCTCGACTAAGATAAGTTAACTTAAATTCATCATTGAGGTTGCCTATGTAGTACATTTTTTTGTGCAATAAA
This sequence comes from Crocallis elinguaria, assembly GCA_907269065.1. Classification (NCBI taxonomy): domain Eukaryota; kingdom Metazoa; phylum Arthropoda; class Insecta; order Lepidoptera; family Geometridae; genus Crocallis; species Crocallis elinguaria. The sequence goes on from OU026073.1 coordinate 13,538,580, forward strand.
TAATATAACTATATATATCTGTTATCTAATACAAAAGTTCGAGTAAATATGTATAGGTACTGAAAATCATGCAGCTCAGCGTTAACTTATGAGTTATGACTTGTACTCTGTAGACTCTTATGAGTCTACGCAGTGCACCCTATCGCTAATTATCCAAACAATACAATTAATAATTTAGTTTCATGAAACTAGCCACCATTAGGTATAAGTTATAACCAAAACCAAACAAATCGAAGCCAAACTTATACAAAAACTAACCATCTAAAATACATCAAACACTAGCATTACAAACTATATAGTATATCAAACCAAAACTCTATTGTCATGATAAACTATACCGTTTGTCATCCCGAAACACCGAACACAAAATAAAGGTAGACACCCAATGAAACATCGCTTCGAATTTTTCAGCTGTAACAAGCTCTGTAATTGGCTCAAGCCGAATTTGAGAAGCTCGCATGATGTATCAGACATCCAAGAGTTGATTAATGACAGCGAGAGAGCGTCGGGCGAAAAATAGACAAATAAGTGGAGACGATAATGATAGTTTTTCTCAGGATACTCTCTAGGTGAGAGCTATTGTGTGTTAGTGTTAACGCTGCTTAATGTGTTGTTAGTTTATTTAAGTCAAATCTTACAAGTTAAATTCGATCCATTCCCGGTGTTCTATTAAGCTGAAACTTTAGATACATAATATGTAAATCAGATGAGAATACAATATAATGTCATAAGCGCGTTTAAAACTCAAACTTTTACGTTCTTGCTCTATGATGTCATATAGCTGATTATAGTAAAAACTAGCTTTTACAAAAAAGTAAAGAAATAATACTGACTAACAATATATTCATGGTGTTTGTACCCAATCTCAGCTCAGCATTCAATACCTATTAAGTATTTAATAAAAACTGAAAAAATATATGTTTTCACAAAAACTTATTTATATGTTTCATTAGATATTATGTGACGTGAATATTTTTGTTTGCATTTGCCCATTATCTCACTTGGTCTTCAGCGATTATGTGATTGTAGATGGTGAATTGTTGGAACACACCGCTAGGTGCTGGCGACTGATTTTATACTCAAAGGTTTAGTGTGATTTAGGTAGTTTTTTTTAAATAATTAGTTAAATTTATATTTTTATAACTACCGAAGATGTACGTAAAAAAAATCCGTCTAAAATTGCCGTCAGTATTCTTGATTTTTTTATGTTAATGGTATACTTAAACCACTATGAATACAACAACTAAAAAATTCACTAAGCTCTATATCACGTACACAACAATCTCGATAAAATGAACGAACAAAAAACAGACATGGAATGAAAACTTATATACGCAAAATAATTCTCATTCATGTTGAACAATTGAATTGTGTTCATAAAGCTTATTGTACTGTGCACACAAACAGTATGCGCACAATATTATTATGGTTTTCCTCAAAATTGTGATAAAACGTGCTATCCTTCTCAATTCCAATCTCTGCGGAAATTTTCGTTAAAAGAGATTGAATATACGTAAAATGTGTCTCAATTATTTGAAGACATCGTAATATTTATTTTATTTAACATTACTTAATTTTTCTGTCAGTATTCATTATATAATCACACCATTATTATATCATTTAATTATATTCAAAGTTTTTTATATACTATTGGATAACGAGACGAGCTGGTCGTTTGCCTGATGGTAAGAATAACCCCCGGCCTATAACAATTGCAGCACCACTCAGAACTCAGAACTTTGAAAGACAATGGTCTGCGCGGCACTGCAGTGCGCTTGTTACCCTGAAACACGTCCAGTAATTTCACTGGCTGCTCATCAAACCGGAACACAGTAATGCTTGCACATTACTGCTCGGCGGCAGAGACTACACGAGTAAAGTTATGGTACTCACCCAGACGGACACTCGCAGAAGAGTTAGTCCTAATAATTATTGAAATATTTGTCTATTAAATAGACAAATATTTCATCAAATTCCTTTACTTCCTTCACAAAATCAAAAGACATATCCGTCGTGCATTTACATAACAGACTACACCTACCCTTTCGCTAAAAGCCCTAAATTCGCATACTCACGTAAAAAGTGACGGAGTAATCCCACATTCGTCACGCGTCATATTACGAAAGGGGCTAATGCCGCGATACAAAGTGCGTGCCATCGCTCACCGTCCACCGCTGAGCTGGAGCCAACGGAATGTTCCGAAAAATGAGACGGCTCACGTGCTGTGGAGGCTGAACGAGCCAAGTCTGATGGCTGTTGACTTTAATGGGATAGAGGAAATGCCTGTTTCTTAACACGACTATGACAGTGCAAGTTTGATGAAAACGTGTATACACAAGGTCTGTTTTTCTGTACTTGTCCAATAATGTGAACCAACTCGGTGGTTGCCAACCAATGACATGATTTGAATTGGGATATCTATCTATATTATTGGTGATCCGCCATATTTGTTTATATTATTAGACCAATATAAAAACAAAAGCCTTATACGTAATAAAGAGCGTAGAGCGTTGAACTTAAACTAGAAAATTGAATGTAAAAAGAACAATAAAATCTATTCATTTAGAGAAAATAAAAAAAAAGCTTTAACTACTGCTGCACTTGTGTAAGTCAAGTTATCGCAATGGATGTGCACAATAGCGTGATTTATATTAAAAATCTAGTGTAAAGAAAAATTATATTGTATTCGAAATAATACATCAGGGCAACTCGAGCTGTGTATAATTATACGAATGACTAAATATTATTAAAATTCCTATAATATTCGCAGACAGCCCGATCTTGAACCCGATATGAGTTCAAGATCGGGCTGTCTTAATCGATCTGATTGAAGATATTAACCTAAAGAATTTTAAAGCAAATACCTACTTGGCATCATGACTGTATTTCACAGGGCAGAGATAATTATATCTATTTTAAGAAGGACTAAAGGAAAACTTTAGTTAGTCGAATTACCATAATATCCTAAACTTTGGCTTCCAGTAAACAATCGTAAGCCAGTTGTTATCGTGATCTTTGTAGCCAGTAGTTTTAACGTAGGTTTTAAGGTAGGTAGGCATATTTTATTCTCATCTGGTCTGTCACTAACCTTCTTGCGCTACAACACCCCAGTAGATTGGAGTCGAAACGCCACTCCAGAGAGTTAGTAAAAGACAGTTTCCGTAGTAAGCTGCATTCACGTTGAAAGTATCATCAAGCACCTATCGATGTACAGCTTGTAAATCCGTTATTTTCCAGGTTTAAGAATGGTGTACTAACTCTAAACTATCCTGATGAAAAAACAGACCTTCTCGACTTTCAATGTTTTTTTTTTAATTTACTGTCTGCCAAAAAATCTCGATTTTAATAGGTATCTTAAAATTAATCAAGCTCCAAAACTCGTAAAGATAAAATTAACGTAGTAATGTAATTTAGTTGATCAAAAAACACAGGCATTGTAAAAATACAAAAGAATAGTTTTTTTGACAAGCTTTATGTTGTAACCCAGATAAATATCGTATTTCAAACTTAATTTGAAGCTCTATACCTATTTAAGTATATTTTTTCGCTCTTTCATTATAAACTAGAAATTTCATTAAGTTTTTTCTAGAAGATTGTATGCTTTGTGTTTTTCTGCCTCTAATGCTTAATTTTGTTAATCATTGTCTCACCGAGAATAAAACGTTTCTTAATGTAGGTCTCTGTCAATAGTTATGTATAATTTATGACAGTTATTAAGAACCTTGTAGCGCCTAGCTTTACTCTCCTTACTTGTAACACGATTTGTGTATCAAAATTCAATTGTTTTTCTTGAACAAATTTTTATAATTAACATGTCAGTAGGTTTGTCTGCCCAACAAATTATTCAAATTTATATAATAAGCATAACTAAATATAATTATATAGAGCAAAGAGCGAGTGTGGCCGAGCGGGAACTTGTGCGGCTTTCAATCCGACGCACCATAGTTCGAATTTCGTCTCGGCCCGCACCAATGACTTCTATAGATGCGGATTATCTACACTCGCTCTAAGGAAACCATCGTGAAGAAACCCGCATGTTCAAGAACCACTAAATTCGAGGACATGTGACATCCACCAATATACTTTTTGGCGAAACCACGTTTAGATAAATTTTTCAGAATATTTTGTAATTCGCGTGAATAGTAAACAATAAGGCTACTTGTAATGCCTTAGTTTGGTTTTCAAACTAAACTAAATTTTAATATTGGTAACTTAAATGTAAAAATGGTCGCATGTTGTACAAATTACCAATATTTAAATTTGGTTTAGTTTCAAAGACAAAACAAAGGCATTAATATTTACGCGAATTACAAAATATTCACAAATAATTTATCCTAATGGGGTTAAAACAAACAAAACAGTATATTATTTTCAATTTTCACGCCATTTCACCGACCACCCTCCTCAACTATATAAGTCATGGGAGCGGTCGATGTTAGACCCTACATTTTTGAGACGATGCCTTTCTTTCTGTTTCCAAGCCACTCCATCTAGCAGACATCGCTTTGCAGCGATTGTCTCCATTAATGATATTTTTCAGTACCAATCAAATGGCGAGGAATTTCGATTTTAAAATTTAATAATTTTACAAATATTTCATAAGGTTTAGCATAGAAAAACATCGTGATGCAATCATTTCATGGTGATAGATAATTCTGTAGTGTTCAATGTTACTACAATGGCTACTTGGACCTGGAAGTCCACCATATGCCGCAAAACCCTACAGATGTGTTCCAGCGGCAACTTTCTAGATTTAGCACCACAACAGGTGAGGTATGTTCTATTTTTTTAAACTTGTCTCATAATGTAAACAAACTCGGCGGACGCCAACCAATGACAGCAATAGTGATTCGATCGCTAACCAATGATGATCAATAACTATGATTCGAATTTGAATTTCTAGCTATGTCATTGCATTGGTTGGTGTCAAATTTGTTTACATTATTGGATAATTAAGAAAACTCCACTATAGCAAACAAATACTCGCCTACCGATTTATGTGTCTCTTCATTCAAAATACGATTAATTATTTCCAAGATAGGAGTTGTATAAGTACTTGTGCAAACTACGGGCAACTAACCAAGAAAATCACCTTCAACGTTTAGAACGATCGCCATGTTCAGCTTGGGTTCCGTGTTGATCTGGCACTCGTAGACCCCCGCGTCCCTCGGCTGCACGTAGTCGATCTTGAGGTCCCAGTCGTCTGAGGGTTCAGGGTGCAGGACGCTAAACCTGGCGTCACCGGTGTACGTGAAGATGTGTGAGGTCAGAATGTGCAGGTCCCGCTTGCGCATCCAGGAGACCTGCGGAAAAATAGATGGTGAGCGTCTTTTGTTCTTAACCGAGTCCCTTAAAAAGAAGCGATTCAAGTCTTCGGATTTGAACTGCTTCTTTTTTATGTTACATCTTCGAGATTTACCAAAGGCCGAGAGTTCGAGATTTTTTAATGTTTTCTTTGAGATTTACAAAGATCATAATATTGTTTTTAAGAAAACATTTGACTTCATACAAGTACAATTAAATAAAACACGACTGCCCTAGCCAGTGTCACTCAAGATGATGTAAGGATTTTAATGAAACCGCAAATCTATTCAGAACCTAGAAACCATTACACTCCTTTTTGGGCATTCGTGTAAAAAGAAGGTTTTCAATTAGTCTGTATTTTTCTGTATATGTTACGCGATTACGAAATGGAAACGATTTAACTGATTTGAATTGTCGTTTTGTATTTTTTTTATTTGTATTTTATTACTTTTGTATTTTAATTTAATTTACTAACGTCTGTTCGCACGCGTGTATTCAGAACAAAATGTAGTCTACAGGACTCAGGGATATCGAATCAGACCAGCAGTTCCACAGATTACAGGTAACAAATAAACAACAAAACATACAAACTTTACTACTTTAGAATATTAGTATGGATTTGTATTATTTAATATATTCCCCTTCTTCTCAATCAGTTGTATTGGAAAGGCCATTTAAAGTCATTTAACTTTCACAAGTGCAATCATAGGGACCACGTGAAATAGGAATATTGAATTCGAAAAATCAATCGACCAAAATCCTCAACGGGTGAGTGAGCTCGTGGCTTGGCGAGTTGCACCTCTTTCCGAGCTTGCTACCATTTCACCTGATGGAATGCTGCAATGCGGTGATCGCATAAAGTGTTTCGACAGACATTAAATGCACGAGTACATTTTGCGGGCCGATTGCGGCCGGTATATTCAAGAGGTGTATCGCTGGCCGCTTGTTGTTTAGCGCGAGATGGTTGGTAAATATCACAGACACTATATTACAAATCTGTGGTAAATATATTCACAAGTTCAAGTAGGAGCTTTCTGTGGATGAAAACATTGTGATCCAATCATAGCTTGGTGATGGGTCATTTTCTAGTGCTCACCTGGCTTGCTACCACTCTGAAGTTGGGAAACTGTCGCTAAGCACTTTCGGCAGCTGTACTTGAGAGCCAGTTTTTTTAATACTTTTTGATGACGAGACAAGCTGGTCGTTTGCCTGATGGTAAGCATAACGCTGACCCATAAACAATGCAGTGCCACTCAGAACTTTGAAACAGAAAGGCCTGCGCAGCACTGCAGTGATCTCGTTACCCTAAGTAATTTCACTGGCTACTCTGCTCATCATTTCGGAACACAGTAATGCTTGCACATTACTGCTTGGCGGCAGACTTCACGAGCAAAGAGTTGGTACCAACCCAGATGGACACTTGCACAAGAGTTAGTCCTACCACATAGTGAAAACCAGTTCTAATTCGATGTGTTCAAAGATGGTAAATATGCTTAACCTAGATTAGAACTGGTTCTCAAGTTAGTACTTTTCTGTTGGACACCCTTTTTGGACCCCCTGAGAGGTCCACTAAGAAATCTTTTTCCTGTTGTACTACCTACCAGAGGGTCCAACTATGATTACAAAGTTTATATTCCACTTGAAACCCCCAAAGTCGAAAACGAAATAATTAAAATGACATTTACGGCTTGGTAAAAAGTGCAGCTTCCGGAACATACCAGGTGATTAGCCACAGATTTTCAATATGAGGGTGGTAGCTAACCAGGCGAGTACTACAAAAGCTCTACTGCGTTGTTTCAGTTGCATCACGTTTCCTTCGCAGCAGGTAAAGCTTCGAAATCTCAGGTAATAAATTAAAAAAAAAATGTCGTAGTACTTACTTAATTATAAAATTTTCAATCAGCCATTGTATAAAATGATCACTTCAAACCTGTCAAAGATTCTTAATCTACTGAATTTAAATTGATTAAAAGTTCTCAATTTCATAGCAACCGTTCAAACTTTCACAAATTACTTGATTTCAATCAACTAAATCCCTAGAAGTTGAACAAAATTACCTAAAGTCTAGCATAAGCCCCCTACCCCCCTAATGCCCTACTAAATTTAATTTCTCTATATGAAACCGTGCGTTTTTTGTCTGTACATCATTAAACATGGAAGTCAGGCCTAATTATTACCTATTTCTAATTCATTCGGATAATTAAACCAGCCGGTTATTTGCCTAATGTTAGGCTACATGCCTGCCTATTAAACAATGACCACTTTGCACTTCTGTTTCCACATACATTTGTTCTTATATACTAGGTTACAATGTAGACTATTATGGACCCGCTTGAATACAAACCGTATTGCTATGGTAGGTCAGTATAATTGTTGATGTGAGTGTATGTGCAAGTAGAGCCGCGGGTAACAGTTACTATATACAGAATATCATCAATCAATTCCATTGATTTTAACATCAAAGTTATGATTAAATTTTGCAAGATTTCGTGTAGGTGTAGGTTTCCATATTATAATGTTAAACGTGCTACTGCGCGCTTATTTTTGTCACAATTAAATACATACCTATAGGTGATCATAGTTTTTTTCAGTCAACCGTGTTGACTGAGCGATTCGCGGATGTCAGACTGACATTGATTGAAACATACATATTTGATTTCAGGTAAATCTGGACGCAAAAGCTTAAGCAAATGTCAAATAATACTAACACATACAAGACCCTAAACAAAGGAAAATTACACATTTACACAATAAGACAGAAAAAAGAAAGAAACAATGAAATAGTTTATTAAAATCTAAAATAATGGCTATAAAGCTTTGTTCGATGTTTGTTGGAGGGTCCCGTTTCGCAGTGTTTGATACTTTAGTCGAATCTTCAAACAAGTCTTGCAAATAAAGCGCTTGTAGCTTCAGATTGCTACAGATTATACTCGTATGTAAGCGTTGTTTAGTCTAGCCAAGATTGGTATGATTGGTTACTACTTTAAAAAAGAGAGCACTTCTATGTTTCAAATAGTTTCATGTCATTGAAGATAAAAGCCCTTACCAACTAAATAAACTTAATTTCGAATGAGTGAAGAGATTTTTTCTAAGAATGGGAACAAGGGAATATTTCAACATTACTAATTTGCATATTGATGCTTGTGTTTATAAAAACGTTAGTGTCCAATTAACAATGAATAAAAAAAATAACCAACATAATTATATGTAGTTTAAAGAAACTAAAAAACACACTTCCACGTCCTGTCTCCATCATCAAAACCTCGACACCAAGTGCCAACCTATTGGACTCGTCAAAACCAATCATATTAACCCAAACTCGAAGCGTTTACTTCTAGCCACTGAAGAGTTACACTATCCACCTCCTGGCTCCAACACCAGATCAGCTCCATGATACAAAATTATAGGTCATATTTTATAATTTTTTTGTTAGTTACAAGAGAAGCTAATTAAAGTGTGTTAATTTATATATCGAGTCTTATGAACATTATCTAATTAAAATCGATTGGTGCATTATCTATAATAACCTCCAAACTCTTAAGCGTCACCAAAACTGAAACTTTGCCACCAAGAGCTTTAGTTCCCCACATCCAAGTACTTCAAGTATCGGAATCGAGATCTAAAATCTAGATAGCAAACGAATAACAAATTTATTCAAGAAAGAGATAAAAAAACAGCTATTATTCATCTCTGACCCAGATCTCTTCAAATTTCACCCGGCGTTTTAGTTCCAAAAAAAGTTCGGTCAAGCGCGAGCTAGGATCAGGTGACGAGGGTTTCTTACTTTCGTTGCTTTTAGGTTTAGTGGGGGTAAAACTTGGTACTTTATGACCACATTGCTGAAGGTTTACGCCTTATAGCTTTTCATACAAACAAATTTTCAAATCCAAAATCTATGAAATAAATGGACCGTTTTATAGAAACTTTATACGCATTAACATCCTGCTTACGATACATAAATCTAAATAGTTATATGAAAACATTCAAAAACAGGTTACTAATTTAATTGTAATTTAGTTTTCATACTCTTTTTTTAATATTCTCTAATAGCTACTTACAATCTATATACCTTGATTATGCGTATAAAGTTTTATTAAATTAGGTTAATTTAATTCAGAGAATTTGGTTTTAGAAATTTGAGTAAAAAGTCGTGCCGCATAAGCGTTGGCAACACATTTTTATGTTTCTTGCTTTAGCACCGCACACATAACATATTATATCACATTCGTTTCTGTAGTTAGGGATCCTTAAAAACCGCTCTACGCTCGCCATTACTTAATTTTATTATTTAGAGGCTGTAAACAGACTGTGGACGTTCTATCTTGCTTAATTACACGAAGGCTTAAGCCTGCTTAGTCTAATTACGTATAAAAACAAAGAACCGTCGAAAAAGCGAGCGAAATTTATTTTCTAATTTCTCAGTCTCCGGGCACTCGTATTAAAAATATAATTCGAAATGTTTACTGTTGGTGTAATTTTAATCAAAGGGAAGCTATCTGTGGATGAATTAGGGGAGATTAATGGTGGTGGAAAAAATAGCTTGTCATTTTGACTTGTGGCGGTGGTGAGTGGGTTGGTTCTTGAGGGAGAATGGGCTTTTTAATGGGTTTGACTTTGAAAAGACTAGCTTTTTTTGGTATAATGAATTGTGCTTTAAAGTTTGATATTTATTGACAACATCATTGAAAATCCATTTTAGAAATAATAATGAATGCAAGTAGCTCACGACTAAACTTCGATATAAATTTTTTTTTTTTGAAGAATTAAGAAAAAAGTGGTTTGAGTAAAGTTTATAAGGGCACTTTCTAGTGTTCACCTGGCTAGTTACCACGCTCAAGTTGATAATCTGCCGACAAGCACCTCCTGGTTTGTACCAGCCGCCGCACTTGAGAGCCAGTTCTAATGTAGGTTTAGCATATCCACCATCTTCAACCACATCGTCGCTTAAGATCAGGTGAGTTAGTGCTCAAATTGTAACCTATCAAGAATAACAGGAACAGGCAAGTGTGCAAGTCAGATTTGCACACCGAGTGTTCCGTACAAACTTATAGGTATTAAAAATTTCATCCACCGTAATCGTTAAGTAATTGTTATATAGCTATCTTCACCGAAATAAAAAAGAAGAAAAATAAAAAAAATTGTATTACGTATGTACGTATACATATACGTTTTAATAAACTACAAATTTACGGTTTTCGGATATCCCCTTTACTGTGCTGTAACGCACATATATTTTTATAGCGTTGACTTAGAAGTTTGTTTTTTTACAACTGCAAGGTTAATTGCCGACTTGAGTATTTGGTATCAATTTCAACTTATTATCTTCACGTGTTCTTGAGAAAAAGAGTTTTGACAGATTGACAGACGGACAATGATGCTATGTAGTATGAAATAATTATACTATTTAACAGCTTTATAAGTTATAGTAATGACGTATAGATTAGATATGTTTGTAATAATTGAAAACCTAGAACCACTTATGCTTAGAATTTTCGAAGTTAGTATAATAATAATCTGGTCTACCTAATATAGATCGACAAATAATGTTGTTGCTTCTATGAAATTATTTGTTTGTCTAGTAAACAAATGTTTAGCTTATTACTATTAGTTCTAAGAAGCTTCAGGTGAAATTTGTGTATAAAATGTTTGATAAATAATAAATTACATACTCCGCATCGCAGGTACTTGTAGAGGGCGCCACACGCACTCAGAAAATAAACGAAAAAAATAAGTAAAGCGGCTGAAAAAATATATATTTAGGGTACCGCACAAAACGATAAAAGGAACCCGTGTAGGATCACGTCTTTGTCTGTCTGTCTGTCTGTGAAGACTGTGATTCAAAACCTACAGGGTACTTCCCGTTGACCTAGAATCAGCACTTTGACAAGAAGCAATGCCTTATAGCACAAGTAAAGGGAAAAATCCAAAACCGTACATTTCTAGGTACCTACATAAAAAAACTAAGACTCACACTTGGCCGGTTTTTCTAGGGTTAAAAAGAGTTTTGAATAAAAAGTCATAAAGTGCGAACCAGTGAAAAAAAATTATATACCTAAATTTATTTCGGTTTCTATGTGAAGTCTGTTTAATTTTATGATAAGTTATTCTTTTTAATTTGATCAACACACGATGTTAAATACCAGGCGTACTTAGATCGCAAAAGTAGTTTAAGAGATAACTTAAGGATTTTTCTTCTTTTTCTATGCAGTAAATTCTGTGATACCTTGTTTCGGAAACATTAGGAATTTCAGTAAATACGATGTACGAATACGAGCACGTTGAGCTTCGTCTTAAGGCTTTAAAAAAACACAGATCATTGAACCTATAGACTCCGCTTATCCAGGAACCCTGCTCGTCAAGTTTAGGCCTTATCTCTGCTTAACGCCGCCCAGCCGAACTAATCACAACATGCCGTCTTCACTCGTCTGATGTATGGAGTTTTAAATTGACCAATCACAACACGCCGTCTTTTCTCGTCCAGATAATATTTGACGATTGTGTTCTCATGCAAAACTTGGATTATGCGGCGTCTAGGTTTACTGGTCTGTGAAAAAAACAAAGTATAAACCGGTAACCGGTAAACGGTCTAACTATTTTTTACAAAGTCTATTTAGTTTATAGCAGCGGGAAAATATGTTAATTTTAATCGTTAATACTAAACAATAAACGAGAATTTGATAACACAGGCAAAATTTGAACTTCTTCTACAACCTTATAAAATTTCACAAGAATCATGAAAATAATAATTAATCACGAGAAGACTTTTACCGCCGCGCCACAAAATACTAACGATCCTAATCTCAATATCACACCATCAATCTCAATCTCAAGTTGAATACTTATCAACAACTCTCTATCGGCGAGCCTTCTGACCACCTGGCAACCTCAAGACCCATTTTTCTTTGTCAACATACCATCGAACCTATATCACGGGGTTGAGACGACGGGCCTTTGTATAAGCTGGTATGAGTAAACGGTGATACATTGATGTGGATGTGGCCATGCTGGGTAGGCATGGAGACTGTAATTTTCACTGATTCACGATACTGAGTTGTAATAAGGGAGAGTGCTTACAAAAGGGTGAAAATGGCATGCGTCGTTGGTTTGGGTAAGTCGAGAATGTTGAACGAAGAACAGAAAATAATAAATGGTGGAAGGATCTGAGAGTAGAGGTAGAGGTGCCCATAAGGGTGGTGCGTAAACCACGCTTGGCAAGCGTCTTGGTAATCGTAGTAGATTTTGATGTTGCCCGAGTAGAATGCTGCTGCCCATTCCTTAGATATTCCCTTAGCCGGCTCTTACGGAACCCATGGATAGAGATCAGGTGGTCCTATTCATACGTCGGGACCAAATGACCTATATATGCACTTAAGTGCCCGTAACCAAAATGTCATGACCCAAAAATCTACGAAATGGGTAATAAATAGGACGGAGTCCCTACTCACTCCTCAGTGGATGAATAATAATAAACTGAAAGAAGTATCTTAGAGACTTACCGTAGGATAGAGAGAAATGAAAATCCTCCCTCTGCCTTCCATGGTGATAAGTGTCAAAACCCATGAGAGATTTGATATGATAATAATAGTACTCTAGAACTGAGCGAATGTATATTAAGATCCTATACTTTCGCTAAAAACGTGTGGGTAGCACATTGGAGTAGCAGTATACAACGTTAAATGATTAAGGAACTTTGTACCATCTCGTTGTAAAACGGATATGGAAAAAATGTAAAGAAAGTACCATAATAGGTAGGAAGCATTAGTACTGAGTGCTCAAAATCAACTCTACAACCCCGTATTTAACTCATAACTTTCTCATCTATTTCAGAGACATGGTTCTCATGCCATAAAGCTACCGTATGAGTTGACGTACTGTCTCCATTACACCATAGCTATATCTCGTATCCCTTCAGCCCCGCTCCACTGATCGCTATATTAATGGCGCAAGGATCCGGCCCCCGAGAATAAATAGGCATTTGACATGTCCTACGGTGCATTTATAATATATGGTCTGCCTCGAGTGCCTGTCATTTTTCGTGAACGGATTATGGTGGCGGTTTTTATAGCTGACGCGTTTGCTTTGCCTTTTGGAGGTCGTGAACTGAGGGTATTTTTGATACTTTAGGTGTAAATGTGTTTACAAGCAGGCGTTATTGTAATTAATGGTTTGCTAGCTTGTCTAGTTTATTGCATGGGTGGGGGTTTTATTGGATGTTCAAGTGACAAATCTGAGCAGTTGATAACTGAGCTAGAAACCTGGCTGCCGATAGATTCTGTGCTATAGTCCTTAACTTCGTTTGTGAACCACTTGCTGTTATCTAGTAACGTGGTTCTGGGAGCGAACTCTGCAGGTGAGTATAGGAAAAATGGAGAAATGCCTGAGAGATTGCTTCTCGTACTATCTTCTCCCACTCCCCTCATTGCCACCCACTAATCACATATTGAAAACAAAATTAACAGACGGTATTTAGATGTGTGTCTCCTTAATACGCTAGTCTATCACGACAGTCATTTCAATAATGACTACAAACAAAGCCTGAAACAGGTCATTCTAATTAGACCGACAATGGCAGCCATCTTAACTTTGGCTAATGACATAATCATCATTCAAGATGGCGCCGGCTCTAAGAGTAGTAACTGCGCTAATAGAGTTACTATATAGGGTGGGTTGTCGGTCACGGTACTATCACTTAATCTGTTACGCCAGTTGCCATAATTGTATTTGTGTCAACGCATTATAATAAGGTACTGTGGGGCAAGAGACGGCGGTCGTATTGGGTGTGGTGCTTGATATACAGAAGAATTGAAACTGCTGGGTTGTGCAAGCATTGATCAGGCACTAATTTAGTGTTTCATTACGATTTGTTTATTTAAAATGGACTAATATTTTTGGTTTTGTTTTGTCTATTTAAATTAAAATTTTCATAATTTTTGCTATATCACGTAATATATAAAAATGAAGTGAATAATAATGTCAATTAAATTAAATTAATCTATATTATCTATTAGCGATTGGCCGATCCAAGTGGTGTTCCTTGGGCCTATGTTCAGCTGTAGACGTCTTTCGGCTGATAATGATGATGTATATTGGGAAATACTTGGTTCTTATGTAAAAATAGCATTTATGAGATTTTCCAGTCTATCCATCCTAGTCAGGCATTAACACTACATATTTATGACCAGAGCATTAAAATTGGCATTCGATACTTTTGTTTGTTATTTATAATTTAAAGTATAATAATTATCTTCTTCTTCTTCTTGCGGTGCCTCTCCACTACTGAAGGTTGGCTGTCAGCTCCGCATATCTATCTCTATCTCTTGCCACGCGTCACAGGTATTCTACGTAAGTATAATTATACGCTTTACTAACTCAGCCAGGTCAAACATTTCTGTCAAACTGACCGACAGCTCCCAAAATTCGGTATGATTGTATTTGTTGTAGGTATAGATTGCCTAGATTATAGGAAGCTGAACAAGCAAGGAGGACAAAAGGCTCCGGCGGCAATTTACTGCGTTGCAATATTCATGTATACTGTATAATAATGTAATATGTACCACGTATACGAATAAAGAGAATATACTTACAAGTATATTGTTTAGCAATAAGAACACTGCGAGGGGTCTCTGAGTGATTAGAATTATAAGCAAGTTTTTTGTGTTACACAATATGATATGAATGTAAAAATACTGGTGCTGTCGACAAGTATCTGTAGGTGTGTTCTAGAAGCAGCACTTGAAAGCCAGCCTTATTCTAGTTTTAGCGTGTTCATAATGTTGACCACATCGTCTCTTAAAACCAAGTGATATAATGGTCAATCGGCGGCAATTTGACGGCTCCGTAGCTAAGTTGGTAGTAACCCTGCCTGCAAAGCGAGGGGTCCCGGGTTCGATTCCCGGCCGGGGCAGATTTTGTGTAAACATAAAATTTGTTCTCGGGTCTTGGATGTTTGTGATGTGTATCTGTGTGTGTCCATGCCACCTGCGACACAGGGAATCCTAGTGCGGGGGTATGAGTGTAAGCGTTTATATATTTATTTATTATATAAAAAAAAAATTAAAAAAAAATCACTAATCTTTCGAGTGTTAAAAAAAAATAAACGCTCTTGCTCGGCTAATATCTTGCTTTACCACATCTTGACTAAACTTCAATTCTTAAAACTGTGACCTTACTCTTTGCAAAACACGTGACTGACAGAAAACAATAGTACTTATTCCAGTAATTTCTGTTACGGAACCCTACTATGGAATGCTCATATCCTGGCAGCGACCAAATTGCAATACATGGTAACTTTAATTACTCCGAGGCAGTTTAGCTGGTTATACCTGCGAGGTAGTAGCCAAAACTGCTGTAAGCGAATTAACCGTAAATTTGACCAACTACCTGTGGTAGGACTTAATATTCTGTGAAAGGACGTACTACTTTATTATGTGATAGTGTTTAAATTTTACTGTGCTTCGGCTTGTGAAGGACAATGTTATCAGTAGAATTAATGGGCGTCTGAGAACTGATATGAAAACTGATGTGACACCGCACTTTTTCTTTCAAACCTCTGCAGATTAAAGTATTGTAGAGCTAGGGATCAGCTCATTTGGGCCACTTGGACCATAGCATGGTAGTATGTCCTTTCCTAGTTATTATTGCCTGAATAAGGATGCTAGTTGGTACGTTAGTATTCGATCACCATCTGACCTAAACTTAAGATGTGGTTGAAAGTAGTGAACACCTGGAATGGAAACTGGCTCTCAGGAGCTTCTGCTGGAAAACACCGGTAAAAGGATTTTATGGTGAGTGGTTATCCACAACCATCATGCCATGGTTAAATCACGATGTTTTCTGTCACCAAAAAACTCAGGTTCAATGTAGAATTCAAAGCCCTTAATGACATATCGGCAAGATGAAAGCCGATTTCCCTTTTTAAAAATGCCTTCAACAAGAAACATTTTTATAGTGCTACTTATAGAAGACCTTCCCGTACTCACGATGATTGAAAGCGCCTGTAACACCGACCCATCCTCGGAATAGCTCAGATAAATTGCTGGCATTTAGCTGTGACCCTCACATTCGGAGTAATAGTTCCCTTTGTCGGAATTATTTCAATTTCTACGAAATTTAATGTTTTTGCGCTTTGTGGAATTGTACTTCGGTGGTCAAAACGGCTGTGAAATAATAAGCCTTGTTTACTGAAAAGCGTGGGGGACGCTTTATCCGTGACAGTCCCGATTTGTACCAACGTGATCAAAATAAGTTCCATATAATCAAGTTTTAGGAAACACTAGCTCAAATTAATCTTGCAGTTTTATTTCCACAGTTTACTATTCGATGATCAATGTGAAACTTCACAATGATCATCACCTTTGATCACATAAGATCAGATGAGATAGTAGTCAAACACTAACCTATTGAGAATAAAAAGCAAAAAAAGATGATTACTGCATATTGCATCATGGTCTCATTTTACGTTCAATATTTTAGGTTCAGTATTTTGGGTCACAACTCTTCAACTGATTAAAAAACAAAATTGAACCTAAAGCAGATATACTCACAGTCCTATTTCCTATGTGCTTCGCTCTACACCTCAGCACGGCAACTTGACCAACGACTGCTGTCACGTTGCGTGGCGACACGTCGTCAAAATACGGTCGCTCTGGCCGCGTCACGTCCGGACCGCTCACACCTGGCAGTGCACCAAGACCTGTAACAATGGAAGTAGAGAGTGAGAAATGGTTTTCTAACATTTACTACTGGGATACCCGCGTAAGCCAAATGCCAGGTGTTAGGCGAAAAGATTATCATCTTCAGCACTATTATGTCCCCCTTGCTGGAATAGGCTTTCTCTTAGAGAATATGTATGGGCGACAATGAGGCTTGGTGGACTTCAGATGTCCTTGAGTTCTGTAATTCTTGTAACGTTCTGCTGTACACATTTATAATCGTTTTCGACGTTTATCTTTAGACATTGTCTAGCTAAACAGGCGTCTAAAAGTTGTTTTTTTTGTGGTAACACGGTAGGGTTCTCATTAATAAACAATGTTTTGTCTCTTTCGATTCAGTTTAAAATTGTCAAAGAACAACAAAGACAAAACATAGTTTAACTAAACCATTTGTAGTCAAGTGTGCGCGGGAGTCGAGCCACAAACGCGGTCACCTCCTCAGCTTGAGCTTGTGGCTCAGTCGCACCGAACGCAGCCACTAACGCAGCCACTGCGTGGCCCAATGTGCAATAAAAGTCCACAACTCATTTCTAAAAATATAGCAATGGTTGGAAAATAAAATGTAACGTACTTCATATTTTAAGCCCTCGTTCATTAAGTGCAACACGCTCAGATATCAAAAGTGATGTAAATAAAAACCATGTTCTCAAGCACGCGACCGCGGCTGACGGACGGCCTTGTTAATTTGAAAATAAGCTACGCCTTCACAGCTTAATGTTACCTATTAAAATTAATGGCATAGTAATTTTTTATTCAAAATAGAGGTATTATTTTACCTCAATTTAGATGAGTCGGTGCTATGGTTCATAAAACGCGAAGTGCTACTTTTTATACTAAAAACATTAGTCAACTAAAATATTTAGGAGAGGTTTTGTGTTTCCTTTATGCAAACAAGCACATCTCAATCATCACATCGCGTCGCCACAGATTAGGAGAAACAGCGGACAACACACAAAAAGTCAATTTTGCGTAACTTACCCTGTAAAGTATTTCTTTCACAGTAATTTAAAACAAAAGATAAAGTTACACTATCTAAAGGTAGTATTTTCAAGAGACGACGTAAAGAAAACATCGGAGACACGTTAAAGAGACAAAGACGTGTTCTATACACGCTTGCTCGCAGGTGTGTGGAGCCACAAAAGAACTTCATCGTTGTCATTTCCATTTTCTCGCTGCATCGCGAACTTATCGCGTGGGGCTCCTAAACCAGCGGGTTTCTATAAGTATTTGCCGAGTGACGATGTGCTACTAAATCAACTCATCAAAAATGCGACTAAGATATTATATATTAATTGAAATAAATATAAAATTGCTAGTTACGAGCAATAGGATTAATATGAGAGGTCTAAAATACAAGGTGTATAGGTAAACGGTATCAGTTTTTAAGGAGGTGAATATACAGGTGATATACTACACGAATAGATATTTTGTTTTTACCTCTAAATCATCAAAATATCCCTAATTATGAAAAAGCAGAGTCACCACGTCTGCCGCAGGCTTGACGCGCGGGTGCGAGGTGCGCGGGGGCATAGACGGTGGATCGCGTGGCATTGACTGACCGTTAGGGTGTTCAATGTTCATATTCTCTCGTAATTACCTTGCAAAGTCTAGTGACGTTTTAGTTGACGTTTTTATTGCTATGGATTTATAATTACTTCCTATATTTTTTAAGAACCCAATACGACCTTTTGTTCTTATTTTGAGCCTGTTTACATATACATCCTGTATATCTCACGTTCTTGTTAGGAAAGAGAGAAAGTGAAACTAAAATTACGCTTAGATTTGTAATACCAAAATCGAGGCCACTGGCTCAGTGTAAATGCTGCCTCACATTGGAACAGCAAACGCAGCCACTAGACAGCTTCTAGGTGCAGCAACTGGTAGCCACAAAATAGAGAGCACAGTGTTTAGGCCGTTCTTACACGCCCAAGCTCCCCTTCTGTTCTCTCTCTATTTTGTGAGCGCTGAGAGAAGCCGGCGTTGTGGTTAAGTGTGCGCGGAAGACGGACACTTGAAGTATACAACGAGCTTGAGCTTTCGTTAAAGCAGCCACAACAATGCAACTACAGCATTGTGATACACTATTTTTGTTCGTTTTACACTATTTTTGACACACAAAAAGACTATAATAATATCGCTAAGTATGTGACCCAACCGCAACTTTATATGCTCTCCCGAGTTTCCTTTATAAGAGGGCGGGCAAAGGCTTCGTTCTTATTTCCGGTTCGGCGAGTGTGACGTCACACTTCCGACAGTGAACGTAGCTCGCAGCCACACTACGGATACACATACTAATGATACGTTTGCAAATGTAAACATAAATTTCTAAATTCAATGTAAATTATTTTTACTCTAAGGTATAAAATAATAATCCATTTTAAATTTATACGTAATCATTGAGGCAGATCAGTTTAAGATATTTGATGGAATCAGGCGTTACTTTGCGGAAATCCAGATCAGTTTAGGTTTAGGCTGTTTAACACCTGGACGGGAGAAAAGGGGACCCTCTCTATCTACGCACCGGAGAACAAGGGGCATAATACTCAATGCCCCCTGTCCGACGTCCCTCACCTGTCACGTGTAGGGCCTTTCTCAGGCGGCTGATGGGGTCCTGTACGGCATGCGTGAGTGGAACCGGACTCAATCGGCTAAACCGTAAGGAAACGTCACAGTAGTTTTTTAATGGCTGTGGGTAAGCGTGGGGTCCCACACTCATTCAAGGGTATTTTCCCCTGGCTGACAAAAAAAATAGTATTTAACATCTTCGACCATATCGTTATTTAATATTTAGTTGGTCAAATGATACCTTAATAAAAATAAAAAATGGCTAACAGACGGACAATTAAGTGATCTTATAGAAACAACTTCATAGCAATTAGTCAAAAAGATTACACTTCCTAAAGTAATTCTACACAACACCGTGTAGAATTCCACCCCAAATATGCCTATTTACCTTAAATTTTGCAACTTAATCGAATATTAACTCCGCTTTCAAACTCAATCTCGTCAACTCACTTCAAATGACTTGTTTTCAAAGTAAATATTCGAGCGTATAAACTGTGTTAAGTTTATCATGTTTGATAACATAAATATCTCGTATGTGTAAACAGAACTTCGACTACATCTACTGTGCTGTAACAGGGTAGGGTGTAAACTATGTAATGTGTATGTTTATAGTTCGTCAAAATATTTCTCGATGTGCTATGTCTCGCGGTCAGATTCAAAATCAAAAAAAATATTCACATGCCCCTAAAAAGTGCTCATTTAATGAGTTAAAAACTGCCAAATGTTAAAAGCTAAGTACCACCGCTTTGCTCATGTACTCTGCCGTATTCAAGTATTAGTGTGTTCCTGTTTGATGAGCTTAGTAGTCAGTGAAATTACTGCGCTTGTAAACGAGCCCACAGCAGGCCTTTGTGTTTCAAAGTGGCACTGCCATTGTTCTGAACTGGCGTTACTCTTACCATCAGGCAAACGACCAGCTCGTCACACTATCCAATAAAAGTGACGTCATGAGCAGTTTGTAGAGGTTTTTGTGTATTTTTTTTACAACTTTCCTCATAAATTTCCTCGTAGTTGGCTCAGTCCACATTTTAAGATGGAAGGAGTAAGCTTCCAGTGATTTGGTCTAACCAAAGCCATTGTCAATTAGTTATAACTAGGTAGCCAATAAAAGATTTGCGTTAACCGTACGTTGATGTGAGGCTTCCACCATCCTTTTAGCGAATCTTATAGGCTTTGCAGAGAAATCATCATTTCAAAATGAATTTATCATGACGTTATATCATTAGATCTCAAAACGAATTACTATTTAACTTAATATAAAATTCAGCCTTAAAATATAATCACCTCTCAATCGCTCTCATACGAGAGAAAGAGAGCGCAGAGATCAATCTTCCCATTGTTACTTACGTAACAACTAGTATTTAATCTGTAGCTCTAAAGCGATTTGTCATAGCTGACGTCACATTCGCTAATTCCTCATATATTTCAAGTTTCACAAAGTGAGCCATTACTAATTTGTTCAAAGTATCTTCTTGAAAGTTCTGGCTGCTGTGACGTCATAGTGTTGGATACAAGTTTGATTATATATAGGTTTATTTTTAACAGCAATGAGGAAAATACTGCATTATAGCTGTAGACAGTGATAGCTTGATAGCTGGGAGCTGACAACTCAATTTATGCTAGTTTCCGGAGGTTTTCTGCGATTTATGCCACGGCTTCTAAGCCAAAAAGAATGAATGAATGAAGAATAACTTCAACAAACAATATTGAAATACTACCTCGTTTTTATTTGAAAATTATTTTGAAGTGTAGAAACTGGCTATAAAACTTCATTAAAAATAGCTCCCAAGGAGCTTCTAATTTCAGCTTAAAAAGAAAATCTCAAAAAATTTATTTGCGAAAAATTCATATTGGACACTTCATAAATAATAAACCGCTTGAGTCGCCGGAGTGGTGGCATTCCGGATTCAACGGGGATGGAGGGGGTGAGAGGAGAAGCAAGGGTGGGGATGTAATTACGGTAATGAATATTAACGGCAAGGGCGCTAGTGACGGGAGTTTGTAATTTTTCCGGAAAATCCGGATAAGAGATAAGCTATATTTAGAAAAAGACGTGAACACGGTAAGGTTATCCTAATACAATCTTCGTTAATGTTTTTGAAACACGTCAAGAGTCTCTTGAAACAAGGGCGGCTGTGTAATGAAGTTACCCACTGATGCATGCCATAAACTAGTGCTTATAGTGAAAGAAGATATGACACATGAAAGTAGGGCAGTTTCTCTTGACCCTATTAGCAATCATCTTCAATTTTAAACGTGATGTAGCTAAGAGAACACTGTGTGCACCGTACTGTGATGTATTAGCATATTTCATAGTTACAAATGTGGGTAATCAGTATAAAGTTTTATATGAATACCGTCATGTAATAAATAAATCAGTCTCGAATAATACGTGTTTTTGTTCGCATCCTGATCTCACATTGGCGACGATTAATGGGAATAAATCACGATGCCGTTCGGGAAATTGCAAGAATTCGACCTCGAGGAAGGGCGGAACTGGTCCGCATATGTGCGTCTGGTGAAACAATTTATTTTGCTGAACGAGATTAAAAAGGAGCTGCGCGTGGCGACATTGGTGACGCATGTCGGCGCTCCGACCTACCAATTAATGTGTGACCTGTGCGCACCGGCCCACCCCGAGGACAAGACATTCGAACAACTCGTCGAGCTCGTGACGGGCCATCTGGAACCCAAGCGATCGGAGATTGCAGAAAGACACACGTTTCGTCTACGACGGCAGGCCGAAGGCGAGTCTATCGGTGCGTTTCTACAGAGCTTAAAACATCTCGCCACGCACTGCAACTTCGGCCGGACACTGGAGGATAACATCCGTGACCAGTTTGTCTCCGGACTGCGGAGCGAGGATATGCGCTCGCGGCTGTTTGCGGAGCCGTCGTTAGATTACAAGAAAGCAGTGGAGCTGGCGCTCGCGCTGGAGGCGGCGGAGCGGCACGCGGCGGACGCCGCGGCCGGCGCCGCGCTGTCGGCGACCGCCGGCGTCTCGGGACTCGAGCAGGGCGTGCACCGGGTGGAGCGGCAGGCGCAGGACCGTGCGCGCCGCCGCACCGGCAGCGCTTGCTGGCGCTGCGGGAAAGGGCCGCACGCGCCTAACAAGTGTAGATATAAATCGTATATCTGTGATAAGTGTAGTGTAAAAGGGCATCTGTCCGCTGTGTGTTCTAAAAGTGGCAAGGATACGCAAGGATCGAGGTACCAAAATTTTATTAATAAGGACAGTACTGATTCCGAATCGGAGGGACTTTATCAAGTCGTATCATTAAAGATTAATTCTATTGATGAACCTTATCTTTATGCACTTTTAGTTGAAAATTTTAATGTTAATTTTGTAATTGACACGGGCAGTAGAATATCGGCTATCAGTAGATCGTGTTACGATAGGCATTTCTCGCATTTACCTATTATTCGTGATAACAGCAAATTTCATTCATATAGCGGGGAAGTTATCGTCCCGATGGGCTACATCTCGGTGAACGTGCAGAGCGGCAACGCCGCATCGATCCTGCCCTTGTTTATCATCGAGAACGGCGGTCCGCCGCTGATGGGGCGACGCTGGTTACGCGAATTAAAATTGAATTCGATTAGCTTACAAAACTTATCTACTGAGAATGATCCGGTAAATATTAAACTAAAACTAGATTTTCCGGAGGTTTTTAAGTCTAGTCTAGATTGTTCTAAATTACATTTAAAAGATGATACGCCGATATTCTGTAAAGCCCGACCTTTGCCCCTCGCACTCCGCGAGCCCGTCGAGTGCGAACTCGAGCGTTTGCAAAGCGATCAGGTGATCTACAAAATAGAGCGGAGTGACCATTGCACGCTGGTCGTGCCCGTCAGCAAACGTGACGGTTCCATCCAGTTGTGCGGAAATTATAAATTAACTGTTAATGAAATTAAATATTTTCATCAACAGCTACCACGGATGGAACAGCTGTTTGCCGCGGTGAATGGGGGGGGGGCAATATTGTAAAATTGACTATAAGCATGAGTATTTACAGTGTATTTTACAAGACAACTCGCAACCTTTGTCCGTCACAACTGACTCGCAGGTGGGCAGATTTGTATACATGTTATATCTTAGCTATAGGATCAATCGGAACGGCTTGAATACCGATAAAAGTGACATGAGTAGTTTGTTCCAGTCCTTGTATGCGTTATTTAAAAAGGGAATTAGATGGCAATGGTCACGGGAGGGCGCCGGCGCCACGGCGTGTGCGGCGGTCAAGGAGGGGCAGACGCACGAGCTGGCGTCGGCGTACTACGACCCCGAGGAGCTGGTGCTGCCCATGGACAGCAGCTCATGCGGGCGGGGCGCCGGTGCCGTGCCGTCGCGCGCCGTCCCCGCCGGCGGCGCCGCGGGCTGCGTGTGCTGCGCGTCTCGCACACTGTCCCCGGCCGCGCAGAAATATAGTCAGGTAGACAAAGAGGCTCTCACTATTCTGTACGGAGTTACTCGCCATCACCAGTACCTGTACGTGTACGGTCAGCGGTTTATCTTAAAAACGGATCATTTGGCATTGAGTCATATATTCGAACCGGATAAAGATATCCCGCCAACCGCTGCTAGCCGATTAAAGAGGTTGGAAGTGAGGATAGTCCCCTATGACTATGACATAAGTTTGTGCCTTCCAAACGGAATGGTCACGCAGATGGGCTGGTTGCAAAAGAGGAATCGGGGCATGATGATGCTGCTTATTTACACTGAAGATAGTTTCTCTATTAGTCACAGAGACGTGGCTAAGGTACTATATTACTTATTCTGTGGCTTAGGTTACAAAGTGATGTATATGGAGCTGCGAAAATTATATAGCTATATTATGGTTCGTTGGCCGCCTACTACCGATATTGAAAAGGCCTATTTCCACAGAAAAGAAGACTAGCATGTAGTAGATCAGGGTAATATGGATTAAAAGGTACTCGCACTGATCAACCTGCGAGCTCTTTTTGCTAATTTCTGTTCTTATACCGTAGCACGGATCACGCGGGCGCGCGGCGCGAGCCTGCCGTGGCCATGCTGGGCCGACACCTTAACGCGCACTTAGACATTGTGCCCCCGTGTACCGCCGACCATGTCCAGGCGGCCTAGGAAGCACATCTTCGCAATGCGGGCGTTGTTGCAAAATAGGTGAAGGAGGGCATTAAACACTCATTAACGTGACATATTTATAACGTCTGATCGAATGATATTGTAAGAATAAAATATAGACCACATAATCCGTGAAGGTAAAATAGGATGTCATTATCAAGGGCCATACATAAGGACACCGACGATTGCGAATTATGAGGTATTAAGCATAATGTGCAACTTCTTGCTATCGGTAATGAAAGATGCTAACTAAGTATGTTCTTGCTATGAATTTATTTGATAATATAACTAATAGAAAAAAAAACGCTTGTCAAAAATGTATCTAAATGTCTTCTAAGTGCAAAAATAAGTGGGTACAAGTCAAGAACAAAGTAAATTAAAATTAAAAAATGTAAAGATATATAAAGTCTAATTAAATACTTAATTTGTCTAATTCCTTCGTAGTATAGTAGTGTAGTATATACATATATCCTTAGTAGTACATATTTGTATTCTCTTAGAATGCCATATCCATTTTGTTTCGTTTAAAGTTACATTGTTTAGTTTTTTTTTAGTTTCCCTACTGATTGTTGATTTTTTTTTTAGCTCCCGCGGGAGAAATGTTGTTTAGTTAATGATCATGTCAAGAGCAATCTTATATGCAAGTTGATCATATTTCTCCCTATGTTTGTAGAAACGTAAAAGTATATATGTTTAACAATATAGATGCTTAGTTGTAAATAAAAGTATACATTTAGATGCTTAGTTTAGGGATTCCGAAGAGGGGAAAATTGTGATGTATTAGCATATTTCATAGTTACAAATGTGGGTAATCAGTATAAAGTTTTATATGAATACCGTCATGTAATAAATAAATCAGTCTCGAATAATACGTGTTTTTGTTCGCATCCTGATCTCACACGTACGACCACGTTAAGGTTCATAATTATCATCATGAACATAATTATAGGCCTTCCCCACAAAGGGGAGGAACTGCCACAACATGCGAAGCTTGCCAGGCGTCTTGGTGATCGCAGTAAATTGTGATGCAGACCGGGGAGAATACTGCTGCCCATTATACTTGGATACTCATTTAGATGCCGAGACGAGTTTCTTGCCCTTCTTCTTGCTCGGCCCATACCAATTTGAAACGGGCACGGTGGGTTTCGGGAAGGTTCGTTGACTTTGAGAACAGATTGGATCTGTTGATGTCTTTGTCATTTATTATGTTCTGATAAAGACAGCATTAGTTTTAGTCTGCGATTTGGGTAGACGAGCGTTACAGAGACCCGCTGTTAGAGTAATTTATTTTAACCGCCGCTCTCTTGGGGCCTATATGAATAAAGCATTTTGAATTTGAATTTGAATTTATGGCTCTTCCGGCACCGGAGAGACGAGATGGGATGGTTGCATTCTTACGCCGGGACCACAGCTAAGCTAATGCTAAGATTGCGTCATGATTTGTTCATCATCTGAATTTGTTTAGGCGATCTTACCTCCACTGAGCAATCATCGCTTCGAAAACTTACTATGAGACCAAAACTGATCTTTCAGAGTGAAGAGAGGCACAACATTCTCATCTGGATGTCAGAAACGCTGTTCACCCGGCAAATGAATGAATTTTAATTTAACTCAGTTGCTAAGAAATTTTTGTTGTTCACATCACTGGCTCTAATATTGGACACTAACCAGTACCAACTTAGGGTCCAGTATTAAAATTCATAAAAGCCATTGCGTTTTACATAATTCTTTAATGAACACCCCCTCGTAAATCATACAACGCCATATTGTAAGGCTCACCGTACACGGAAGTGGAAAGGGATTAAAATACATTTCTTCATTTCATTTTTCTCCATGGTTGATATACTCCTTTAACGTTTGCTTCGAGTGAAGCGTTTTGCTTCGACCTTTATCATGCATACTGCACTATGGAGTGCTTTTTGCCAACGTCTTTTTCCTACTTAGGCTAGCAAGTTACAACGTCAACCAGTCACATTGCAGGCAAATGTGAGCATATCAGTAGTACAAAAACCTTTGACAACAAAGTTCTGCGTTACACAACGCTCGTAAACTTATAACCTGAAGTTATTAAGAATAACTTAGGCTACTTTAATTTCATAGAAGAAGCCCCGGCGCAGCGGTCACAGTTATTAGTTTCTAAACCTGTGGCAATATTAGTAACAATTATGTACCTATTGCATTGTATTATATTTGTTATAACTGTGTGTTGAAGAAGCTGCGCTTGAGATCTCCAGTCTTCGTCCACCACACCACATCGTCGCTTAAGGTAAGACGAGATAGTCAACAAACCTATCTATACAAATAAATAAAATTGAAGCGTAATATTATCGACATCTTGAACACTTTCGTCATTAATTAAAAAAATAAGACAGTAGGTACTCGTAATACGCAATTTTTGAAATAAAACCACAGTAATACATACTTTTCTCTTTATAAATTCTGTCGTCAGACGGCAGTGCCATCTGGCGGAAAGAATAATGGATAAAGTTTCTTAGTTTGTTACTGTTGTTGTGTAGTTTTAACAGGTTACTACTATTCTTTGTTCACGGTGAATTTGAAGCCATGATGACTCAGTAATGACGAGAGACATTCACCACACACCGTACAGTCGGGCGATGATTTGAATAGTACGAAGAGTTTGAGCGCTTGCTGAAGGAAATGACGTGATGCAACCATAGCATGGTAGTAGAGCATTTTGTAGTGCTCGCCCAGTTAGCTATCACCCTCAAAAGGTAAACCTATCATCAAGCACAAATCGGTGTGATTTGGCACTCAGTGTGGCACTCAGTGCCCTACTCTATAGATAGATAGATAAACTCTTTATTTGCAGACCCTAATGAAAAATACAAAAAAATAAAAAAACTTATTTTAACTTAGTCTAGTAGTACAAAGGGCGGTCTTATCGCTTAAAGCGATTTCTTCGAGACAACCAGATAGTTGTCATCTTGTTGGTTGCTGGCAGCTGGCCCTATAAAATACTCTGCCATTTCCATGGTTGCACCCATTTTTCTTTCAACAAAAGCGCAAGGTCATTGTAAGATTTCAATCACCGTCATTGCCAACCATCAGCTACAGGTAGATTCATCAATAATTTCGTATTCTCCCTCCTTATCAAAACTCATCTAATCTTCAGTAAACGTCTCGCTTTAAAGGCGTGGCTATAATAGGAGAATTATTCAAATATTTTGATGGCTTAATCCCACAGTGATGGGATGTTAATACTGGCCTTTGAATGGAACATGCCGTTTTATGGAACGGCGGAGGATTTAGCATGTTTTCAAATGAATATGCGGATTTGAACACGAATTTTATGGCCGTGACAATGGGGGATGACTGTTCAAATGTGACCGTACCTAAATACGTCAATGTGCCTGTGTGTATAGGGATCGGTTATGACGTGCAAAGGGTTTATTTACTTTTGAGTGGAAATGTTGAATTTAGGATATTTTTGATGAATTTAAAATATTATTAAATTTCGAAAGTCGAAGTAACATTTCAAGCAATTCGTTTACGATTATGAAAAATTTTAAAGCAACGAAGCATTTGCAATATGTAATACTCATAACAATGTCGTTTCTTTCCAGTCTGTAGGTATTCTGTATAAAACTGTCTAATAAGTAATAGAAGACTGTCGAAGACCCTAAAAATCTTACTAATAAACAGTTACACTATGAATACTTGCACTGGCCACTGTGTTTTGTCTTTCTTGTTCGTTGACAATTTTAAACTGAATCGAGAAAGACGAAATATTGTGTAACTATTCAACCATTATACAGTTTATTAGTAGCGCTGTTAAAATATATATAGCTTTTTTCGATAAATTGACATTTAACACACTACTACAAATAGTATCGTTGACGATAGATTAAAAGTTGACAGTAAACAGCGAAGTAAACACTTGTATACGTATTTACCTAGTAAAAAAATTCAAAGAAACACGAAGTGTTCATGTCGTACCATGTCATCAAGTACGGCTGCCGGAGCATACTACTAGTCCAGCCGCACATTAGCAAGCGCGGCCACTAACGCGTCCAATCGTCCATAATTATATGGACGCGTTAGTGGCCGCGCTTGCTGATGTATTAAAAATCTTATCCATAGCTTATAAGCTATGGATGAAATGTTTCATAGATTTTATATGGCATCTGCGCACACTGAGTGTTCGAGTGGCCACATCCGAGCCACAAGCTGAGGCAGCCACTGATGGCCGCGTCTACTGGCCGTATTCGGTGGCCAAATTTGCGGATACGCTTAGATGCTGGGCAACAGGTTTCCATTGGGAATACTAGAATGACCCTACCGACATGCTATGGTTGCATCATGTTGCTTTCCTTCACTGGCCCTCAATGTCAGTCGAGAGTGTGAATTTTGCTCAAACTCTTGACTTACACATCAGCAAGTCACCTTACTATTGAGCTGCAAAACTATTTTGGTTGGGTCAAACTTCTAAACTTGCCAATTTCACTTTTTAAGTTTATTAAGAACCCAGATATTTGTTTCGTTTTATAATTATGCTTTAAGCGATAAGACTGCCAATTCTAACGCTTATTATTAGTTTGTTTTAGTTTTAAGTTATCTGTATTGTGGTGTTTCAATAAAGAATTTATCTATCTATCTATTCGTACTTTTTACGTATTAGAACTCAAATATTATTCAACAACAATAATGTGTACTACTCAAACACATAAACTGATTCGGCAACACCAATACAAACCAGCCAACCCTATCGGTGAACTATCTCACGAACTGTACACATAAACGAACATTATACGGCTTCCCTAACCCTAAAAAACTGCTGACGTGTCCCATAGCCTAGCAATTAGCCATTTCAACGCGGGGTATAATCTGCCCCATAAAAACTAACTCACACTATGCGTGATACATAAAAAGAGGCCAACGTGGCCCAAAACGTGACAGGAATGGTAAATAGCGCGTGCGTATTGTAACATGGGACAGAAATGTCCCACAGATGGTAGGCTGTCTGATATGTTTTTAGTGTTATTTGAAGGGTTGAATTTAGTGGGACGTTTTATAAGTTTGGATTATTGACAGGTTTGCTGGGGATAATGTTTGCGGTGGTAATATTTTTTGTTTAATGCGTTAGCGTATGCTAGGTGAGAATCTTTTTTATTTCCGATAAGATATTGGTGTTTCTGTCGCTTTATATCTAAACCTAATTTTAGTTTCGCTCTCTCTCTTTCAAATACATAATACGAGAAAGAGATGGAAGGTATTTGACAAATCTAAATTAAATTTCAGAACTGTCAAATATCTTCTAACCTTGATAAATTAGACGCTACTAAATTCATCAACATCACAAACAACCTACTAAATCTACAACGGTAAGATCTTCGAGTTTTAGTAGGGTCATCGCCACCCACTGCGACCTAAACTATCACTTGCACAAGACTGGAGCGACGGAGAGTCCGCTGTGCTGGTGCTGCATGCTGGAGAATGAGACTGCGGAGCACGTGATTTGGCATTATAAGGCCACAGAAGAAATAAGAAACACGACCAGAATGCGGGAGCGGCTTACGCAGCTACAAACGCAGCAACTAACGTTCATGCTATTAAAATATCTATGCTATCGGAGAAGGTTTGCAAGCGCCCCAAGGGCACACTCCACTATATAAAAGAGGCTGGCTTGGGTAAATGTTTACAGGAAGAAATGCACTATACACCCCAAGTGCAGTGAAGACCTTATCGCCCCACCTGAAATTCGAATAAGAAAAGATGCATTAAGTTACGGATAAGTATTTATTAAAAAAATGTTAACGACTGTGCGGTGCATAGAAACCGTCTTCGCTAGGATCTCGCTGCGAGACTTTCCTGATGAAGATGCGTAATTACGTTTATCGATAAACAGTTCTAGAGTAACAGTAGTAAAAATAAAAATTTAATATAATTAAAAGTCACTCTACTTTCAAGCACAATAAATCTTCATACATAGGGCCTTTCAAATTCTTTACATTTCACCATACAATACAGATCTTTCAATTCAATTTCCATATAGTCATATTCTACGTCGATGGTAACGTCGTATCTCCCCATCAAAGGTCACAGGCAACCTTATTATTGCATTCGCACCATATTCCAGGAAAAAGGCAATTTTGTTACGGTCCTCTTTGCTTCTGCCGGGGCCTTTGAACCAGACGTTTGAGATATACGACCCACTTCTTGGCACTAATGAGGTTTCTCAACTGGAAATTGTGGGATATACATAAAATATAATAATATGTGTTCTGTAAAATTTTGTGGTATTACATATTTTAGTATATTTGAACAGATTTTTAACAACGGTTATGAATTTATTTGTGGTACAAAAGTTTTCGGTCTTGGCCGGTAAATGCGACTTAAAAGTTTACGTAGAAACCGTCACTTGTGCTTAAAACCGGGCAGACTGTAATTTTTAAATGGTATTTCATAAATACAATAATTGTTAATTACTAAACAGTTCAATCGTCCTATAGGCCCTCAGATAGTTCAAAGGTTCTAGCCCACTAAATATATAGTGACACTGTTTTCTTAATATTTAGCAGCATACCTACTCAGCATGCCAGCGAAATTGCTTGGTTAAATAAAGTTGTTATAATGCCACTAAACATCATATACCACTAATTACTACTGAAGAAATCGGAATACAATCAATAACAATTTCATTATTACTGGCTCATCATTATTTGAGTAGACAAGTGTTTTTTTAGAAATATCTCCTTGTTTTATTATGTTTCAGTGAGCTTGAAAATTATTTTACATTAGGAATTTTAGGTTCTAATTATAAATGTAGGTTATTATTTCAGTAATTCTTTCTTTACGTCACCGCTCATTAAAGACCACCCATTTTTCCTACAGTTGTCATCTCAAGCAAGAACTCGAATCCAGAGGGGTCCGTCTCAGGACAATAGAGCCTTCAGCGCTTCAGCGGCTGAGAGGCCATAAATCAGGCATAATAGCCTCCCCGATAGGCCGGATGGAGTCGATACCACGTCCAATGATATTCTATTACGCTATTTGGCTATTCATGTTCGTAATATAATATTTTGCTGGAGATAGCGTTTTATGGTCTGTGAAGTCTGATGGGTGATGTTTTTTTGGAATTATTTGATAGTTATTTGGAATGGCACGTTTTCACACTAAACGATTTCTTATGGACCAATGGTGACTGAACGGTAGTACGCCTGACTTTAATTAATCGGTTCTGTGTTGTATCATAAGATGAACTTTCCTCTCGTAAAATATCGAATGGAGTTAGTAAGTGAATAGGAAATTAGATAACTAGCTACTCCAACCTAGCTAACCCCTCAAAGTGAAAATCAGCCACCAAGCACCTAGCAGTGTGTTTCGGTGGCCACACTACATATTTAAATGAAATGAGATAGAGGTCTAAGGCAAACTTATCAAAAGAGAAAAAACAGTGCTGCTCCATGTTAAAAGTTTAACTTAAAAGCATGTCTATCCACTAGGCAGCTGAAATAACGTATCAGTGTCTTTTGTGTTATATAAGTGTGGAGTGTTATAATTTTATTATTATCACCTCGCTATTTCATCGTTGTGTGGTAAGCCTCAACTTATTCAATTGCAAACGTACTAAACCCCGAAAACTAATAAATGAAAGGTTCAAAACTATATTCAAATTAACGACGGCCCCGTAGATCTACAGCCCACGTAGCAGCATCTACGACGTAGGTACTAACTTACAATGTCACCTGATATCAAAACTTATTACACTAGTTTATGACCGTATATTATATGAATACATGACAACGCTGTAGAGGTTCTACGTTCAAATTTAGGGTAGCGATTTACGAATGCTACGGTACTTCTTAGAATAATCACGCTTAGAGAACGAGCTTATCCGAAAAACTTTGCTTAGATTGTTAAATATACCTCTAAGCTAAGATTAGGGCCTCGTTGTTTTATATTTATAAAGTAACCCATTTAACCAATTGTTGTATAAAGTTGAGGGGAAATAAAGTCTATGGCACCTTTTGCATCGTACACTAGTTTTTACAACTCAAGATTAGAATAGGTATATTTTAAGATCTGAATGGTACATTTTAACATGATTATTCATTATTGCTCAGCATCAGGTGTATTAGTAATCAAACGTTATTCTAAATATTTTATAAATGTAAATAGACAGGTGCCTGAGCACAACTAATTACTGGGCTTATGAGACTTAAAACCTTATGTCTCAGGGTAAGGAGTGCAATGATGTGTCGCACAGGCCTTTGTGTTTCTAAGTTCTGAGTGGCACTGCAATTGTATTGGGCCGGCGTTATGCTTACCATCAGGCAAACGACTAGCTCGTCTCGTTATCCAATATTAATAAAAAAAATACTAAATAATTTACGTGAATATCCCGCTACTATCGTTACTTATATTATAAATATAATTATCCTTACAATTACCCATCAAACATAATTTCATTTTAAATGAACCGTTTTGTGCTGTACTATCTTTCTATGAATGTTTATTCTTAGAATGAGTATTTCGTAGTCCATAGCTACTCGTTGCAAACGTACATCGTAGCTGCGGCTACGCTGTAGCAGTAGCTACGACAGCGGTAAATCGTAATAACCAACACGTGTCGTCTCGTAGACTCAAAAGCGAGGCTTTACTTGTGAAATTGCTCGCCATATGAAATTTTGCATTTCAGGATTTTCTGAAACGAGTGCACTTTAGTAAGCGTAATATTATTTTTATTTTAGTCTGTAAAGCGCAACATGCGGAGTTCAACTTAGTTATCGTACGTATGGTGAAATCTGGAATTGTTAAAACATACAAAATTGGACTGTTATACTTTTTATAACAGCTATTGTTTTGAAAAGTATACATGTTATAATATTTTAGGGTTGCGTTTAACTACTATCATACACATATTTCTCGGTGACCATCATCACTCAACGATGAAACACGCTAGCATAGAAAACATATTCACCTGCGACTTGAAACAGTTAAGTTTATAGCGAACAGGAAGCTCAGGATCCGACAAGTACTTCCATTACTATTAGCATAATAAATGTTGAAACAAAATGCTCCGTACGTAAATAGAATATTGACTATATATCAATCACTATTTATCACTTACGTAGACATCAAATTATAAAAATAAAATGTTTGTGTTGGAGGATGTAAAATTTTTTTAAAATTTTTACCAGCCTCTTTTTTAAGAGTCGAGTGGTGAACGTCGTTTCCCTCACATGTTTATTCTGATATACAACCAAGCCATTCATTCCATTTTCGTCCTTGTTGTTTTTTTTTATTAATTGATTGTTTACATATAATTTTGACGTGGCTTAACAACTCACATCAACAACTGACTAATTAAGTGGTTTTCAAAAGACGGATGGACCTAATTGTAGATGTTATCCGTCATTATCCATCCTACTACTGAATGATCCAACACATTATTATGATAAAGTATTAATGACAAGAAAATAAACCACACTTTTTTATCCTTGATATACTAGCAATTGACCAATTGCTAATGGACAGGTGATCATGAGTGACGATCGCTAGATAATGACTTTGATGATATTTAGAAACTAAATGATAACAGAATAATATAGGACATTGTATTTAAAATTTTTAGGTATACTTCAAACTACACTGTTCCTATACTACATTGTGTATATACGGTAGTATGTACTGAAAGATAATATAAAGAGATACTAATTATGATAAACCGTTAACCGCATTCTAACTTAAGATCTGAGAAGTCTAAAGTATTACCTAACTTAAGATCTGAGAAGTCTAAAGTATTACCTATAGTAAAAAAAAACTGTAAAGTATATAGCGTGACATGTTGGTCATTAGGGCCTTCTCGCTTTCTTCTTATCAAAAAACCTCTAACAGAAGCTTGTTTCGTTAATTCTTCTTAAAACTCTTGAAGACTATTCACAGCAAAAGTTTTTGAAAGTCGACTGAATTAACTTTTTGTTTTCAAAGGAGTTGCAACAGGGCACTGGTTTTATTTCGGCTTAACTAATTCATTAATGAAACTCAGTTATTTACTGACTTCTTTATTAAACTAAGCTCATTCAAAAGTTTTTCGTGCGAACATTTACTTGCTTAATTTGTTACATGCTTAAAAAGTTTTTTGTAACTTTGTGACATGATTATAATACCATTGTTTTACACGACTGCCTAAAAAAGAAGTGTAATATTTTCTGGGGTTCATGTATATATGTGAATTTTCTTATTCCACCATAACTTTTAAATGTCTGAACATTTTTGGATGTATGGGGTGTTAAAATTCTTTCATCATCCCGAGTAATTATATTTGTTAAATTATATTAAAAATAAATGAAAATTCTAGCAGCACTGCAAATCAGAGTTCGGTCCGATCACTTTGGTGGTCACCATGATAAAAGAAACTTTGTTTGAACTATTGATAGCTCGTAAACATTTCAGAAAAATGGCATTAAATAGTGAGTGAATAAGTATTTTCTAGGCAGGCGAGATTGCAGTCAAACGTGAGCCTAAATAAAACATAAAAAAACTGACATTTAAACATGTCAAACTTGGAGCGTAGACTGTCTCTTCAGTGTGGCTGTCGGTTTTATTAACACGCATTCAAAATCACCGGTCAAAGTGCTAAAAGAACAGTGTTAAAGTAAACATAAACACGTCAAACAAAATAATGTAGAAAGTTTACTTTTTATCTGTTCCATTCCTTATCAAAACAACAATAATTTCCCCACTTAATAGAATCGGATCCCCTAAAAAAAGAAAACAATAAACTTATCTTTATGCGGCTATAAAGTAGCTAAATAGTTTTATATCGAGTGCTATCGGGATTCGCCGTGACGTCATTTGTCACGGGTCGTCGCCATTCCGCGCGATTAATGACACCGTGTGAGGGGAGCCTAATGTTCGAAGGGTTTTTTTATGGGGTAAGAAATTGTATTTGAAGATTACAAAATCGCGTATTGGTTTTATGTATTTTCTGAAAGATTCTGTTCGCCCCGATTGGTTGAAACCCTTGGGGTAATATTTGTATTTTATACATTTATAGCCATATATCGCGTCAACCAAACATGTCTCTTTACGTTGTTTTATCTGATTATGAGTTCAATTAAATATTAGTAAAGTGCATTTTTTGCTTGTAATATGTATGGAAACTGATATTTTTGCGACAAATAACGCTAATCTGTTGGTTTGTTCCAGTCGCTGTAGAAGTTTGTCATAACTTAGCATGTTCAACAATCTTCGTGCGACCACGTGATTATAGCTTAACTTATCGAGCGTAAAAGCGCAAAATAGGCATTTTTTTTAAATTGTCAGTTTTGTATCTTTAATGATTTTTCTTTTTGTTTGTTAATTGTTTTGTTAAAGTAGATTAGTATAGGTAATATAAATTAATTTAATTTTATCATTTTTTTAAAAGTTGAATAAATTAATCTCTATTTCAAATAACAAAGCAGGCACAAGCCTTTTTGTTTAAAAGTTTTGAGTGGCAATACAAATGTTATGGGATGGCGTTATGCTTACCATCAGGCAAGCAGTTAGCTCGTCTCGTTATTCTATTGGATATAATGTATAAAATAATGTATGCGAACACACTAAAACAACTGCGCGCACGCTATGCGTGTGCATTCGTACCACGCTCGCTGGTTGCCGCTGAGTGTTGGTTTTTTGACGAACATTTTAATTCCGTGTTGACCATCTACATAATAGGTACATTCACTTTGCATTGCATTTAGAATTACAAATAAATAATATGTAACAGGCCTTAAATAATTACATATACGTCGTACGTCACCGTCACCCCGATATCTTCAACCCAGACACATGTGTCTGTGGGTGTGCAGCATGTCACCGAAATGTCAGCGGAGAGACAGACAATCCGGGCCGGAAGTGAGGGCAGGTGGTATGGGTGGAGCTTCCGGCTCGCTACCCGCTTGGACATTCATCTCACGACAACAAACGACACATACGTATACGTGATTCTGCCAATTCAATGTGAGCTATTTTAAACTAATTTTAAGGTATCAAAAATCCAGAAAATATCCAGAGTGATCAAGAAAACTACTACAAGAGTGCTTTGACACTAGAATAAGTATTTTTAATAAGGTTTTATATATTTGTATTCATAAATATTTTTTATACAACTAATTTTTTTACGATTAATACTACGAGTATAACGGGTATTGAACTTTAAGGGCGCGAGTTCTACTCGCGGTACAGGAAATAAAAAAGTGCCAAAATGGCTTATCAAAAATACTGAATACTAAAAACATATCAGATAGCAATTTCAGCATAAAAAAACAACATACCAATTAACGCACTACTAAAGCTAGCGCACACAAAATCTTTTACCCTGAAGCCTAAAGTTTTTTCATCCCACCGTAGGTAACTAGCCAAATAAGTCTATAGTTACTGTTATGGGGATGTGACGTCATTTGTCACGAGTCCTCGCCGTTCCGGGCTATTAATAACGCTCCGTGTAAGGGGAGCCTAAAGGTTTCGCCAAGATAGGGGATTTAATATAAGTAATGTGGTTTGGAAGTTTAGAAAATTGTGCATAGGTGTTGCTTAGTGATAGGCATGGGGATAAAGAAATGGATGGATGAAGGGTGGATTTGTTTGGGGTGAGTTGATATCGTAATGTGCGTTGAAAATTTATTATCTTAAAATTTTTAACAATTTGAAACTACTTGATCAATTTTATGTTCATATACTACATCAAATTTATGATATATGATACGGTGTGTACCTGTGTGGTACTTTTTGCCTGCTAAGGTCCTTTGCTGGACATTTTCAGGTCGAGCTTGATTAGGTATCTAGGCCCCATGGTCATATACCTACCAGGTGCAATATCGATCATAAACCCAAGTTTATGACCACTATCACACCGCCATTATTGATTTGAAAATGTATGACCAATTGAAAACGTATCTCCAAGCATCTACGGGCTTTTTCCAGCAACTGCACACGGGTCTTAATTTAGGTTTATTTTTATCAAATGCTAAACTATTTAAAATAAAAAAAGAAGAACCAAGATACCAATTAGGACCGTTCTTAGGACACACTACAACACACACATTTTGGGAATTAAATCCATAAAACTTCCAATACAACACCTGGGTGTAAAAGATTAAGGTTAACATAAAAATCCGAAACCTACTACATTTCCAAGAATCAGTAACCCAAGTCCATAATAAAAGTCCCCATTAATATAAATCAAGGCGTGTCCATCAGCGTTAATCACCGCCTAAATTAAAAACGCACCCCAAAATATAGAGCACTCAGGCACGTCACATCAACTCGATCAAAGAACACTTACTACGGAAAATAAATCCACCCTTGTTTTCTACCCCCCTCCCCGTTTGAGTATAACTTAATTTCGGGCCATTACAGCTAAATGGGCCGGCACTTATCGGCACATCTCGAAGATTAGAGCACGATTTTACATCTTAATAAGGAGGTAGGTTGCTGTTGTTTATGGTTCTCGACTATGATCGTAAACTGGAGTAACCTTGAATTGATAATGATCAATGTTTTGTTTAAGAAGTAGGTACCTAAGTTCTGATAAAATTTAATCATTCTCTATAATGAATACAAGTGGAGCGTGGCCACTGTGACTACCAGTATCAGTAAATGTACTACCAATTTCTAAAAAAGAATATCAGAAATATTAGAAATTAATAAAAATTATCTAAGACCCGTGTCTTCCTAGTTGCAACGGTTGAATAAATTGCCAATTTCCACTCCGTATCGACTTAACTTTTGTACCAACTTACTATTCTGCCGCCTAAACACGGCTAGGCCGTATAACTAAAGCTATTTTTAGTTCCCACAGCCCGCCACCCCTACAAATTAGCCCGCGGTTAACAATAATCGCTCTAGTTTACAACTCGGAAGAATGAGTAGGCGATACCGCCGTTATAACGGTGACCATGTTTTTGGCTTAACGGCGGACTGTCATGCAAATCGTATACGAGGTGATTTGAATGCTACCCCACTTAATGTTGAGTGGGGATGCATTATGGTAATTATGAGTAAGGGGTAGGCAAATTATGGTAGATTATAAGGAATGTTGATTAGAAGTTACGACAAGAAATAAAAGGGTAATTAATAATTCCTACCCCACTTAAATGGGTTAAAAAGTTGATGGCTAGTTTTAGGCTGTATATATTATAAGACTTAATTGTTTATTAATTTTAAAAAATGCAAGTTAACATGTGAAACATCAAATGAAAAAATAAAAACATACACTAATATGTTTTACAATTATTTTACTTCATTTTATATAATATGTCGACATAGTTTGATATCACTCGGTAAGTCCAAAACTAGGAAAAAATATAATATATGTAGTTACATAGAGATATTTATATATCGATATGTAGATTTGAAATCCGTATTATCTATATACTCAAAATAAAACTGTAACGGGTGCAATTCTGTACCTTGTAGATATTTTAATAATTCTTTTTCGCATCGATATTGAACCCAAAACTGTAATTTTTTCATTTTTGTCTGTCTGTATCTTGGCCACGCATCACGCCGAAACTACTTAAACAATTCAAAAGAAACTTGGCATGATTTAAGTTCATACTACGAGGTAGGATACAGGATACTTATTGTCCCGAAATTAAGCACGGTTCCCTTGGGAGAGGGGATGAAAAGCAGCTAGTACATAATATGAAGGTCAAAATTAAAAACAGACACGGTATACTTTATACATCTTTTTTCTTCCTAAAACCTGGCCGCACTAACTAACCAAGTTGCACTATATAACGCAATTAAACAGTCGTTAGTCAAGCACTCAGCTGCCGTTAACTAAACACTGTTAACTGTACCTCTTTCAGTTTTTGTAACGACGATGTTAATTGAACATGATGATTTGTTACTGAGATGGATATGGCATTTATTTAATACTAGCTGCTGCACGCGGTTTTTCCCGTGCCTATATATTCGATTTTTTTTGCACATTGGTTTCTATCAATAACCTACTTAAAAATGATATAAATATGGTCCAAGATTTATTGATACAAAATACGTGCTATAGAGGGAGAACCTCTACCAGGCCTCTACTTTATAGGTTTTCGAGTATAGTCTTTATAACCTAACAGGAACCCATAACACAGACCTTTTCACCCAACACTCACTGTGTCAACATATACCTCTACAAAATGCAATAGGTATCCATAAATGTTTTTTTTTTTCTGTAAATAACGCACAGTACAATAAATTATGTATAAT
The DNA here is from genome assembly GCA_907269065.1 of Crocallis elinguaria. Lineage (NCBI taxonomy): Eukaryota > Metazoa > Arthropoda > Insecta > Lepidoptera > Geometridae > Crocallis > Crocallis elinguaria. The sequence continues at coordinate 13,578,477 of OU026073.1, forward strand.
GTAGATCTCTTCTATTAACGACTATAATTTTAGTTAGAGATTTACTTAAGACTTTACAATTTATAAGACAATTGGCCTGTGATTTTGCCTAAGCTTACTGAATTTATATTATGTCTACCGAAACTAAGTAAATTCCATCCCTTCAGGACGCTATTTTGCTCATAATTTATTTACTAGAAGTCCATATTTTAATGTCATTAGTGGTAGCTTACGCAAATACAAGTAATTGGGGATTTCGGTATTCAAAAATAGGTTCGAGACGAAAACTGGGCCGCCAGCAACTCAAATACGTATTATTAGTTATAATATGGAATTTTGATAACATTTCTCCGAAGAAATCAACTTGGCATCTGAATATTGTGCTCATATAGGTATAATTTAAAACTTATATTTTTTCTATCAAGAAAATGAATCGTAGAGAAAAAGAGCATGTCTTTAAAAAGAATAATCATTGCTCTCAGGTTGTGTGGATCATAATTTAAGTTGGATTGTTGATCAAGTATTTAACCTTAAAATGAGCTTCGGTTATTAGTGAAGGAAAAGATCGTGATGCAAACAAAGCAAGATGGTAGGGCATTGTAAACTGACCAGCTATCACCCTCAAGACGAAAACCTGTCATCTAGCATTCATCCGTGTGTTCCAGAAGTCATTCTTGAGAACCAGCTCCCATTTTAGGTTTAGCGTATATACGAGTACTACTTTGATGACATCGTCACTTGAGAGAGTTTTTTTTTTTTTATGTTATTTGGTAACGAGACGAGCTGGTCGTTTGCCTGATAGTAAGCATAACGCCGGCCCATAACAATTGCAGTGCCACCCAGAACTTTGAAACACAAAGGCCTGCGCGGCACTGCAGCGCGCTCGTTACCCTGAGACATTAGGTATTAAGTCTCATAAGCCCAGTAATTTCACTGGATACTGTGCTCATCAAACCGGAACACAGTAATGCTTGCGCACTACTGCTTGGTGGCAGACTTCACGAGCTAAGCGGCGGTAACAACCCAGACGGACACTCGCAGAAGAGTTAGTCCTCCCACAAACTTGAGAGAGTGATCAAACGATAACCTATCAAGACTAAAACAAGCAAAAAGTAAGATTTTCTTTAGCTCATTCATAGCTCTAGCAAATACTGAACAATACATGTACTTTCAAACAGAAACAGCCTCCGCATTCCTGAAACAAGTGGGGCACGCTAACATCTTACAGAAAGCTTTCGCTGCTGTGTAAAAACCCGACAAAACTCGCTCATAGCGACGCATAACAAAATATTAGGACCAAAAACAATCTCAAGGACATAAACCACGGCCTCCCAAAACACAGCCCATCACAGCAAGTAATGTACCCATAATTCCGTGTGTCCGAGGACAATGACCACTCAGATATCACTGAATCTCTCCATTCTTCGACCCATTACGGTATTACGAGAAACTTTTAGTTATGTCCCGTTTTATGGACGCTCCCGGAGAATTATGGCCACAGCAGTGCATTAGTTATGGTCACTACTTTATGGTATGGTTTTTTGTCCGAGGTTTTGGTTACGTAAGGGTGGAGGAATATGGTGATATTTAAATTTTATTATGCCATAACAAAAATGAGTGGTAAGCTTTTGATTGAATAACATAGTATGTAGTATTTTATTTATATAAGTGTCACTGAATTATTGTTAAAGCCGTAAGTTTATAATAAATCGCATAAGACTATAAATTGTCGAATTATTAGGAACAGACCATTAAATATTTAAAAGATAATCATGCATCAAAGTTCGATAATCTATCCGAAATTCCAGATCTAAAGTTGAATAAGAAAATCAGTCACCTCCACAGAAACACAATTGTTATATACTCGAATTCCCTAATTTTAAAGCTGTGCTCCTTTTCTTGCATCTTTACTACATTGTACTTGTCTACTATGACTCGTGATTTCACCCGCCACGGGGATGTTTTTACAGTAACCATGCACTTTTCTAAGATAAACGCGTAATATATTATGTCACTCTCAGTCAATAAACTGTCTCTATGCGAAAAATCACGTCCATCTGTGAACAACTCCGTCGCTGTGAATGAGGCACACACTTTCACATTTATAGTGTAAGTATGGCAGTAGGGATAAAAGGTACGCATTATATCAAGCGTCGAAACACCACGCGAATGAGAGTTCCCCGCTAATAACTTAAGTAACGAAGAGTAGACGCATGGTACATTATTAATACGTGACGCATTGACGTACAATTTTGCAGCAATGCGAATCTTCTAACGGTACTTCATTTAATTAAACTTATATACGATTAATTTTAATTTCCCTTACTTCCTGCCACCACGATAGAGAGAAATACATAGCTATAAAAAGGGGTATGTATCTCAAAGCGTTGGGGGATTTCCGCTAGTGAACAAATGATTTAAAGTTTCGTTCATTCTTATTAATTACAAAATGTTCGTACATACATTTAATATTAACAAATAAATTGGACGTTAAAATTTTTCAATATGTTCACTTTCCACTAGTTTTTAAATTGAATTTTAATTGAAACTTCCAATAAATCTAATAAAACCATCCTCAAAATAATCGCTATTCCCAAAAATATAAAGTGTTGCCCGTATCAAGGGCCAATCCCGACATTTCGGTAGAAATATATATTGTTAACAGTGTTATTTACGGCAACATTTATTTTATTCCCCTACTCCGGGGTAGGAGTTTAGGTAGTTTTGGTGGAAATCGTAGTTTATAGTTGGTAAATGTTTTATGTGTTGCTGACTGGCAGGAATTAGGGTAATGTGATATAAAAGTTCCTTTTATTCGAAAGTCTTACTTTTGAAGCGATGATAGCTCAGTGGTGGTGGCGTCGGTCGCTGGTTTGTAAGTCAGTGGTTTGAATCATACTATGAGCTTGTGTTTTTGGTGAAGGAAAATATCGCTATGTACTACGAACAATTAACGGGATGTTTATTTACCATGTATATTATTTGTATTGAGATCCCGATATTTAGGCGCTGTTGCAAGCGCCGTGATCACGGGAGAACTGAAGAACTGCGGGTGGATGTTAGTAATTAGGGGCAGACGTAGCGATCTACCCTCTTCCTCACTCGTTTATGACGCGTATCATTACTGATACGCGTATCATTCGTTGGAGAGTTCACGATTTTTGACTGGACGAATGTTTAGGTCAAAATATCAGAAACACGTAATAATTTATTTTATACAAAAAATCTTTATAACTTCAATGGAAAAAGTGGCCGCGTACCTGCCACGTTTCACTGACATACATTTTCTCAATTTTTATTGTTGAAGCGAAGGCATTCGTACAATAACACTTAAACAAGAAAGAACGCATTTATTTTATTTAAAGAGGCAGTTAAACACTCTGAGGAATACTTCATTTATCATCGCAAAAAGGGTTCTTCGCAAATAAAAATGCTTTACAGCGCTTCTTCTTGAGTTAAAAAGTACATAAAAGAAAAACATAACTTTTATAAAAAGTGTATTATGAAGTTGAGCGGCAGATAAATACAAAAGAAAACAGAGATCGTTTCAGATACTAAAGATTCAACGTTGGAAAGTTAGGAAGCTTCTAGAACTGATTCCGAATTTATGATCGGTATTTACTTAACGACATTGTTATTTGGGGAGTAAGAATTGATAAATCAGGCGTTACTTTGTAGAAATCACATTTGTAGCATGTAGGTGGTCCGTGGTAGCACTAACTCTTCTGCTAGTGTCCTTCTTGGTGCGTACCACCGCTTTGCTCTTGTAATCTACCGCCAAGCAATAATTTGCAAGCATCACTGTGTTCCAGTTTGATGAGCAAAGTTGTCAGTGAAATTACTTGGTTTATGAGACTTACCTATTACCTAATGTCATGCGCAATGCAGTGACGCGCAAGCCTAAGTTCCAAAGTTCTGAGTGGCACTGCAATTGTTATGGACCGGTATTATGCTTACTGAAAGATATGATATGAAAGAGAACTTACAGATCGGTCGGCGACCTTCCTTCTAAACTTGACCATGCCTGTCTGTAATACACAGCTGTAATACACACACAGCTTTACTAAGAATATTATACGTCATTCAAACATTGTAATGGACAAGTAGTCAGCGAGATTAGTGGGACTAAGAGACTACTAAAATTCTAATTTCTAAGGGTGACTATCGAGTACTGAATGAACGAACAAGCGCGACATCTACCGTTACATTACTTTTTCATCTAGATCATACGTATTTAATCACACATACGCGTGTTTACGTACGATCCTTACTAGTAGTGACGAACTTTTCTGCGAGTGTCCGTCTGGGTTGGTACCACAACTTTGATCGTGTAGTCTGCCGGCAAGCAGTAATGTGCAAGCATTACTGTGTTCCGGTATGTGAAGCTAAATAGTCAGTGGTGTTACTGGGCTTATTAGACCTAGTGTTTCGGGATAACGAGTGCAATGTTATGGGCCGGCGTTATGCTTACCATCAGGCAAACGACCAGCTCATCTCGTTACCAAATAACACAAAAAAAAATGCAACGCAGTGCTAGCCTTTGTATTTCAAAGCTCTGAGTGGCACTTCAGTTGTTATGGGCTGGCGTTGTGCGTAGGTACCATCAGGCAACCAACCCAATAAGTGTAAAAAAGTAAATTATTTCATAGATGACAGTTTTTTGTGCATTGGCCACCAGTTTGATGGCCGATACCGTCAGTTTGATAATCTGTTACAAAATCTCCTCAAAAATACAATCCCGCGGAAAACTGCTTTGCATATTTCACCAACAAAAGAAGCAGACTCACCTTTTTCACCTTAACAGTTATACATCAGTGAAAAGCCTCCGAGTTAGAGGAAAGTTGAATATCTCCCAGGGAGCTAATACCCATAATCTTCGTAACTTTTAATAGGACAGGCCCAGGATTTGACGGCCATTATTCAAGAAAATACACTCCTGGGGTGACCCTCGGAAACTTTATTTCATTCAAATTATGTCATCAGGACTATATTTTGCGATTTTTTTGCGAAAACCTGGGTTTATTTAAATTGGATACGAGACAATTGAAGTTGGAGTTTTTTTAGCGTTTATAACCTAGATATTGGACTTCGAATGCGTAACAAGATTGCGAGCTTTAAGATTATTTTTATGTATGTGATAAAATCAGACGTTTAAATCTATTTTCTTGATTTTCGTTTAGTTTCTAGTTCATTAAACTTATTATACATACTTAGATTTATTTATTGATGATAATTATCTTTTTTGTTTAGTAAAAGAAGGAATGTTTGCTCCACAAGAAGTAATTTTATCGACGATAGCGGCGTTAAAAAGCAGCGTAAAAAATAGTAGCAACATTAAGTTTTTTGGTGATATGCCCATAAACGAGCGTGGTTTATGTATATAATGAATAAAAGTGCAACTAAGTATACAAAATGCCTGCTTTTTTTTGTTTTACTGTCTTTCCACATACGTACAAATCACAAGCGTATGGCGATAAACTTTAGCTAAAACAAAGAGAATCTCCCACGACTCTCTTTATTCAGAATAAGCGTTGCTCTGGAGGCGTAAATACCTAAAATTTTGCAACCTCTGTCAAATAAAACTTCTAAAACTTCTTCTAATCATAAAACACCATAGCAGATAGCAAATGTCAAAAAATAAATCTTAATAACGTGGCTGTTCAACGAAAAATCAATTTCACGGGTCATCTACACGAGAATTAGTGAGGGCCGGGACCCGTTAATTTTCCCCAGGGATCCAATTTAGTTTTACTGAATATAACCTAGTACCTAGCCTTTATAACGGAGATTCTGCCCATCTCGCCGTGTCACACAATGGGGCCCTTTTCAACCGTTCTCCTTTAACTACACGAAAAAAATTATGTTGGATTACAATTTTCTGTCCTGAATTGTTATGAGAGGGTTGGATAGGGTTTGTTATTTTAATTCTATGTTATGTGAAATTTGACTTATGTTATGTTAATATTTTTGGAATGTTATTTTAGATGAAATCAGAATGTGATTACATTGGTTCCATTATAACTATTATTGTGAGGTTCGGGATAAAAACCGTTTTAAAAATCATAGAACAACACTCTTAGTTACACGTGATTTGCTCTACAACAAAGGTTGTAGTTATTAATCCGTTTTACAAAGTTCCTTTAATCTTAGGTTTTCACGATGGTTACCACATATGATTAAATAAACAAATTTAAACGGTTTATATTTTAGATTATTTAAAACATGAAAAAAACATTAAACGTCGATTATAAAAATAATGTAATTAGTAAGTAAGTATTTTTTTGATAACTTAGCTTGTGATAACTTTTGATCACTATGTCGGGTGATCTCAAGTGAAGATGTTGGCGAGGTTGGTGAACACTAATACATTTTCACCGTCACCACCGATAAGTGACTGGTGCCAGGTGAGCATTACATAAACAAATAAATATTTCCTATATAATATATTATTTGTCCCCAACAGTTTAAAACAGTCACTGTTTAATTTAGACCCGGTATAAAATTAGGTATATGTCCAGCGTCCCAACCGACTTTACGATATTTAATATTAAACTTGCTAAGTCAAGTAAAAATACAAAAGTCAACGGCAAGCCAAATGTAAATTTGACTTTAATATCATCCGCGTTAAAAAATGGTTGATGAATTGAAATTTACTTTGGTATATGGTAACTTAATGGCCTCACTACGTAATTTACTGGGCCAGCTGGGAACTTTAACCACCAAAGTCCCCACTTGTGAGGAGGTTAGTATGGACATTGAGAATATACCTGAAATAGTATATCTTTAAAATAGATAATTGCACTTTATCGTTCGAAAACCAATCCCGAGCACGGCTATCTCAGAAGCTCCAGTGTAAGCTTAGTAAGAATCTGCCGATATTATTATTATTATATATTCATTTTCAAGAGCGAGAGTGGCCGAGCGGAAACTTGTGCGACTTTCAATCCAACGCACCACAGTTCGAATCTCGACTTGGTCCGCACCAATGACTTATATCAAGTTATGTGCGGATTATTCACACTCGCTCTAAAACGGTGAAGGAAACATCGCGAGGAAACCCACATGTTCAAGAACCACAAAATTCGAGGACATGTGACATCAACCAAGCCACACTGGGCCCGCGTGGTGGATTCTGGTACATGCCTCTCTCTCTCTCTCTGAGAGAAGGCCGGTATCCTAGCAGTGGGAGCGTAAGAGGCTGATAATGATGTTAATTTTGTGAGAACCCGCTACGTTACATCCTAAACATGTACACTAGCTAAGCTACTACATTGAAAAATGTATCAATTTACCCAAAAAGCGGCACTCAATATTCAGTACCCCTTCAAGACGCGAACGGTGTACACTGAAATATTTTGATAAGCCCCGCCTCACCTGCGAAAATGAGATGTTATTATACTGCCAAGATCTAGGCGCCAAGAACGGGCCAAAGAAAACTACACACATTTTAGGGAATCTCGTGTATAAACTGAATATTAGCGAATCACTCAATATACTAAAGAAACATTTTCATAAGCAACGCCCAATTATACAAAAAGGATTCCTAGTATCGAGTAAAAGGGTTAGGTTATTTATAGAAGTCCTTTATTTTCCGCAGAAACAAGGCACCTTACGTAATGTTTGACAAATAATAAAACATGACATATATTTATACAATTAATTATGTGAGATACACAGATTTGTTTTAGCAGGAACCTTTCCCCCTTTTCCATAGCATTATATTATACCTATTGCTTTAAAAATAAATAATGTAATACTAGAATTTAAATTTCGGCGTTCCCAGCACAGAAGATCTGGAAATTCAGGATGGCCAAGCCGTAGTTCAGTGCATAACAATGAAAGTAAATTTAGCAAATACGTTATAAACCATTAGTTCTTTTAATAAATCTACCGTATTCTCTAACACTAATAGGCATTCAGGAACAACAAGGTCGAGTCCAGTTGAGAACGCAATTTTTGAAATTAAATTTAAATAACTGTATATAAGCAAATAACTGTATATTATATAAATTTAAGTAACAAAGATAAATTTCGTATTTATCTTTTCAGCAGCAATGTGCGTCCTAGAATAATATTAAATACTTACTGTTAATTTAAGCCTTGAGTGTGGTTGTACTACATTAGATTAGCTGTTCAGATTAGATTCTTAGCTCAGATAATGTCTTTTATCTATTTTAAAAATAACGTGAGTTTAGATGATGTACTCATGGTCGACTAGGGAAATGCATAAAGTAATTACGCTAGAATAAAATGAAACTATGGCGATGTGAAATAATTATAATGCCTTGCTTGTATCGGCATCAGCTGATTCTAATGCATTTTGGTATAATTAAATCGTTTCTAACTGTGAAGAGACTAAAAGACAAAATTCTAAAAACAAAAGCAGTCTTTTGCAAGGTGATAATGGCCAAACGAAAGCATATAAAAAATGGTAATTTCCTAAAACTAAATCAATTCATCATCATCGTCAGAACATACCGATTGACTTCTATTGGTTTGTTCCGGCTGCTACCCTAGAGAGACGATCCTAAACATCATTTCACTCCAGTGAACTCGCCATCACTTATTATTATTATTATTATAATTAGGTACCACAAACCTATCGAAACCACGGACAGACCGTTAAAAAAAGCGTTTAACATTGAAAGTGTCCCAAAATCGGTTGATAAGAATTCTAATCCTCGCCAGCCCATTTCAATGAACTAGTTCGAACACTAAATGACATTCATCCGTAGCCATCGGCTTCATCGCTCACCAGCGTGTTTTTTTCGCTTTTTGTCGCAGTTTCGTCAGCCATCCCCTGACTCGACAAAATATACGCGACTCCATCTCGCGTCCCATCAATTCACTTTTCAGACTTTTCAGTGCCGGACTGTGTTGCAATTTTTCAGCTATTTTTGTTCAGCGTTTTTTGACTTCGATACTGTTTTTTGAGTCGTGTATATTTTTTGATTGGCTCTGCTTTAATTGCTTCTGATATGGAATGGGGTTTTGTTGCTTGTAATGTTTTGAAAATTTACAAATGGTGGCAATATTATACCATGAAATATGCAATGCATGATTCAATCGAATAAAAGTGGCGGGGTATTTTCTGGTGCTTGCGTGGCTAGCTAAGCAATTGCCGGTATGTTCCGACATCTGCCACTTGAGAGTTGGTACTATTATGATTTTAGGGTGGTTAATGTTTTCGACCATGTAATCACTATCAGGATATAGTAGTCAAATGCTAATCTATCTAAAATAAATTTAATATTTTTCCAGACAAGCTTCTATACAATGCGCAATTGGAACTACAATCTTGTGGCCACCTTCCGGTTCCATCATCAGGGCCGTGAACATCATCTAGATTCAAAGTACTTGTAAAAACAAATCACACATCGGTGTGATTACGTCGTTTCGTTACAGAGTTCCTGTGGTGACCTCACGGCTCCATCATCAGACCCTCTGAGCTCTGTGAAATCATTATATTACAATGTCATCCGACTTACATAATATGTACATATGATTTCGGCTCAATCAAACAGCGAGATGTGGGTGAAATTCAGCTTGCAAAATGTTATGGGTCAAATTTTGCAAGCTGAATTAACAAGACAAGGTTTTGTACCTCGTAAAAATAACTATTCATACGTGGCTCTAAATGATATTTATTATACACCTACGATTATAATAAGCTAAACATACAGTTATATTAAGAATATACACCGTAAATAATATTGAGCATGTTACGAACCACTCAATTTATTTCTAAACCAGAAATAATATAATTCGAGACTATAAAAACATATTACGAAAAAATAAGTCCTGGAAAATGAAAGGCAAAAGTTAGCGAATGAATTCAAGCGAGGAGCTCGAATGGGAGAAGTAAGTTGAATATCATTTTCAATATCACCTTTCCCTTAATAGTCGGTACTTATATTTATGCTGAAAAGATATATTAATTTATTTATGAATAATATATTACTGTACAATGTTATTGTAATAACTTGAAAGATATTTTAAGAACGTTTTCATAATGTATTTTATTTAGCCAAAATACTAAGATATGATTCGAATTGACGTTTTTGCTATTATATTACATACTTTTATTGAAATTAATTTAGTTTGTGATAGCTTTGTGTGGAGTTTATATTTAATTTAAAATAAACAGTTTTTACTCTTTTGAATAAATAACGCCCTGTGATTAATCACTGTAGTATGGTCATGTGAATCAGGATTCAGTAGTTTGTCATAGAAGTCAGTTCCCATTTTACAAAAGCAATTTTACTTGTTTGTACCTACTCTGTCTGATTTACCTAATTCTTAGGTGCTTTTCGTTTGCACAATTGTATTTGTAAAACTATTTAAATTTCTTCATCATAGCTTCAGTGAACCAAACCTTACCTTTATGCCATCACCAAAAATGCATTCAAAATCACAGAGTTCATGAATAAAACCCCGCGAGATGTGCCACTTCCAACCACTACATACAACGCAGTCAGATCTACACGGATGAATATTTCAAAGGACCACGTTGGTACGTGCGCGTGGATTTCTTCGATATTTTCATAATATAGAGCCCACTTTTCTCATACAAACGTGACTTTTCTCATATGAAAGTGACTTTTTACCGTGTAATTGAGTCAAATTGAGCGAGACGATGGCCGAGAGAGGAGGCGTCTTCCGGGTGCGTGTCTTCAAAGAGTAACAAGATACGGAATTATGAGAGGCTGCGGATAGAAGGCAGGTTGATGTAGTATATTGTTTTATGTGGAATATGGAGGAACTGAAGCCTAAAGGTAGGGCTTTAGTAGGAAATTAGTGGGTTCAATCCATACTTATCCATACCTATAATTATAATGAATTCGAAAGTGTGCTTGAACGTGTGTTGGTTTGTCCTTCTTTCACGTAGAAACGGAGCGACTGATCGGCATAGTTTTAGGTATTAGTTAAAGTTTATGGGCCGGAGAATAATATAGGTTATATTTTATCCTGGAAAAATGCATAGTTTTAAAAAGTAAAGTAAATTTAAATATTTTGGGTTATATTAGGCCCATACGCATCGTTTTAAACACTTTCCCAAAATCAGTCAACATTCCAATTAAAGTAACACAATAATAGGACTCAGTCATTCCTCACTATTATTTTCTCAATGCAAATAACTTAAAGTATTACACGTATCAAATTTATGAATTTATAAATAAAATGATTTTCTTTTGAAAGCCTCTTCAGACGAATGCCGAAAGCTTTATCGGATTCAAAGTTATTTACGTCGCATTTCTTAAAACTGATGAATATTAAAATATAGAGCTCCAGGCGATAGTCAAAATAACACCTTAGAATTTGAATTAGAATTTATAATATATAACGTGAGAAGCTGTTGGCTATGTTTTTTAATATTTTTTTATGAAGTTGTGTGGCATGCAACAGACAACCCGCCTGATGGTAAGCGGTCACCGTCGCCTATGGACATTGCAACACTGGGGACGTTGCCAATGCGTTTCCGACCCTTGCGAACTCGTTTGACACCCATCTTGAAGTACTGCATTTTGTAACACTGCGGAAAGCCTGTAACGACCTCGTTCCACATTTTGCAAGTGTGCGTGAAAAAGAATCGCATAAATCGAGTGGTATGAGATTTCCAGAATCTTCCAGAATCTCTCATTGTACAGTAGGTAAATACAATCAGTGATAACATAAGTTGAAAATTCCCCCCGGTCCTCATTAATTTTTTAATATATAAATTTATCAATAATCTTTGTATACCGGCTAATTTGTATCACGTAAATCACAAGTCCTAGACTTTGCGTTACACCTTATAACTCAAAACACGTCCGTTAGCATCAGGTGAGTTAGTGGTCAAACGATAACCTAAAATAGCAAGAAAAAATAATGTTTTATTCCCCACCCACGACCGCTTTGCTAGTGAAGTCTGTCGCTCAGCAGTAAGGTGCAAGCATTACTGTGTTCCGGTTTGATGAGCAAAGTAGTCAGTGAAATTACTGGGCTTATAACGTCTCAGAGTAACGAGCGCACTGCAGTGCCGCACAGAATTTTAAACTTCAGGGTGGCACTGCAATTATTATGGGCTGGCATTATGCTTAGCATCACGCAAACGACTCGCTTTTCTCGTCATCCAATAGTATATGTATAAACATATTTTATGTAAACATTTTTAAGTCTAGGCAGAAACTCTTGGGTAAGCTTGTGCAACCTTAGACTGCATCTTAGATTTACATCAAGCGAGTCTTAAAATGAATTGAAATGAATTAGATGGTGTTTACACCAGAAACACTTTTGCATCAATCAAAATAAATCAATGTAAAGAGATTTAAAATATATAAAAAAATACCTAATCCCAACTCTTACTTAACTCCTTAATGCCATTTAAAAAATCAAGTAACACATTTCAACCAAACTTCAACTTCGAAATTGCTCACAAAACATTTTCAACTTAAGAACTTGTTCGAGTAACTCCGCGGGAGATAAATCTAGCATGTACCTAACTCGTTAAAAATGGATTTTGTTTTGCGGGTAGTTGCGAAACTGCAATACGTCTAAAGTACATCTAAAATTGAGAATAGAACTATGGACACACCTCCACGACTTGCGAGACTGCAAACTACCATCGTGTATCACCTACCACTCATATATCGGTTTGTTCCAGTCACCGCTCTTGAGAACTAGATTCCATTATAAATATATTATGTTGAGTGTTTTAGCACGTTCAAACATAATATAATTATCTTCACTTGAAATCAGATAATATGAATAAATAAAAAAAATTAACTTAGAACCTCATTTATGTGAGGCACGTTTTTTTGTTGTTGATATTTTACAACCAAAAATATGTTTTTAATTGAAAGTTTAAATTCATCGAGATATGGTATTACACTGAAAATGTGGGTTTTCCTCTATTTAAAACAGTAATTATATATTTCATACTGTGCGATTCAATGACACAGCTAACTGTAGAGTCGAAACAAACAACCAACGACTAAACCAAGCGATATACACCGATATTACAGAGGGCCTAGAAAAGTGGCAATCGCTTAAAGCTAATTCAGAAGTCGTTATAGCACGAAGTTTAAAATTGAGATAAGTTACCGTGGTAACCACTTTCCATAAAATAAATGACACTTAAGTGTTTCAAGTTTAAGTCTAAGTATTAGAGTAGTTGCCAGGAGGCTCCAGAGTTGTTTGCCTTCATGCATATTTGTCATCTACATAATCGTTAACTTTATAATATTAATATGCTTTTTAATTACTACATTCTTAATTATACGTTTTTTTTCCTTGTGGTAATTCGGTAAGTTAGTAAGTCGTTTTAGGAATTTTATTGCAGAATTTGACTCCATTAGCCAGGAACGATTTTTTAGTTTTACTTAACCTGAACCCGGGCACTGCAATTTTATGTTCATTTTTAGTATTTAAATCATGTACATAACACTTTTCAAGTTAAAGGGGTAGTAAAAATAGTATAATTATCGGCAGCCTTTATTTTTTTTAGTTCCGTGTCTGCCTTCCCAACCTTTGCCAATGTATAGAATACATCAACACAAACAACAAATGTTATGAAAAAAAAAATAAAGTGTTACGTTTTCTAGTTATGTGGTTAAAAATAAAAATAAATTATTTTGAATAAATACAATTCAGTACCTTCTAATTTAAGCAACTCTATATATGTTATTAAATTTGTCTATACTACTAACTACTAAGAACAAATTAAGTAACAGTCAATAAAAAACCATGTTCAGTTCAAGTAGAGTCAAATTTCGAAACTACCAACGGACTAACCAAGTGCTACAAATCAGTTTTGACGATATTACCCTTAAAGCACACGTGATAGTTTTGGAGCCATAGCTTTGACGTAATCAAAAATGCTGAAAACTTTAGAGATTTAACTTATATGTCACCATGGTTAACACGGTAATTTACGTGTATATCTCAGTTTCATACCAAAATTGTTAATAATGAATAAAGGCAATGTCTGTAGAATCAGAATCACTTCAAAGCGACTACCACTCTAGACAAGTGGTCCTCTGAACTCTGCAGTCACGCTGTTTGCGTAGTTGTGTCCAGAGCTTCATTTGGCATTCGCGGCGAGATTTGGGAATCTGATCTTGAACTGTGATTTATATGTTTTCACGAAATAAATATAGAATGCATTCTTTACACGGCGTAAACAACGCGCTGCAATTCGTCTTCTTTTGTGAGCTTTTATTTTTGAAAGGTAACCGTTTGAATCTCTAGGTTTCTATCATTTTTTTTACTGAAGCAGCGTTTTGACCATGATATTACCGTAGAAAGTGACGATGTGATCGAAGATGCTTGCTCAATAAATACCTATTCACTCTCGAACACACCCACGCACGTATTTTCTGAAGTATATTTTCAAGTAACTTATTTGATTGAGATTTAATGATATATGCTACGAGCATTAAGACATTTTTTAATTCAAATTCCATGATTTTGCCGTTAGCTTTTTTCTGATAGATAGTGGTTAAAACAACTCTCTTAACAATACATGTTCCATGTTTCCAGCAACTATTTTTAATCTTAAAAATCACATCGTCTGGCTTAATAACATCCCTACTTATATTAAATGCGAATGTGTGTTTGGTGGTTGGTCCTTCTTTCACGTAGCCATAGAACATAAATAGACGTAGCAACGGAGCAACGGATCGACGTGATTTTTATATAGAGATAGTATATGGACCGGAGAGTGACATAGGCTAAATGCATGTTTTTGTGAGAATTCCCACGTGGGTAAACCTCAAGCAGCAGCTAGTAAATAACAAAAAATAGGTTATGTTTAAAAATATCAAAATGCAAAGAATGAATACGTTGATTTGTGCAAACAGAAAAAACAAAAATTAAACAAAACACAATTTTCAGCCGATTCAGATTTCAACAGTCGCACCAGCAACGACCGTCCGCTAACTCACTGAAAACACTAAAATGTAATTGGAAAACTTACGTAGAGATCTCAAAACTCATTTTTGTAAACCCCGCAAGTGCCCGCCGTTTGGACTTTGGCGTTTACAGAAAATCGAATTCGGTTTAATTGGTAAAGTTGGCAGCATTCTCGAGTTTCTCACAAAATTAGCCAGAAATTTTGCCGTCGTATAATAAATTAAAGGACCTCAAGTCAAACACGAAAGGCCTCTTTCAAGTAATATCGAGTGTCTCTAGTAAAAATAATGTGAAATAAATTATTGAAGTCCCTTTGAAGTACAGATAATAGCAAGATATACTGTTACTCGATAAATTACTCGCCATTCAGTTGCAATTATTCAACGATGTCATTAGTGTCCAATATACGGTGTAGCTTGCTCTCTCCTCTAATATTTAAAGAAAAATAGATTTATATTTTCTACATTATCAAATTTGCTTCTTAAAACATAAAATGCTGTTAATAGTTATTATACTCGTAATATAGCAAGCAATAAAAGTATATTTTGGTAGTAAATTATTGTGATTAACTTGACTAAAAGGTCTCGTTGACAGATTTTTAATTTAAAAGAGGGTAGTTGGTTAAACGAACAGTACAAAATATTATAGTGGTAGCGTCACTTGAGGGGACAATTTTTCTCAAAGAAAGGTGCATTTTTATCCCAGAAAATGCATGGTGCATTTTCTGGGATAAAAATTACTGTATTGTAATTCACGTCAGCATGTAATATTATTGTTGTATTCTTATAAAATTTTAGCTAAATCTATCAGATAGAAGCAGGATTTAACATGGAGCTTATAATAATGTTAGTTAATTTTGTTCTAATGGTTGATGTTGATGGTGGTAGGGCATTTTTCGTGCTTACCTGGCTACCTATAAGTTGAAAATCTGTCGGCTAGCTCCTCCGATGTTCCTGCAGTCCCACTTAAGAGAATCTTTCTGTAGCGTTTCGCTGTATTCAACATACCTTCACGTAAGAGCAGATGTGATTAGAGGTCAAATGTTAACCTACCAAGTATAAAAAGTTAACCCTATAGGGATAAGTACAAAGTAAAAGTGCATAAAACATTATTAAAAGCATCGTTTCGCTTTGAAAAACTGCAACAAATGGTTGAGATAAACAGCCCCCGCATGTATGGGCCCGTTACCCCTAATGGCGGGGTATAATGTCCCAACAACCGCGCGGTACCGTATTATGCACTACATAACGGTACTGTGCGGCAACAACAGATATTAAGTTTCTAAGACACCGCAGAGAGGTTGAGATGTTTTTATTAAGGATTATGGTAGTCTCGTGGTTGCGTTGTTGGCTGTCGTGTTGTGAGGTTTTGTTGTTACAGTTTAAGTGGAGTTAAACTACTTTTGTATAAGTTGGGTTGTGTTATAGTTTTGTTTTTAAGTGTTATTTAGCAGACTGCTGTTGCGGTGACTGCGGGCTGTAAAGCGAGTGTATTTGGAAAAGCTTAGTAGCTTTCGGCTGATCTATGATCATTATTGATGATTGGATGATGAATTAGGGAAAGTTTTGCGCGTGAGTGTAAGTCGATGATTGGTAAGTGGAGGCGCAAGACCGACGAGGTACTATGGAATGAAGAGCAAAGAAGTCGCAGAAATTGCTGAATATAATATTAAATACTTAAAGCGATAATGATTCAGTGGTAGTGAGTACGTTAGCCGCTCTGTATGTCGAAGATTTGAATCCTACAATGAGCTTGAGGTTGCGGTGAAGAAAAACATTGTGATGGAACCATAATACAGTGTTAGAGTATTTTTTATTGGTCACCTGAATAACTTTCACCCTGAAGATGAAAGTCTGTCTGGATCCATCTTCGATGTGTTCTGGCAATCTCCCTTTGCGTACTTCAGCGATAAAGAAAATGATACCGTTTTATCCATTACTTACCGGTTATCCTTACTTTGGCTTGACCAAGTGAAAAGGGTATTCTTCATTGAACTTGACGGATTACAGTAACAAATTGATGGGCATTCAGAATGCATTGTCATTTCCTAACGGCATGTCATTTTAAATCCCTACAAAAGAGAGCTGCATTATTTCAATACATACCATTCTTTAACTTGCAAATTGTTCTATAGAAAAGGATAGAAAAATGTATTTCATCGTACTCCGTTGAGCATCTGAGATACGACTTGGCAGAGGCAAGGGATATTTCACTATGCACTAGTGAAGTTCTCGATAGTGATTTAGCCGGATAATCTGGCATAGTATCCGGTTAAAATTTGTTATCAATGAAGTTTATGTTAAAAAATCTATTTATACTTGATATTTAGTTTAAAGTTTCCACGATCACTATCTCGCTAGATCTTAACTATGATGTTGATGACGGTGACTACACTAAATCTTGATTAGGGCTGGCACACAAGCTGCTTTACCGATAGGGGCTTCATATTAAATGTGTTACATGGAGGTGTGATATCTGATTACTTAATGTCAGTTGATTTTTATTGGTTAAATTAAATTAGCCAAGCAATTTTAACGTATATATGAATGATAATGTCGCTGGTTGTGTTATTACAAAACCTTTTTTTGCAGGGAATATGCAAACAAGTTGTGAGTGACAGTTTCCCGGCTAAATCTGTATTGGATAAAGCACTAATTTACACAAAATACATTAAAAAACTTTGCTTAACAGGGCAGTGACAAAGAACCAAGCAGTAAAACAAAGATGAATCCTGTTTTGAAACGCTTATCTTGCGCAAATTGGGTCAAAAAGGGGTAATAAAAGCGTTATAATTTTACCTCAGTCATTTTATAATACAATTTTTAGGACTTAATTAATCATATTAATTTTATTCCAAATTTTAAAGACTTCGAATAAATAATTAAGAAACGGAATATATGTTATCAATTATGTAAATGTATATAGTCAAAATAAACCATAATTAAATTTTACTAGGTAGGGACTATCCCTTCTGCGAGTGTCCGTCTGGGTTGGTACCACCGCTTTGCTCGTGAAGTGTCGCACTGCAGTCCCACGTAGGCCTTTGTGTTTCAAAGTTCTGAGTCACACTGCAATTGTCAGGGATCGGCGTTATGCTTACCATCAGGCTAACGACCAGCTCGTCTCGTTATTATTAAGCACAAAAAAAATCAGTCCATTGATAAAGATAATATTTTTTCCAAGATTCAGTCACAAAAAAGTGGCCGAATGAATTTGATACAGGCTAGCTAGAACCTTACTATAACTTCACTATGCACTTCAGCTCGAGTATAAACGTCGGTTATATAAGACGGCGTGGAACGGGTAATGTATGCGGAACCAATTGCATATTGGATTTTAAGCGCCTAGTGACCGGTGGAGCCTCGTGTCGAGTTTATGGCTGAAAACTGCTGAGAGGCCGGCTTTTATTGTCGGGAACGGAATAAATGAATATCGAGAATTTAATACTTTGCTATAAATAAGTTCTTTTTTTCCGTCTTAAATATTAGATCCTTCGACACAAGTTAATGATGCATTAAAAAAAGGAGGGGGTAATTTTTTCTTTTTTTTCGGATATATCACTCGATTTCTCCGCCATTTGTTTACCGATTTAAATGACTATTTTCAAGGCCCTTTCTTAAATTTTATAAAAGAATACCAACTTTAAGGATAAAATTGAGTGAATTTTCATATTTCATATTTTCGTCAAAATTGGTTCCCGCTTTTTTAAAAGCAAGTTTTCTAGTCAACAAGTAGCGCATCCATCCAAGCCTGCTACGAACGTGCATAGAGAACACAGAATCAGTTTTGTAAATGCATAAATTATCTTTTATCAGCGAACTACTTTGTAAGTTCGATGGAGTTGGCGTCGTGTTGAACAGATGCCTTATCGGAATGCAGGATGGCTGTTTCATGTTTCGAACTGGCACGAACCAGTTTGTCGGGCTTTGTTTATAATATTTGTTCGTTAGTGTTCGTTCTCTAATAAGAGTCGCTTAGTGATTACTAAACCGATTCATTCATCGTATATCATTTTATCGTTGCCTTATCATTTTTAACCATTCAACTACAGCCTACAGTTAACGATTGTAGAAAGTGACTTTGCTAGAAATTTTTCTTCACAATTTCTAAGCCGCGCGAAGGCTTCTGGATAAATGACCGTTGTCTTATGAGAACAACCGGGATCGACGGATTGACGTATCCTTCGGTGCACGATATCGCTCAGTTGTAAATTCCACACAGCGGTCACCCATCCAATTAAGGACCGCAGAGAAAGTTGATTAACATTACCGAGTTCATGACCGCTACAGATGAATAAATACTAAACTGTAAGAATCAGTTTTAAAACGAAAGTTTCTTATTTTAGTTCTATTTAAAAAGCACTTCCCTTAACATCAAGTAAACTGTTTATAAACCTCTTCGCACAATTGCCTGCGATGGTCCTGGCTACTAACCATTACTATAACATTGACAGAGCCAGGCTGGCGGAGGTAGTTATGTTCTCATAACGGTCTGTTCACGAGTTCAGACGACCTGGATGTGTAGTTACGTACCTACTCACGAGCTATACTCGTACTTGCTCGTTCGAAACTATCCTACAACGAAAGGTTAAGTGGAGTATTGTGATCTTTGTTGCTTTTATCGTGCTATCGTGTTATTTTAAGATCTGTATTTGTAGAATAAGTTTTACTTTCTATTTTGGTAAATTTTCGTTCAGAAAGGTGACCACGAAAAGGAAGACGTTCTCTAGGCTGGCCCTAGATAGACCGACGACCAGGCACCCAATTCTACTGAAAAAATCGTTTAAAAATAATACTAGTTTCGTCGCAAAATGATGGCTTTGATGAAAAGCACACGAACAATAACAATGGTTTATTGATAATCGTCGTTGTCATAGGCGACCATAGAAACACGATTGTGCTGTAAAATGCCTAAAGTGATAATTTTTCGACGAAACCATTGTCATTTTTAAACCATTTGTTTAGTAAAATTAGGGCCTTGGTCAAAACAGCGGGAAGCCCTTGAATGCGAATAGCCGATACAAGTGACGTTCTATGGGGAAGGCCTTCCTAATCAACGGGGGAGGCCTGTGTTCAGCAGTGGACGTCTTCCGCCTGTTGATGAAGCTTTCGCTTGACATTATTTTATATCAGTTTTTGTTTAACTTCTAAAAGACGATAATAATATAATAGGTATATATTCACTCCTTTTTAAAAATAATACTTATGTAACATCTTACCATAATAGTTAACGGAAGAGAAACTTAAAGGACAATGCTCTCATCATCATAAATATTATCAATACAAATATATAAAATTGAAGTATCTGTTTTTAATATCAAATTAACAGCTTTTTACCAACTGCATAATAATATGAAAGTATATAAGGTACCTATAGCAAAACAACCTTTTTTAAAAATTTTGTCTGTCTGTCTGTCTGTTTGTTCCAGGTAATCTCCGAAACAGCAAGGCCGATTTTGACGCAACTTTCACTGGAAGATAGCTGATGTTACAAGGAGTAACTTGGGCTACTTTTATTTTAGAAAAAGAATTAGCGTTACACGCAAAAATATAAAGAACCATGAAATCCAATATCTCCGCGCGGGTGAAACCGCGGCATCAGCTAGTATAAAATAAGGCTACTTATGGGCACGATCAATATTTTTTGGCAAATTAAAGAAGGTATATTCATTTTTCTCACCATTTGTCATCTGTTTCATTGGGCTTACCTGTAAAACAATGAAATATTACACAGCGAACATAAAACAGTTTTATTCTACTCAAATACCAGCCTTAAATTATGTATTAAGTTATAAGTAAACAATCACGCAAAGTTAATCAAATGTAAATATAAAATATTTTATACACATGTGCCTCAAGAAAACGTATAATGTTATAAAAGATAAATATTTGTAAGTGTTCGTTCCTGTTGTATAAGAAGAAACCCGATGGAATCCCCTTTTCAGACTTGTTTACAATATTTACGACTAGCTTCTGCCTCCTACTTCGGCCGCCTGGAATCAAGATAAAATGTGCCCTATTTTTAGCAATCAAGGATAATGTTCAGATACTTTCAAAAATCTTTCTTTCTTACAAAAATGAATAGGCAGAAATAAGTAACATGTTTAACATATAATAGTATTTATTTCTCAAGTAGTTCCAACAACTTCACTACCTACTTACAACTACAAAACTACGAGAACTTACTTAATTATGTGAGTCTCGATAGACCTCGAGGCTATCTTCTTCCCTCAATCGTTCCATGCGCAATAAAGCCTTATAAAATATATCTTATTTTTCAGCAACCTTCATACTCCAGTGCGGAAACACAAAGATCCTGAAACTTTACCTACTTGACTCTACCAAAACTATTCGGGGAAAAAGTAATTTCCATTCGACGCTTCCGCGCGCCCGTCGGACTTTTTTTAACGTTCGCAGAGAGGTTGCCGAACTCATTATTAGCGTTCCGTACCCACCCGTGCCTTCATTGCAAATAAAAATATCGCGGATATCCCAACTTAGAAGTCTTATAACCATAAAAGTACCCACACGAAATTCAACTTTACGTATACGACTTTAAAGTTCGTAATGGTCCCACGCCGTGCAGATAAGAGTCAGTCAATTTAATGGCGAATACTTGGACTCACTGTATTTTTACGTTATTAAAGTTTCAAATGCCATATTGAAGTTTAGTTCTCGTGTGACATTAAATTGTGAAGTATTGAGGTGTTCGGCGAAAATATTCTGTATTTTTAGTAAGTTAGAGTTCGATTTGGCTTGGGGAAGTTGAGCATAATGCGGTCGTTATTCTCAAGTGTAGAGATAAGTTTGATTCCAAGTTTGTTGTCTGAGTAATGTATTTTAGATGTATCCTTCACTTTAATATTTGTTTATTATTATGTATTTGAAGCGCTTTACTGTTTTGTTGGCTTGAATCATATTATTATAACTCAAGCAATATAATAAAAGAGGTACCTTTTCATGAAATGGCTAGAAGTTTATTTTCAAGGGGGCAATAACCTTTATACAACTACATTTTCATTTTTTACTCTTGATAGATAAGTGTTCGATAACTTTCATCCGAATGAAGACAAGTGAAGGTATAGTCAATGTCTGCATTGTTGTAAATACAGTAAAACTAATATTACTATAGCAGCTGCCTCTCAAGAGCGGTTGCCGAAACATGGCGAACCAACCACCCGTTGGCCGGTACGAAATGGCGATGGATGCTTTGCGACAGATTTGTATCGTTAGAGTGGTAACTAGATCCATCGATATACGAATCCTTGAGCAACTACAACAGACCCATTATCGTGTCAAAAGCTATAAATCAAACCGTTTCTTACTAAGCAGTGCAATATTACCAAGACCTCAAAACGCGTACGTTTTATCATAGAAGATCAAACAGAGTCACTCCGACCCAACAATCATAGCTATACCCAATCAAACCAACACGAGCGTAACACTTCACAACTGTTCAACCTCACGGCTGGCCCAACTCGTCCAACGATTCTGACAACAGGGTATGGTACTGTCTGTCACTTCTGTTTCCCATGTATAGGCCCAATTCAATAGAATTGTACTGGAAATCGGTTTGGCATTTTGTTTTACAAAAATGTTAAGGGTTTGAATTCAAATTAAATGGGTTTCGAAGATGAAACAAAATGTACTATTTGTTATGTATGTGTTAACTAGTGTGGAATGATAGCCCTGATGCTATGAGTTTTGAACCCAAAAGATTTGTTTTCTAAAATCGATGCCTTCGTTTCTCGGAAAGGTCACTTTAATCTATAATCACACTCCATAGGTGGGTCTACAAGTCATGTACCTTCCGAACCTTTCTAATCATTGCCTTATGATAACTATCTTACATTGTCATTTAATAGGTGGTAGGACTAACTCTTCCCCGAGTGTCCGTCTGGGTTAGTACCACCACTTTGTTCGTGAAGTCTGCCACCAAGAAAAAAGTAATGTGCAAGCTTTACTGGTGTCGATTCTCTAGTTTCATACATATCAATCTCTTACGCTCTCACTGTTGAGATACCGGCCTTCTCACAGAGAGAAAGAGAGCATGTGCTATAATCCACCACACGGGCCCATTGCGGCTTGGTGGATGTCACAAGTCCTCGATTTTGTGGTTCTATATATATCAGGGTAACGAGCGCACTGCATTGTCGCGCAGACCTTTGTGTTTCAAAGTTCTAAAAATGTTATATGTAAAATATAAAATGGGAACTAATTTTCAAGTAGTAATATCAGATCTCTGAGGTGCATTTACAAACCCTAAATTCTGTATGTAGGTATTACTTCGCCAAATTGCTGATTAAACTTCATTAGATTACTGTAGATTGGCATAGTACTTCACAAGTTAGAAAGAAATCTCATTTATCTTCTTGATTGGTATTACATCTTGAAAATAGTAAAATGCTGCGGTTTATATTTATAACTTTTAGAAACTAAAACCCTCAATCTAGTGGAACGTGATCAGACTATCTGAAGCCGTTAGTTGTCTTAAGAATAATGATTTATTACGCTTAGCTAATGAATGGCTGCAAAGTCGAAATAAATCTAACAAATGTGATGAATGCATAGTAAACAAGTTAGTATTTTAGTTTTGGTAGATTAAGCGTTACTACATGGGTGATTTATTTAATTGAGAAGGTAATTTTCTTTGTGACAGTATCAATTTTTTTTTCGGTGATGAGTCGAGGCGGTCGCTTGCCTGACGGTAAGCATAACGCCGGCCTATAACAACTACAGTACCACTCAGAACTGTCAAACAGAAAGGCCTTCGCTACACTGCAGTGCTGTCGTTACCCTGATACACTAGGTCTCATAAGCCCAGTAATTTCTCTGGCTATTTTGCTCGTCAAACCGGAACACAGTAATGCTTGCACATTACTGCTTGGTGGCAGACTTCACGAGCAAAGCGGTGGTACCAACCCAGACGGGCACTTGCACAAGAGTTACTAGGTGGTAGTACTACCACCTAGTAAGGTGGTAGGACTAAAAATAGGTATATAATTATATTAAAATAGAAAGGTCACTCACTGATTAAACACGATATCTCGAAAACTACTCTACCTATGAAACTGAAATTGGTAGTTTATAAGTAGGAGACGACGTCAGCTAAGACAGATTTTGTGACAGGACCGAATTCAGGACATTTAAGGGTCATCGTAAGATTATATGAAAGTCCTTAGTAATAGGTTTAACACTGCAAGTGCGAAGCCGGGGCGGGTCGCTAGTTGCTTATAGTTTTAGGGATATATTAGATTTAGCTGAAGTGGGCGATTCATATCAGCTGTATGTCAGTCTAATGACATGATCTTGATCTGGAGCAAGCATCCAAGTGAATTCAAAATTTGTTCGAAACTGCTACTGATTTATTATTGGCCGAAAAAATATACTTTAGATTTTTTAGCCATTTAACATAGGTACACGAATTGAGAAAGTTAGGTAGTTACCTAAATTCACTTTAGCAGCGACACTTTACATATCACGTTTTCCTCTTTCTTTAAAAAATCAAAGATACTACATATTATAATTATTATGCGTGTTGCCGGCACGGATGATCTAGACTAAAAATGGCTATGGCTTATCCGTTAAGTCATTTCGGTTGCGTGTCATGTTGAATACTTTTAACGATAGAAATATATTTATTTTTCTAGCACAGTTCAACCTAATAACACAAGCCTAGAAGTGGGCTTCAAAATCAGTTCTAAGCATCATGGCAAGCATCGTAAGAGATAGCAATATAAGCTTCACACCTTTGTAAATGACTACAAATCTTCCCTACTGGATCTTAAGAAGTGGAAGAATCAAGAGGAGACTTTAGTTCATTTGTGGGAGTGCGCAGATTAAACAAAGATGTCATTACACAACATTAATCTATCTTTCTTTTGTTTTGAGTTCCCTTGATTACTAATAAGATACTTTCAAGTATCGAAAGCTTGAAACAAAAGCTTTCTTCTCACTTCAGTCTTAAAAGTTTATTTTACTTCAACTAAAAACCTTATACTTGTTTCCAATAAATAATTCTTGTGGGCTCTAAAGTTTATTTTTACGCCTACGCAACCGAATATAAACCTAAAATTTGTGTCCGTTTGTCCGAGAATAATAGAGTCAGTTGTACCCAATAATATAAAAGAAGCTCGGCGCGAACATTCGCCGACAAACAAAACGGCCTGTCAGTCCCGTCGGCGACGTCCCGACCTGTCAGCTGTCACTTCGCCACCAGGGGCTATGACGCGGCCAAATTGTGCCTGTCATTCCCGCAAACAGACGGCCCTCTGACAATTAACTCCTGGATTTCGTCGGTTAAAATTGATATTTTGAGAGCATCAGTTGCGCTTCGTTTTGAGACGTTTTAGGGACTGACAATCGTTGAGGGCGTCAGTTAAGAGTTGTATTTCGGAGTGAAACGTTGAATTGATTGCAAGGTTGATCTCGCTGTTCTGACGGGCTTACGGCTGAATTTTAGATGCTAATGGAAATGATATTTGTGGAGCTGGAATAATGGATTTTGAAAGGCGTAATCGCAGCCATAGTTGACGATTTGAATTATATAATAAGATCGAGTTTATAATTAAAAAAACTTTGTAATGCAACTGTTGTACGTTAGCAAGGTAATGTCAAGCATTCATCTAACACAGTTTTGTTAATTAGGCCCAAAAGTTGTAAATCAGTCGCCACGGTGTGTTCGGCAGCCACACCTATGTTGATTTGCTGGTTTGTTAGTTTCTCCTTCTTTCACGCAGTAACGGAGCAACGGATCGACGTGATTTTTGGCATAGATATAGTTTAAGGACTGGAGAGTAACATAGGCTACTTTTTATCCCGGAAAAATGCATGGTTCCTGTGTGAACGAGGGTGAAAACCGCAGGCAGAAGCTAGTCACTTATAAAGAGGAGAGATATAGTAAACTCAAAAATAATGTAAATTCTATGAAAAGAAGAATCTAAAAGTCAAACACTGCTTTCAGAAAAAACAGAGGACACTTTACTTCTAGTATTCATTACATTAAAAAAAAATTTAGCCCACAATTAAATACAATGCTTGCAAAATATGATCGACTAAAGTAATATCCACCAAGTAGACGTGTAATAAGTAAGTACTATACGTGACGCGATCGTGTGACGATCCATCAACCGGCTAAACATCATGCATGACAAAACACCACATTCACAAAAGCTACAAACTTGAAGAATGTAGCGATACATTACATTGTTCGCGATTAGTTTGCATATATACCCCTTTCATATATTTTCCCTCTTTTTCGGGTGATAAAGTGATTTTCTCCGGTCTAGACGTGATAAATAAAATCAATGCGTAGTCACGCGTAGAGATGTTGGTGTGTTATAATCTTTTTGTGACAGTAGATTAAAATTTGCTGTAGGTCAAAAAATAAGTCGTCTATTTTTCAAAGGCCGATCGTTGGTAAAAATAATGACTATGGCTACTAAAGAATATTGTTACATCACAAAATAACTCAATTTTATTTATGAAGGTTGTTTTGTTTTTATATTATAGAACTAGTAATAATTATGATGACATGTCTATTTTCAGATTTGATCAAAGTGAATTCATACAAATGTTATTTCAATCTGAGTAAACTCCTGGAAGTGTTGTAATTATCATTGATATTGGTTGTAAAGCTGTCTTTTCTTGTTCTTTCAAAGAGTTTTAATTTAAAACTAGATTTTTATTACAAAAAATACTTAAGTTTTTTTTATTACTAATAAAATTAATATTGGCCACCTGGTTATTCGTAATTAATACTTTTTGATCAATGCAGGAAAATTAGCAAGTGTGGTGGAGATTTTCTTAGTTGTGCAATAATGTAAACAAACTTAGTCGCTCCCCAATCAATGATATGTCTAGATATAAATTCAAATTCGAATCATTTCATTGGTTAGCGATCGGATCACTATTTTTATCATTGGTCGGTATTTACTGAAGTGGTTTACATTATTGGACAAGTATAAAAAAACGGACCGTAGAGCAATCTACGAAACAATGCGCGATTAATAATCAATAAACTTTTACATTTTCTATTAGCTCTAAAGAAACTAATTCATTATTCAGGCCGTTGAGATGAAAAGAACAAAAGCGTATTTGTTAGTGTGATAACGAGCTTCTAATTAATTTTCAATATATCATCTGCTTTCATAATAAATTAAATATAAAGCGCTCTAAGCATCTCGCAGGAAAAAATACTTCATCCGCTATTAATTAGAACTCAAATTGGTGTAATAAGTGACTAGAGATACGTCGTTTTGTGGCTACAATGAGATAAATTAATTGTATTCTAAGTAGAGCGGTCGTTGGGTTATTGTTGCGACGTCAAAGCGTTTTGTTGGCGGAGCAGCGCGTCATCGCGTGATGTCGCGCGACATCGCGCTTGGATCGGTGATTAATGAACTTGTGATTAGAACGTTGGATGTTTGTGTTTCTTTGTAACTGTCGTAAGAGCTGCATTTAAATTGCATTGTGATGTGTTAGGTCATTTGCTAGTCGCCTTGGTAGCGGCTACCCAAAAGCAGAAAATATGTGGCTTAGTGTGTTTGTATCTTCTATCAGTTCAGGTCAGTTCAACCTTATTGGTTTTTTTTTCAACGAGTCGAGCTGATCGCTTACCTGGTAGTAAGCATAACACAAGCCCATAACAATTGCAGTACTGCCAAGAGCTTTGAAACACAAAGACCTGCGCGGCACTGCAGTGCACTCATTACGCTGAGACAGTAAGTATTAAGTCTGGTAAGCCCAGTAATTTTAATGACTACTTTGCTACTGTGGTACCCACCCAGAAGGACTCGCATTTGCAGTAATAGTACTAATAAAAAAAATATTTCTGAATAAGATCCGATACAGCTACTTATTTTATCTACTAACAATATGTTAATGTTATTTATAACTAGATATTTAACATTTTGCTCAATAAAACAAAACATTTCGTATCTCTCGAGATAAAACAGAATATTTTGTGATGGTAAAAACTCTACAAAGCCTGCCCTATCTCAACCTTCAAAAAAGCTCCTCATAACATCCGCAAATCTACAAAAATGACAAAAGTGTAAAGCACAAGGGCCCCATTCGTCACACCGTTGTGACGAGAGGGGACAATGACGCCAGACCGCTAGACTTGCTACCTTTTGTCACTTCGGCACCCCCTTTGTCACTTCGATACTCCACTATTTGCAATGCAAAGGAGGGAAAACAATGGAGAGTTTTGTCTCTTTGTTTTGTGCGGCGATTATTAAAATTTGCGGGCTGGTAATCATTTTAATCTTTGACAATGGAACTAAATGTATTTTTAAGACTGGATTTATGCACTGCTTTAGTATTTTTATTGAAAGTTTTAGCATAATTACTGTGTTTTACAATCTCGGTTAGTGAAACAGGAATTGGAACATTGTTTATTTCTTTCGACATTTTCGACTTTTCGACATTTCCCTAGACATTTGGGTGAAACCGCAGCCTGCATCTGTAATTCTAAATATAATGATTTTGGTCGACAATTTTTAATCGTTCCAAAAGAATCCGCTCTCCAATTCGCTTAATTCTCCATAGTTAAAACACCACTAGCGAGATTTGTCATTTAAATTATATCGCCGAGTTAATTATAACTTCAAGAAACGCTAAATCAAAGACTAGGTTTTAATGAATGCGCCTGAAACTCGCACCGTGAAGTCTCGAACAAAAGAAAAGACGACTGCGCCCGACACAATACGATGTCGTACGCTCGTCCTCGGGTCGCTTGCACTTTATGAATGTGGAATTAGCTGGAACTTCTCTAACTGATGAGTATTCATTAGGTATAATAGAAATTAAAACTGAGGCTGCTACAGAACCAAACTTTGAAATAATAGAATAGACTAATGGGTCCATTCACAAAAATACTCAAATAGTGCAACTAAGTTCTACAATGATTTTGAGGTGGTGAAGGAAAATATCATGCAACTCTATAACAGGATGGTTGGACATTTTCTAGTGACAACTATCCTTAAAAACCGGTAGGTGTAAGAACGTGACAGTATTGTTTTGTCACTCGCGTTTTTATTCTTGTCAATATAACCTGCTACAAAGGCCCAGGCCACTTCCACTTTCTTTTGCTTCCGTTGAATCTTATCCAAACATGAGGAACATTCTGAACAAATTATTTTAAAGGTGACCTCAACAACCTCATCTCACTTCACATCAATTATTCCCGAAAGTTAATTAATTTCGAACCGCATAATGTCACCTTCTGCGAACACTTCTGCGTGATATAATTTCTGTATATTTTCGCATGGAAAACTCCACAAAGTCACTCCGGCGCGAGTGAGTGACATCGAGAGACTTGAAAGACATTAACTGATTTCTAGACATGCACCCCAGTTTGAGAAATTAAGAAGTTTATTCGATATCGTCTGGCCAATTTTGTGACTGTATTCAATTACTTTTTGACGTACGAAAAATATTTAATGTGAAGTTAAAATTAGGTAAACTTGACGTATTTGATTTTTGGGCCTCTAAAAAATATATTTTTAAAAAGTTACAAGGATTGTCTGATTATTAAGAATTTAATAATAAAAGAATTGAATAATGGGAAAGTATTTGTCATCTTATTGAGTTTGTCCCTGTTGTTGCAACCCTGCCTCCAAAGCGTTAGATTCCCGGCCGGGGCATATTTTGTATAGTTTGTTCTCAGGTTTTGGCTATTAGTATTGTGTGTCTGTGTGTATCCATACCATCTGCGGTACAGGGAATTCTAGCGCAGGGATATGAGTGTGGAAGCGTTTATATTATTTTTACATTTCAGAACCATTTTTGTTAATAGTTTTTTTAGGTTAGCATTAACCGCTATCTCGTCTGATCTTAAGTATGAATGGTGGAAGATGGTGAATATGCTTCCCTAGATTAGAACTATATAAAAATACTAATTTTGCCTCAGTCAACAAAGAAAAAAATCCCGTATCACTTCATCAGCTAACACTCCAGATATCAAGCCATTCAAAGAGCTCACTAGAAAAAGGCTGTCGAATCAATTGAGTTCCTCACAACGGCACAGCACCTTCCTTTCATCAGCGACGACAAAGCGAGAGGCGCAGTTGAAAAAGCTCGCACAAACGCGTGTAGCTTGGATAGCCTAGAACTAGGGCGGGCACAAAGCGCCGATGCAAGCACAAAGGTACTGAGTGCGCCTCGCTTTTTACGATGCCGATTAGTTTCAATTTATAGTGTCCAATCTATTTATGGACCTGGTAAATGCAGGTAAAATAATTATACGCTTTATTGCACACTAGCTGCTGCCCGCGGTTTGACCCACGCGGATATATTGGATTTCATCGTTTTTATTTTCATGCGCGGAACCCTAATTCTTTACTAAAGTTAGTTTTACTTTACCTAAGTTACTCCTTGTAACATCAGCTACCTTTCAGTGAAAGTCCCGTCAAAATCGGCCCAGCTGTTTCGGAGATTACCCGGAACAAACAGACAGACAGACAAAAAATTTAAAAATGGTTGTTTTGTTATAGGTACCGTATATACTTTTATATGCAGTTGGTAACAAGCTGTTATTTTGATATTACAAACAGACACTTCAATTTTATTTATTTGTATAGATTTAAAATTATACAAAAACAATTTAAAGGGAAATAAACTTTAAATATACTGTAAGGCGTCTGGTCTAGATTACCAGAAGACGCAGTTTCGAATCCTGCTGGAAGCGAAATTTTTGAGATGTAGGTATATATTTAGGTGAACATCCGCTAGTGCCGGTAAACATTTTAAAATATATGTATTTGTTATAGGATAGGATAGTAGTAAAGTAACAAACTACAACACTAGTAGTACTCGTAAAATGGAAAAATGAAAAAATGAGAGGGTGAATAAATTTTAATTCGAATCATATTTTACAATAATAATCCATATATTTGTTTAAAGTTTGTTGGTTTGTCCTACTTTCACGCAACAATGCAGCAAAGGAACAACGTGTCTTTTTTGTACAGGTATAGTTTATGAACCGGAGAATAATATAGGCTACTTTTTATCTCCAAAAATAATAAATAAAATACATGTCTATTAGACATTGCTAAAAGAGTTGTTCCGTATTGGTACTAAAATTGAACCAGGTTATCAGTTAGTTTTTTGAAATGAACTCTCAAAATCTAGTTATTCTGAAATGAAATCACAATTTTATAGGCCTGCGATTTCCTGAAAATACATAAAGGTTTTTTTAGTACGTAACGTGAAATGGAACGCAATTTCTCGGTTTATTCAGCTTCTTTTTGGCTGAATATAGTAAAGCGCATAGACAATAAAAAAAATTGACAGAACATATGACAACACAGCTTATTATTTGTCAAAACTGTCAAAAATGACGTGACGATGCCGCCATACTTTTATAATGTTACTGTTTTTTGGATATTTTTAGGAACGCAGTGTTGCTATTAATAAAGTACCAAGCTCCATAGGTACAAGTCCTTTGTACAAACGTCAAAGAACTTTAGCATATTCAGCATATTTATACCGACCCAGTTGATTCCAACGCTTGGAACAATTTTATTAGAAAATAAAATGATACGAACAATGTAGAAGATAATAATATTAAAATACTCACAACTAAAGGCTCGTGAACTCAATAAATAAAAGGAAACATATAACCGTACAAAAATCATAGCTCCATCTTTAACAAAAATACTACAGTCGTAAACAAAGCACCTACGTAATACATCAGCCGTAAAAGACACGAAATAACCTAAATAAAAACACTATAAAGTCCCTTGTAACCTAAATAAAAGATCTCACAGTCACGGGACTTGTACCGACCTAAAATGTACAGGGAACCAGTACAGCATCCAAATCGAGTGACACGATGCTCTCATAATTTGTGGGTCTTCACATACACTCGGTTTTAAGTTAACTATGCACGAGCGTTCCAAATCCATCGCTCCGCGCGGCGTGGATTGACTGCAAATATCCAATTTCGAGCTTACAGACGGCCACTCCATTCCGAGCGCGCCATCTCTCTATTTTTCGGTCATTCTGCGTCTCGAGTACTACCTGAGCGTGAAATGGATTGTCGTATCGGCCACTAACGATGAGTTGGAACATTGGATTTGGAATGTTTGGATTTCTAATATCTCTATCACTTCACGAAATCCATCTGAGATTCCCCACACACGGGCGCGGTTTTTGGAACGTTGAATTGGAGTGTTGTGGATTGGAGGGCTTGTGTATGTGAGCTCATAGAACAGAAACTGGAATCATACAATAAGCTGTTGGTGAAGGAAAATCTCGTGATACATTCAGGTCAAATCCAATGTCAAATGCTAAACTATCCACTGTAAAGTGTACTGTACTGTAAAGTAGAATACACGTTGATATGTACAACATAAGATCCCTTCCTATTGAAAGGTTAACGTGGCATGTATAGACCGTTTTATTTTCAGAATACGTCGAATATTCTAGTCTCATTCTGCATTATCTACAGTCCGAATAGAAACGGGCCGGCCGCCAGCTATTTCACGCAAAAACTGCTGACGTCAAACTACTTGGAACTTGTTCTAGCCTGTTTCTTTTATTGTATGAAGACATTGGGGACGAGGGGGAGAAATGAAAAGTTAGACCTAATAATATCAGAACCTTCAGTGGAGAATTATTTGATATATAAAAATAGCTTTTATAATATAAAAAGGACACGATCTTTGTATTATTTCTGGTTGAAAGATAGGTACGACTAAAAATAACGTTGGTGTAGCTTTTGCTACTTCAATAATATTGTTCTGAAACTGTTCCAGTATGATTAAGTAATTTACTTTTATATTTATAGGCAAAATCTTACATTGTTCGTCTTTCGTTTTTTTACTTACTAATTCCATTTGATAAATAATATGTCCTTATTGTCTATTAATTTTAATGAGCTCTAATTTATCCACATCTGAGGGATCTTTTGTGATTTTACTTTAATTTCAATGTTTGATGTATTAATTATCTACGCTAACAATAAAACTAATCAGTTTATACATCAATAATGGGCAATGTGAATCAAGTATGCTGCACCAATTCATATAATCTAGTTGCTCGTTCACTAATTTTTGAGACAATATTATTTTGCTGGTAGTTCTTGTTTCCTCACGTACATTGAGTACAATGGTCAGCCCGGTTAGGTAGTAATTCGCAAGCTTCGCGCGAAGCGTATACGCTGTGAGCTCGGTACCATTTTGAAAAAAACTCTCTGAATTACATTTATAGTAGATGGATGGATGAGTTTTTATGATTTTAAGTAATCCTGAAAAACAATAAAAAGAGCTCTAATTCTATCATAAAAACAATCATTGAAACAATGATTATTCACCCTTTTAAAAACAATATAAAATTTGATTATTGTGCCAAAAACAGAGCCAAAGCATTATCAGCGTTGTCAATAAACGAGTATTGACCCGTCAATCTAACTCCATGCCATAAACGCATTGTTCCATTAAATCAATGACTGTAATTTTCGGTATGCCATCAAACATTCCATTTTACACGTCATTATCTTCATCGCAAAGTTCAAAATTGTTTACATAGACACATTATAGTGATTCAAACACTATTGTAATGTGAACTTTATTATCGTCTGCTGAAAGTACTAAATCATGTCAAGCTAAAATATGGTTAGCATTGGCTTGTATTGCAGCAATTTAAACTTTACTAGTATTAACCTAGGGTTCAAAGTCAGATATTTCGCTATCGTCATCAGTAAAGTATCGAGTGTCGTAGTAATTGACAGTGCCCGCATACGCGTCACCCAGCTTGCTTTGCTTTCGATCGGCCGCATCAAATTTGCGATCACTACGCTTCGCCCTTAATTTTGCAGGAATGTTTGCTCTTCGGTGTTTGGTTTCGACTCCATCACCCTAGTTTCAGTTAGAAAGCTGTGTTTGGTCTGAATTTGCTGGATTTTTAATTCCAATTTCGTGTATGTTTTTCGGGAAAGTTCTGTTTTAGTAAAAATTGGAAGTGCTAAACTGTATGTTAATACCAACAGTTTTTTTCTATTCTTATGGAGTAAAAGAAATGATAGAAATATTTTTTTCACGTTCAGTTCAGCTTTTAGTATCTTCAATTTTTAATATCATATTTGAGGAGTAACAATTATATATCTGATGCCTAGAAATTTATTCACCTAAGAATCTTGCTCTACTGCACACTCTAAATCAGAGAAACAAGTTTAAATTAATCCAGAAAGTTCAAATTGACTCGGACAAACGTAGGTAATGAGTTGAAATGTGCTTACCGAGGAGCCGAACTCACGATATCGCGATATCGCAATTCTTGGACCGAAGCCAAGTTTTAATGAATCCACTAGTAAATTTTACACGTAATGGAATATCTAACGATTGGAATAATGCTTTTCATATACTGTAGTCCACGGGGAGAGGTTTATAAGGATGTTTTTAAAATTCATGGGTGATACAGGTGTGTGAGGTGTAAATATTTTTGGAGTCGATTTTATAGAAATGCTTTAGGGTACGGTTTTCATTACTTATGAAATCTTGTTTATCGCACAAGGATTGAACAGGTTAGACGTTGACCCTATTAATGTAATTGTGTCGTTTTTGTCTCCTTCTTCAAAGAGACAAAGACCTAATTCAACAATAAGGAAGTACCATAGTACTATACTAGTCTGTGAGGAATTATTCCGAGAAAATAATGAATTTAATTAAACGTCAACAGGCGCCCCCGCAAACAAAAGCCAGTTCTGCATAAACCTCTTTGCCGAGAAGTTTATAGTTTTTTAACGAGAGTTCGCAACTGGGATTTACAAGCTCTTATTCTTTGGGATTATTTTTATCAGAATATGACAATAAATAATTTGTGGTATTAAAGTCTGACGTGATACACTTTTCAGTTTGAATTTCGATAAATATCTTTTCGGATATTGCATTTTGTTTCGTGAATTTAAACATTTAACGAAATCAAAATTAAGACGAGCTAATGCCGCCGAATGGCACCTTGTGCGACTTTCAATGCCACACAGTATGGATTGGATCTCGGGTCGGTCCCACACCAATGACTTATATCAAGTTATGTGCGGATTTATCACTCGCGGTCTAAAACGATAAAGGAAAACATCGTGTGAAAACTCGCATGTTCAAGAACCACTTAATCGTGGACAAGATTTGAAGACCAAAATGGTCATAAAAATTACTGGGTGTAAGACACATGAGAGTTTATGTCCCAGTTTGACAAAATTTTATCCTCTCCTTTATTTTCAGCCAAATTGTATTTGTAACTTTTTATTTCTTGTATATTGTTATACTCATTTATTATATTGATTTAGATTCATTTTTTCATTATAATAAAGAGTATTAAAATGAATGGTTTAAATTGTTATTGTTTTCATTCACTTATATTCGACCAATTCCAAGAGTTTGTTTTCTCAATGGGTGATTTTAGCCATACACACCAAGTTAAGGAGTATAAATATACCTTATATACGTACAGTTGTGGTTGCACTGTCTCTATTCCATTTAAACCAAGTGCTACATAGAGTTCGTACTACTAACCTAGCACATAGGTACGTAGGTAGGCTAGGCTGGTAGGATGTATCCGGTTGATTGAACAGGCACTATAGAGAGTCTGTATGTATCACACATACATAATTTTTGGTGTCTTCATATTATATTTGTAATGGTTAATGTTTGGTAACTGTATATATTTTAGTTTTGATATTATTATATGGAAGCAAAAGTCAATGCCTAGACGCATCTCTGAATTTACCCTAAATAATAGCTTGGCTGAAAATATTATATTGTGTTTTTATAATTGTGTATTATAATAATGACTTTGTTCAGATATCAATAAAGAAACAAAATTTAGCTATTAATAACTGGCTGTAATTTTTATAAAGGCCTCGTTTAAAATGCATTTCTTGCTGAGTTAATTATATAGGAGGAAGAGGAACTTAGAGGGCAACAGTAGTATTCAGTAAGAAGCAATTATGGGTCAGTTAGTGACTTAGCTTGATCAGATCAAAGAGAAATACAGTGAGATTAGGGATTTTCACGTTTCAAAGATCCGAATGGCACTGCAATAGTTATGGGCTGGCGTTATGCTTACCTTCAGGCAAACGACCCGCTCGTCTGGTTATCAAATAGTACAAAAAAGTCATTATAAAACCAATTGAAAACGTCACATTATGCAGATAAATATACTAAAATAACTTTATACCTACATATTGCAGTAGAGGCGGTAAAAGATAAAATAGTGACATTTTCACAAAGTTAATAACACCAAAGTGTCATGTTGGTGTCAAGAGTGGCGGTCCGTAACACGCATCAATAATATCCCCGAAATTTAATCAAGGGCGAAGGGATAAAATGTACACAAGTTCTAAACGTCACTAAAGGCTTTTAGGTTCCGGTCCTCTCTCACATTTGACATGAGGATCGCTATGCAAATTAGATGCTCAGGCATATACATTCCAAAATCTACCTTAAACCGACAGGGTTAAAGTGTAATTCTGAGTGGAAATTAAAGTTGGGAGACATAAAGACCCATGTCCTACATATGAGATGCTAACTGACAGATGTTGAATTGGACGGCGTTATTGTGTGTTAATAGAGCGAAAGTTATGTTTCGGACGAATTATTAAAGGCTGTGTTATTGGGGCGGGAAACTGCGGTGGGTACATGACGGAAACAAAAGAGCAAACAGCCGTAAACATGATTGTGTGTAGGACAGCTATAGAACTTTTAGAGCGTATGAATCCAATAAACAATATACCTACGGATGCAAAAACCGAATTGTTTGTAAATGTAGCTTCGTTATTGATTTTATTTCTTTATTGAACACTATTACGCATCCGCCGGAACACATCCACCGCTGAACACTTCACCATTCCCATAGAACGCCACTTTGAACTTGGCTCTTGCATCCAATGCCTCTCAATAGTTTTGACCAGGTAGGTCATCACAATTTAACAGTACATATAGAATGATTAAATTGATTGATGAAATGATTAAACGTACATTCCATGTTAGAGACAAAATGTCATTTAATACAATCTTTAAGAAGGCTGGCTGGTTTTACAGAGACACGGAATGGTGGAAGGGCGCAGAAAGTGCTCAGTCTTAAAAATTGATGGCTGGCGACTACACGACTTAAAAAGTGGCCAAGAGAAAATAATACTTTGAAGTGGAACTTGTTCTAACTAAAGTTATAACAATATAACCGATGTGGGTGCTCATGGAAGTTGTAGGTGACCCTAGTTGCCTTGTTCAAAATCGAGAAACATAACAAGAAACTTGAAGGCAGAGTGGGAGTTCATTACACATGAAAGTAACGATTGGTAAGTAGTAAAGGATGTTCACCTATTCTCACTAGGAGGCCCGTGTTGATAGCTATTACAGCCTACCTTACGTCATAGCCGACTGAACTTTTGCTGTCTAAAGAGGTGTGTTCCGTGTAAGTCATTGATTTGTCAATAACAGTTGGGATGACATACAAATAATGAAGAGTAAGATTCACCAATACTGGATATATTATGAATATATATAGCGGTTTGGCTAATGAAGCTTTAGAAGATAATATACCATATATAAAATTTGATTAACTGGAAGGCAGGCTTTTCTCTAGCAATAAGTGACCTGTACATTTAGTTTCAAAGTTGTTCCGTTTATTTGAAAGAGTGGCGTACTAAACACATTGTTGTATATAGTTCCATCAGTCAATGTATAGTATATGTATTTTATAATATACTAGGAATCTGAAATGTAGCACCCCTTGTTGGCTGGCTATAAAGATTTGTTCTTTATTGAAACATTCTTTGAAGAGTATAGGTAATATTATTATATTACATCTGCAGTTTTTTTTCATATATCAATAATCAAATTTAATTCGAGTTCCAATATTAGATAACAAAGAACAAAAAAATTCTCGCCCGTTTGACATATCGATATGTTTTCCTCTTCGAAAACCAACATGAACTTAATTAAATTGGCAAAGCTATTAGAATTAAATTAATTTTCAATGTTAATGAAACCCGCTTTGCAGAATAATATTCGTTTTCATAGAAAATATTTTATTTTTCGAAATTCAGAGCGAATCAAGAGCTTTAATTGAATGTCTGAATATTTTTACCGCATACGCGATGTATTTAAAAGAACGGACAGTTCCAATCCGTTTCACATGAATATTAATAAGTATAAAAATGATATATTACGGCTTTCAGTGCATTTATATGTACCTATGACTTTAGTACGTAATGTGGGTATAATGCGTGTCTAAAGTGATATTTTATTTATTTATTATATTATATATTCAGTCTTTCTTTATTTCATTTCCAAATTAGCAGTATCACTTCAACTCCATATATTTCTGTCGCAATATAAGCAAGTATAAACCTGAGCTTCCAAGTTGCACGGTGCCGTGGGGATGCGCACCTGCCAACCAAACTTTACGGCGCTAATTGCCGTCCTTGAATATTTAATAACTATCTTAGTAGAATCCTTTTCGTTTAGGCGAGGGGACGCATCAGTATTGTTTGGTACATTAACTGTTATAAATAATGCATTAGCATCACGTGGAATATTGTACTTGCAGTATCTGTCGCTCGCTGATCTTTAAATCTATAGGGTAGGTACTAGAGCAAACTGGCGCTCGCCTAGCTAGCTACCAGCCTTAAACTGAAAACTATAATATATTGTAACATAAAGCGAATATACTAATATTATATAGATTTTTAAATTGTGATGGTCATCATTTCGAAAAGATCGCAAACTTTTTTTTATAATATTTGATAACGAGACGTGCAGGTCGTTCGCCTGATGGTAAGCATAACGCCGGCCCATAACAATTGCAGTGCTACTCAGAACTTTAAAACACAAAGGCCTGCACGGCACTGCAGTGCGCTCGTTACCCTGAGACATTAGGTATTAAGTCTCATAAGCCTAGTAATTTCACTGGCTACTCTGCTCATTAAACCGTAACACAGTAATGCTTGCACATTACTGCTTAGCGGCAGACTTCACGAGCAAAGCGGTGGTACTAACCCAGATGGACATTCGCGGAAGAGTTAGTCTTACCACTAACAAAACCACGCATTACCATGTTGAATGGCAATGCCAAGTAAACGCCAGCATTTTGATCACGCGTTGCTTCGACTAAACGTTCGAATGTTTGCTCTTCGTAGGTAAATAGATAACAAGCCCGTTAACAACGTAATATAGGCCAAGAACAGAAACTCTGTAACTAAGATAAAGACAAGCTTACATTACCCAAGGCAAAGTTACATTGCTCCTCGGGGACCATACCCTCCTCTCCCCACCACACCTGCTAACCTCCATAGCGGTAATTACTGACATTGAACATTTTATCACCATAGAGCATAAGTTTCGTTAGAAATAACTTGATTGTTATTTTAATATCTTTGTGATAGAAAATGAAGTTGGAAATGTGTAATTAAGATCTTTTTTTTGAGGTTGAGGATCTGTCACCAAGTGTTCCGGCAGCCAATCTTAAGACCATTCTAGGCTTAGTGTACACATACATTACGAAGCTAGTAAACTACCTTCGACCTAAAAATTAGATGAAACGCTAACCCACCAAAAGTAAAAAGAAGATAAATCCAAACTCCAAATAACATTATCCACGAGTTATTATTTTTGATCCCTTCATCCCCGTTTACCCCAACTTAATTTTAAAAGTTATCCAACTCTTAAATCAAAGTAATTTCATCCAAGAAATCTATTTTCTCAACAACCTGCCCCACAAGGCCGCCGCACACCTGCAACTTACCCCTCCACCCCGCCACCCTGCATTCCCGCTAATTATTATAATTGAATCTTTCTCATCCTTTTCTTTTTACAATCTTCTGCACCAAGCCCGAGATTAATTCTTTCTCCGGGAATTTTATATCCGCAGATTATGTTTAAAGCTTTTCGGACTTTTTCGAAGCTTTAATATATATTAAGGCTGTTTAATTTTATTGAAAGATATGATGAATATTTGATGGAAATAATAATTTCTAATTAGTTTTGATACGCTCTGAATATTCCATAGTAATAAAACCGTGATGTTACAAATTCTAAAATT
Organism: Crocallis elinguaria; assembly: GCA_907269065.1. Classification (NCBI taxonomy): domain Eukaryota; kingdom Metazoa; phylum Arthropoda; class Insecta; order Lepidoptera; family Geometridae; genus Crocallis; species Crocallis elinguaria. The sequence continues at coordinate 13,618,391 of OU026073.1, forward strand.
GAAAATTTGTTACTGATAAAAACACTAAAGAAATAATTAGAACTTGGCAATAACAAAATAATAATTAATTAAAGACAGCATAAGGTGGTATACAAATAAAAAAATGTGATGTTTATAACTAAATTACTTAGACTATAGTTTATAAGGGACATGGCTAAATAGAAGTAGCTAATCATGCATAAACATTGTAGGTACCTATGAATAGTCCGGTTGATGGGACAACTGTACTACAGGCAACAACTGGAATATATAATCCTGAACGGCTGAACATTAGTATTTTTTATGAAAAAAAGCTTCAGGAACTTTTAATATCGTTACAGTCCTGAAAATAAAATGTTTTCAATCCAAATATAATATCCCATAATGTTGCAAATACACGACTGGGCCTCATACGTTGCAATTCATCAATTAAAACAATTAAAATGTTACAATAATAATTTTCATATGGAAACTTCACTAGATACAATTTGCTTACAGTTTAATTGTTTAATTGGACCGTAACGCCGTTATTACGTGCCGTTAAAATAACGACCATAAATACGAGTTTAACGTGGTATCGAGAATATCTTTTAAGCTGATTACGGCCGTTGTTTAATATGCTCATTATGTTTCATTTAAATGTGAATTTTGAAGCTGTACGTTATTTAAAAAAATTGACGTATGTTTTTTCTTGCTAATGCAAAAGTGTGTTTGTTAGTTTGTTTTTTTAACGCAGGGACAGATCGAATTATTTTTTTTTGCACTGCTATGGTTTATGTATCAGAGAATAGTGTGCAAAAAATATATTACTACATAGACAAATTTTTTCTCGGGAACATGCACGATTCGTGTGGAATTCTCACAGACGAAGCCAAGGATAGCAACTAGTTAATTACAATAATATTGCTTACGGTCCCGATGTTCCACCCCCTGATTATCCGTTTTCTTTTTGTAAGCTACCTATGGATCCCGGAAGGGTGTAAAGGATTAATTTGTTAAGCGGATTGGGATAAGGACTGCGTATATCCAAAATGTTCTAAATCAGTTTACCGTTACGACATAATTTAGTAACAAACGAAAGCTGACATACATATCCCTTTTCCATTTGAATACAGTAATATTAGAACAATCCCTAATAATATTATAAATGTGAAAGTGTGTTTTTGGGTCGTCCTTTTTTCTCGTAGAAACGAAGCAACTGGTCTACGTTATTTTTTGCATAGAGATAGATGGTTTATGGGATAGGTAGTGATATAAGTAACTTTTTTTTCAGATAAATGAACGGCTCCTATAGAAATTTCCACGTGGGAGAGACCACGAGAATTAGCTTGTTTTACGTGAAAAGTATCAGAAATAATGGTTACCACATATTTATAAAAACAAAATAATGTACACATCTTACTGTACTGTATATTTGTACTGAATTTTTGTAGATGTTACAATGTTAAATCCGTGTAAAACCGGAGAAAATTAAAATTTAAGCAGAACAAGTATTTAAATCCATAAAACCCGTTCAGAAATTTTGCCCTAATTGAAATCAACCATAAAATCATTATCATATACTAACCAGCATCTCACTTCGACGGTTGCGAGAGAACAGAAGCTCTAATGGTCCCACTAATTATTTCGGATATAACCGCAGATTTATGGATCCAAACTTGGCCATTACACGCTCGATTGGTTCCATCGTTTGTGTAGATGCTTCCTTATTAGCTTTGTGTTGATGCAGCGTAATTTTTGTATTACTTTTTGTTGAGGAACTTGGAATGGATTCACCTTCATACACATATTTTGCTTTAGCTTATTATATTATTATAATGTGTTATGTAACTTGTGTTAGATACTTTATGTTAATAATTGGAAAACATAAATAATAAGTAAACAAGTTATGATAAAAACAATATATTTTATACGGGAGTTCCACAAGGCTCATTGCTGGTTCCACATCTTAATGTTATCCATCTATTTGACATCGTAACATTGAATCCTACGCAAAGTCAATTAATTTAGTTAAATCTACCAGGAAGCCTACAGCCCCTACAGGCACAATACAGCTCGGCAAGCATAATGTTGCCCAAGGAATTTAATCTAATGATATAATAGTGAAGCTTCCAAGGACCACAGGCTTACGTCTGTCAGTTTCTGTCACGGATCCTTTGACCTTTTTGTCCCGGAGGCGAGATTTGCGGTCTTTCCGAGAATCGTAGATTGGTCCTAGTTTAATCCCATTTCGGAGATAATGGACTTATAATTGATGCTGAATTAAAATAGGGAGATTTCGGCAGTCCGTAATGAGAATCGGGAGGAAATTCGGTGTGAAGCTTGGAAATCTCTTTACGATATTAACAGGGGCGAATAATTCAATTAATTTTGTTCAATGTTTTTTGCAAATTGAATGTCGTTAAGTTAAACAGTTTTATAAATCCCAATTTTTCTATTAATCAATTACAGAGTAATTTTTTTTTAAATTTCTTAGTTCTTTATCAATATTTCTTCCTATTTGTACAATAATTATTTTTTGGCATGTTTCCACATCTACACAGTTTCCATAAACAATGGCTCGCCAGCTCCTTCCACTGACCCTTTTTTCACCAACAATAGTCAGATAAAATCTAACCGAAGCGAACTTTGACACAACAATACTGGTATGCTCTAACAATGGACTAGGGACAAAAACCACGGACATGACCCACGGATGTACCCGAGGGCAATAAACAGGATATTTACCTAACTGAAATTACAGCAAAACATTATTTTGTGTCGTTTATGGTGCAAAAAGTTTGTAATTTGTAATGTACGACGTTTTGGTCAAGGCCTGTGGACGTAAGGCCAGACTGCTCAGCTCAGTTTAAATTCAGTTTAACATTATATTGTAGTAGTTTATTTAAAGCGATGACGGAAGAGGTAGACGATGTGATCTATAGATGCGCAACGCAGTGCCGTGGAGTTCTTTATATTTTTAGAATGTCCCCGAAACGACCTGCTCGTATTGTTATCAAGAATTATAAAAAATTACACATCTTCACGAAATTCAACTGATATCTCACCTGAACAACAAACAATTACAAAGTCCTAACACCAGTTAATGCATGTTATTCAACTCCTGCACTTCCTTGTCTCAAATTTAAAGCCTGTCTAGAGCCCGGTAACTTTATCTCCTCTGAGGCTGTCGGCGATCCGTATAGTATGAAATACATTTTAGATAGTTGGTTTTGTTGGAGTATTGTTGAGTAAGGCTTTATTTTATTACTAGTTGCGGCTCGCGATTTGACTTGGGTTACCCGTTATCCTTTGGGAACGGTGTAAGTTTGTTTTATTCTAGATATTTAAGCTCTTGGCTACATGAACTCGAGTAACGATGCAGTCGACGTAGTAAACAAGCTGAACCTACATAGGTCTATAGTGCCACTGGTGCGGCTGCTGGAACACGTATTTAACGCAATTCTATTGCAAACTACGTAGACGAACTATAAATACGATTTATAGTGAGTTATAGACTGAAAATGCATGAATATATTAATGAAGGTGAAATAATTAAATGAGTGCAATGAGTCTTTTCTCTCCAAGTCCCAAAGAAGGCGTGAACATCATTCATAGGATGGTAAATAAAAATTTAAACAATATTTTAACCCAGTATTTAAAGTGAGCAAAGATTCTTGTATATTTTTGCAAAATTATGTCTAGGTACTTTTATTCTATGGTCAACCAAAATTGCGACATTTAACGATGTACTACCGCAAATTAATTATGTTCAATGATCAAGGTTTTATAACGTTTTTTTACTATTTTATAACGAGACGAGATGGTCGTTTACCTGATAGTAAGTATAACGCCAGCACATAACGATTGCAATGCCACTTAGAACTTTGAAACACAAAGGCCTGCGCGGCACTACAGTGGTGCGCGTATTAAGTCTCATATGCCCAGTAATTTCACTGGTTACTTTTGAGTAAAAAGTACGAAGCTGAAGTTGAAGTTAAACAACACGAGGTTCGTACTTTCTACTTTGCAAGGTTGCTCTCCTTTGCATTAAGCACTCTATCCATATATCTCCATAGTTTTCAATGATGGAATATAAATTGAACGCGAAACCAGTTGATCACAAAAACAGCAAAATGAAATAGAAAACGCTAAACGACTGACCAACATAGCGTTAGTAGGAAAAGCCTATTCGAAACCTGTAAAAGCTTCTTAAAGAGACTCTCAGCGAGGCAGAAATCTCGAGACAGGTAGAAGGTAATGCGGAGGGGCTCAAACACTGGAGCACAGCCTCCACCGCAGCTCTGATTGTATTGTGTGCGGGTTTGTTTGTGCCTCTCGATTTTTATTCGTTTTGTTTGTTAAGTACCTACGTATTTGACCGTCTTCTTGTGTTAGCTTTGAAGAAGATTATTTCGATCTGTAGATTTACCGGTATTATCAAGTGGGATCTCTGATGGGGGTTGCGGTGAATAGAAATATACGTAAAGAATCTCTTTAGGGAATTTAGTCTTTAGAAAACTGATGATAACTAGGGTTTGAGAAGCGAAAAAAAATGAACTATATTTTTAGCGACAATCTTTCTTCACCTTCAGAGATATCGACCAAGCGTCTCTTATAGTTCACTGTCGGATCACACCGATAGAGGCTGACAATCAAATTGAGGGTGCTAGATAGGCTAACACTATGAAATGCCCTGCAACCGTGCTATGTCTGTACTACAACGTTTTCTTTCACCGAAAACTCAAGCTTATTGTAGAAATTGAACCACTCACCAAATCAGGTCCACCAAGCCGTTTTCGCTTCTAACAACATAAAAAAAAGCGTTCTTTATACCATGAACGAAACGAGCTAATCATCTCGATTCGTCCTAAACACAATAAAAGAGCCTTCTATTTGCGTAAAAATACACAAAGGAATCGATCTCCATAATGCGTACATATAAACTTTATCATTATCATCAGCCGGAAAATGTCAACTGCTGATCATCCTTCCCCATAAAGGCAGGGTTTGCCCATAATGCAGCACGCTTGGCAGGTGGCTTGATGATCGCAGTAGATTATGATGTTGACCGAGGAGTATGCTGCTGGCCCATTCCCTGGGTATTTCCTTACGACACTCACGGCAAGAGTTGGGGTTGGGGTGGTGCTATTCTTGCCCGGGACCACACGGCCAAAATAAACTAAACTTCACAACATACAAAAAACTTGCAAGCCCAAACATAAAATTAGTGATAACAACACTACAACTATAACGTCTGTTACATCACAAATACCCACACTTAGTTGTGTCCAGATTTGGCTGCGCATCCACTAATGGCCCGTGATATATCACCGAAATAATTATCAAAAGTGGTCGAGAATTACGCACAACAGTTTCGGTGGACAATGTGATAAATTTTAATAAATTGTGTGACACCGTAATTTAATTTTGCGCCATGTTTAAAATAGTAAAGTATGAAGCTATTTTAATAGTTTTATGTCGGGAACGGTTCGGAATGTCCGTGCCTTTGTGTGCAGTTTATAAAATTTTCTTATTATCTTTACTTTAGTTTGTGTTGAATTGTATTTACGCTGTATTATACACGTCTATAAAAGACCCTTTTAACACCTTATGTTTTGAGTCATCATCATCATCATCAGTTGGAAGACTTCATCGTAGGCTGAAGTCCACTTCTGAACATAGGCCTCCCCCATAGGACGCCCCTTGGATCGGCTACTCGCCTCGCGCATCCAACGCTTCCCGCGGTTTTGAAAAGGTGGTCGGCCCACCTAGCGGACCTGTAGTTAAGGGCCTACGTCTTCCGGTTAGTGGTCGCCACTCGAAAACCTTTCTTCCCCATTGGTTATCAGACTCTGCTATTATTATATCATCGAGAAAACGAAAGTTAGTGAGTTACTCGCCATTTACGTTGATGCCAGATCCTGTCCAGTCCAACAACTTAAAAACATCCTCCAATGCGTTCGTGAACAGTTTCGGAGAAATAACGTCTCCCTGTCTAACGCCTCTCTGCAATTGGATTTGTTTCGTGCTCTGGTCATGTACTATGTACTATTTTAGTAATCAAACTAACAATAAAAAAACAGCCTGTAAAATGATGTAATAGACCAAAAATTGTTTGTCTTGGCAAGCATGTAAAAATGTATGTATACTTTACAAAAAGTTGTATACTTCATTCAAAGCGTTAAAAAACGCAAGTAAGTATAATTACTGTCTGCTGCATAATTCATAATTATTTTGATTTGGATACTAATCCAGTGTTAATTTTTGTATTGCTTTTTTATTCACCCAAAGATCTCAACCTACACCTGCTCTCAAGTTTTTTTTACATAATAAGAAAAATAAATAAGAAACAAATGAAATATATTCTTCGCGCGAATTTGTCATAAATATCAATAGCCGGCTTTGAAACTGGCGTCTGTTTATAATCATTACGTATCAACGCCACTTCAGTCAATATATTAATAAATCAATTATCATCTACCTCATTTCAATTCGCCAATCATCACCAATAATCAACCCTTACCGGCACCCCTACGTTCACTCGTTAATTTCCTTCACTTAACATTCATTGCGCACTCCAACTGTACGAAAATCAGGACAAAGCGTGTTCCCATGTTAACGTATCGGGGGCTGCTTCTAGAGAATTCAAGATAGACGACTACAAGTGAATTTATAGTTATTTATTATATTTCCAAGTAAGTCAATAGTATTAGCTGGAACTTAAAGAAAAATAAATATCGTTAGCAAATAAAAGAAGTGGAGAACAAGAAGACACCATTTCAGTCTATTTTGAAGATACAATATAAAATATTAAGTAATTAAATATCTAACACACATACTTCGCTGGCTCAGCCATATCCAAAGAATGGGAGAAGATCGGACTGTGAAACGAGGACTGGGACGGCCGAGATGTTGACGAACCTCTTAGGTATCGTTGGGGTGATGCGCAAACTCCAGTTCGAGAATTGGTAGGAGGTGATGCAAGACAGACCGCGGCTGTTATTGTAAGAGGCCAAGACTCATAGTCTTTAAATGTATGAATAATTAATATAATAAAGTTTAACCTAGTAAATCTGGTTAAAAGGGCAGATTTGTGGACTTGTATACTTGTACTTACGAAACGTGGAGCCATAATCTAGTTGACTTGTATTTACGAGGAGCAGAGCCGTGATATGGGCGTTCCCTCGGTTACTTACAATTCTCCTCGGGCCTTATTTATTTGTGGCAAGAATAAATTTACTATAAGTAGTATTTGCGAGACTCCTGCCCGAGAATTAAGGTTTATGAACCGTGGGAAGCGGAGAACAGATGTTGTGGCGATGTGGGACTTATTGGAGGGTTAATTTTCAATTTATAGAGAAACACTGAAAAATAAAGTAAATTCTGAAACATCACGATTGGAATAGCAAAATATAGTAAAAATCCTTCAGTCTTTAATAAATAAAAGTATAAATATAAAAAAAAAACAGTCAGATTGTTGTGTGCTGAAAATCACTGGGGTAGTAAAAAATTGTTCACGTGTTGGAGGTTTTAGTACTGTTTTTTTTTCTGAAAGTATTGCTCCTTATTTAGGAAGAACACGTAGTATGTCCACTAGCAAATCTATTAGTACCTTCAAAATGAACAAAGTACTTATACACTGAAAACTATCAACTGTTAGTGAACTAGAACATTATGACTTATCTTTAGGCTTACCAATAGCCTGTATAATGATCCTACTGTTTTGTTAGAGTCAATTAGCTGTGGTGTAGTGTAATGTCCTAAAATAAATGTATTTTCTTTCTTTTGTATTTATGTACTCGACATGGGGGAGACATACCGACGGAATTTTGGGCCCGCATAGCATCCGTCTCGGTTCCACGTGACAGGACAGAGGCGTCGCGGCAAGCCCAAAAAGAAGTAGTGAGACGACTTTGACGCCCATCTGATGGGCTAGAGGACAAGATTGGAAAAATGCAAGGAAGGGAGCGAGGCCTTTTCCCTATACTGCGGAAATACAAGCTCAACGTAATAATGTACGTATAAAGTAGGTAGTTTAGTAAAGGAAAATTATTGCCCGTTAAAAAATTCAGCAATAGGTATCTCTTTTATCGCTCGCAATTTTACACAACATATTTTAATATTCCGAAAGAATTTTCACCAAAAAAGTTACACACAATTGTAGCCACTTTCTAAACAATTTACATATGAGAATTTTTACATCGTTCCGAAGTAATACGGTTCACAAACAGCGAGTGAACGCGCGCTTCCAGCATAATAATATGGATTTTTCAGTGTAATGTATCCCAGTCAGGCGTTCTGCAGTAAATGATAATATGGAATATTATGTAATCGTGATATTCATTTTGAAAATCTTTTAAACGATGGCGGTTCAGCGGTGAAATAATTTTACTATTTGTACCATTTAATTGTCATAAATTTGCCCCAACTTTTTTTATACAGATCTTCAACGTTTGACCACTATCTCACCTGCTGGTAAGTTAAAATACGGTCGACGATGAAGCATGCAATGATAACCATTACATATTTTTAATTCAGTTATATATAGTTATATATATTCATAGAAAGTAAATCCATTATTGGCTATAAGTTTTAGATGTAAGTCCTAATAATTAATTGGATAAGAGCAGTGGATTTTGTTGAATAAATAAAATAAATAAAATATAAAAAGGGAAAATATTATTCTTAAACAGTGTGAGTTTGAATTGATATGTTATCCCGGAAGGGAGTGATCAGGACCACGATTCCACAAGTTTTGAAAACCTCTCTTGAAAATACGTCTCCCTAAATTTGAATATAAAAAATAAATTCAACTACAAACGTGAAGTGCGCAGTATTTTCTGGAATTTTTTCTAAGTCTCTTCTAATCAACAACATCATTTACCAAAGGTCAAGTGAATCAGCTGACCTAAGGCTGCCAGGAAATTCTACAGTAAAATTTTCACGTAAACTTTAAATGACATTTCTTCACTAAAAATTCCGAATTTCTAAAAGTCGTATAAATAATTTTGTTCACCTCCCTGAAGAAGAATGACCCTTTTCGGCTCAACGTACCAATTCAAAATCAGGCTGTATAGTTAAATTATCATTTATCTCTCAAGGTCAGAGCTCGCCTGCGCCTCAGAATTTTACAAGCTTGATCTTCCATAGTAAAATACACTTCGCTACCCTTTTCTCTGCCAATCTAGGCAAATGTGCAACCGGGCAAAAGCACATCGATGTCCCATATCTGAAGGTCCATGAAAGCTGCCTTTACATCGCGACAGTAACTATCTTGGAAACTGTTTCATATTCTGTTTATATAGCCTACGTCAAATAGCAATTGTTCTTGTACTACCTCGATTTCCACTAACAAATTCTACAATTGCAGTTGTACCATCGCTTTACCTAATAGTGTAACTTACGTGAACAGTGTTATATATACGGGCCCTTATTCATAAAAAACTCAATAAGATTATCTATGATTTAAACTACTCTGTCAACTTCTCGTTTACGGAAGCTGTTACGCGTGAAAACGAGACAAAACACTTCTTAGTAATTAAGTAAGTTACGGAACGTTTATGAATAAGGGCTACAGTGCTTATATTATTTTTACCAATAATTTCACATCAAAGACATTATGCCAAAAATATCTGTACAAAATTCAACGGTAACTTGAAATAAAGCTACAACCAGGCTACCTAGACACACATCCTACAAACATACTAAATGAAGATTCTAAGCCCGCCGGGGCTTTTTATTAAATTGCTGTACACACTCCCTTTACGTGCGCTGCCATGAATCTAACTTAAAACTTACAAGGAGCGTTGTTTGAGCCTCGCTTCTCATGCTTTGAAATTGCTGCTGTTAATTTACTGTTTGTAATCTCATTATTTGCATAGCAGTTTTGTTTGGCCATTGATTGCGTTGAAATTAATTAAGACTCAGAACTATACCTTGTTGCTTTTTAAAAATTCGATATAAGTTTTTACTCTGTTTTCACCGCGAAACTAATTTCATGCTGTTTTTATGATTATAATAGGTCTGAATATAAAAAAAAACAGCACCACTCCACCAGCTCCATCCAGCAAAACTCAAAGAGAATATAACGCTTTGCTAGAGAAACCTAAAAAATAAACACAAAAGGCGCCCGCGAACGTACCCGTTGAAATGTTACGGTTTCGAATTTTTAAATTTTACCGCCATGTCAAATGTCAAAAAGAAATAAAATGTCTATTACTTATCTGTGTCGAAAAACACGTTCGAAAATTCGTATACCTACACGTTACTAGTACTACAATCGATCGATTTTTGTATGGTTCAGCTAGTCAGGCGAGCCTTAACAAATAATGTGTCATCATGTTGAAAAAAACTTTACTAGGAGTTGCGAGTGTTTATTATTACGTTATTCTGCCGCAAAGTAGTATGTAATGAATGCATTACTATGTTCCGGTTTAATGAGCAAAGTGCCTACTTTGCTCATGACAATAACAACGATGACATCATGACAAAATGACATAAGTGACAATAATTACTAGGCTTATGAGACAAAAATATGTTTTATGGCTCAGGGCAACGAGCACACTGCTGGCCTTTGTTTCAAAGTTCTGATAGGCACTGCAATTAGTATGGTTACGCGTTATGCTTACGATCAGGGAAGCGACCTGCTCGTCGTTATTTAGCTGTACAAAAAGCGACTAAATATGCCATGTGAAAACGTTGTTATCTCAAAATAACAGTTAAGTATATGATCCCGCTATCAGAACAGAATCTATTCTCATGTTTCCTCACTTAACCAAACACACCGTTCTTTTGTTAGGGTTCCACAGTCAAACATGGAACCCTTATTTTGCTGAACTCACCTCTTTTATACTGTATGTTTGTTTTTTAATAGTTCTTATATACTTATATTGTTATTCTTTTGTTTTTTTTGTAGTACGGAATTATGTTGAAAAATTTTCATGTCTTTTTTTAATGTAGGTAAATTATAAAAATTGTGAATTTATTTTAATTTTTACAAAAAAAAGTTAAGATAAATCATATATATATATATATATCAACAATTTCATTCAATTCAATTATTTCATAATAAGATAAATCTTTTATCAGCACAAGTATAATCATAAATAAACTATTTCAATTGTAAACACATATTTCAATTATTCTTATTACACAAAGTTTGGATCAGCGATCGTTTAGTGATCGAAGTACTTATTGACACTATAATATGCTTTACTGAACAGCAGTGCCTTAAGCCTACGCGTGAAAGTATTATACAAGATAAAAGTTTGTAAAAAAAGATGGAACTCTCATTGCACCCGTCACGCTCTTGGCAGGATATTTCGACGCCGGTCGCTATGGCGGAGGTGAAAAATTCAGTATATTTAAAAACTCGTTTCCCGTAGGTGCACGCCGGGGGCCCGTAAAAAGGACATTGTTCCGTTGTTAGGGACAAAACGCGTGGAATTGTACTTACGCTTCATTTTATACTGCTTTGGGCCCGATTCCGCAATCGCGCTATGAGATCGTGAATCTTCATGAATGGACAATTTTTGCAATTTATTGGTTGATATGAAAGTAGGGTATGATAGAAAATCTGATTTCAAAAGATTTTTTTAGTTGTCGACTGTTGTAGCTTTTTTTTTAAATTCATTATTTGAATTTTACTGCGAGTACAATCACAGCGACGATGTGGTCTAAGATAACGTATAATTTTTATCCAAAATAGAGCAGGATAAATCTAAAATCAAGGATATGATTTCTTCGAATAAATGAATATAACTAAAATAATAAATAAATATTTTTTTCTTAATACCTGCAGTTATAAATCAATCAATCAATCAATCAATGCTTTTTTTACTAAAAATGTTACAAATTACTTTATGATAAGAAATATGCTTATTCTAATTATGATAAAGAAGCTTACATCATCATCAATGTCGAATTATTTATTTAATACAAACTCATTTTCATATGAACCCACAAACTCGCCACCACATTTCCTTCAGAAATCTGCGACTCTGAACTAAGTCAAGGAAGACTTGTAAATAAATAATAAGAATATTTTTTATATTTTTTCTTCAATTAAATATCGTCATATCTTATTATAAGACTTCTCCATACCAGCCCATCTTGTTAAATCCCCGTAAAATATAAAAAATGTATGTTTTATTTTAAAAGCAATGCATTCTTAGCAGTACTGACAAGAAAGTACTGCTTTTGGAATCGTATTTTATCTCAATTTAAATTCAAAATGTTAAAAGCTTCTCACTTAGAAGTGTCTTAATCTCGGCGCTTAAATGTTTTACAGCCACCCTAATAGACATTTAAAAGAAAGGATCAAATTAAAAGTAACTACTTCAACAGCAATTCTGAAAACTGCTTTGGAAATGTTTTAATCGTAGAACGTTAAGCATGATCGACACTACTGCAGCTCCAAACTTAGAGATAAAAATTACTTGACACAGCCTCTTGCTTCATTATTTTTATTTATACTTGATGGATGAGCCTTTGACATATTCGACACAACCTGCATTGGGCCCGCGTGTTCGATTGTGGCCTATTTTACTCAAAATTCCAAAGGAGGGTTGGGTTGTGGTTTGATGAGCAAAGTAGTCAGTGTAATGTCTCAGGATAACGAGCACAACACAGTGCCACGCAGGCCTTTGTGTTTCAAACTTTTGAGTGGCACTGCAATTGTTATGAGCCGGAGATATGCTTACCATCAGGAACGCGTGGAGGTATCAAGCAGGAATTAATATCAAGTATAACTCAGGTCTGCAATTCTTTGGAACTGTGAAAAAATCAAACTTCTAAGTCAACGCAATCAAAAGATAAGGTCATTTATGCCGTATATTTTGACACTCGCAATGGAATCAAAACCTATGCTTCCTGACCATACGTGAAGTTTGTACGGAATTCTCAGTGCGCGAGTCAGACATGCACGCGGCCGCTATTTTCTTCTAAATTTTATTTAGTTTTATTTTATGATTTAATTTTCTTTAAAGTTCACTGTTTTAAACCATGATGAGTGCACATATATTTGGGTTGCAAAATCGCTCGCACTGCTATATCATAATCGTATCTTATTGTATTATCTGTAATCAGTAACGGCCCAATCAATTCGCAAACACAGCCAACAATAAATGTATATTGAACCGTTGACAGCGTCCACGTAGTCCTATTACTCCTACTTCAGTTATATTTAGCCAGCGTTTTGTTTTGTTTGCATCAATATACCTCTTAGCGGACATTTTAGTCCTGTGACCTTTATCTGGATCATATGATCAAACAAGAATAAAAAAGGAAAAAAAAACCCTTTTGTTGGTGTAACCTCTGACCGAGCAGGGGCTTAAGCCCGCTTTTATTTCAGTAAACAATATTGTTGTTTATAAAAAAGATTCAACGAATGCTGGATTCGATTTGAATGTTTTTCAGGATAAGTGCTATTTTTTGGAAAAACAAACGGTTATTTATTTTATTCTGAAAGGTTTTTCAGAAGCATACTTTACTTTTCAATCTGTGCTATAAGCAAATAAATAAGCTTTTAGCTGAACTATCAATTAATAAAACCCGTTGGTAATAAAGAGACGAGCAAGTAAATCCCTTGATGGTAAGCGACGTATTTACTAGTGTGATACCATCACATCCAGAACTTCTAAAGACCTGTTCAGACGTTATCGTTACCGCTGTGGGCAATATCGAAGAGGTAATATGGAATGTTATTTCGCCGGGTATTTGTGTGAAGTTTCCTGCCTAATTACTTTTGTCTGAACAGGACTTTGATATCTTACTATTGGGTGTGTACTGCACTGTGTACATCACACCTCCATCATCCAGTTTCATGTCTCTTGTTCTACTTTGACTTTCTATAAGTCATGAGTTTTAAGTAGGTACAGCTTTCCCGTTGAAACTAAAATTAGCTAATCCAGAGTTCCAAATGTGGTCGAAGTTAGCCAATACGCTAAACCTAGGTTAGAACTGACTGTAAAGTACTGGACCAAGTGAACGTTCTTTTTAACGAAAATAAACATGTAAAATTAAACAAGAAATAAAGATATTAAAGAAACTAAACATTCAGCACTAATCCAAAGACAAACACGTAACAACTAAGGTCTATTCTTGTTTACCCAGCAGATAACAAAGTAAACAATAGCGGCGTACACACAGGGTGTGCCAAATATGTCCGAGGCATATCGTGTATGCGCATAATTCCACCTGTTTGGGAGATTCAGGCTCAGACAAGGCAAGTGCTAGACTTTTTAGGTGTTTGGTTTTCAAGAGACTCTTACTGTTCTTTATTGCTGTGGGAAAATATTATTTGTAAGCGTGCCGTTGCTGAATGTAAAGATTCGTCATTCGAAGTTTGTATCTCTTATTATTTGAATTTATTGAACATTCAATATTTTTTGTGATGTGAGTAACAAGCCAAGTGGAAGTTTTATTGCGTAGCTTGTACTGAAAGATACGATCTTTTATGATTGTTATCATACACTAGCTTTTTCCCGCGGTCTTGCCCTCGTGGTATATATCTTTATAGCTTATGTTTTATTCCAGGACCTACACTACATTACAAATTTCATCAAAATCGGTTTAGTTGTTACGAAGATACGTGGTAACAAACATTCACACACACGCACACACACAAACGGTCACATTTATAATATTTTAGGATAGGATGCATTAGCGTAATTTGGCCGCTGTTTTAATAATACCTTGATTCGGTTCGATTTCCAAAAACTATCCTGAAATAAAAAAAAAACAAATATCTGACATGTTTTTAATTTAATTTTTACCTTAGAAATCGAATGTAAAGGACTCAACGTGTGTTTAAATACACATTTCCCTTTTTTTTAAAAACAATACCAAAACCGTAGCTCAGAGAAAAAAATGTACTTACTGAAACTTACTAAGAACTGACTACCTAAAATAACTAATAAGTCCACCATCGAATGGATCCTCTTTCCACCAAGGTCTCACAAAATATACCCATTAATATATACGGCTCTCCTTTGACCTTCTCCTGTTTCGTAATAGACTTTATCTACAAACAAAACAATAAAGGAACAAACTTCGTCCAACAACTCCGTAACTCGCCACCGCAGTCTCTTCGGCATAACACAAAAAATCCGAAACTAGTTTCCACTTATACCTTGTTATAGTCGAAACTATTCTATAGCATCTCTAATCGTCATCATCGCCTGTATCCCACTGCTGGAATACACCCACCACGCGGATCTAGCGCCACTTGTCATCATGTCCTCAAATTTAGCGATTCTTGAACATACGGGTTGTCTTACTTACGATGTTAACTTCTAAACTTTCACAGTTCGAAAACATTGTTTACATAATTATAGTAATCCATGTTTTAGCGCGATTCAGTCCTATCTCAAAAATAAACAATGTTTCTCACGATGTTTTCCTTTTAGAGCGAGCGTGGTATATGTACCACGCTCGCACTGCTAATTCATATAAAGTGTTTATCTTCTATTTTTTTGTACAAGGACTGACAAATGAATTAAACTATGATGCGTTGCTCTGTAAACAAAGTATTTTATTTTATTAGTTTCCGTTGTTAGTTCTATGACATACCAAACTACGAGTACATCCAAATATTACACAATTTACCAAAACTCCTACCTGTAAACAAAGAAACGACATTTACGGCCTTATTACAAAACGAGTTTTAACGCTAAACTGGAGTTTAAACCGTAGTTTTGTCAAATTTCTTATTACAAAAAGCAGATTAGCACTTAGGTCTTGGTTGACTATGGTGTCAAAGTTAGTCTTGCCGGGCACCTAGTTTAGCGACGGTTTAAGCATTTATTTTAATGGCGGTCACGTATTCTACTTGTCAAATCGTAAAAAAATTCATATATTTTGTATTAAAGTAAGAAGGGGTGGCGAGGTATTAGAAAGCGTGGATGAGTAGAATAATAGCTTTTAGCAAAATATATAGGAAATACTTATAATATCGAAAGTATACATAGTAAAAACAGAATATATTACAAGAATTGACAGTACACACAATCAACAAAACATGTTGCTATGGTTACTTAGCCATAGTGTGCCATTGTATAGGTTGGATATATAAGGAGTATCTCCTTAACATTTTTTTCATATACGTAAATACCTAATTAGGATGTTTTGACTTACTCGCAATGATCAAAAGTCATTTAAAAATTACTTACAATATTTTTCGATATTAGAAAATAGTATTGTGTGACAAAATAGCTACTTATATTCCAAAATAAAAATTAGTACATTGTGTCAATTCTACATTTCGTGTATCCGTAGCATAAAGACATTTATTATCTGTGGAAATAATTTCTACCATAGCTACAGTTTGGTATTAAGTTGTCTTGGCTTTATTCATCTTTTGTAATAAGGTTTGGTTTATAGGTCGACTCTAAAGATAGTTGAAGACAAATTGGTTGTCGACCAAAGTCGAGTTTAACGAGTTTTTTGTAATAAGGCCGTTAAAGTTTATTCTTTCAAACGTCAATTCCTTTCAAATTACGCTTATTTAAACTTTCAATAGATTTTGTATCACACACAATAATAATTATCTTCACTGTACTCCATATCACAAACTACTAAGGGATACTACGTATCAGACGGTCATGTTAACTACATCGACAATGTATCGTTGCAATTTTAGAAGATGACAGTTGAGGCCGTGCTATATATACATATTTGTATACATTTTCATAGGTATGTTTATCGTACCTTGATATTTTCCTACTAGTTCTATTTGTAATATTATCTATTCTGTGCTAGTTCCTACTTCCTACACTATAGTGTATTGTAGTGTATAGTGTAGTGTATTCTATAGAATAGTAAATAAATATGGACATGGGTTAAGAAAAAAAGAAACAAGCAAATGACTCGGTATTTTTTTAATACACATAATAACGTCACTAAACAATGTTAGATATAGTGTTTATAGCACACAAACAGTACACATTTTGTTAGACGCTGTCCATTCAATCCATAAATAAAAGCTTTTTCACAGTTAACACATTTTAACCTCTGGTTCCGTTTTCACAAGAAATCGTATGTAATTTAACGCCCTGTCGTTGGCTATCACGCTTAGGAACACAACCCTTACGATACATTTTCTTTGCGGTAGTCAAGTCACGTTGTTACTGAATATTATGTGGATTAAAATGATTAATCGACGCAAACACGTGGCAAACACGTCGCATCGACACAAACACAAATCACAATATGGCCGCCGGCACCGAGCAGAGGCGAGAGCGACGGCAACCGCGGGGGTGAAGAAAGAGAAGAGACGAGACACTGACGTCATTTTCTAATCTTGCACCTCAATTCCCTACGGCTATAGATTTTACTAGGCAGATTAACAGGCGTGCTCCATATTGTTTCTTTTCTAAATATAGCTCTGTTTTATCGACACAGTATTATATTAGAGTCTGTTTTGCCGACGGCGCGGAGTGCTTTATCGACACAGTATTACATTAGAGTCTGTTTTGCCGACGGCGCGGAGTGCGGCAATATTCAAATTCAAAATTAAAGAAATACATTTTCTTTACATTCATATAATAGTATTTACCTATGGGTAAATCCTATTATATTAAAGTTTGTGGGCATGGATGGATGTTTGTTACTCTTTCAGACAAAAACAACTGAACGGATTTTGATGAAACTTTACAACAATTTATAAAGATACCAGTTGTGCTCCGCAGCTTCGATCACTTTAACCCAAGTTACTCCTTATAACATCAGCTATCTACCATTGAAAGTCCCGTAAAAATTGGTCCAGCCATTTTGGAGATTAGCCGGAAGAAGTAGACAGACGGACAAAAATATTAAAAGTTGTGTTTTTGTTATAATTACCGTAAATAATGAGGTAAAAAAAAATATACTTTCATTCTTTCATATTAAAAAGCTGTTATTTTGATATTACAAACAGACACTTCAGTTTTATTTATTTGTATGTAGTTTATATGTATATATTTGTAAACCACGCAGATGACACCACGGGTGGAAGCTAGGCCATTCATAATTTGAGCGTCAGTGCGAGAGGTCACAAAACAGAGAGGTGGGGTTCAAAATCTGGCATAACCCATAGCTCATGCTCACACAACATCGCTAACGCTTGAGTTCAAAAATTATAAAACAACGCCCACCTAACAACTTTATACGGGCTCGGATTCACCGTATACCTTGTTTCCCCGTATTTGCATTCCATCCGAAGCTACGAGTATGCGCCGTATAAGCCGTATACGCCTTCCATTTAATAAATTACTTCCACTTGTATGAATATATGAATAAACAAGTGTTTATACGGTTTTACAAAGTGACCCTTTTCGTTCTAGAAGAGAATTCTGATGTTTTATACATTTAAAGTTTTTGCTTCATTCTGTTAATGAGTTTACATGTTTCAATTGATGCTATTTTTAGAGCGCTTGAGTGTGTAGGTTCAGGTGAACCGTGGCTAGGAAAAACGTAGGAAAGTACTTGCTTACTGACGAGTTTGCTAATACCTAATACAGGAATAGAACACGGACATCATAAGCCTGGTAGTCGAAGGCCTGGGCACGAAGGTCATAATAGCGCTCTGTCCAAATAGTACTTATTAGTTACTCAGTGATATGTTTTGTAATTAGTGTGCCCTAAAGTGGCCCGACTTGATGCTCAAAAATGATAATCTGTTAATTTATTTCTTCTCCTTACGTCACTGCTCTATTGTGTCTCACTGCTCTATTAAAAAATGTAAAAAAGTGTTCTTGTTGATTTGTCTTTCTTTACAGATCGACGTGACTTTTTGCATCCTATATGTATATCCTATCCTTCCCACTAATATTATAAATGTGAAAGTTTGTGTGTGTGAATGTTTGTTACCACGTACCTCTCTACTAAACCGATTTAGATAAAATTTGGAATGTAGATAATTTAGGTTCTGGAATCCGTGCTATATACTAAATGCGAAAGTGTGTTTGTTTGCTGGTTTGTCCTTCGTTCACGCCTATTGTAATAAAACTAAATAGTCCTTCAATTACTGTGATGTCTTCCTGTTCCACGCGTCGACAGGTGGCGCCGCCTGGTGGATATCCAACTGAAGCAAATCCAGCCAATGAGAGAAAAATATTGTGCCGCCACAAAAGTGACGTCATCGTGAACATAAATTGATATCTTGCCATTTTGCTCGTTCAGTTCTTCTTTGGATTTAGAGTAAGCCAGATCGGCAAAGAAGTCTGTATGGTTTTTGGATTATATAAAGCTAAGTATTCTTCTAGTTAGGTAAAATTAATGTGCTAAATATCAAAAGTGTACCTATGTAATTACTGAATGTGTTGTCGTGTATTGAATATGAATTAGAAAACAGTTCCGATGAGTTTCTTGCCCGTTCTTCTCAACCGGACTAAAACTTTGGAATGGGCACTTAGAGTCATTTTGCCTAGTAATTTTGAAGTATCTGGAAATACTGGAAGTACTGGAAATACAACAATATTATGTGATTTAAACTGTGTCTTATTTATTCTTGTAAGTAATGCAGGTTGTAACACTATAGTTGCCATAGTTTGGACCAGAGAGTAACATAGGCTTTCTATCCCGGAAAATGCATGGTTCCCGTGGGAACGCTAGTGAAACTGCGGGCAGAAGCTAGTAACTCATAAGTTATAAAGATATATCCCCTGCAGGCGAAGCCGTGGGCGTAAGTTAGTAGTTTATAAGCACGAGAGTGAAATATTAATAAGCTACTTTTTTCTCAGAAAAGTTTACGATTCCCGTGGGAATCTCCACGCGAGTAAACACTTGATAGATTAGCGTTCGAGCACCATCTCGCCTGATCTTAAATGACGATGTGGTCGAAGATGGTGGATAGATACGGTAAACTTATATTAGGTTACACTCTCAAGTGCAGCTGGGACAACGATATGTACTTGGCTACCGATATTCCAATTTAGTGGTAGCTAGCCAAGCTAGGACTAGAAAATATCTTAACACGATGCTATGATTTCATCACGATATGTTCCTGCTTCACCTAAAGCTGAAGCTCAATGTAGGATTCAAACCATCGACACAAAACATGTAACCATCGAACTACAGATTGGTGGCCAACGTCACTCACTGAGCCATCGTCGCCCCATTTCCAAATGATTTGTTACCGTCACCATTTCATTCATAATAATGAACCGTATAAGAAATAATGAACTTTTTTTAATTTTATTTGGTAACAAGACGAGCCGGTCGTTTGCCTGATGGTATGCATAACGCTGGCCCATAACAATTGCAGTGCCACCCAGAACTTTGAAACACAAAGGCCTGCGCGGCACTGCAGTACGCTCGTTACCCTGAGACATTAGGTATTAAGTCTCATAAGCCCAGTAATTTCACTGGATACTCTGCTCATCAAACCGGAACACAGTAATGCATGCACATTACTGCTTGGCGGCAGACTTCACGAGCAAAGCGGTGGTAACACACCAGACGGACACTCGCAGAAGAGTCAGTCCTACCACTAACGAAATAATGAATGAGAAATTATTACGAACAAACAATGAACTGCCAAGTTTTACAAAATAAAGACGTACGTAAATCTTAGCACAATTTCCCGCATAATCCAGCAATATTCACCGTTCTACTTCAGTTGAGTCTTATGTGTAAAGCGTGCGAGTGTTAATTAACACCTTATTTTGTTAATTAAATCGATGTAGAAGTACATTAACGTGTAGTTTAGCGTCGTTGCGAGAGTAAAGATTGCTCTATCATCATAGGCTTTGGAGTTAATAGGGAAACCTTGTAGTTGAATAGTGATCAGGTATAGGTAGGATCTAAACCCACTGCTATTATTTTCTTTGTTTATATTATATACTGGGTACTGTACAGCTTTTGCCCGCGGTTTCGCATTAGAATGAGGATAACAATCAGTGTTATATTATACTAAGATATTTACACATATATATCATCAAAATCCGTTCACACTCAACCAAAAGTCATTTTCTGGGACTCCACAAGATGAATAGTTGAGGGAGTCCAGTCCTCATCAGTGCAGGAACTTGTTGAGCGACATGTGTCAAGAGAGAAGTCTATGTTCTATCACCATATATGTGCATACATACTATTATTTGTATCTCCTCGAATACCATGCACCATTCTCGCTGCAAAATTATATACCATATACATGTTTCAAAGTTCCCAGTGGCACTGTCATAGTAAGGGAATGGTGCTTATCTTACCATTAGGCGAATAACTAGCTCGTCTGGTTAGGCAATAGTATAAAAAAAAACATCCAACACAAAAACAAATCATGTTTTTACCAAATAAAAATCGGTATATAATGTCTCAAAGTGCACGAACGCGAGTGACTGGGCCTGAGTTCCCGCCGCTCCGGGAATCTTCATTCGGAGCAAATCTATCGGAATAAACTGGATACACAGGTATGCGATATACGAATACTTTCATGGTGCGCGAATTGATTTTTTTCGTGATGGGAAATTCTTCTGTCGATATACTTTCACGCTTTTCGCGTGTAATCTGATGTTGTTTGGGTATAATAGGTCGACAATGTTAAACTACTTGGGAAATGCTGTTGAAATTGTTTCGTTCACGTAATTACTAAAAGTTATTGAGAGTTTATTACTGGGCCCTCAGTAATACTGGGCCAGTTATATTTTGTACATACCCTTTACTTTTAGGCAATACTCTTAGTTAATAATGAATTGGCTGAACTTGAGACTCGGAAACATCTCAGCATCTTTTTTGTACCCTTAATCATCCAAAAAAATTCTGCAGACATGCAACAATACATACCTAGTACTGAAATAGCTCTAACCATTAGTGAATAAACAGTTACACATACAGAAATATATCCAGCTTTACAACGAAATAGGTACCCAAAAATAATAAAATTACAAACAGGTATCCAACTAAAAAGCAAAACGAAAACAAACAACCAAATCGAGAAAAGAAATCAAGATTAGCCTTTCGCCAAAATGATTCAGCGAAACAAAACAGCCGTCGACCAAAGTGGTGGACCATTCCAGCCGGAAGAACCGCACGGGGATCACAAGAGTCGATTGAAGGAGTGACAACTGTATAAGTTTTACGGTACTTCGTCGCTTATAATAGCATTGCAACAAAGCGAATAAGGATTTTTGCACTGACACGCTTAAATCAAATTGAAAACAGGAACATTTTTATGTCTTTTGTTTTTACTGGAGTGAAGTTGCGTGAAAGCATATTCATTGTAATATAAGCGACGTGGCGACGATTTGACATTAGTCAAACTATTTTGTACTAACAAATATTTAAATAGAGTCGTTGGTTTCTGGAAACGCTGGGGTTGATTGAGTAAAATATCATAGGGATGGCAAGTAATTATCATGACGAGATCTCAAGCATTGAATTGATGTGAGCTGTCTATTACAGCCTGTCTATTGCAGACTAATTGAATCAGTACAAAATAGTGGTACGGTTTATACATCCCCTGCGCATAAGGTTAGGTTTTGAAAATATGATGGCTCATAGCAGTGAGTTCGCTCGCCGTTCCATAAGCTGAAATTTTCATTTTTCAGAATTGTGAACATTCAAATAGAACAAGAAACCAGGTTCGTCTTTTTTGGAAGGCCCAAAAATCATTGTTACCGATTTTTCAGCTTTAAATTTTTTTTATTTCTGTTTGCACCATAATAACCTTTTTTACGAGAGTGTTTTCACTTTCCAATTTAATGGAAAGTACTAATGACATTTAAATTACTCTAGTTGCCTGGTTTTCAAACCGCATAAATATGGCGAGGAATATTGTGACATAATAATTCCAATCGACATTTTCAGGTTATTCAGTCCTTGCCACACGGGGCTCAATGGAAGGATTGAGCATTTGGAAACTCTTTTCCTTTAAATATTCCGGCAATTTTGAAAGTTATTTCCGGGGGTCTAAGTTAAAATACAGAGGCGTTATGTAGAGTGAAACTCGTTGATTGGAGTTGTTTAAAGATTTATGAAATAGGGGTATTTTTTAATTGTCCAAAAAGATGGTCTAAATGTAGTTAATATTATTCTACTGTAGAGGTGTTAGGCATATTTATTATAATGACGATAACAGCTGTTCCCACGTACTTGTGACTAGTTATGACTGTGTATGTAGCCACTTCTCGACGTTAATGGCTCCATAACTCGTTCATATGATATCCACTCCAAACAAATTAGGCCGCATTAACTACCCAAAGCAGGTTTACGCCAAAATCCTATTAAGTCCATACATCGGCGTTTCCAGGTCATTAGCCGACGAGAACCGATGCGTCAAACAACATGGACCCCTCGACCCCTAACGACCCCTCTGTGACCCCTCAATAATCGATCCACCTGCCTCTGTTTGTTTGGGACACTTATGGATAGATTAAGGTAGCAGATAGTTTCTTGATTTTCAGCACATAGCGACTTTAACAGCCGAAGAATAGGCCGAAAATGTTCAAAGTTGAAAGTTTATTGTTTGGTTAGTTACATTATTACTAACGGAACAAACCTGAACAAGTCAGAAATGTAATAAGTCATTTTAAAAACACTCCAAAAGGCTTTTGTTGAAAAATTTGTTTTTTAGAATACTAGTGATCCGCCCTGGCTTCGCAAGAGTAATTGTTTAGACTTTCATAAAAACTTACAATAGCCCATCGACACCATTTGTTTGGCCCTGTTGCAAACCTATATACGTATTCTACGCAATCAAGTCGTTCAAGGTTGATATGAATGATATGAAGAAGGGAATTGAGTTTCTAACCAGCAATCATGAAACCCTGATCGAGAATTTGGCTCAGATGCAGAAGGAGAGAGAAGAAGACCATAAATATATTCGCTCACTAGAGGTGCAGGTAGAAATTTTGCAACGTAAAGCCAGAAATTCTTGTATTGAGGTGCGCAATATACCACAAGCAAAAATATCGGAATCCAAGAACCAGCTTTGTGATATACTGACAAATATAGGTGAAACGACTAATTTTACAGTCTCTGAGACTGACATTAAAGATATATACAGGATCCACACCAAGAAAGAAGTTAACAAGCCGATTATAGTAGAGTTTACAACGACCTTAAAAAAAGAAAAGGTATTGAGCTCAATAAAAACATTCAATAAGGGCAAAAAGAAAGAAGACAAACTTCATTCGAGACATATTAAGATCGAAGGGGCGCCTAGACCAATCTTTGTATCTGAATGCCTGGCACAAAAAGCAAAAGCCTTATTCTACTTGGCCCGTGATTTTGCGAAGACTCACTCCTATTCATACTGCTGGACTTCTAATGGCATAATATACCTGAGGCAGCGGGACAACTCGCCACACATCCGGATCAATGACGAAATGGACCTCAAGAAGTTGGCTCCTACTAAGTGACTAGGTTCTGTATTTAATTCTTGCAAACTTGGCTTGACTTACTGTTCAACTTCTTTGTGTTCACTTAGCTCATGTCATGTGATCGGTATTGTATCTGTTTGCATGGCTTATGTAGTTAAGTATTGTTACACACATAACTTTACGATCAAACCACACTCTTATGGTATTTCTGCAACGTCTTATACTTTCTATTACAAAATTAATAACTCTCTAGCCACCAGTCACACACTCAGGTCAACAAGTTATCAAACAGGAACAAATTTTAATCATCATTCTATTGTTATTACCTCCCTAAATGGATAAAGATTCTAACAGTATAATTTTAGATCTAGATACATCTAGTAGTATTCAGTGTTACTCTATTGTTGATCCTGATCAATGTGCAGAAGTGTTAGGCACTAGTCCAAGCCTGAACATACTTACTGTAAACATACGTAGCATAAATTGCAACATCGACTCGTTTTTGGCTTTTATGGCCAGTATAAACCTTGACATCGATATAATTGTACTTGTTGAATGTTGGACAAAAGATAAACCACATCTACCCAATATTAATAATTATGAGAGATTTGCTACCACGAAGAACTTGAACCAAAACGATGGAGTTGTTGCGTATGTAAAGGTATCATTAAACGCTGTTGCTGAAGAACCAGATTTTAAAGAAGGTAACTGCCTGAGAATTGATTTAGGCAACGACTATTCTATACTCTGTTCTTATAGGCCACCTAGCTTCCGCAACCCAACTACTTATTTAGACTCTCTTAATAATGTACTTATGACTACCCAAGCGAAATGTGTTATACTTACAGGTGACATCAATATCAATACTATGCCAGACAATGTCTGTGGTCATGTTGCTGATTATCTTAATCTAATGGCTTCATTTGGACTCAAGCAGGGCATACATTATCCTACTAGAGAGAACGCTTGTTTGGATCATTTTATGGTTAAAACAACTCAACAAGCTAAAACACTAGTCTTTGAACCCTTTACAGATCATAGTCCAATTTTGTTGAGCCTATCAAATCCAACAGTTTTACGTGCTGACACTAGGTACTTAAAAGAAACAATAAATTATGAAAATATAAGTTCTCAACTCAAAACTGATCAGTTCTGGCAGGATTTCTATAAAACACTAGATGCAAACGAAGCTGCAAACTTTTTAACTATTATGCTTCAAAACCTTATAAGAGATAACACAACTACGAGCACACTTTCTAGAAAAAAACAACCATTAAAGCCTTGGATAACAGTTGGTATAGTTAGATCAATAAGAAGGAAAAATAAATTATACAAAAAAGTAAAGAAAACCAGAGATGATGATGACCTAAAAAACAAATATTTAAAATATAGAAATCTTTGCAATAAGATAATCAAAACATTGAAAAGACAATACTACAGGAAAAAGTTAAAAGAAAACATAAGAAACTCAAGAGAGACTTGGCGTATAATTAAAGAAGTGTGTTATCTTAATCAAACCCAGAATTCAGCCTCTGAGCTAATGACTATAGGTTTCTCCCAAACTGGATCATTGGATATTGTTAACCAATATTTCTCTTCTGTTGGAAGAGATCTGGCAAACAATACTCTCCAAAAACTGGGCACCAGTGATCATAAGCTAGCGCAAAATGCAAAATCAGACCATACTCCATCTACCTCCATGATGCTTACTCCTACTGATCCAGTTGAGGTTCTAGCAGTAATAAAAAGTTTAAAAAACAGTAAAGCAGTAGGATGGGATAACATTTCAACACAATTTGTTAAAAAATTCGAGACTGAACTGGCTGCACCACTTACTCACCTTTGTAATTTAAGCTTTGCAAATGGGATCTTTCCAGACGTACTAAAACAAGCGATAGTATGTCCAATATTTAAATCAGGAGACAAGAAACTACCTTCCAACTATAGGCCCATTGCACTTTTATGTACTATTTCTAAAATAATTGAGAAACTGATGAACAAGAGGTTGGTATCGTATCTCGAAAATAGCAAAATACTGTCTGATAACCAATTTGGTTTTAGAAGTAAACGTTCTACAGATGATGCTGTTCAGAAATTGACATCTCTTATAGCGAAAGCAATAGATAAAAACTACAAATGCGTTGGAGTTTTCCTGGATCTCCAGAAGGCGTTCGATACAGTATCTATTCCAATCCTTCTCACGAGGCTAGACAATATAGGAATAAGGGGAACGCCTTTAGAATGGTTTAAGGACTACCTCACAAATCGAAAACAAATTGTTAGGATCAACAAGTTGGTCAGTGACAATACTACCTGTACCTACGGAGTTCCACAAGGTAGCACCCTTGGCCCAACTCTATTTTTAATATATATTAATTCGTTATGTGACCTACATATGAAGGGTGCTGACCTTATAATGTTTGCAGATGACACAGTACTTTTATTTCAGGACAAAAGTTGGTCTAAAGTGCAGTGGCTGGTGGAGAGAGGTCTATGTAAGGTCACAAAGTGGCTGGAGGACAGTTTGCTGTCGTTAAACACCTCCAAAACTAAGTTTTTGTGCTTTAACAGTACTTCAAAAACGAATCCCCCAAATGATTTTAGAGTTAGGGCACATACATTCCCCTGTAATCGACACATTAGCCAAGAGGATGAGGAATGTAACTGCACGTGTCTAGTTAAAGTCAGCAATATTCGGTATCTGGGTGTAATAATTGACGACAAACTGAGATGGAAAGAGCACATAACTACTGTTGCTAAACGAACCAGAAAGCTAATTTACATCTTTAAAAATCTTCGGGCACTTGCTGATACAGAACTATTAATTCAAACTTATAAAGCTTTATGTCAGTGTGTCGTCAATTATTGCATCACCTCTTGGGGTAGTGCTGCAAAGACTCACATGTTGGAGGTAGAACGAGCACAAAGAGCCGTTCTAAAAACAATGTTTTTTTTACCTTATCGGTTTTCTACCACACTGTTGTACAAAAATCTTCACGTTTTAAGTGTTCGTAAGCTATATATATTTCAATGTATATGTAAATATCATCGTTCTGTTGTTCCTACCTTAGAAGAAATACCTAAGAGGATAAATCGCTGTCCCGTTCCTAACCTTCATTGCAACATGGCACGTAGACTTTATGACTACAATGCACCTAGGATATATAATAAATTAGACTCAGTACTTAAAATTAGACCTCTAAGTAATTTTCAACTTAAGAAAAAACTTATAGAATGGCTAGAACAATATGATTATAAGGATGCAGAAACGTTATTAGGAACAGAAATGTAAAATTGTTATTAGAAATTATAAAACCTGATAATGATATTATGATTTTAAAGTAAATTAAAAATGATTGTAATAATTAAATTTGTATACACACATACACACACACCCACACACACCCACCCACACCCACACACACACACACACACACGCAAACTATTCAGAATTTTACTAGTATATTATTATTATTATATTATATAACTAGAATATTCCAACTTAATTAATTACTATAATATACTTTCATCGGGGAGCACTGTCTTCTGGGCCACAGCTCACGCTTTCCAGGAGACAGGGTACCATCTATGTTTAAATTTTTTTGTTGTGAAATAAATAAATGATTATTATTATTATTATTATTATTATTATTATTCTACCTATAAACTAGTTTTCGAGATTTCGTGTTTAATCAGTAAGTGACCTTTCGTTTTTCCAAAAAATAGGTAGACATGTATTAGCCAAAAAAGCCAAGATTTTGCACGTACTACGTTGATTATATGTTTATTATCTTATGATGTTTTTATAAACTCACTTATTGGTAAAAATTATAAAATCTTTTTCTCAAGGAATAAAATATTTTTATATCAAATTAGTTTTTAATTTGCTAGTGACTGCAATAATTTCGCATTATACCGAAATTAGAGCCGAAAAGTTCCGAAAAGTGCCGAAAATTTTCGCAGTACAAACCTGCTGCGTCATGTTTTCAATCTTACTTAGCGTGGCCAGCGGGCCGATAAACTGAACACCCTGACGGACGGCTCTTAAACTTTTATTAGTGTTTGGCGACGGCTTAGACGAGAGGGATTAGAGGAGTGGGTGTCTTAGTCCACTCGACTAATGTGGGGTGGCTCGAGGGGCGAAACCTAACGGGCTCGGTGCAGAGCATATAGACGGAACGATTTATAATAGTCAAAACTTAAAATTTAATTGTGTTTATTGTCAATTAGCTGCTACTCGCGGTTTCACCCGTGCGGAAATATTAGTTTTTATGGTTTTTATATATTTGCGTGGAACCCTAATTCTTTTTCTAAGATAAAAGTAACCTAATTTACTCCTTGTAACATCAGCTATCTGCCAGTGAAAGTCCTGTCATAATCGTCCCAGCCGTTTCGGAGATTACCCGGAACAAACAGACAGACAGACAGACAAAAATGTTAAAAATGTTTTTTTTTTATTGGTTCCATATACTTTCATATGAATTTGGTAAAAAGCTGTTATTTTGATATTATAAACAGACACTTCAATTTTATTTATTTGTATAAACACAATTGAACCTGGCAAACTAATTCTAAGCGCGAATAAATAGATATTTTCTAGGCAAGCGTGTTTCATTGTCAATCACATCACCGCTTACCAACAGTTGGAGTCAGAGGTCAAACGCAAGCCTATTCTATATTATCAACTGGCCATTTATTATACAGGATCATTATAATTCTCAAACAAATCGTTTAAAATTGTAAAGGTAATTTAAATTTTCACAATCCATTCAAAAGTGCACAAGAAAAGAAAACTCCTTTTTGATTCTAACTATGGTCCTAAACAGTCTCACTGAAAACTATTCGGTGATGTAATTTTTCTTTATAGTTTTAATCGTCTTATTTTAATAAATTATTAAAATAACATATTGCCAAAACGGGAACAAATCAGTACCTATTTTTGGGTATACAATTTTGAACACCAGAATTTGATTACTGCTTAATAATGACAAAGTATAATTGCGTAAAACTACTGAATTATTTAACAGTGAAAATGAATGTAAAATATAAAAGTTGATGAAACGAAAAAATACAGGGATGGAGAAATTGGCGTTCACTTAAGTTACGGATTGGTAGGTTTCGACACTTTCGGCCCACATAGGGGTCTGGATTTAGACAAGTTGTAGGCTTTATAATTTGTCTATTTTAGTTCGATTTGTTATCAAGCAAATTAATTTAATTGAAACATTATATCAGATTAGTTTATTAATTTTAGATTACTGTACGACAACCCCTCCTCCTCGTCGTCGTCTCCTTACCGAACGACATCGAAGCTTAATGGACTCAACCGAATTTCATGATATCATTATCATGAAATTTGATTTGTATAGAACCTGATATACTTACTGTAGTGAAATTGTAAACCAACACGTTGAACTACACTGTGGTAACTTTGAACTGTTAAATGCAATTTTGATTGTGATACACCTATACGCCTGCACTTCAACCCAACATGGAAAGCTATTTCCCCGCACCGCGTTTATTACCTCAGGGGTATCGGGAATGAACTTAAAAATCTAATGAACTTAAAAAATCAAAGTAACTCATTCGTGTAAATTCAGTAGGTATTTTAAGAATAGTTTCAAAGTAAATTACAATTTTAAACAACTACTAACGGTTTTTTTAAATATTTTATTTGTCGATGTTTCGATCCCTTTACAGTAGGTAGTTATGTTCAATATTTAATAAAGTGTCAATGCGTTATAATCGTGAAAATCTACGAAATTACTAATGCTATTTATATACCTTCTCCACTGTAATCGCGCACACGTGTATGTTTCATAATACATAATATTAATTTCTTCTATGAATATCGGCAAAGCCCAATTTTGCTGTTAAATACGTTTTTTTTTCTTTTGACCAGTTATTTTCGTTCTTTAGTACGTTTTTTTTATTTTGAGGAGCATTTTATGAGATATTTTCGTTCTTCGAAACAAAATTCTTCTTTTTTTTCTTTCGCCGCAAGCTAAAGCACATTACATATTTCGTTCCTTGTCCTCACCAACATTTAAACAGAATAATAATAAAAAAAAATGTTAAACATCTCCAACCGTTTTAATCTAAATAAAACGCAAGCACAAATTCCATCTCTAAACGAACGACCTCGTACAATAGTTACAACGCAAGAAGACCTATAAATCCTTCACTATTTAAATTTTAACCACAGAGGATTAACCGTATATATAAAATCCGTATACACTACCGAACCACGCCGCTCCATTTGCGTATATAAATAATTAATAGGGCTGGCAACACAGTTTCAAGTTACGCGATCTGTATCGCCGAAGGCGGATCACACACGAGAGAAACGTTTACAAGCGTGTACTTTAATCCAGTTTTACTATCGTGTTTTGTATGGGGATAATGCATGCTTTTTTGATGTTATATTTCCGACGTGCTCAACTCCCCAATAACCTACCCCCCAGCAGTGAGGCCGAAGAGACTTTAAAATCCCAAGGGCCCCCCACTATGTAAGTTGGTGGTCCCTATTCGTAGGGAGGTTAGTATAGAAACGTTGGAAATATACCATTTTTAAAAGGACGGTAGTAAAGCAACCGTTGATTTGTAGGTCTGAGTGTCTGACGGTATCTGTCTGGGTTGGTACCACCACTTTGCTCGTGAAGTCTGCTGCCAAGCATGAGATGTAAAAAAAACGCTCGCTTCCCTTCGATCGGTAATAATCTTCCGCCAAACATCGGTTTGCTACAGTAACCATAGTCAAAAAGTCTATTCTTGATTTAGCTTCAAAGTCGAGCGTATCTACTGAGCGTTAAAACGCCCCATACAAATTGGACAGAACATCTGACGTCACTTGTTCAACGCGGGCCATAAAGCTGTACTAAAAACCTGCATTTTGTTGGTTTGGCCGTGAAAAACTATCTTATATTTTTTTTTCTTTGAAATGTAATAAATCTGCTATTATCATTTAAATTACTATTGGATGATGAGAAAAAAATCGTTGAATTCGCTAAACTTTTAGATGCAGTTATCTTTGTGGAAATAATGTACTTTTTGTTAATTTAATTTTTATTGTGTTAATGTGATGTCCTTAAACCAGTACAACAACAGTAATTATGTATTTTGTGTTTCATGCAACATCCCTATTGTTATAGGTATTCTATAGTAAAAGAGCTAGAATGTTTGAAATTTATATAAGTATTTGTGGTAAAGTCATGGTGGTTCATGGTAATTATGGAGACATAAGTCAATTCCATATATTTTTTATCTTCTCTACTATCGATAACGATTGTAAAATTTGACTTTGTTCCTAGAACAGAAGTTAAAAGCTTACTTATCTATATTCTATAAATACAACTAAATAAATTTGAAGTGTCTGTTTGTAATATCAAAATAACAGCTTTTTACTAAAATATGAAAGTATATACGGGACCTACACCAAAACAGCCATTTTTACAATTTTTGTCTGTCTGTCTGTTTGTTCCGGGTAATCTCCGAAACGGCTAAGCCGATTTTGACCGGACTTTCACTGGCAGATAGCTGATGTTAAAAGGAGTAACATAGGTTACTTATGTTTTGGAAAAAGAATTAGGGTTCCGCGCAAAAAAATAAAAACCATGAATTCCAATATCTCCGCGCGGGTGAAACCGCGGGGCAGCAGCTAGTCATTATTATAAAAAAAAAACGGTATGACGCATAGACGCACAATTTTGTGACAACATTCGCATATAACGTAAGCGACTGCGTCACAACACTGAAAATCAGACGGTTCTTTTAATACGACATTACTTTAGCTCTTTACTGTGCTACAAAAAGCACATTTACATACAGGGTATTACTGAAGACAACTTTAGTATACCCATTTCATATTACATCTCCGCTTCAGTGGGAGTTCCCCATATTTTATTTCCTTGTAAACGCGCAACGGAGCGGATTTTTAGAGATATTCACGTTTGGATAGTGGGTTTTTTTGTTTTATTCGGCAGGAATACGTTATTGGGCGAGGATTTGAAAGAATAAGTAATTCTTTAGTGGTAACTATTCCAGTTGTGATGGATGAACCGTGATTTATGCTGCTCTAGTAAAAAAGGTAGATAAAAGAGATTTGTAACAAAAACTTTTCGGATTTTATGACTACTTTACTTAAATTTAAATAGAAAAAGATGAGATGATTTATCGTGTTATAAAAATGCTCAAAACGGAGACCATTTTTACGCATCGAATGAAATATTTTATTCATGCACATTATAGAAGTTACGAGAGAAATACGTTTAAGTTTTTACCTTAAAAGAACCTTTAAAGAGGTTTATTGAAGCAATTTTCATACTAAGTGAATTTCTTTGACTCCACGTTATGTCTAGAGGAATAAATTTGACGGATCTTCTTTGAGTACAGATAATACTAGGTCTTACGGCGAGGCCACAGCACTGCGTCAATATCTGTAGTAGCATAAATAAAATATTTGCTTTGTGTCACCTTATCGAATTGCGACGTCGTTTTTGTGATGTGTTGTCACACTACAGTGTAGTGGACACGCTTTTACCTGTTACCTGGTTATTTTAACAGCATCACTGTTACATCTCAATGTAACAGTGATGCTGTTAAAATAACGAGTAAACTTTGCTATTAAAAACTCACATCGTAGACACAATATAACCATAAACACTTTCTTACTCATATCCCTGCACTAGGATTCGTAGGTGGCATGGCAACGTATAATAGATATTGTTAGTGGGAGGACTAACTCTTCTGCGAGTGTCCGTCTGTGTTGTTACCACCGCTTTGCTCGTGAAGTCTGCCGCCAAGCATTAGTGTGCAAGCATTACTGTGTTCCGGTTTGATGAGCAGAGTGCCCAATGAAATTACTGGGCTTATGAGACTTAATACCTAATGTCTCAGGGTAACGAGCGCACTGCAGTGCCGCACAAGCCTTTGTGTTTTAAAGTTCTGGGTGGCACTGCAATTGTTATGGGACGGCGTTATGCTTACCATCAGGCAAACGACCAGATCGTCTCGTTACCAAATAACATAAAAAAAATATTTTATGTTCTAGCCAAATAATTAGGCTAATAATTTAAATAGAACTTAAACTTCTAGATCAATATTTAAGAATGTATGCAATAACACTTTTCTTACAGTGTCTATTAAAGCGAAGGCACTCTGTTCATGTGTTCTTTAAGGATAGCTTGTCGACAGATTTTTAATTTGTGTGTGGTAATTAGCCAGGTGAGTACCGTAAAAGTATCGTACCATCATGCTATGGTTTGTCGCAAAGCGTTCATTTGACCAAATCTACACCAATTCGAACCACTGACCTACAGATTTTCGGCTTACCTCGCTACCACTTCGCTTAGTAATCGCTTAGTAAAGTATATAAGGGCTGTTCTTTTGGTATTCCCCTGACAGCAGGCGCCACCGTGTGGAGGATCAAAGATTGCCCCCTAGACCACCCAGTCCAAGGTCACCTCCGAATATTCCCTAGTGGCTGATCCTTTTAAAATGGACATTAATTTTCATCCTCAACTTGGTGGAGATTTATCTGTCTTAAAGTGTACCTTACGGCACTATTTGTGCTCCTCACAGATATTTCTATAGTGCTACTACATAAAAAGATCTGAAGCGTTATTAGATATACCGTTTTCCGAATGAGGTCCAAGACGTCGATATGCACACTGGCCCCATTTGCCGTATAAGAACTTATCTATTATTTTATTTAAGTTCAGCGTTGTAAGTTTGTATGTATCATTGTGAAGGTTTTGGCTGATGGTGCTGTAAGTTTGCAATTCATTGTTTAATAAATAAATACACCAAGACCTTATAGATTGGGCAAGTCCCTCAGAACAGCGTGAAAAAAAAGAGTAGAAGACCATCATGACATGAAATGGCTCTGTGGCTAAATGACGGGTCTATGGCTAAGTTGGTAGTAACCCTGCCTGCAATGCGAGGATCCCCGGAGTTCAATTCACGGCCGGAGTAGGCTTTGTATGGTGATCACAAAGTTTGTTATCGGGTCTTGGATGTTTGTGTTGTGTATCTGTGTGTGACCAAGGCACCTGCGACACAGTGAATCCTTGAATCCTGGAGTAGGGGTACGAGTACATAAGCGTCAAAAAATCTAGAATCTTAAGGAAAACTCAAGAAGCAAAAGCCACTGACCTCCACTGGTTATAGAAGCGGTGGTCGCCACGCAGAAGCAGAGTGACAGTAGCGACAGCAGCATCTTCGTCATCGCGACGCAAATCCAGTGCATCGTCACGCGTCACATCGTCCAAGGGTGGACATCATTTCGTCCTCGCCCGGGAAGTTTTTGGCATCGTGACTGGTTATTCTGTAACAAAGGAGATTAAGTTATAACATGAATTAAAGTTAGCTGAATGAAAAAGTTTCAGGTGTCTTCTATCTTAGTCATTCATCAGCTAGCTCACGTTCTTTCTCTTTCAAACTTTCAAAGAGCCTGTTGGATGCGCTATGTGGTACCATTTTTTTTATAGTTATGGGTGTCAAACAAGCATCTCATCCCATCTTATCTTAAGTCACCGTCGGTTATGTACCATACCAGAGACATTGTCAAGGCGTTGCCTCCTCTTCTCTGAAAGGTGTCTCTTCACCCTTCTCTTAAAATAGTCCAAATTGTACTTGTGAGAGAAAACCTCAGGCAGAAGGGCATTCTAGATCTTACAGATACGTGGAAGAACCCATAAATCATATATTATGAGAAACCATACAGAATTTTTGTTTAAACTCGATAAATATCGAGTGCTCAATGCTTAGCGTTTCACCGCTATCTTATCCTAAGTGGTGATATAGTCAAAGGTAAACAAAGGAAAACATGATAAGTCTGGACTGGACTGGCTCTCGAGGGCGGCTGCTGAAACACAAAGGGTCTTTGAGACATATTTTTAACTTGAAGGCGTTTGCTAGCCAGGCGAGCGCAAATACCCTTCTATGATTGCAGCATGATGTGTTCCTTGACGGAAAACCTTTGCTAAGTAGAACTCAACCTTTCAATTTATCACCTCTATCATCACTGAGCCATAATCGTTCATCGTCTTCAAAAGTTGTAATATTGGAATAGCATGTTGCTAATCCACGTCTGGAACTGTTGCATTTTACGTAACCAGTCTAAAACACCAATTTATTTGAAGCTTTGCACAAGCTGTGTATACAAGTGTGTATATTTCATAATTAACTTTAACATCCCATTTTCTATACTCAAAAGGCCAATATATTTTCACTTCGCATGTTTTCCTCAAATTCCAGGAAAACTTCCACACGAAACCGACATATTATATAATCTATAGAAACATAAATTATGAGAACGGCTCAGAGGGATATAGAAAACAAGGCATCCAAATATATTCGGTGACGTGCCACAACGTCGTACGTCAATTTGTCATCGTTAAGCCCGCACTTAAAACAAAAGTGGTGCTGGAGTGTACACAGCCAACGGCAAAGTTTACGCTTACACTGTTCAAACGTAATAAAATTAAACAATGTTAGCAAAGCAAATAATTCTGTTGTTTGGAGATTTACTTGTTTTAATTTTCCTTCCGGGAAGATTGTCGTTTCAACTCCCTGTTTTATTCAGTTACAATATTTAAAAGCTTAGGGGCATTTTCTACCGCCCGCCTGGCTAGCTTTCAACTTCTTAAGATAAAACCTGTCGCCAAACACTATCCGTGTGTTCCAGTAAAATCTGGCCAGGGTCCAGTAATTGTAAAGTAGTGGTATGTTAATCTATACTTCGATGAAAATATCGCGATATATGAATATTCATACCTCATTTTTCAACCTTTAGGGGTGGTATTCTTTCATAATATTTGGGACCCCATATACATTTTATGATAGAATACCACCCCCACCTCGATAGTATACGCTTTCAAACAAAAAAAAGACCTTTCAAAACCGGTCCACAATTGACGGAAAAGGCGGTGAACGTACGTAAAAATACAAACAGTCGAGCATAGAACCAAAAATGCGTACAAATGTGGCCCACGTCACAGACCAGTTCATTTATGACAACGTGTTAAAGCACAAAATGTTTAAACATTAATTACGCTCATGAAATTGCGGTATGTATTATCCACAAGTCTGCATATTTACCCTCCTACCACACACACGAACCAAACCGGCAAGCAAAGTTTAATAACCGAACTTGGTGTACAAACTGTTCATATTGCGGGTGTCTCGAATGATAATTACGATTGGTATCTACTCTATCTCCGGGCATAACTGGGCATGCCCGATAACTGAGCATGCCCGGCGGTCGCTTCAAGTCGCGCGGTTCGGTAGCGTTCGACTTGACCCGATTGTGGGCATCGGTGAGATGCTTCTGATACCAAATTCTACCTACTTATGAACGTGTTCGTGTAATGTACATTTGTGATTGATAGTGAACAAAAATCATTGATCAATACAAATATTATTTACTAACGAAATGAATTAGTAATGAGTAAGTCTTACTTTAGGGTGACATTTATAAACAGTACTTTGACTTAACTAGAAAAAGAGCGACTAACATTTTCACATGATTGAAACGTAGTTGCTAGACTCTGGAGTAGGCATAATAATTCTAAATTTTATTGCTTTCCCACTTTTTTTAAAGTTAGGTATCGTTTGATTATTTTTTATTTACATTTCTTGATTATTTTAGCCTAAGAAAAAGAATCTATTTACATTATATTACGTGAAAGGGTTAACAAAACAATGTGGGCGTGCTCATTACTAATCATTTTGACACTGAACGTCGCCAGACTTAGCCCAAGGCTCCGATCTCTTAAATATTTAATGGGACTGTGAAATTGCCGAACAAAGTTGCGCGCAGGTCTGCCGCCCTCGTAAAACAATGAAACGTCCATTTGTACATTCGAAACAGAACATTACCTGCCCATAACATTATCGGTGCCATAAAGCTACCCGTTGTTCCAAATTCCTATAGCAAATGCTCGCAATTTACTTTATTGCATCGTCGTATCACGGCCAGAAAAGCTAGAACTGTCAGCGCGGCTGTATCTGCCCGTTTTCAGGTTTGTTTTTTCGAGCGTCTCGGGGCAGGGTAGGCCTGCTGAACTTGGCGGCTGGTATAGGTTTCGTGAGCTCGTTTCGCGACATTTTTTTCTGACCGAATTCGCTGCACGAGAACTCTATTTGTCAGACATGGCCCCCAGGGGGGGAGGGGCGAGGCGGCTGCAGAATCCCGCTGTGTATGATGGAAATGAGTCTGCGGGTGTCAGCATCAATTTCACCAATTTTACTCGACCCGTCTTCTCCCTTTCGAGTTGACGAATGATGCTAATAAATTCTGTTGTTCGAACGAGTTTTCTCGTTGAAAAGGATCTTGTACGTCGTTTGCTTATTATTATATTCGAGAGTCTATTTTTTATTTTCTGATGTTTCTAAACCATTACATTGGAAGTAGGCGGTGAGGCGAGGACCCACTGCTTTATTATATTTACTTGCTCTCATTACTTTTTCCGTTTGTTTATGGTCGAATATGGTTTTTAACTATTGACTTATCTATTGTTTTACGCTTCTTATACGGAGTGGAACGTCATAAAGTAAGCATTGTTCTTTTCAAGCAACGTTTTGCTGCGGTGAGTACCCACTTGGATCCTTGATCGATATATTTTGTTTACAATTGACCACTGATAACCGTCACTAACAGTAGCTCTAGGGAAGCTTTAAAATCTTGGCGCCAGGACTAGCCATGTGACCATATGTCCACAATGTAAAATAGGCACACTAAACAACATTCCTACAATACCATACTAAAATGACTTTGATTAACCCAAGGTGTTTCAACTAACAAAATATGGTATAAAATGTAGCTAATGATGTCAAATACTGACACGGGTAAAGTAGGGCCAAGATGTAAAACATTAAGTAAATTCCACCCCCTGCCAATTATATGTTCTCTGCCTGTGCAAAATGTTTATCAATATTGACTTTAATCGTGATAAGGGTTACAGACAAGTATAGAACTAAAATTTTGTCGGACATCCAAAACTATCTAGGTAAATCATCTACAAACTACTTAGCTTATTTTGGACATGCTAATGCCTAATACATCTTAAACGTCACATCTATATCAAAGCTTTATTTCAACATCTATCTATTCAGCTTGCCATATATTTGCTCAGCGGCCACCATTAGTTCCGGAATCGTCATTACAACGATTCCTGAACTAATTTGCAGATTGATCCTTTGTTGATTGTTGACCGTGTGATAGAAAGGCAAAGGCAAATCGAATAAATGAATGTGAGGCAAGATTAATAAACACTGAAGCTGGAACACACTGATAGCTTTTTGGTGACATGTTTTTTAAAATGAGACGCCTTTGTGGGTAAATCGGTTGGAATGTAGTAGTCCTACCTGCAGAGGGCCGAACCCAGGCCTACAACAGCTTTTCACTAAATGCATATGAATGTATATACGATACCTATAACAAAGCAGAATTTTTAAAATTTTGTCTTTCTGTCTGTTTGTTCCGGGTAATCTCCGAAACGGCTGGTCCGATTTTGACGGGACTTTCACTGGCAGCGGGATTTTGAAACGGGGTTGCTAGTTTAATTATTAAGAAAATAGTTGGATCACGTCCCCTAGTAGAATACGCAATATACGACTATGAATTTGAGAATCAATCGCCGCTATGAGCAAGCTATATTTTTTACAACCTTAAAAACCAAAAATAAATGTTCTTGGGTCTTGGATATTTTATTTGTGTTGTGTATTACGTATGTGGGTGTAAATGACTCAATGTCTTGCGATACAGATAATTGATAGACATTTTACAGTGAGAGTATGTAAGCGTTATAAACATGTATCGGATATATAGTTAGCTTATTACGCACATGGCCAAACCCGGATTGCTACGAGCCGCCAGCGGCACAATCGTCACTTGGCACCGACCGGCGGACTCTAAATCCTTAATTTAGTTCTATCAACTTGGATTTATTTATATATCTAGGAGTATATAATTACGATATTGGATTGCAAAGAGGTCGCTTGAGATGACAGAGCGTAATATCTTATTAATAAGGGTCATAATGAACTCTGTCTTTTTGATACTAAATAATAATAGTAAAATTTATTACAAGCCACACAGAAATCAATGTTGTACATAAAGCTTGTACCTAATATAATATGCCAAAAAGATTGATTTAGTTTATGAGGCTTTGTGAATGCACCAGAAGATGAGATCTCTGAATCTCCAACTAGGATAAACCTGTATGAACAGATTCAGTTTTTTCCGAAGCTTACGTTACAGCAAGGTTAAGTTAGTGATACAGTATTGTTTTCTAAACATGTGGTAAATAAATAAAGGTAAGTAGTTTTTCTGTTTCATCGTAACTTCTACTATAAAACTAATTACCAGCTTGTACTTTTTGTGACGTATTGGCAAGCGTTATACTTGATGTTTACTAATAATGTTGTTGAAGGACGACACTGTTAAAATGGGATCAGATATAAAACAGCATGGGCTACAAAAGAGAACTCTTTATAATTAAATTACTCTATATAGTTCCCTGTTCCACATATACATGAGGATGGGCAGCTCGTTATTTTTACGTTTCTAATAAGGGTATAGTCGCCACAGAAGGCTTTTGAGCAATTTTAGACTAAACCACTGATCACAGAAAAAAGGCCAAGCTAGGTACGTTTAATATGTAAATATCGTCACTGCATCACCGCTAACACTAAAAATGCCAACAAGTAAAGCACCACAATCCCCTCATCAAAAACCATTACACAACTAAAGAAAGTCACCTCAAAGAACAAACAACCTCAAGAAGTCATGTCCAACGCGTTAATGAAACTACGTTTGAAACAAGGGCCCTTCACTTAGCGGTGTCCTAGTGTTCATTAAAGGGTGGAGTGCCTCAAGGCGCCGTAATGGGGGCGGTCCCTTGTTATCTCATACGCCTTTGTTACACGTCTGTACTCCCCACCTGCATCGTTACGGCACAGTGGCATCGCCAGTGAGTGTAGTTTGCTGTTTGCTTCTGGCTCATTTGGGATACATAGTATCGAATGAAACTTCCCCTTTACGTCTTATTAGAAACGCTCTAGATATAAAGCAGTTTGTTATATAAGCTACATAATATCATTATTTGTTGTGACATGACTGCCCAAAAAGGAGTATAATTAATATATAAATATATATTTTAAAGTGTTTAGTGACTTTAGCGGGGATGTTCAAGTAAATATATACAACCCAAAAATGTCGCATCCAACAAGATTCGAACCTGCAT
Organism: Crocallis elinguaria; assembly: GCA_907269065.1. NCBI lineage: Eukaryota > Metazoa > Arthropoda > Insecta > Lepidoptera > Geometridae > Crocallis > Crocallis elinguaria. The sequence continues at coordinate 13,658,895 of OU026073.1, forward strand.
CTATTGGTAGTCTGTACCGGATGCCTTAATCAACAAACTAACTTGTAAGCCGAAAAAAACATCATCTCAAGAATTTCGCAGTCTACATCGGTCGCTCCCATAGCCTAGTGGTCGATGTTTTCAGGATTCATGTATATACATATTACATATACACCGTACGTATATCCAGCGTAATTTTTAAGTGCCTGAACAGATTTGGATGTTTGAGGTATCGTTACGTTAGATAGATCATCCCGAGTGACGCTAGCTAGCGCGGTCGTTTTTTTATTAATTATACATGTTAAACCCATTTATTTGCTGATATGTTTTGCATAAAACTAATGTCAGAATAAAGCCAAACAGCTTATTTCAATATTAATTGCAGGATTGAGCGAGTGAGGCCGAGCGGGAATCTATGCGACTTTCAATCTGATGCACTATAGTTCGAATGTCGACTCGGCCCGCACCAATGACTTAAATATCAAGTTATGTGCGGATTATTCACACTCGCTCTAAAACGGTGAAGGAAAACATCGTGAGGAACTCTCTCTCTCTCTCTCTCTCTCTCTCTCTCTCTCTCTCTCTCTCTCTCTCTCTCTCTCTCTATCTCTCTCTCCTAGACTTTTTATTAATAGTGTTGGACTCTGTCATCTAGAGAGTGAAAATATAATTATACTTCATTATGATCTCAAGCTCTAAGTCTGAGGCTGAGATTCAGAGTCGAATCTAAGCGTGGACTCACGCTTCCATACGTCAAAATTCTATACAGTTTTGACATATGGAAGCCAAAGTCTACGCTTAGAATCGTCTCTGAATCTTAGCCTTAGAATTACCTACTTGCTAAGCCTCTATTAGTTTTTAGTTCTTATTTTGTATTGTTAAGTAAGTACCTAATTTAAGTTTGCAACGCCCTCCTAACAGGGTGCATATGTTTACGCTTAGTATAAGTTGAATGTATGTGTGCAATAAATAAATAAATAAAGAAGGCCGGTATCCCAGCAGTGGGATCGTAATAGGCTGATAATGTAATGTAATTGCAGGATTGTGCTAAGCTAAAGACATTAAATATTTTGGCATTATTTAATGCTCGTCTGGCTTGGTCGCTCGTGTTTCAAGTAGCTGCTCTTGAGAGCCAGTTCTTATCACAGGCTTAGTGTATTTAGCTCCATCGACCACATCGACGACCAATGGATCGACCGGATCGGGTAGATAATGATCTATAGATTAAAAAAGCGGGAATACAAAGTACCGCAAAGGTCACTCAATAAACGATACACAGCATATCGCCTGTAAACTTGAACCTGCTAGTAAGCATACTACAATAAATGTACTTGTTTTGTCTCAGCGATAGTGCAAATAGAATCTGGAACTTTACTTACATAACCGTACATGTGATTACGTATGAATTGGGCCTATAGAGACTCCCCACTGTTAACTGTTAACTCTGTGGTAAAGGCCACGAATCCCGCATTGTGTGCACAATTAGTTTAACAGTTTTGAGTGTGAGTTTGTTTCAGTTTGTGATTCGATTCTGCAACGGCTGTTGGTTACGTTTGCTTGATATTTCGCTTTGTTTGTTCGCTTTGCTTGATATTTGTTTGTTCGGTACGGGTTAGGTGTAATGCTCAGGTGTGTTCCCTTGTTGACATTGTTTCTAGTGTTTGTGGACGTTGTAATGCGAGGGATGAGTGTTACATTTGGTTTTGTGAGTTTGGAATACGGAGTTAATTTTAAGACAGTAAAGGTCAGGTTCTATGTTGAAGGTTTGTTTGGTATAGTGCAAGCGGTTGCTTTAGTTTGTCTGCTTTTTATATTTAAAGGTTTATTGAAATAAGGAAGAGTTTATTTATTTATTTATTTAATTTAACAAAATCCACAGATCTTAAAGAAAAAGAACTTAATTAAACACAGCTTATAAAACTAACACCCAATTACGGATTTACTTTATATAGAAACGAATATTAAGAGCAGGTGTGTGCGTGTGTGTGTGTGTGTGTGTGTGTGTGTGTGTGTGTGTGTGTGTGTGTGTGTGCGTGTGCGTGTGTGTGTAATGTATAGGAATGTGTGAATGTAGTGTATGTATGTGTAGTAGCAATATTAAGAGTCTTTTATAATAATGTTCAAAACAGAACTCCTAAAGCGTGATTTAGACGTATTAAATAAGTCGATTGAGCTAAAATATTTATTAAAACTATTTTTGGTTCGATAGACTATAGAATTTGCAAGGTAGTTAGTATGTGTGCGCGGGAGGTGGAACAAAGACGTGTGCCTCGTGCGGTACGAGGGGGCTTGCAGCTGCAGGAATTGTTCCGTGAGTTCAGAGCTGTCTATTGCACTGTGGCAGACATTATGAAGGAATAACATTTCCAGGAGTCTTCGTCGATCTTTAAGCGATAAAATTTTATGAAATGAGCATGATTCTTCATAGTCAACGAATTTATGATAAGCACGGAAATTTAAATGTTTAAGAAATTTGGATTGAATTTTTTCAATATCTTGCGTATAAGTTACATACTGCGGGCTCCATACATTGCAGCAATACTCGAGAATACTCCTGACAAACGCAAAGTAAAGTACCTTGAGGCAACCGATGTCTGAGAACGGTCTACTGATCCTCAAAATAAAGCCTAGACTCTTGTAGGATCTACAGACTATTTCTGACATGTGTCCGTTAAAAGATAATTTATCATCTAGGAGAACTCCCAAGTCTTTAACTTGTTGCGTTTTCCTAATAGGGGTGTTAGAGATCTGATAGGTAAACACAATAGGCTTTTTCTTTCTAGTGAACGACATAAACATACATTTGGAGATATTGATGGTGATTCTATTTTCTGCGTAATAACGATTTAAATTATCTAAATCTTGTTGGAGTTTCATACAATCTAGTGAGTTTTTGATCCTATAATAAATTTTTGTATCGTCTGCGTACATAAGATAACTAGAAGATGTGAAACAACCACCAACATCATAAAGAAATGCTGCATAGAGTAGATGAGCTAAGATCGATCCCTGTGGAACGCCTGAGGGGATGTCCACGAAATCAGACCGGTGTCCACCCACAACTACAGCCTGGCAGCGATTACGGAGGTAGGACTCAGTCCATCTTAAGAGATCACCACAGATGCCTAGTTCATGCAGCTTGCGGAGCAAGATATCATGATCCACACGATCAAAGGCCTTTTCAAAATCCGTGTAAATGACATAACATGTTATTAAGTAAATAACGGTAGAAAATACAAATATTGGGCATCAGCTAGTTTTTATTTAACGCCAGCCACAATTACGTGAAAATTTTGATTATATTAGTATTTTTTATGTGCAAAGTCAATCTTATCTCTTATATTATTTTCAAATAAAAGTTTTCACGAGAGAAAGAAAGAATTGGGGAGAGCTATTAATAAGTATGATATAATTTACTGAAACAAGACCAAATCTGCTGAAATACAGTATTACTAGGATAATCCTCCCCTTCTACACACAAAATATCCAGAAGTCCAAATTGATCATAAACCCTGTTAATAATTCTGTTACGACAAAGGCCCTCCGTTATAGACATAACGATGGATAAGGCCGCTCAACCAAAATATTAACTTGGTCGTAATCCTGCCTTCACGTCTTAGATATTTCGATAGATTAATACGTAAATTGAATACGAAAATGCTTCCTGTGTCTCTGAACAAGGACTTTCCATCGTTAAACCTAACGACTTCCAGCACTTCCATGTCAACAATAATTATCAGCTGTTGAATTAACCAGCCATAAATCTTTTAGTGTAAATTGTGTAAGATTATGCATTATATTACTAAATTGTGTGAATGAATTAAATGAGAAACCTTTTATACTATTTGCTTATATTGCTACAAAAAGCATATTATTATTCAGTTATAGAAATTTGGGCAAAATCTTAATTTTATTAGTTTCTTAGTACTTTACTACGAGTATAATTTTGTATTTTTATTAATTTATTTCTGATATTTTTTTATGTTTGGGAATATTACGTTATTATTTATTTTTATTACTTTGTTTATGTAAATGACCTTTCTACTAATAACCTGTTTTGACAATTCAATATTGTACGTAATGTTTGCATTTGAAATACTTGATTATTAAATCATAGTATTCAATAATCTCAGATTTATTGGGCTCAGGGCTAAATATTGATTAGTGCCAGAATGTGTTTTATTATCGGTTCTACTCGTATTATCACATATGTCCATTACAATTTGAATAATTATAACCCAAAGAAATTTTATTGACAACTCCTTGGCTAAGTCGATAGTAACCCAGTCTGCATTGTGAGGGTCTCTGGGTTCTATCTCCAGCCATGGCAAACTATGTGTGAGGTGTATACATTTTTTTCAAGTAGTAGGTGTTTGTGTGGCATAACTGTGTTCGATACCATCTGCGACACCCCTCTGCTTGTAAATATTTTTTTTCTCGCTTACATTCTTAACGCCATTTAATTTTATGGACCACGTAGCCGTAACTACAAAGAAGCAATATAAATACTATGTTTTGTCTTTTGCCTTTATAATGATTACTCAATCGAAAAATACAAAATATGGAGTATCTCCACACAACGTTCGTTAGTAAAGGCCTTCTATTCTAAATTCAGATTTTACGAGTGAGAGAGATGTTAGACCCCTGTCTCAGGTCTAAATCTGCACATCTCCGAGCTATTACGGAGGCTAACAAAATGTAGTAGATGGTACTACATCTGTATGCCAAGAAAATTACACGGACTAAAATACAAGCGGCTCCAAATTACAACTTTCCGCTTTAGTTCATGTATTTCTTGGACGTTTTCTTCCTGGGCTGAGGATATTACATTTTTCTTTGAAATTAATGAATTTCAATGGATGTAAAGATTCTTGGAACTGAATTTCAGTGTTTGAATAGGTTTCATCCGATTTAACTGCGATAGGAAAAAGAAACAAAAATAATGGTTATAGCTATAGAAGAAATATTTCGACAAAATAAATAATAATTGATTTGTTTGTACTGATAACTACAGCTACTACCAATTTATACATATAGTAATATTACGTACACATTTATAGTCCAAAAATTTCACGGCCGTCGCGATTTCAACCCTTCTGTAAAGCGTTTGTATGTAGCTAAATTTTTGAGATAATTTTACACAAATATCCCGTGACTGTGTGTTGACGCTGTGTGTTTCACTTTAACAATATTAATAAATTCATTAGTAGAACTACATTTTGACAACTTAATCTTGGATAACAGATGGACGAGATTGTTCATTTTGGCCTTTAGGCAGGTAGAAAACTTTGGACTGGGAAAATTCTGTTTGACCTTCATAACTTTGCCTAGTCTTTATTTGGAGCGGTTTGACCTTTAACCATTTACATAATAGTATTGAATGTAGTAATATTAAACCACTGAAGCTTCTTGGTTGGATCCCGTTCTCCTCGGGGACTGCTTCATTGCTAGAGAAAATAGATAAAAGTCTCATAGTAAGTCAGCATTGACTTTGAAGAGATAACGGCTCAGATTGCTCGCCCATCCGTATTTTGAGGGCAATTGGGATGTTGTATGAAACACAAAATACATAATTTCTGTCATTATACAGTTTTAAGAAGATTACATTAACACAATAAAAATGAAATTCACAAAAAATATACAATTTCCACAAAGATCATCTAAAAGTTTCCCAAATTGAACTTTTTTTATCATCCATGAGTAATTTAAATGATACCAAGAGATTCTTTACATTTTAATGAATAAAAAAATCTATTACAATTGTATACTTAAAAGCAGTTTTTCACGGCCAAATCGACAAAATACATGTTTTTATTACAGCTTTACGGCCCACGTAGAACAAGTGACGTCAGATGATCTGCTCAATATGTGTGGAGCGTTTTAGCGCTCAATTGATACGCCCGACGTTGACTCTCATTTTTGACATTTCTAGCGTTCGATTTCCAGGTTTTTCGATATAGACATTTGATTCTCATGAGAAATGGAATTGATTGACATCATAAAAAATGAGTCAACATCCCTATTCTACAATGAGCTTGAGGTCATTTTTAGTTCATCTGGATAGCAAACACAAACAATTGTAAAAACATCTTAACGCACTTATCAGTGTATTTCGGTAACCGCAATGAAGAGGCAGTCTCCATATTAACGTGTTTACCAAGTTCAGACAATTGCAACTACAGATCAGAGGAGATCGTGTGCAGCGCATGATAGTGATTATGATTCTGACATCATAGATTCATCTTTTTTAAAACGTGTATTTATTAAAAAAAAGTGTTATCAAGCGAGCTGATACATTCTTATTTATCTGAAAGCATACAAAACACTTTTTGAACACAGCAGAAAGAGAGAATACATAATATTTTTAAACACATGCACGTTCACGATGAATAAATCCACAGGCGTTCGTAAATCCATCAGTGTTCCATACATTTAACATCTGTTTCCATTCCATTGGCCGCTGCAAAGAGCATTATTTCCATTGGACGCGGCCGAGCATCCACGAACGATAAAATAAATAATTTTCCACCGATGATAGAACCTCCATGTCAATAATTTATTATTTTCGTTTCCTTTTAAAGCGATGCCATTAGCGCCCGCTGAGTGCTCCCTTCTTGGCTCGAATATTCCAACCGAAAAGGGAATTTTCTAGAACACTGTTAACGTGAGAATGTCTAAATTTTTATCTCGCTCAAATCGGGGCTTTTGCAAATGGCGCTTATCAAATTTCGCGCGGGGTAAATGTGTGTTTGATTTGTTTTCAAATTATCGCTTTAGATTTCATAGCTTAAGTGCCATTTCATTGTTTTTGTCTTTTATGTTGGCAAAATGTTTTGTTTCTTGTAAGTTCATCGTGCAAAATGTCTTAAGAGTAGGAAACTCTTTGAACTTATCTCCAACAGCAGCCTCCGGTCTCGCGGAATAATCGTCAGCAATTTTGTCTATTGCATTACCGGTGTTCGACAAAAGAAAATCCAAAGTGGCCTTAATGAGTGCCTACACAAAGGCGATCGAGTGGTGGAATGAAAAGGTCGTGGGGCCGTTACGTTCTGTAGTGCTTCTTATAAAACGTCGATTGCCTTTCGACCGGGCCATTGTACTAAACCCTAAAACGACCCGGGGTAGTCCCAGCCGACAGTAGTGCGTGGAACCATTATCGCTGCCTCTTTTTGTCCCGGCCCCTTTCCAAGACAGATACGAACGGGTAATAATTGAAGCTTAAACCTTTTTATGTTATTGTCATTTTGGATTTTAATGCGATTTGCCTTTTCACTGTCCCTTTGATTTCGTTTTGCGACTAGTTAAGTTGTTTCTGTTTGAAATGGAATTCTAATTGACGTGGGCTTTTTAAAATAAAGTATTGGATTTGAAAACGTTACCAAGCAATTCTGGATGGCATTTTCTATATCAGAAACCTGTTTTAATATCCGGTATGCATATTGTATTCCATAAGGACTTCTCGATGAAGCTTTCTCTCGAAGTAATAACAAAGCCATCGCCTCATCTCCTGATAATGCCTCAAAGTAAAATTGAAAAGAACAGCAAGATGTCCAATGAACAAAAATATCTGGCCGAGGACAAAAGCACTGATTCAAAAGTCACCACAGGCCGCGAGCGGGCCCCGGGTCTCGACAATCAAATGGAAATGAATAGACATCAAGCCATCTTTATCTAAAAAAAGATCAACAAAACGAATTTCGAAATCTCGTCGCCGTATCTCGTCCGTTTGTAAATGAACTAAGATCTGTGCCGGGATTAAAGAAATCCGAGGATATTTTGAAAGCCATTTTAGAGGACGCGACGTCAAAAAGCTGGAGCATTTCTATGCAGGCTCTCGTATATATTCTTTTTTATATTTCCGGCTATGACTTTTACGAGGTAGGTTCGGATGCGGTTTCTGCATGGGTCGAAAATACTTGCCTTTTCTAGCTTGTTTTGAACAATTTTCAACAAGTTTGTTAACAATTGCGCATAATATTAACGTTGAAGTATGGTCAGTAAACAGGAATTAACGCTGTGATGACTTTTCATACCCACATATAAAAAGTTTTAGAATGTTTTATTTTAATTCATAAAAAAATACATACACAAATATCATTTAAAATAAAATCACATCTACAAAAACGATCTCTCCGACGAGGTGATGATATACAGTCGTTGACCCCACGAACAAATTACGGTAAGAAAAATGTTATGTACGAAGGAGCGCAGCTATATAATAAATTACCAAACAGCATTAAAAGTACCAAATCGTTCCTGATATTTAAAAAGAAGTTGAAACTCCACATTTTAAAGGACTTCACGCAGTTTTGATCGAAACAAATGCTATTAGAGTTAAAGTTCTGATAGCATTTTGATTGCGATCGTAACATGATACGTAATAGAATCTGTTTGTGTTTTGTGTAAAGCCAATGTTTTTAGAAGCCTACCGTCACATACCGTGCACTCACTATTTAAGTTAATTTAAGTTTATTTTGTATTTCTCTTACAAGTGAATTTTATTCTTTTAGAGAAATAACCGTAATTCATACGCTTTTTTCAGTGGTGAAAAATAGACTCCCCGTAGACCATGTCACCATGTTAATATGTTTAAGAATATTAAATATATTATGTTTAAAGTTGATAATTTCATTCTACTTTCCTACATGAAGTAAGATACATAGTATAGGGTTACGGTTAAGTGATGACGTGATCAAATGTGGCGCTGTACGCCCACAGAATATATTAGAGTAAGTGCTGGCCTGCAATGTTGTCATTGAGAGACGCTCGACCGCAGACTCCAAAAAGTTTTCACCACCTACAGTGACATCACTGGAACAGCTGTGCCAGCAACCCAAGGTCACGCTTCGTTATTTAAATAAGATGGAATGGCTTGGGTAGATACTGAAAGGGAGAAATGAACAATACACTGCAAGCGAGACGTCAGTGCAGGACGTAAGTCCTGCACTGACCGTTATTTAAGTGGAGGCCGTAAGGCCTCCACTTAAATAAGAATAAGAAGAAATGTGAACACGCGAGACCTAGAATATAGGAACAGAAGTAGCTCTTAGTAGCGATGAGCGTTGAATCAACAGTTAACTTTGGCAGGAGATCAACTCCTGTAAAAGTTAACAATAACTGTTTAAAAATCAATTAGTTGAATTCGTCAACGACGTTTACGAGTTTAACTCGTTTAAAAAACAACTGAATTCGAGAGAGAACGAGAACGCAACGAACAAATTGCACAACGTCGAGCTGCAGCAATAAGCGAGTCAATGCACCACGAAAACGAAAATAATAATCTAATGTGTAATGCCAGCGTGTTTTATTCCGAAGCACAACAGGAAAATAATAATCATTTTGCCCTTCTCACATTTTTCTCATGTTTACGGCGGCATGTGGGAATAATGGCTGCACCTCGTTATCCGGGAGGGATGAAGGTAAAATTAATATACGACTTAATAACGGTTGCATTACTCTGCGGTCGGGAAGTCGGGACGTTATGGGACGGACGGCGCGAAATGTGGGAAGTCGAGGCGAAATGTGGCAAGCAGGAATAGTGTGTGCGAAACACGGGGACCGTGGAGGGTGATTTGTGATGGAGAGTATTTGAGAGTTGCTTTGTAGTTACTAGGCCGTTAAGGTTCCTCTGATTTGTGTTTAATTAATCAAACTTACTACCTTAGCAATGGTGGAACGATGATGGTTCAGTGGTAGTAAAGTAACCTGCCAATATGTTGGGTTATGGTTCGCGTCAATAAACTTGAGCTTTTATTCAAGGAAAATATTGTGATGTAACATACAGCATGATATTAGGGCATTTCCTAGTGCTCTTTCTGTAGTGGAAAATCTATTGTCGAGCACCACTTCGATGTGTTCCGACAGCTGCACTTGATTTAGATTCAGATTTACTAAAAAACACCGCCTTTCACCTCAATTCGTTAATTTTTACAACAACAACGATCACATACCACCTTAAGGAGTACTAAGGGTATAGTACTCCTTAAGGTGGTTCGATTTTCATACTAACTAAATATTTTTCCATTTATTGGCGAAGGAGTATAATTTTTGTTGGCTTTTATATTTAATAAATAAATAAATAAACGCTTACACTCATACCCCCACACTAGGATTCCCTATGTCGCAGGTGGCATGGACACATACAGATATTACACATCCAAGACCCAAGAACAAACTTTATGCTTACACAAAATCTGCCCCGGCCGGGAATCGAACCCGGGACCCCTCGCTTTGCAGGCAGGGTTACTACCAACATAGCTACGGAGTTGTCGGATATTGGTCTTTATTTGCTGCAAATCATATTTAGTTGAAGAAAACATTGGTTTAATAGTGAAAATAATATTGAAATTGAATTATGTTATTTTCACTATTAAACCACTATTTTTTTAAATATTTATATCTAGGGAATGACCATGGTCCGACAACACCTAGAGACACAGAACAAACACTTGCGCTTTTACTTTAGGTGTATTAATATGATTCCACTGCGGGTATCGAAATCGCAAGCTTGAGGTTACATAGGTATTCCTGTTTTGTGATAAGCGCACGGGTAGGGTAATTCTTTTCTAAAGCACGCGACGACCAAAAATGATAAAATAACAATCATTATAATTATCTAAGCTACCACGCCGTTGAGATTCACTCTAACTCTTGAAATTGTCTCAAAATTGTCTCCTTCCAGTAAGTATTTCTAGAGACACTTGACCCGAATAATTTCACTTAGTCCATTACATAGCCCCATTTTCTTTTATCAAAAGCAAGCAAGTCGAGCTTCCCCGCGGATACAATGCTAAGTTAAATTTATGTTGTTTTCCATGGGCTTAGCGGGTGATTCCGACTTTAATTTTTTAACGTTACGTCGTGAACTCAGTAAAATGGAGCGGTTTATATTCTAAAGGATTTTAATGAAAGAATGCAAATAGATATTTTTTACTTGGTTGACATTGTTGTTGGAGAATTTTTGAAGGACCCTAATTTTGTTTTCACTTTTTGATGCTTCTATTTTGTGGCACGAATTGGTCGTTGAAATTGTTGAATAAGAAGAAGTGTATAACGATGTTATCCTTCACTGAAAAACGCAATCTCAATAAAGTACTCAAACCGTCAATCTATACAGATTGGCGGATAGCATCACTAACGCTGAGATGTCATCACCTTATGCAGACCATGGACGCTTATGTAAACGTAGGTACGTTTGCTTGTCAGAATAACAACGCTTTTGCGTCAAGCGCGGATTTCGTGATACTCTAAATGTGCGCTTGACGTAAAAGCTTTGTTATTCTGACAAGCAAACGTACGTTTGCATAAGCGTCTACACTGCCCCTTAAGTATGCCTATTTAGGTTGTTATTCGGGTGAGTAAGCTGTTTGATCCAAAATTACGCTTACTTTGCACATATGTCGTTTTAATTACAGTCTGCAAATCTCAACGAAGCGAATCGAATATTATTTTCATAGAGCTGAAATTGACAAACAAACTAGCGAAAATTCAAATACCTAACTTGAAATCAAATACTCAGCTACAAGCCTTTACTTAGTTATATAGAATCAATAAAAGTGTGTTCCAATTTAGGGAGACGTTACAAAAAACTGAAATATTAGATAGGTTAGTACCTAATTATCAATACAAGTAAATAAAATTGAAGTGTCTGTTTGTAATGTCAAAATAACAACTTTTTACTAAATGCATATGAAAGTATATACGGTACCTGTAACAAACCAAAAATTTTTCATGTATTTAATTTATGCTAAATTTTATTCCTTGGTTCGATTCACTCAAAACTCAGTACAATTAAACTTTAAAATATAAATAGTAAAACACACATTTTATTATTTTTTTATACTACCCCTAGGGGGTGTGGTATCTAGACTAGTCCAGACTTCCAGATTAATATTAGATATAAATGCAAAAATGTGTTTGTGTGTTTGTTGGGGTAGCAATAGACAGCTGCTGTCGTGTACAGTCTCGAAAAAAGTCCGAGCTCAGCTAAATGCCGTGGACACACCCACAGCGTTAATTTTCAGTCCTGACCTACAAGTTACCACAGATTTGCTCATGAAGTCTGCCATCAAGGAGTAATATGCAAGCTTTACTGTATTAAGGTTTGATGAGTACTTACAGTAGTATGTGAAATAATTGGGCTTATGAGACTTAATACTTGAGATCTCATGGTAACGAGTGCACTGTATTGCCGCGCAGGCCTTTGTGTTGCAAAGTTCTGCGTGGCACTGCAATTGCTATTGACTGGCGTTATGATTTGCCTGTTGTAAACGACCTGCTTGTCTTGTTATCCAATACTATAAAAAAACATATAAAACCAATCTCATCTTAAAAAAATTATATTGCTTATAGCACCTAGTTCAAGCTTGTTGTAGAAGCCCCACATATTATTATACAACTCAGTTTGATACCAACTTCTCAACTGAACAAATAATTCAAACTGTCTAGTCATCTATTATATATTCCAAATTCGTACCCCAAAATATCGTACCGCTTCGTAAGCTTGAAATTCAATCACACGGCGCAAATTATACGTCAACAAAAAACAATCTGGGATTTCGATTTTCAGCGCGAAATTATGTGGAGCTTTCAGCAAACAAAGTTAGGTGTTCAGTAGTTGCTTGGGTATTATGTATTTTGACGATAAGTATCTAGTGGGAGCGATGCTAAGTTTTAGAGTAGCTTAATCTATATCTACAAATCTACAAATAAATAAAATTGAAGTGTCTGTTTGTAATATCAAAATAGCAGCTTTTTACCAAATGCATATGTAAGTATATAAGGGACGTATAACAAAACAACCATTTTTAAAATTTTTGTGTGTATGTCTGTCGATCTGTCTGTCTGTTTGTTCCAGGTAATCTCCGAAACGGCTGGGCCGATTTCGACGGGACTTTCACTGACAGGTAGCTGATGTTATAACGCGTAACTTAGGCTTCTTTTATTTCAGAAAAAGAATTATGGTTACGCGGAAAAAAATTAAAACCATGAAATCCAATATCTCCGCGCGGGTGGAACCGCGGGCAGCAGCTCGTTAAACATAATATACTTAAACACTTACATACTTATTCCCCTGGACTCGCATTCTGTGTGTCGCGTGGATACACATAGATACACGACACAAACATCCAAGAACCGAGAACAAACTTTTATGTTAACCACACAAAGTTTGCCCTGGCCGGTGATTGAACCTGGGGCCCCTTTCGGAGGCAGGATATGCTAAATAAAATCGAAAGGTCACTGACTCACTCACTAAACACGAAATCTCGAAAACTACTTGACCTATAAAACTGAAATATGGCAGGTAGATTTATAGGTAAGAGACGTCAGCTAAGAATGGATTTTGCGGCTGGACTGAATTAAGGGGCTTAAGGGCTAACGTAAGTTTTAATGAAAGTCAAAATTTATACCCTGTTTACCCGAGTGAAGTACCGGTCACTAGTAAAGAATATAAAAAAATTGCTCTTATGCCTGAAAATTTTGTCCCTATCTGTTAATAGGAACGACATTCGACCTCAGAAACACAATTTATAATGTGAGCAAAACGCAGAGTCCTTCAAAACAAGTCTGAGATCTCTGTTTTGAGTTCAACCGTCTACTGATTTTTAGCTAAGTTAGATATAGTCGGCAGTGATATTTATGTAGCTATTATATAATATGTAAAAGAGTTTTCCTTATTTTTATGAGGTTATTTTTACTACTTGGTCTCGCTTAGCTTAGCTTCGTTCGTGGCTTACGAGCTTCGCACCACATGGAGTAAAGCAATTTTCTGAATGTTGACAATGTGCTCAACTTCGTGATATGCTAATGTTGGCAGTTCTCTGGTGAAAATTATTTTCGCTTTATCCTCATGGTTGGCGGCAAAATGTGGACACAACTATAATCATAAGTAAATCCCCTTGCAGAGCTCATCATAGATTAGATAATAGTGAATACAACGTAGCTGTGGCTGTTGTCTCAGCGATAAGATCAAAATTGTGCGGAGATCTGAAATTGGGTCATCCAACACTTCCTGCCTTGGAACTGCTCTTTGAAAATTGTCTCTGAATTTCTTTAGAATTCGACTTTGTTGTTGAGATTAGTTGTTTCTGTGCTTCAGAGATTACAGTAACAGTAAACCTTAATCAAAGAATAATATAGTGTTTAGCAGTGGACATCTTCCGTATGATGACGATTATATTGCACGTTTAAATATAATAAACTAAACAGTTTAACGTATGGAAGTTACTTATTTTTTATTACCTACTATCAGATCATTCGCCTGATTGCAAGTGTCATATCATACAAGTTATGTAGTCCTGAGAATTTTGAGCAATATCCTGTCATCCTGCCGTAATTAATGATCAATTTTATTGCTCATTTAACATACTATTTTGCTGAAATGCCATAACATACTATTTTGCCCTTTGGACCTAAATTGTGTAAGATGCCACCATAGCAGAAAGAGCCTTTAAAAATCTAGAAAGGCCTTCGTAAAACTTCTTACCTCTTCTGATCCTTTCAGAGAGGCATACGGAGGGGCACACCTTGTCGGATTATCTGCTATCTGCCAACAACCTCTCCCGGTGAATAGAGAGGTTGTTGGCAGTATTCAGGTTGCACCACGTAGAGTTTACCTGGCATAACACTCCATAGGTAAATCCCCTGCAAATTGCATTTGTATCACGTAACGTTAATGACGAAGATGCATGGAAGCAAGCTACTCAAGAGCCAACTGCCGACTACTCTAATTCTTTTTTCGAATTAAATAAACAAAATATTTGCTATATGTATTTAACCGGATTCACTTACGTGGTACAGCTGAGCTTCGCGACGATTGCTCGACCGGTTTCGAGGTATTCAGTATCCGGTTAAATACATATATAGATGAGTAATACTTACGAAAGTTTTAATCAAAATATTTGTTAATGTTGGAAACGTTGTAAAAGTAACATGTACTTACTTTTACGTGAACTTGAAATAAGAATGCCGGCTAAATAAGAAATTATCAATAGCTCATCTTCTCGAGCTATTATTAAGTGGAATAGATTCGATTCTTGTCATTTACTTTTCTTGATGCCTATGTGACTAAATTATTTTGAATTTGAACTTACGGATTGACGGACAATGGTTCAACATTGCAATGTATGAAGCAAACAGTGAGCTAAATAAATGCCCGCATGTTGTTACTGAGGCATGCGGAATTAAATCCTGTCAGCTATAACCGAGTCATGTGAATGTCCTAACGGTGTTTCCAACGAAATGACAAACTCGATCCAAAAATGTCACCGCAGACATAAACCACAAAGGAGACAAAACTGTCACAAAGAGGATGGTATCGCACTCTGCCTGTGTGTTTTAATTACTATTGGATAGTTTTCGTTCTCAGCTTATGTTGTGTAGAAATTGTGTCTGTTATTTACTTATGCATATTTCTATACGTAACAGTTTTTAGACTGCGCTCCGTAATGGTATGTGCACTTGCAAGTCGTGACCGAATATTAGGGGTCTGACCACAAAAAAATTAAACATACTTTAAACCTGCGTTAATCACTGTTTAACGCCTAAACATGCCTTAGTCGCGCGATTAAATATGAGCAACCACAAATCCTGATATAAGTAGTGTCTAACCATTGTCTAACTCAATTCTGTTGTGACATTTCTAATCATTTTTGACGTTTATCTTTAGACGCTGTCTAGTTAAACAGGTGACTAAAAATGTTTTTTTTTTGTGGTAACACTAAAAATGTTTGAGTCTGCTCAGTTGGCGATCTGTTGTAGTAGTATTTTCTACCTGATATATTCAAAACAATTTGGCATGATGGAATCATCTACGCCGGTGGTTCCCAATTAGTGACACGAGCACCCCAAGGAAGGGAACGTTAGTCGCTTGAAAGGGTACACTAGGCAGTTAAATCAGTTCGACTGCGTGTGGCACGGATGAACACAGTGTGCGCGCGGGCGGTGGTGACACGGAGTGGAGTGCGCGCATTGCGTTGGGCTAAGTACGAGAGTTGCTGCTTTTCCTTGAAGTGTTAGTTAGGAAAATCTCGTTGCGAACCACTGATCTTAGCCTAAAATAACTATACTTTTTTATTCTTAAAACTAAGTGTCGCGTCATTATCTATAAAAATTAATTTGTAGAAGTAGTAGAAAGTAATTATACAAACAGTAGGTACAATACTAGCTTGTGCTAGCTTAAATTATTAAATACGAACATGAATGCCAGAACCATTCTGCAGCTGTCTTCAAAATAACACCTATCTTAAAATTTTCAAACTGTCTCTTAATTATACATTTTCATCCCAACAATTCCCGAGCGTCCCACTTTATGCCTGTATCTAAGTGTCTCGGTAAGTGTCCCGGTTTCTGAAGCGTCCCGGTCTCGAGGGTCCCGGTTTCTCCCGCCACTACCGTTCCCGGGTTTGTGATAAATAGTGTTTCAAGGTAGTAAATCACACCCTTATATGAAGGAAGCCGAATTAAGGTGCTTTCGCTTTATACTCGGGCTTGTAATGTCACATTAACGCTGAAAGAGAGTAATGTAGCTTAATGTGTTGTTTTGATGATTTTTGTCATTATTCTCTAGGAAACATTAAATGAAGTGTATATAGTAACTATGAGAAACACTCGTACTCTTCGTCTCTCCAGGATTCTTCAACAGTTTCTGAAAATGATTGTATCACAATTCAGTTAAAACACTGCACAGTTATTGTTACGGGCAGGATTAAATAAATCGATATCTACTGGTTACTATCATAGTTTTTAGTAAAATTGTAACTATCCTATGAGATATTACAAAATAAATATTTTAATTTTTTATGTTATTATTAGCAGGTCGTCAAAGACCAACTTAACCAAGTTATGACCAGCTCAGTTAGTAGGTACACGAAGGTTTACAACTCTAACAGTAATTATACACATCCAAGTGAAAATTCAAACTGAAAGTCTCTCTTATAAATGGTAACAGGCCATCACCATTATGAGCCGCGAGACGTCCACTACTGAACACGGCTGTCCTCTTAAAGGGCATAAAGTGGGGGTCGATTTGCCATACTCGCTACACCACGCTTGGCAGGCATCTTGGTGATTAAAGTAGATTATAATGCTGACCGAAGAGAATGCTGCTGCCAGCAGTGTATTGATTTTGCTATAATTAATATCAGCGCTCAGCGTATCAACGCGTGGAATTCAATTAAATGGATGAAAATTTTAGCTTATGGATTACACTTCAATTCAAATTAAAAGGATTCACAAAATTTGAGGACATGTCACATCCACCAAGCCGCACTGCGGGCCCGCGTGGTGGATTAGCCCATACCTCTCCCTCTGAGAGAAGGCAGTGGGAGCGTAAGAGGCTAATAATGACGCTTAGATTCTTATCTGAATCGTATATAGCTTTAAACTCTCTCTGCGTATAGAATCAAGGTAAGTGGTATAGGTAAAATATCCTAGAAGCAAGTTAAATGTCATTGCATTATTATCATTATTAAAACGACATTAAGTCGAAGAACATTTTTCAGCTCCTGTTCTAGAAAATGATCATGCAAGATAGTAATCAAACACTAACCTAATAAGTGTAAAAATAATAATAAGATAAACTCCTGCAGGAAGCAGCAGTGAATTTTAGCCGTTGTGTGTGCTATTATAAATATGCAAATGCGAATGTCGAAACGAAACCAGAAACTGGAGTCAGGGTGAGGTGGTAACTAGCTAGTGAGCACTAGTCTGCAGAAAATGCCCTACCACCAAACAGTATAGTAAACGTGTGTTCACATAATTGACGCATAAAACCCACATAACTCCCCTGTAACAGTATTACCCTCGTACAGTGCAGGCCACTGCGCAATAAACATGCCTAACTCTGGAACGCGCGAATTGCATTTCCAACAAATGTTTTAGCAGCATTCCACGCTGTAAAATTATACAATATCCTTGGTTGTTTCAAATGGGTGATCGCTATTTGTTTCTGTACCGATCCATGGTATGTATTATATAGCCACAACCGGTTTTCACTTTTTTTAGGTACCAGCGTTTTTTTTTTTTTATTATTTGGTAACGAGACGAGCTGGTCGTTTGCCTGATGGTAAGCATAACGCCGGCCCATAACAATTGCAGTGCCACACAGAACTTTGAAACACAAAGGCCTGCGCGGCACTGCAGATCGCTCGTTACCCTGAGACATTAGGTATTAAGTCTCATAAGCCCAGTAATTTCACTGGATAGGTACTCTGCTCATCAAACCGGAACACAGTAATGCTTACACACTACTGCTTGGCGGCAGACTTCACGAGCAAAGCGGTGGTAACAACCCAGACGGACACTAGCGTGTCGATTTTTGTTTGCTTATCGGTACACAACCGGTGAGATTTTTTTATAAGTAACACTGCTGATGTCTTGGCTGAAAATGAGAATAAAGATGGCAAATATTCTTAAAGGAATAAATCATTAATGAATTGTATCTAACGTGCGTGTAAACGTACTCCATTCCAAGAAGTGCTTCGTAAAACGCAAAATAATAGGTATTCCAAAATAGTAGTTCAAAAGTTACATTCACGAGAAACATTCTTTTGAGTATTATTTTAGAACAAAAATATTTCTCCAAAATTAAACAGCAACGCTGGTCTCTAAAACTCAGCACAAACATCATAAAATATAACTTCACGTGCACCGCATTTACACAATGAGGGCACATTTATTGCACCGGAGTACATTGCACCGTTTGTAGTGCTTTGTGCCGTGTACAGGGAACCGGACAGCATTGTACCGGAGCACCGGGGACTAGTTGTTGAGAGACGGGGTACAGAGGGAACCGGTGTGTGATGCCGGTTTGTATTGTACCTTTAATTTCGTAAGCGGGAGTCTGGTAGTCGACTACGAGTATACAAGTTAATGCGTACTAAATTTACAAATAGGTACTAATATTACTAGTACTATTTTGTACCTATCTAAATTCATTTAAGAATCCATGCATTAGATTATAATCATAGTTGTGTAACTTGTAACAAATTTGTTAGTAATAAATAAATAGGTGGATAAAAACCCATTTTTATTAGATTTCCATAACTCGAAAAACCGAAGCCTTTATAAAATCACTATTTTGACTGTAAATCCCTCAAGACTCTTTATCTCAAAAATTAACTGAGGTATCATTACATGTTCGTATCATTACATGGTACATGTTCGCCTGATATTCCCCTTCTATTTACCTAGCAAACACTAGACAAACAATTTGCAGACTTTCCCTGGTTAGGGTTTGCTCTGGGTTACCTTCCTGTAGGAAAACACTGCATGTAAAGCCACCAATATATCGATACATTCTGGCTAGCTATCATCTTCAAAACGAACATTTATCGCCAAGCACCTATCAGCATGCTTGTGCAGCTTCATCAGAATTTCGATTCCCGTAGAGGAAATTGAATCTCCAACCCTTATACCCTAAAGATATTATTAAATCCATCGACTACCACAGGAACGGCACAAAAATAATAATACTACAAAACAAATTAAACACATCCTAAACATGTGTTGAACTCTCGCTTAGGGTTAAGCATGCCTTGGTCACATATTTAAATATGAACCACCACAAACCTTGATTTAAAGAGTGGCTAAGTAACCGCCAATCTAAATCAATTCAATTATGTTGTGACATTACTAATAATTTTAGACGTTTATCTATAGACACTATCTATCTATCGTTACCACGATAGATATCTCTATCTATCGCCTATCTAGCTAAAAATGGCAGGCGATTAGAAGTTGTTTTTTGTGGTAGCAAGTAATACGTTTTGAGGATAAAATTCTTCCCATTACGCCAGAAACTCGTAATAACAACGAGCTTTCTAAAGGTCACTGAACACTTAAACGCTACCAATTTCAGTTCATGAAAAAAAAGGTTTTTTCAAGCGCTCTCATTAATAATGTAGAAAATAAAGTAATTACTGTCGGGAAGGAGAGGACGGACAATTGCCAAATTAGGCGACAAAGGTACAGTAAGGAATAGCTGGTAGTTTACTTAAAATTATGGAAGCATTAAAAAAATAACGGTGAGCGCTCAGTCGCCCACCGACTCTTATATAATTAAGGATTATGATAACGAAAAAGATGCATGGACTAAACTCCCTCGCGACTATTTTAATACTTACATAGATTTAATTTCTAAACATTACCGAAAAATAATTATATTACACCACAAAATTCGAGGGCATTGTAACCAGGACTAATACTCTCTCTCTCTCTCTCTCTATCTCTCTCTCTTTTTGTTTTTGTTTTTTTTTTATGCTTTGTTTATTTTTGTTTTTATGCTCAGTGAGGGTAGTTTTGGTAGTTATCCCAGAATTTCTCGCAAACCGCACATAATCATTCAGCTATTTAACTTTTTTACCGCCATATTTACACCTAGCTATTATAACTTGGATGAGCGCTCTTATGGAGCTCATGCATTGATTTAATGGGTCCATATGTATAAAGAAATTTTGTAGGTCAAAACTTTTCATCCAGAGAAAACATTGTAAGGTACTTTAGCGTGGTGAAGGTGTTAGATACATTTTAGTAATCCCAAGCCAGGCAACATGCGCATCGCGACAAAATTTTTTTTGACGCTTATATTATTCGCACCAAGAAGAGCTAGACAAAGCAGTAGACATAATCTTGTCGGGCGCGCATCTTAGCGCTGCTGGCTACCACCCTCGAGATGAAAATCAAAAACTGTAGGTGTGTTCTAGCAGACCAACTTTAGGGTCGTTCTATTCTGCGTTCAGCTTGCTGACAACTACTGACTACACTGTCACATAATATCTGGCGATGCACTGGTTGTACGTCAGCGTTGACCCACTGAGATTAAAAATATACTGTCACAATTAAAGATGTGTCAAAAACGCCGCATCAAATGCACAAAAACATCATGAAGATAAATCCTCAACAACTGGCATTGGCAATCAATTTAACTCAAACACGATTATGAGGCGTGACATTTTAACGAGACATCCCCCCTCACCCTACCAGGCGTTGTTTTTGTTTTGTCATTTTAATTCTTTCGCTTTGTCGTCCTTTGTTGCGATCTGCGTTTTTTATTCTTCATCGGTTCTGCAATTTGTCGAGATTTTTTCCAGTTGGGGTGGCTCTTTGAGCGTTTTGAGATATAACGACTTTATGGCTCTGTTCTTAAAAAATATCGGTTTTCGTTTATTCGAGCTCTAAATAGAGAATAGAGATTTTGAGAATTCGATTTTGCATTGAAATTGTGTGGATCTGATATATTTGTGAGGAAAAATGAGAACTGGCTATCAAGTGAGTCTATCGATTGTTTTTTTTTTTGTAATAGAAGAGTCCTAGCTAGCCAGGCGAGAAATATTATGTACACAAGAGAATAGTAATACCTAATACAAACATGGTTGGATCACAATTTCGTTAACCGAAAACCCAAGATCTCTTGGTCAATTCCAACTATTTGTTGTAATAATTGGTACCCTTGCTACCATTAGGTAGGAAGGTCATTGATCTATCAAATTGGTTTTTTTTTATTTTTTATTTAATCTATTTTCCTCTGCTAGCTCCAGGGCTCGCACCCTTTGTTTGCTAATTCAAATTTTATATATATACAGTTTTTTTTTTTTAACTTAACAAAATCAACTTAACAAAAGTAAACTTACACCGAAAGCCTAACTAAAGTGTCGTTGACATACATACATGTTATATATACTTACATATTATAGTTTTATATAAATACAAATGTTAAAAATAGAATACTTAATTGAGTACACAATCGGAGCGGACGAGATTCCACAAGCAGCACCCGTTCACGAGTGTGACGCATGTGCCAGCCATCGCTCTCCTCAACCATTTTAGAGGGAAGAGGGCGACCCGCCACACGACGCCACTGCAAGCAAATTGGATTAATATCCATTACCGGTTCAAAAGGTTCACAAAAGTTGAAGTTGAACCGTATTTAAAATTCACAAGAAAAAACCGTTTGACGTTATACCGATAAAAATTACCGGGTGAAATAACATTGAACGCCAATAAAAAAATCATTGTCCCCACGAGCCCTCTGCCGACATAAACGCGCAATTCTGTCATATCACGAGTAGAAATGAGCAATAAATGTAAAACTGGGCCCATCAACTCCATAAACAATGTTCGCGCATTCGGCGCGGCGATAACCCGAATCCAATATCCGACTCGGGCCGAGTTACCGAACATCTTTCGGTTTCACGGTAAAAAATAAAACGAGAATGCGGGTTTTATTACTTTCCACGTTTACTTGTTTAGTGACATTGTTGCAGTTGTTGAAGAAAGCGAAATGGGCTGCTTTGAACGATTTACGACTAACACAACCAAACACATATACGTACATGAAGATTCCGCTAGTGTCGGGCAACAGTTTGAAATATAATAAATTATCTTTAATTAACACAACAAAATTGCAAAGGTAAAACATTTATTTACATTTATATAATTATGTCCAACCGTATTTACTTACGTAGTACAGTCGAAAACGTAAGTGAATCCGGTTAAACAAATTAATATAAATCATATATTGAGGCTAACTTACAAAAGTTTTAGCCAAGGAATTTATATACAATGGTGGATGGGCCTTTTCTAGGGATTGTTTCTAGCTATTATCCCCAAGATTAAAATCTATTGCTACTTTCACTTGAAAGCCACTATTCGAGCCCGTAATCTATAGGTTAGAATTCATAAAGCGCGTTGAAGTTTAGTTTAAAAGATCGGTGATTTAAAGAATTACTCTGCAAAAGAATGCCTATGCGATAAACATATTCCTCCTTATCACAAAAATCAGACACTTTCTAGACAGTGTCTGTAAGATAAACGTCTAAAATGATCAGAAATGTCACGACAGAATAGAGTTAGACAACGGTTAGACATTTTAATCAATACTTTACTCAACACAATACTTTTTACTTAAATCAATATTTGTGGTTGTTTATAAACACGTGACTAAGGTATATTTAAGAGTTAGACCAGCTATACGTTTAACACATGGCAATAATGGAACCACCTTCTACCATGAGACAAATAGTTATCAAACACCACCAACCTGTAAAAAATATGGAGCAGATTTTGTTTAGAAGCTGGTTTAAAACATACCATGGAAGTTAAGAGCTAGTAATCTTTATCGAAATTGATAAGGTTGTTCTATGAGAAGAACTTTGTAATACAAAGTCTTAGGTTTACATCGACTACATTTGTATTGTAACAGGATTGTAAAAGCATGCATTTTGTCCAAGTGATAAACTGTGTCCAATATTGGATGATACGTAACATTCGGGTTGGCAGTAAAATATTGGAAGCGAAATGGCAGACATTCTGATGTTTATTTATAATTTTGTTAATAGTATCTGTCTTTTCATTTAGTAATGCAAGTAATTGTAAAGTAATAGGGATGATGGCGTAAATGTAGTTAAGACCTGAAAAAATTGTTCCGTTGTCAGGGTGTGATTTCTACAATAAATAAAGCCCACGTCAAAAGATCGTCTCAATCATAGAGAGTGAGATAAAGTGGTCATTAAATTATGACCAACAATTGTTGAATGTCAGTAAATTGGATTATTACCTTCGTGGTACTCAATTTTAGAGGTCAATGGAAAGTAACACATATACTCGTATATAGCCTTACTTATAAACTTTGCTTCGCCTAATTGCTTAGCTTCATTTTGCCTTAGAAATTGATTATTTGTCTTTTCAAACATGTTTTCACGCGTGACATTTCCTCGCGTGAAAGCTAGACTAAATAATTAAAATAAGGCTGTATACGTTTTTACGTGAGTGAGGCATTAGTATGAAAATAGTCTGCAGCCCAGTGGTACCTTTTATATTGTATTTGATATTGAGACGAGCTGGTCGTTTGCCTGCAGGTGGTAAGCATAACAAATGTAGTACCACTCAGAAATTTGAAACACAAAGGCCTGTGCGGCACTGCAGTGCTCTCGTTACCCTGACACGTTAGGTTAGGTATTAAGTCTCATAAGCCCAGTAATTTCACTGCCTACTCTGCTCATCAAACCGGATAGCAGATATGTCATTGAACTCAATTTTTAATAAAGCAGGGAAGTGATATGCATTTAATCCTATTAACATATCATAAATAATATCAATTTATTTCCATGGTTGGGTGTAGAGGTTGTTGCGCTCGTTTTATATTCCCAGGTTACAGGATACCCTGAATCTCCCTAGGGATTTTTATTTGCGTGCAGAATATTATATTTCCGATTCATATAAAATATAATGACTGAATTTCTAGATATTAAGCTGAATGGATTCCTGGAACTACGAATACAGTTGCGGAACAAATATGTACTTGCGCTTTTTAAGAGCAAAAATATTTTTCCATTTATTAAGCATTATAGCAATATATAGCATTATAGCATTTGACCACTTATCTTACCTCGATCTTCAGTGACAATCATGCTTCAGTATATAGGTGAGAACGTTACGATAAGAACGATAGAAGGTCAGAACGTAGCGTAAAGTGGTAAGATATAAATACTCTGAAACTCTTGTTACAATGAAAAAGCATACTAGGTACAAAAATACCTCTACAAATGCGTAGAAGTTGAATGATTGGTTACTTCCTGAATTCTGACGTGAGAATAATCAGTCACGAGTCTTAGCCAAATCTGTATCATTCATCATAAATGTAGCGTTGTGGGTATGAATCACATACATGATTATTGCAGTACGCTCTATGAGCCATGTATAGTGAAAGATAATACATTGAGATAATAACCTAATTAATATTAAATAATCATAAACATCAGGCTACGTAGCTAAGTAGTAACCCTAGAGTGGCCGGAGGTACAATTCCCGGCCAGGGCAGATTAAGTGTGATGAGCATAAAGTTTATTCTCGGGTCTTGGATCTTTGTGTTGTGACACAGGGAATCCTAGTGCAGTGTGCAAGAATTTATGTTAATTTTTTAGATGATAATGAATATTGTTAAAACAAAATTGGGGGCCGCGAATCATTTCGTTTGAATGAGACGATTCGCGGCCCCCACGCGATACCCGGAATCCCAAATGGATATTTTGGATGGAAATGACAGTACCCTCGTGGTATGAGGATGGGAATTTGTATGAAGTAACAGCCGCGTATGAACATTTCGATATAAACTAAGTCGTGTAATGCAGACCGTAGACGCTTATGCAAACGTGCGTTTGCTTGTCGGAATAACAACGGTTTTGCATCAAGCGCGGATTTCGAGTATCTCGTAATCGACGCTTGATGCAAAAGCGGCACTAATGTGCCGCTTGGTGACCGCACGTCGTCTGAATTGCGATGATTTACGTCGATGCCTTATTGCATTACTTTGCTACCTTATTTTCTGTCTGTTATATAGACAATGATCTTTATGTCAAATCCAGATTGAAATATCAGCTTGAAAGTACATAATATAACATACCAAAGTCTTACAGCCGGCTGCACCCGATTGTATACTTGAATAATATCATATTTTGCTCACCATTCAACCCCCGTCCCTTTTCTATCATTAGACTTTATCCTGAGTCTCTGTTTCCTGATCGCTTTAAACAGGGTTTCTTCAAGTCTAGTATTAATAGGTATCTTCTAGGTAAGCTCTATCGCTTACCACATTGTCGCTTACCATCAGACGAGACAAAGGAAAATAAAAAGTTAAGGATTTCAGTACAACTGTATACGAGTGTAAGTTGTAACAATAATAACGAAGCTTATAAACACTCTTAATGTCATTAACCCAATGTTTTATGATCACGTGAAGCTGTAAACGCCTACAAATATGCGTAGGTAACTAGGTACATACATTATGTGGGCCGTAAAATATCCTAATTTAGAAGAAATCCTACGCGTGTCGACGTACTTATCAATATTCCCGCAGTATATCAAAGATAGGTATAGGAAGGGAAAGATTGATGATCTCTTGAACATGATTATGCTTCTCACCTGAAGGGTATAAGGCTCGTGTGTCGATGTTATCGTCCCGTGTAAAATAATGTAAACTCAATTATATATATTTAGTGCTTTAGGGTGACGTACTCTACAAGAATTGTATGTGTGCATGAGGTGTGAATTCTTGTGCTTTATCTTTTAGTCACTAATCTAAAGTAGGTTTAATAGATGATACGACAATTTTCTTTAGCGAGTTATATTGTGACGTATAGTTTTGAAACTGCCATGGTCATCAATCGGAAACTCATCATGATTATCCATTTTCTCATGATAATATTCTTTGCGAGTCTGGCTAAATACTACCGTGGGCTACGTAGTCGTAACGAGCGTGCCACGTCGGCATTCAATTCAATTCAATTCAATTCTTTATTAATAAGATAAATCTTACATGTCAATCTTATAAATAATAGCTATACTTATTTAAACAATTTAAGTGTGAATACATATTTTCTTCATTCTTATTAAACTAAGTTTGGATCATTTTGTCCTCGAAGTATTCACTGACACTATAGTATGTTTTGCTGAGCATTAGTGTCTTAAGCCTACGCGTGAACGTGCTGTGATTAGGTGCGTCAGTTATAGTCTTAGGTAGGTTGTTATAGATTTTAGCACCTATGTAACCTACTTGTGTTTGAGACTTACGTAAACGTTTAGCCGGTAATTTGAGGCGAAGCCTTCCCCTTGTGCAGTGTTTATGACAATCGGCCCACGTCGAGAACTGCTCAATGTTTTTATTAATGTATTGTGCAGCCTGCAGGATGAACTGACAGGGTAAGGTTAACACTTTTTGTTCCCTGAACATTCCACTCCACATACTATCCTGATGGCGCGCTTCTGCATTCTAAATGCCCTGTCTCGTTCAGCGGCTAGACCCCAGAGTTCAATGCCGTATGTTAGTATTGAGTGAAAGTACCCAAAGTAGGCATATTAAGTAGGCGTTACGTAGGATGTCACGTTGTTTCTTGATTCTGATTTTATTTTGAAAATAAGGTATAATAATACCAAAAATAATTTCAGAATGTGTTTATACATAAGATACATGTTTTTTTTAGTTTAGACACATCTACGTTTCATAGCAAATATTTGTCTATGCCTACTTGTAACGGGCAGTTAATATTTTAACTTTAACTGAGTCATTTATTTTAACTTTCACGAGTATTCTCCTTGTCCATGTCAATAAACAATTTTGAAGTTGATTATGGCCTTGTAATTCATGTTTCTAACCAATATAAATAAGATTATCCAGAAATATACAATGAAACTGACTGTTGGCAGACTGGCAGTCTTACCAATAAACGGTCAGCGATCAACCAATTTGGAGCACCAAGAAAACTGGTCTTCGTGACAAATCCACTCTATATCTTTTATACTATGAGTCTATTATGTATCTAATACTATCTTCTTATTTAACTTACCTGATAAGAAATATGACTATAGCACATATGATAAGCCACATTAAACTTATTTGATAAAGCATTTAACGTAGGACAATGCTGTCACATCTGTTTATAGTTTTTATAGCATCTCAACAAGACGTTTGAAATAAAGATAACAAACGTAAGTTAATGTCTAAGATATGGATGTGTGTCGGCGTATAAATCTGGCATAAACAAAAGAAAACAGAAAATGAGATTAGAAGATGTGCGGATATCCATATATATGTCACTTTTTGGGTAAGTGGAATGTTGTGTATTCGATATATTTTGTATGTATCTTCGTTATACTTGTTACCAGCTCGCATTTAGGTATTATATTGTGTGGTTTCTATTTGATCACTATTTAGACCTTTTAATGATGATGAGGTTGCATCTGGTATGCAAACTTATTTGGGCCATTGGTCCATCATCTTCAAAGTAGGTAATTAATAATTCACTCCAATTAACAATTTCAGATAATTTTTACAAAAGTACCTAAATTTATGGACAAAATGGTCATAAACTTGGCCTATATAGTGCTTGAGAGCTCTTCGACAAACTAGCCGGCTATATAGCTATATTTATCATTTTATAGGTTCTTCTGGCCTCAGTCAAGAAAGGTTACTTTAATTAAAAATATTGTACTTATCGGTCTCATGCCTGTCTGATCTCGGTTTTAGTGAAATATAATTATCTTATCTAGTGATCCTGGGAATATTTTATACAACATAAAACATTTAATAAACAATATTTTGAAGATTTTATATTTATTAGGTACATTATAATTAATTGGGTTCGATATTTTAGTTTTCGATGTAAAATAATAATTATAATATGAGATAGATAGCTAGATAGATAAAATCTATTGAAACAACACAGTACACCGAAAATTAAGTGTCACTTCGATAAGTGACACTTAGTCCGATGACTTATCGCTCAAAGCGATAAGTCCACCCATTGTGCGTCCTTCCCTGCGAACCTAAAGTAAAGAACTAAATAAAAATATGAAGGTATACAAGTAAGGTGGTGACATTCGGTTACGGGTTTCAGTTGTGGGTTAGTGTTTAACCAATGTCCCAAAAAAATTGTGCCCAAGTGAATGTAGTACCCATGAATTTGGCATATCCGTTCTCCGTCCCTGGATAAAGAAGATGGAACATATCGTACTACCTTTACTTGAATTCTTTGCAGAAAAGTTCCTTGATCCACACTCTCCTAGTACTAATATTAATTATTGCAAAAGTAACTATGTAAGTTATTCTACTTAAATTCAAAACAAAAACGTTTAATACACAATAATTCTACTTAAATAACTAAAAATACTAAAATTTAATTAAAAACCTAGTATATAAACCATCACCAGATGGCAACGCGTCTAGAACACTGGTCGCTCTGTAAAATAAAAACCAGCATTCCAGTCATGTAAAAGGATATCAAAAAGATGTTTTGCTACGAAATAATAATCAAAACATTAATTATTAATAATATAATATATTGACGTGTAAGAAAAATCTCATAAATAAATGATGACATAAAATGAAATTTTAATTCATTATCATCCTCTTACGCTCCCACTGCTGGGATACCGGGCTTCTCTCAGAGAGAGAGAGGTATGGGTCATAATCCACCACGCGCCCAGTGCGGCTTGGTGGATGTAATGAAATTTTAATTACATACAATTTAAGAGCTAAAGCCCAAAACAAACTTCCTCAGCCAACCTCCCTGAAGACAACGTCCCAAAAATACGACTAAATATACAAAATATAAATTACAAAACGAAACTTACTACCAACTACCGTCCTAATCGAGCTCCGTGTAAATTATTCCCTTACAAAACCGGGTACAAGCATAAATAGTGGCCCTTTGATTCCCGGGGACCTTAATAAACCTCGCGAGGCCGTGCTCCCTTCTAATTAAGAGTAGATTGTAATTGAAAGGGTCTGCTCAACGATATTTGAACAACAATCCATGAAAGGCCTTTGTAAGAATAGATATTAGAGGAAATTACGCGACTTTTGCCCCCTTGCTTAATTGCTGTTCCGGATGTTTTGTTAACGTGACGGGAATCAACGAGTTTTAATGTAATTAATTTGCTTCGGGGATAGTGTAAATTGTAAATATTGTAAAACTAGCTTCTGCCCGCGGTTTTCACCCGCGTTCCCACAGGAACCCTCAAACCGATCTGACAAATTAAATCAACTTGTCAACATTATAAAACTTTAGTGACAGCTGTCAATGTCAATTTTATGTCACACTAACTTCTGCCCGCGGTTTTCACCCGTGTTCCCACAGGAACCGTGCATTTTTCCAGGATAAAAAGTAGCATATGTTACTCTCCGGTCCATAAACTATATTTATGCCAAAAATCACGTCGATCCGTTGCTTCGTTACTGCGTGAAAGAAGGACAAACCAACAAACACACTTTCGCATTTATAATATTAGTATGGAAGTATGGATGGATGGATATATTGTAAATCAGCTTATATTAATTACTGCTAATATTAAAAATACATACCTACGTTTACAGAATAGCGTAATTGAAAAAAATTACCTAATCTTGGTAGTTAAACTAAACGATACATAATAAAACAAACTTTAATCAAACTAACTATAGTATCTTGGTAACTACTCAGAAATAGAAAACCATAATAATAATATAGTTTGAAAATGTGTTTTATAGAAGATCAACAGCTATAAACACAATTTATAGACAAAGGTATTACAATTAAAGATAAAAACAAAATAAAAATAATACGAATATATTTTGAAATCATATTTACATCTCTAAACCTAAAAACGTAAAAAATACAAAAAGTAATTAGTAATAAACCATAATATTATAACTATATACTCGTATAGCCAATTTGGAAGTGTCCAAAAAACTATCTCTCTTTCATGACTTCATGACATTGGGTACTTATAAATAAACGGCTCCGTAGCTAAGTTGGTAGTAACCCTGCACCAACTACCCGCATTTAATTTTGTTAAATATTACATTCACGTTTAGATGTAATTAAAACAAGTGCTTGCATATATAATTATATATCTTCAGTAAATTGTTAACTTACGTTTAGTTATCCCTTCTGCTAATACCTCATATTAGTCCCATTACTTGATTTAATACCCTCCTCATAAAACCCCGAGTAAATGGCATATTTTTTCCAAGTCATCTTCCGAGCAGTAAATTCGGGCAACGCGGAACCTTTGGCCCCCAGCCCCCGGGTCGCTCGGTCTTGTGTGTGTAGAACTTTTTTTTGACTGGAAGTGTACAAAAATCTAGTATGACTATGTTATTAATACCTATATATATTTGATCATTGAACGTCTTTAACTAGATTAATTACACAGTGATTTTATCACGAAGTCTTGTAGGTACACAATCAATTTAGTAACGTTTAACCTTTTTGCGATTCGAAAACATCGTGAATTCAAAATTCAAATTTAAAATGCTTTATTCATATAGTCCCCAACGGATCACTTATGAAGGTTCAAATAAATGACTATAACAGCGGGCCTCTGTAACGTTCGTGTACCCGAATCGCAGACTAAAACTAATGCTGTCTTTATGAGAACATAATAAATGACAAAGATACCAACAGACCCAATCCGTGCTCAAAGTTAACGAACCTTCCAGAAACCCATCGTGTCCGTTCCAAATTGGCATAGGTCGAGCAAGAAGAAGGGCAAGAAACACATCTCCGGCATTCTTTTAAAAAAACCTTGATATTTCGATCGAGTTGCATTGATCGTGGTCACGAGAAGACTTGAGGTAAATAAAAACCTGTATTTATGTCGCTATTAAATCCCGTTCTTAAAAATAAACAATCAATTTAGTCCCGAAGTAGGTAATAATACTTATTTAGCATTTCATTTCTTATGTCGGTATTTTAATAGGTGGTCACATTACCACCTCCTACTCTAAGAACTATTAAAGTATAAACATATCTACTGTAACTTTATTGAGCTTAAATTAAAAACTAAACTGCTATTGGCATTTCTCGAATGTAAAGTTAATATTTACGTTTTTTATTGTAGATGCACGAGTAAATCAATGTCTTGATTGAAATGCCCGTGTAACCTGTTTTGTTCTATTATTACTACATAAAATGCATTAGCCCATAATCCAACACCAATTCTTAAAGAAACCGTCTCAAATCTTGCACAATTATACTACCTATTTTGGTACATATAGTACATATGAGACTGAGTTTTTGTATACAGATTACTATGAAGGTCTACACCAGTATGTCGTATGCTACATTCAAGAAGCCGTAACAGTATTTCTCTCACGGAACATCAACGGCAGACCATCTTTTATGACTTGGACTATTCCCGATCTAGGATCCAAGGCAGGTTTTCTTAAGGTGTTAGGAGCTGGCTCTACCGTGAACTTTGACAGCACCGCAGCCAATCCTGCTAGAGACTGCATTTGACCCAAACGTGCTCCTGAAAACGGCAAATAGTATTCCTCTTATAAAGCGAACTAAAGAAAAATGAATTCACGTAGCATTTTCTGAATGAGGCTAGGATAACGAGACAGTTGTTAGTGGGAGGACTAACTCTGCTGCGAGTGTCCGTCTGGGTTGTTACCACCGCTTTACTCGTGAAGTCTGCTGCCAAGCAGTAGTGTGGAAGCATTACTGTGTTCCGGTTTGATGAGCAGAGTATCCAGTGAAATTACTGGGCTTATGAGACTTAATACTTAATGTCTCAGTGTAACGAGCGCACTGCAGTGCCGCGCAGGCCTTTGTGTTTCAAAGTTCTGGGTGGCACTGCTATTGTTATAGGCCGTCGTTATGCTAACCATCAGGCAAACGACCAGCTCGTCTCGTTACCAAATAACATAAAAAAAAACTACAAAGTGCTTTTTTATGTACTAAAGACATCAGATCAGTTAGCAGTAAGGACAGTTATACCAAAATACTAAGTGGAATGTGTCTAAAAATACTTACCGATGCAAGCGCGTGGTCCATCCCCAAAGGGTAAATACACGTATTTGTTTTTATCCAAATCGAACTCAGCCGGGTCGAACCTCTCTGGTCGAAACTCTTCTGGATTCTCAAAGTATTGAGGATCATTATGTATGGCTTGCAGTGGAATCACTATACCAACTCGTTCGTCGATACTAAGGTTTAGTTCCGGGAATGTGTACGGACGTGCGCACTCTCTGATTAAGAAACCTAACGATGGAAACATTCTCATGCCTTCACTGAAAGTCCATTCCAAGTAGGTCATCTCTCTGACAGCATCGTAGGAAAGCTTATTGTCGTACTTAGACAGAACGTGATCTATATTGGCTTGCACCTTTCGTTGCACATCTGGATTGAAGGCAAGTTGGTGTAACGTATAGCTGGTGGCTGAAGAGGAGGTCTCGAAGCCAGCCGCGAAGAACACAAACACCTGCGCCACAATGAGTTCTTCAGTGAGCTCTAAGCTTGTAACTTCTGGAGTACCATCTGGTTTCATTTTTTCCAAAGACTCTCCCACAATCAATCCCTTCTTTTTGCATTCCAACAGCAAATCAATGAAATCATTGCGACCTGAAGGTTCATAATTCCTTTGTGTTAAAATCTGGTGAACTAAGTCTTTCAAATCTTTTTCTATTCTGGTCATATACTTCAAATGTCTACACAGTTCGGGAAAAATTTCCTTAGCAATGGCAATGATAGCGTCTTTAACAGTCACCTTAAATATTTTTGCTCCAAGTTTCCTGAACTCTGAGTCCTCGTCGTTGAGCGAGTCGGCGTCGAGTCCAAACCCGCAGGCGCCGATGAAGTCGGTGGTGTAGCGCGCCATGAGGTCACGCGCGTCGAGAGGTTCCTCGGCGGCGGCGGCGGCCAGCGCGCGCGCCTGCAGCCGCTCCGCGCGCTCCACGATCAGCGGGAACATCGCCTTCAGCTTGCCGCTCGTGAACGCCGGCGTCATGCGCTGACGCAGCAACCGCCATAGGTCTCCGTCCGCGAAAAACAAATTACGCATTATTGGTTCAATTACGATTTTACTCGGGTTAAGTCCTCGAGGATAAAAATATGCGAAGTCAGTAAGTAAAATCCTTTTCACTATTGCAGGATCTCTGATAACAAGCTCCGGTCGTGTCGATCTAAAAAACCCAACTACTTTCTCGTGCGGATATTTCCAGTAAGTCTCTTCGGCAACTTGTGATATGCTTTTTCGCAGGAGGTAGCCTTCAGTATTATTCCCGAAAAATAGCACTGGCTTATCATGTTTAACGCCTTTCTTCTCCCAATAGTTGTAATTTCTGGTGAGGTACCAGTAAAGTACCAGTAGAACTATGATCACGATTGTTACGGTGATCATTTTGCGCACTACTAGCACAAGTACGGGTGCAGATAAAGAATGTAATTGAACACTACACAAGCGTACGGCCGCGAGGAGAGCGGTGAATGACTGGTTATCATGATGTGGACTGTGGTACCTCCTCTAAATATAGAACTGTATATATTTTATATCATGTTGACTCAGATAAGCAATCTAAATACTTTTGGTTTATATTTATGTAGCAGGTTATTGACAAGTTGCAATATTATAATTATTCTTTTTGTTATTTAATTTTATAGAAATAAATAAAACTGAAGTGCTGTGTGTATTGTCTAAATGACAGTTTTTTACTACATGCATATGAAAGCGTTTACGTTCCCTACATCGAGATACTACTACAGCAGGGCTATTCGCTAACTTTGTCATGTGTAGTGATCAACCGAGTTTGTTTGTAAACCGGAAGATGTCAACTAATATAACTATAATATTGGTATTGCGAATAACATTGAGTAGATAACTGTTTACGGTGATTTGGTGTCTTACAGCAGACGCTATTACAACACTATTTTTATGGAATATTCTACATCACACGCACATCTATAGTCTAATATAAAAGTAACTGCCAGCGCTAACCCAGTAAGTGGCCGTCCGGCCCGTTTCGTTACCCATTAGTGAAAAAAAACCATTTTGGTGCGGACGCAGGTATCGAAGATGTCATTATCACTGGCATTGCAAACGAGCGTGCTTGTTTTTGTTGTTAAGGTATAATTTTAGGTATAATTCTTTTGTATTGAAATAAGGTTGAAAATGGCGATACATTTCCTTTTAGTTGAAGCTTATTTCTTAATTTTTATTTAAATTTTAAATATCTTTAGTTGACTTAATTTCTTTTTTTTTGTTACAATAATGTGATAGTTGGCGCTCAAAATATTCAGCTTTTTGAGACAAATAAATTTTTCAGGATTTTTTTACAAGATTCAGCGCCATTCCTGTGTAGTATTTTATAGATAAATCTTTTCTATAAACACTTGGCTATACTACTGTGTTTCTTTTTGTTTGTAATATCTATGAAAACGGAGATTTGTGCGACGAAAAACAGGACTTTTTCGGACGTTTTGCTTCACCATGGTTTACATTAATTATTCTGATATATAATGCCCCTTTTGTTATTTTAGCTGAAACTGAGCAATAAAGGTGAATGAAACTTAAAAGATTCAATTTAAAAATAAAAATAATATTTAATTTCAGACAACAGAATAAAACAATAGCAGTAATTAAAATATAAATTAAATACCTAACTTAAAAACAATAGTTTTATTTCCAAAGAATAAAACACATTACAATAAAACATTAAATTTATTAAAATAGCCTATCTACCATATAGAAAATCCAAATTCCTATATATTATTTTATTCTTTATGTATTGTTATGTATAAAAAAGAGAAAAAGAACGATCAATGTGTCCTAGGCATATGCATTTACCATGATTGTATGTACATATGTACATACAATCATGGTACGCGTAACCAAAATGCTGGTAACTATTTGGCTCAACGGATGAGCATTGCGGTTCAACGTGGCAATGCCGCCAGCATGCTGGGTACGCTTCCTACTGGTAGTGGGCTAGAACATTTGGATTATCTATAGGCCTACTAGGGCTTGTAGATTATCCAACTGTTTTTGTAGCTAGCTAGGTTAGATGTTGTGTTTATTTATGTATTAGCTTATTAATAAAGGCATTTAGCCCGTAAAAAAAATCATGGTAAATGCATATTCGATTTAAAAAAATATAAAATGATTGTTGTAGTGCAACTTTCGATTAACAAGCGTTTTGATCAATGATACCGTTTTCGACGGTTTTAAATACTTTTTCATAAAAAGACGAGTAGATCGATTGCCTGGTGGTGGGCATACCGTATTCTGCTCGTTACCCTGAGATATTAGATATTAAGGTTAAGATTCAGAGCGATGGGCTCATGTTTCCATATTATGTAAAAAATCTATAGAATTCTGACATAAGAGGAAAGAATGCACGCTGTCTCATAGGCCCAATAATTTCGCTGACTACTTTGGTCATCAAACCGTAAGGGGCAGTGTAGACGCTTATGCAAACGTACGTTTGCTTGTCAGAATAACAACGCTTTTACGCCAAGCGCGCATTTCGAGTATCACGAAATCCGCGCTTGACGTAAAAGCGTTGTTATTCTGACAAGCAAACGTACGTTTGCATAAGCGTCTACGGTCTGCATAACACCTTACACATAGAAAAGTAGTCGTTCCCACAGATGGACTTTCGCTGAAGAGTTATTCCTACTAAGGGTCGTGGTCATGGTTGGTAAGTGGAACCGTTTTTTATTATGTACGTTATATAGGTTTAGCCTGTCTAAGACCTCATGGTTCTGTACAATATTCATTAATGCAACCCAATCCTAATTAGTTACACACACAAGGACGTTGACAGTAATGGCACAGTACTAATGCTAATTGTACTATTACGTATTCTGTGGTTCAACCGGTCTCATTCAACACCTGTTTAGCGAGGCATATCAAAGGGCATTTGCCAAGGTTATTGGACCTAAACTACATTTCGAGGTTGAAGTTTTTTTTTGTGGGAACATTTATTGACTTATATCAAATAGTCGTTTCACTATTATCCAATTGAGTTGTAAAAAAAGCGGTTGATGAAGAAATGAAATCAAAATAAGTTGTAATAAAAGTTAAATAAAAACAAGATTGCCCTAGACAGTCTCACTTGGGATGATTTAATAATTCTAACGATAACCCATACATCCAAATCTGTTCAGGCATTTAAAAGTTATGGTGGAATAAAGAAACATACATGCATAACATACATGAACCCTAAAAACATTACACCCCTTTTTGTGCAGTCGTGTAATAAATAGAGTTGACTACGATGAAGGTTTCTTATCTCTAAGCAATCATAATAAAGGTTAGATATTCCTTAACTTTATCGAGGGAGCCAGAATCTATGAGGAATATGGTCCGAAACCGGTAATGAGCGAAAGCGTGTTTTTCTTTAGAAATTCTTACGGTTTTGTTCTTAGCATATACAATATGTAACTTCGCGAGCTTTAATTATGCAAATTCTTTTAGGCACGATATGACTAGAAGGTTATACACCGAAACCACACACATTCCACTCAATTAGTCCATATTTTTGTCTTAATTATATGAACCGATTTTTTTTTCATCCAGAAGGGTACACAGCTTTGTTTACTTAAGCACTCTCCCCTAATCTTGGTCAAGATTACATAAAACCAACGACCGATAAAACGATTCACTTTTCAAATTAATTTGTTCGATGTTCCTAGAGTAGCTGTAACCGCTTGTCAAGGCCAAAACACTTTGTCCCTTTTTACAAATTAAAAACACGAATAAATCATTAAAGGTCCAGGTATTTAGCGTATTTCATTAACCAGCTGGATATCGTCCGGGTTAATAAGTTACGTGCTAGAATTCACTTCGGCTTTATGAATTTATGTGGCGGCCATATTGGATAAATTAATGCTAGCCTGTGTTTAGTAATTAATGGAGTTGTGTATCGTGGTGTTAAGAGATTAGCTGTATTAATAACTCTAGTGATATATTGTGGGGATTGACCGGTTTAAGCGTTGAATTTTGTAATTAAATAAATTTGGAATTTTACACTTTAGGTTGATTTGGTTACTAATAGTACAGTTTCTGTAGCAGGTCTTTTGTTGTCTATGTTTTTTACGTATTTTTTTTTTGTTTTGTCTGAGATATCAATTTTTTATTTGACTCTTTGTACTGGTCTGTAGTGTAACAAAAAACTAGATGTAGGTAGTAGAGAGAGAGAGAGAGAGACTATAAGTGTGAGAGAGGACTACAGGCGGCGAAAGAGTATAGGTGCCATTCTACGGTAGTCTATGATTGATGCGGTTATGAATCAATCACAGACCATCTCAATCCATGGAAAAAAAGTGATCAAACCGCCTCTACTTAAAAAAAAGTTTTACAAACACTGCGTGTTCAATGCAAAAGCCGCAGTAAATACGTGGTGGTGCGCAAGTGATGTACAATGCGATTATAATAAGAATAGTATTGGCTGCATGTAGCGGAGCGCAGATAGGGCTTCGAGAGTGAAAGTGACAGCACTATCTGGCCGTATTACTGTTCTTGTCTGTTTCTTGGTTTTACTTCATGTCGCGCGTGAGCATGTAACACCTTAATTGCTTGGTGAATATAAATTCGCAAGCATTTTATTGCTGCAAGAGATAGCCTGGTATCGTTTCCAAGCCGCAATCTATGGAAGGTATTAGATTCCCCGAGCTCTGTTGAAACAAAAGAATTGTTTGTTTTTATAGTATAGTTGTTGAGGGAAAAAGGAGAGGAAGCGGTCGTTCACCTGATGATTAGCACTGCCTGCCATAACGAACATTTAACACAGGAATATATATTTTATCATATTGGCAATTCCAATTGCCTTTGCCTTTGATAACGGAAGTGCGGTCTAGATCGCCTACAGGAAACGACGCGTCATGGAAGAAAGTTTCATAAACTGGCATTTTTATTATAGAAACTAGCTTCTGGCTGCGGTTTCACCCGCTTTATGATTACCACAAGAACAGTGCATTTTTCGGGGATAAAAAGTATCCTATGTTACTCTTCGGTCCATTAACTATATCTATGCGAAAAATTAAGACGACCCGCTGCGCTGTTGATGCGTGAAAGAAGGACTAAAAAAATCCATCAATATTCCACTATTATGATTTGAAACGCAATTTTAAACCTACCTTTCTGATATTAAAGCAACATCTTATCATAAAAATTCTAGAGTAACCTACGACATTTACTTTCGACTCGACTGAATTCATTTTTTACCTCATTTTAACCTTTGTGTGATTCTGCAAGTACGAAATTTAATATCAGGTAAACGATTCTATCACCTCGTCTCGTAGACAGCTAAAATGGGACATCTGCGGCGGGACAAAAAAATCTAACATAAATAATTTATTTTTTATTTGTTGTACAACGGATCAGCATTGTGACCGAACGAGGCAATACGCAGCATGCCGGGTACGCTGCCAAGTTGTAGTCGGCTAAAAAAATTGTTTAAAATTGAAAATTAATAATATTATTTTTATTAATTTAATTAATTTATAATAATAAATATTAAAATTTAAATTGTAAAAAAATATTATCTAATTGATGATTATCCAACTATTTTTGTAGCTAAGTTAGATGATAGTGTTTTTTTACGCTATTTGATAAAGAGACGAGCTGGTCGTTTGACTGATGGTAAGCATAACGACAGCCCATAACAATTGCAGTGCTACTCAGAACTTTGAAGCACAAAGCCCTGCGCGGCACTGCAGTATTGCGCTGGTTACCCTGAGACATTAGGTATTAATTAAGTCTCTAAAGCCCAGTCATTTTCTGGCTCGAATTTCACTACTCTGCTTGCTCATCAAACCGAAACACAGTAATGCTTGCACTTTACTGCTTGGCGGCAGACTTCACGAGCAAAGCGGTGGTACCAACCCAGATAGACACTCGCAGATGAGTTGTCCATAATGGCTTTTAGCCCGTTGTAAAAAGTATTTTTTTACCACAACTTTCTAACCACTTAGTGACATTATAGTGACCAAACGTAAGACTACCCAAGTAAATGAAAAAAACAAAGGCAAGCCTCCAACAATAATCTGAAAAAGAAAACCCATATCGTCAACGAACATGACGAGCGAAGTTAAACTTGAATCTCTTGCTACAAAACCGCAGGTAGATCTTCACAACTAATTTAGATTTGCAACTGTTCTGCTCAACAAAATTAAACTCTAACGCATTGTAATAAAACACAATAGGCGTGACTTGTATTATTACCGTAGATTTATCATCATCAGAACCATAAATTCTCGTCCCTTCGATTTCACCCGCAGACCCTTCAGAGATTCCTTTTGTTAGGATTATTGAGTGGAAAACGTCCGCGGAAAATACCATGGCTCCTTAAATAATGTACCTTCCGTAGGTACCTATATTTGTAAACCACGTCACTTGATCCGTCTACTTGTTGGACCAAAGTATAAGTTCAATATAAGATAGACGCCTGATTATTATTTAGTTGTAATGCCACCTCTAGGCGATTGGTTTTGAATGTCAATCAGTCCCTCAATCATCCAATACATGTGATCGATTTACTCATTAACCATTTATAGAAATTATCAAAATTCTACCTTGCAGCAGCTTACAAATATTAAACAAAGCAACTATATAAATATATACATCTTATTCATCATCATCATCAGTAGCCGCAAGACGTCCACTGCCGAACATAGGCCTCCCCCACGTCAGAACGCCAGTTGGACCGTCTACTGGCCTCTTACATCTTTTTAGATTCATTTATATACAACGATATAATAAAGTAAAAGTAAAGTAGTAAAAAAATCATTTATTGACATAACTTTTTGTACAAATTATCAATGAACCCATAGGCTGCCGAACTAGTAAAAACTGTATTTCAGCAACCAGTGGGGCTACTCCCTTCTTTAGACAATAATTTAATTATGTCGAAGATTTTGAAAAATTCCGAAAAACTTATTATTATATAACTATAAAGTAACACTACTAAAGCTAATTTAAAGTAAAACTATTTTTTTTCCTTCAATAACTGTAACAGTGAAATACGTGTCTGTGCCTGCGTGTGTAATAATTATAATCACCTCAAAAAGTTATTTCTGTGTCTTTGTAAGAAATCCAAAAAAAAAACTATCAGTTGATAATTGGTGCAGCGATTGGAGAGGCTTATAATCCGAAACTGATAATCACTACAAGATTAAACTTGCGAGGTTAACTTAAGATCTGCTCTACTTATAGCATTGAGTTCGCCTACGTACCCATATATTGTTTATGCAAATAATTACATATTTTCTATTATAAATACTGATTGACGGTTTTTGATCTTCTTTGAGGCTCATAAATCTTATGACATTTTCGTCTAAGGTCAAAAGGTGAGTTTATTTAGTACTAAAATTGAATACCAAGTTAGAATACAAATTTGAATTAGAATTTTAATCAAATTTAGATCTTGGTTCATTGTTGTACTGAACAAGTAAAACGAAAGATTTCAAGTTTCTTTAATAAGAAATGACTGGTCTAAAATATATTCCATCTCTTTCTCATGTTATGCATTGGAAAGAGAGGGAGCGAAACTAAAATTAGTTTAGGTATGAAATGATAGAATTGACACCATTTACATTTTAAATATTCAATTGGAATCCTTGCTTCCATAGCTCAATTGCAAGAGACGGGATGTTTATTTCCCAAACAGCAAAAAACGCGGCTCCATTTATTCCTTTTGGCCGAATACCATGCTTAATGCTTACCTATATAAAATGGTGTTCAGTACGATAAGGTGTTCAATAAAATGGTCTTCTATACAGTTAGTACCAAAATAGCCTTTAGAAAATTGCGTAATATTTTTGAACATTGGCAGATAATTACGTCTCACAAAAGGGACCCAACTCTTACAAATTATTTACATTTTTATCTTTTACTTTCATATTAAATCACGTCAAACATAATAAGTCCACAATTTGGTAAGTAATTGTATCCATCGGTAGATTTCGGCAGGTGATCCCGGTTTTCCTTGACAACCGGCGGCCATGTTCTTTTCTGGAAAGTTCTGCGTCGTCGCCTCTCGCTTCACCCTTTAATTAACTTTCGAGGGAAGACTTAGAATTTTTTGTTGTTTAAATTACCTTTGCTTAGGGTAAATCTTGGAAGCTGGGCTTTTTATAACCTGATTTTAAATTACGATATAAGGTGGTGATTGGCTGGCTGCAGTACAACTGCAGAAACTCTCCGTTAGACGTTTGGGAACAGATGGGTTGTAGGTAGCCAGGCGAGCGCTCAAAAATACACTAACACTGTGTTACGACTCCATCACGAAGTTTTCATTAAGTGATATCTTATGTAAGATACGAACCATCAAAGTGCGAAGAACAGCCACATTAGCCAGACACTGAAATAAAACTTAAGATTTGCCCTAACGGCGGTTTGATACAATTAGGAAGACGCATACTTTTTAACCGACTTCCAAAAAAGGAGGAGGTTATCAATTCATCGGGTATTTTTTTTTTATGTTTGTTACCTCAGATCTCGGTCATTTATAAACCGATTTGGAAAATTCTTTTTTTATTTGAAAGGGTATACTGTCAGATTGGTCCCATAGAAATTTCTTCAAAATCGGTTCAGTAGTTTGTCACTGAAGTCGGTTCGTCGCTTTTTTAAAGCAATTTTAACATTATTAAGTCACTTAAGAGTTCACCATAGTAATTTAGGGTTATTAATTAAAAAAACTAATGATTACTTATTAAAAATAGTTTCGCTATATTTCAATTCTGATGTTTCATGTTTCACTCGAGGCGACCATAAAAAATCAATAATTAGCACAGACTACGAAATTAATTTTCAATATGCCCGAATGACACTCAAGAATACAAATCGCGAACCACTATAAGACTGTAACAAACATTTTGACCCAAACAAAAAACTAAATATCGTCAAGATACAATTTTACATTTAACAAGATACATCACCCAAACCATCAATTTTGTAACACACATGAAGTGGCGTTAAAAACTGTATTTATCGTGCCCAGTGGAGCGTTGGCTGAGTGACGAGCATCCTCGGTGGCCCCATTAGATACACTGACCCATTTATGTCGTTACGAGATGGGGTG
Source organism: Crocallis elinguaria (assembly GCA_907269065.1). NCBI lineage: Eukaryota > Metazoa > Arthropoda > Insecta > Lepidoptera > Geometridae > Crocallis > Crocallis elinguaria. The sequence continues at coordinate 13,701,211 of OU026073.1, forward strand.
GACACAAGAGGTGCCAAAAGAATATAACGGCAGTGTTTCAAAAGAAACGTTAAATCCTTTCATAGACATAGCAAATGCATCTGATAGTAAAGACCCTTCTTCCACAGGAAGTTGCATGACGAAAAAATACATAATTACAATGGGTATACAATAGGTATACAAGCTTAAGAACATCATATAAACACAAAAAATGAAATTAAAAAAATATACTTAATATAAATTGCATATAAAACTTTTTTTATTATCCAATAGTAATTTAAATGATACATCGTTTTTTACATTTAATAAAATTGAATAAAAAATATGTCTAACAAATATGTACTTCACGGCCAAAATCAACATAATTTATGTTTTTGGCAGTGTTCAGCCCGCGCAGAATGTGTGACGTCACATATTCTGTCCAATTTGCATGGGACGTTTAGCAATTAGTAAATGCGCCTGACTTTGACTCTCATTTTTAACGGTTCCAGCATTCGATTGCGAGTATCTGATATAGTATATATAATTATATATGATATATACTTATTTTACTCAATTAGTTAGCATTTCCACGCCTGATGTTACCTTATCTTGAGTAATAAGGCAATCTTATTATTTACTAGACTAAAAAACTAAAAAGATTGCCTTTCGAATCCTACTGCAAGAATTTGGCGGTATATTATCAAAATGTTCCAAATGAGTTGTAGATTGAGCCATACCATGTAAAGGTTGGATTATATTTTGTAACCGGAAACTTATAGGTAAAATTGCTATTGCAGAATAATTATCGTGTGTGATCAGTTTTACAGTCTAATTTTAACTGTCAAGATTGACATGTTTCAGACCACAATTAACCCTCAAAGGAAATTAATCCTTATCTCGTCATCTCACCTAACGAGATCGCCAAAGTATTGTGTACACAGTATCTCAACTCTAAATGAACTGACAACTAAAGGTACTACCTATATGTAAAATCTAAATGCTCTGAATGAGGAGCTGTATTTTAGTAAAGAATTGACTCCAAACTGTATCACACGCAGAACTATACGTCAAGCTACGTCATAGCTATAATATTATGCTAAAAATATTATTAGCTTACTTTTAGAAAATTCTTGTTCTGAAGCAAATTAATTCAGCTTCGTAGATCGAGGGCTTAAATTATATCGATAATCGCCACGAAGCTCTAGGTGTGTTTCAAAAGCCTCCGCTGACAGCCAATTCCTGTTCTAGGTTATGCGTGTCTTGGGCTACGTTACCACACCACGTAAGAGAGTACACAAACGCTAACCTTCAGGATATAAAGAAAAAAGTTCGCAGTCAATGGTAAAAAGTAGAGGACCTACACAAATCGAGAAAAAATAAATTATCTCGGTCCTTGTACCACTCGTTCTGCTCAGGATTTTACTCTAGAATCCTTCGCTGCTCTCGAGATCCAACTTAGTCTCTCGAACTAAATTCTCCGAAAACTCAAAATATTTTTTTCTCTGGTTGTATAATCTACTATTTTGTTACAAAAAATAATAGATTTTAAAATAACATTTTGGTAGTTAGCTTGTCCGACGCTCTTCCTAAAGGAGACCACTGTCCTGTGGTCGTTGGAATTTCGCCGCGTGCACTATCTAGGCGCAAAAAACCCAGGTTTAAAATATCGAAAAATTGCGTAAGTTTAGCCGATTATTTAACAACTTATGGCCTGGCTATATGCAGCTGCGCTTGAGAGCCATTCCAGATTCATCCATCATCACCATGCATCACGTCAGGTAGTGATAAGGCATCATTTTAAAAACGCATTTTCAAATACGCTACAGTTGAAAAAAACCTGAAAGAGGTTGAGTGATAAGACCACCGATTTTATATTTTCTTTATTAAAGTGTAATCTATCTATGCTGTTCAGAGTTAAAAAACGACTAAGGATTGAAATAGTGTGTATCATAGACGTCCTTACTGACAGTACGCGTAAAGGTTGATTTAGCCTGTACAGACCCCACTGTCATACACCTCCATGCTTATACATACGTCGGTGTGTAACGCCGCGTGTAATAGGGGTCCGCTCGAGCTGATCGCCTGTCCACACTCCGCTGAGCAATCTGCGCCGACATGTACTAACACGAAGTAAACCTATACTTGTTTCACCGTGTAAGACAGGAATAGGCGCGACGTGGAATTTGTCTCTAGGGAGTGTGAATTTTGTGGCTTTGAATGAGTTTTGATGAATGCAATTGTTGAACGATGATTGAAATAGTGTAACAGGAACATTTCTTTTTATATTGCCCAATATGTTTTGTTTAGTGGCAGCTTAACATTTTTGAAGATAAATAATCACTTAATATAATTATGAAAAATCGCATTCGGTAAGTTGCCGGCAATAACATTACATATGTACCGTAAGAGTATCCTTAAGGTCACAGTTAAGGTTAGTTAAGGTAAGGTAAGGTTAAGATAATAATTGTTATCAAGAATTGACAAGAGAAAAGACAGTTTGTAACCAAGATAGAAGATCCATTTAACAAGAGGGCTCAAGTATCACGGTTGTCTTGTTGGATACCAGAAGAGAGAGTTCAATCACATCCATCAATAATAAACCAGTCTGCGAGTATCTGTCTGGGTGGGTACCACCATTTTGCTTGAGTAGTTTTCCGCCAAGCAGTAATGTGCAAGCAATATAGTGTTCCAGTTTGATGAGCAAAGTAGTCGATTACATACATGAACCCTGAACACATTACCCCCCTGTTTGGGCAGTCGTGTTAAGTTTTGTTTTGTACAGAAAGCAAGGCGCGCGTCCGTGCAAGGGTGAGCGCAGATTACAACGCGCAGACCGCGTTAATACGCGGTAATACCGCGAGATTATGGCGCGAAGCTCTTGTATGGATAATTAAATATTTGTGAAGGTGATTCTGCAGTGTTATCTCAAAGTATATAGATGAACAAAGTATATTCATACCTATAGTATATTCTCAAAAATCCAATTTAAACAACGACGACGTTTAGAGACGAAACATTGTGTAACTATTCAACCGTTATGCAGCGTTTAATAGTAAGGCATATAATATAAAATGCAACAAAAAGCTTATGACAATGTTATATAAAGATGTCTTAGAGCTGGTCTGCCGGTAAAGCCGGAAGGTCGCCACAGGAACTCCGACGAAACGACGTAACCCTATCTAGTTTGGGCTCGTTTGATTTGTCTCTGCAAGTAGTCTGATCCTAGATGAAGTCCAAGGCCCTGATTGTGGAGCAGGAAGGTGGCCATAAGATTACAGCAGCTACCAATTACGTATCTTATAAAAGTTTGTCTGACAAAATGTCCTACTATATCCTAATATTAGTAATATCCTAGTATTATAATTATGTTAGTGGGAGGACTAACTCTTCTGCGAGTGTCCGTCTGGGTTGTTACCACCGCTCTGCTCGTGAAGTCTGCCGCCAAGCAGTAGTGTGCAAGCATTACTGTGTTCCGGTTTCCGGAGCAGAGTATCCAGTGAAATTACTGGGCTTATGAGACGTAATACCTAATGTCTCAGGGTAACGAGCGATCTGCAGTGCCGCGCAGGCCTTCGTGTTTCAAAGTTCTGGGTGGCACTGCAATTGTTATGGGCCGGCGTTATGCTTACCATCAGGCAACGACCAGCTCGTCTCGTTACCAAATAACATAAAAAAATATATATATATATTCCACAAAAAACTTATTTAATACCCAACATGGATAGTCAATTTTTTGTTTGTAATTCTAACAACAATTCAGTCATGAAATAATATATATTTGACCAAAAATATCGCACGATCGAGTTGCAATGAACATCCAATAACGCAAAGTAATCACACTAATAGTGCACACAATAGGATTAGATGGGAAATCCAAGTATCCACTTTTATTTAGAGTTCAGTTTTCGCATTTGCACACAATCGCAAGTGTTCGAAATAATCCAAACTACCTACTGGGAAACGGTTGCAGATTTTAGATTTTTATTTGGAATAGTATTCTGAACAATATGCAAGTAGGATTAGGGATAGGACTGGGAAAACACGATTCAATTCTTTTTGTTTAAATTGTTTGGCTTTGTGTTGCCTTTCTTAGAAAACCTGGCTTACTTTGTAATACATTATTTATATGAATACATTATTATTCACAAATAGGCAATAATTGCTTAAAAAACAAATACATTTATTTTCTTTTACTTTCAATATTGTTTCTTTTACCAATAATGAGATGAAAAGGTTCTCAGTATACTTTTTATCTTATAGTTCTAAAGCACGATTTAGAAGAAGATTGCGTATTAAGATTATAAAACAAAATTGTGTACATTATGAGTATAAAAATAAGATTAAAATTAGGTAGGAGAATAGTTTTAATGAATTTCCAAATATTTTCATCCAACTCGGAAAATAGGAAGAGCAACCCTGCAGAGAGAAAGCATGTTGATGCAACGCCTTTTTGTTCTCTTGGGTAGAAATTCTTAAGTAACTACAGTTTCTGATAAATCCCTAGTAGTCAGCTGGTCGTGAAACAAGATTATAATATTTTCTTTGGCAAATACTTGCGTAGTGAGATTTTCTTTTTTGATTCGTAACTGGTTGTCATAGCTAGGTACCAACGCAGCCGAAGGCGATACAATACAAGACTAAGTACTTACGAAACACGTACTGATCAACGCAAACTCGTTGGACGATATTTCCATAAGAAATTACTGGTAAACACAGTATCCCACAGATCTAAAAGATATCTATTCACTCTAGCCTTGAACATACTATTACAAAGTTATAATTCGCAGAAAACAAAGTAGATGGCAAAGAATTCCTTAATCTTACCTACTCCTTGGAAGTACTACTACTGCACGTAGTTATTGAAGGACATGTTCCGTTATATGCCCCCTAACGTATCTAACTCTTCCTGCAAAACTACTGATCTGATTGTGCAAGTTTGTTCTATGTGAACACGACAATAAATAGCTTTAACCAATTATTTTACAAATGTATGGCAACGATATTGTTGCACGGAAAACTAGTATTAACGCCGTCGCCAATATTGTTTCAGCACAAATTTGACTCAATTGATGTAATTAGTCTAATGGCAAAGGCCCAAATGACTATAAACCTTTTTGCTTCACACAGCAAACATTCAATATACTTCGCAGCTGCTTAAAATTCAAAATACGTACAGATCAAGTCCGACGTACTGGCGAATTTAACATTCATGAAAACTAATAGAATATTTGAAAGGAATTCGATTGGATATACATATGGCATGACACGTCAGTACCCGTATCAGACGGACGTCATTTCCAGTTTCAACATTTCAACGAATCGCTAAAAATATTCTGTACAAAAGCTTTCAATATTCAAACAAGATGCGGCGATATGGAACACATTTTCAAGCCTGTTTGTTTGTTTTTTAGCTTTTCAACAATGGATTGTGCTGAGCACTGATTTGTTTCATTAGTTTGGGTTTGTTACTCAGTTTTACTTTCCGTGTGAATTAAATTTTGTTGGATTGTAAAAAATATTTGAGCTCTCTTAAATAACTTCACACTTATTATTTATAGATGTCGTTTATTTCAACGGTTCCGTAGTTAATTGGTAAGTAACTCTGCCTACACATCGAGAAACAAAGACTATAATCTATGTCGAGAAACCTTAGGTTCGATCCCCAGGTTGGCCTAACTTTGTGCGGTTGTTGTTCTCGAGTCTTCGATTGTGTTGTGTGTCTGTAGACACAGAGAAACCTAGTGTAGACTGTGTACCTAAGCGTTTATTTATTTATAATTTAATGTAGTGGGCTTATCTTATCATAACTGATTTTTAATACTAACTCAGGCAGTCTGCTCGTATATTATAAGCACCGTAAGACATGTTGATAAATTCTTACACCTTTAGTGAGAATAACCACAACAATTTAACCACGTCAGTAATTATTCTCCATGTTATTACTCTGTTTTAATTCCATCCCATTATAATTATCGTTACTCTAAAATCTTCATAATAATTTCCCTAATTACATCTCATATGACCGTCATACTAATTTGTGCCCGTTCATTATAAAGGTACCGCACTGTCTCGACATGTACCTCATTTAATTTTTACCTGCGCTGCCCTAAAATGGCGTGGGGGTAAATGGTACATAGCGAGTGGGGAGGTTATGTATTTCCACATCACGTATCGGATGCTTGCATTAAATTACTTCCGTTATGAGGTAATTAAAAATATGGTACAGGAAGGGAATCTGTAATGTTTTAATTAAGGATCTTAGTTGAAGCACCTTTACTGTTTTGATAGGTGAAGTTTTATTTGAGTCTACTTTAAACAAATCATGATATAATAGTTTTACGAAGCTCCAAAGAACTATTGCTGCCTTATTTGACAAAATAATAAAATATTATAATTATTGTAAGTAAATCAGCTGATTAGATTCATGTTTAAAAAGACAATTAACATTGCATGGATGGGATGTAAAATGAAGTACTTACCTAAATAAAATATCTATGTTCGAAAATATTAATGATGCCATACAAAGACTAGGTATTGCAAGTTAGTAACATATTCCAAGGTAACGTGTTGCGTAACAATTGCTGTAAATAAATGCGGCGCTAAACATTTATTTATGTAAATAATCTATTTATTTTATACTACATGAAAACGAGACGAGTATGTAGGTTAGGCAGGCAAGGCAAACGTCTTATTGTAAGCATAACGCTTAACTTTAACAATAATTTGCTGTGCCCCAGCACTTTGAAGCACGAAGGCCTGCACGGCACTGCAGTGTGCTTTTTATCTTGAGATATCAGATATCTTAGTACCCAGTAAATTCACTGACTACTTTGCTCAGCAATACATAGTACACAAGTATATGCATGTTTACCGGCAGACTAGCACAAATACAGCCATTAGTGCAAATTGCCACGGTAACACGTATTAAGCGCAATAAACCAGAAAAAACCCATAAAAACAATGATCAAAATGCAAACCCTTGCATAATGCGAAACCGTACGGTTAGCAGCGCAATAAAATCAACTTTTATGAAACGAGGTTCAGTACAAAATAAGCAGTTAGCAAGGTATGTAAGGATTCTATCGGGCGGAATATACCAACGGTATAAAACGGTATATTACAGTCATTAGTGATGTGGGAGCGGTTCGTGCTGAAAATACGGAGCTGATAAGGTGAAGAAGAGAGCGTGGTCAAAGGAGGAGCGGGAGCGGATAATAATGTGTTATATGTATGTGGCATACGTAGATACATATATTGTTTTTAATTTGTTATTATATTGTAACAATTATGTAGAACTATCAATTTAATTAGGCTTGTTTGTTTTTTCTTACTTATAATTTGCTAAAACAATGTGAATTTTAAGTAGTAACTATAAAAATGTTAGTGGTAGGACTAACTGTTCTGCGAGTGTACGTCTGAGTTGTTCCCACCACTTTGCTCGTGAAGTCTACCGCCAAGCAGTAATGTGCAAGCATTACTGTGTTCCGGTTTGATGAGCAGAGTATCCAGTGAAATTACTGGGCTTATGAGACTTAATACCTAATTTCTGAGAGTAACGAGCGCACTGCAGTGCCGCGCAGGCATTTGTGTTTCAAAGTTCTGAGTGGCACTGCAATTGTTATGGGCCGGCGGTATGCTTACAATCAGGCAAACGACCAGCTCGTCTCTATCAAAGAGAATAAAAAAAATGGTTTGTGAAAATAAGCATTTATTTTTACTACACATCTAATGTTCAACAGCATTTTGCTTCCCTTTGCTGTTGCTGAATTTTTTTAGAGGTTTTTATTACAATTTTTGGTTATAGGTATACTTCTGCGTAATATTTTTGTACATTTTGGTTTTTAAGCTGCTAAAATAAGTTACAAGTTTTATGTTTGAACGGGCTAAAAGCCATTATGACTAATACATAGATCCTACATCTAACTTTATTACAAATACAGTTGGATATTCTACAAGCCAATATAAGCCTATTGATGTAGGATCTTATTAATAAACGATGTTAAAGGTTGGCGGCATTGCCTTGTTGAATCGCAAAGGTGATTCGTTGAGCCAATAACTACCAGCGTTTTGATAACGCGTCGCATCAACCATAGGCTCCAATAACATTTTGAAAAAACTTTAAGCAATGTACACATGATCCACGGACAAGTTATTTTTCAACGAAAATTAGATCATCCGCGTAAGACTCGCTTCTTATAATTCCGCATACTCTCCTTTAAACGGATTTCACAAGCATATCTAAAATCGCGGCAGGCAATTAGGATAGTTTGCGACCGCTCTATTGCCAAATGATCTGTGACTTTTAACTGCTATCGATAACGAGTACGTTATAACGTATAACGTGTACCGTTACCGTTGTGTAATCACTAGTGCGGAACTGATATATTGGATACTAGTGGCTGGTAATTTGGGTCGTTTTGTGTAGATGTAGTTTATGATTTTGTGGGTTATCGTTTTATGTTTCGTATGTTTTCTTTTTTGTGTAGAAAATTATATCTCAACATAAACGTTACCGTTTTGTAAGCTTGAAATGTTTTGTTGTGTGTATGGTTTAGGCCCAAATAAATTGGGGAATGGTTTAATTGAGTAATTTCTTTTTCTTTGCTCTGAAGTACTTAGGTAGTAAAGGTGTAACGACCTACAAGAACTGGCTCCTAATTTTGGGCTGCCGAATTTTACTGATAGATGCTTCGTGACCGATTGTGTATCTTAGGAGGAAGCTAGTTGGGCGACAATTAAAATATGAAATACCTCCATGCTATTGTTGCTTCATGAGGTTTTCCAACAACGAAAGCTCAAGCTTATTTATGTTACTTTTGTAGTATATTAACGAGGGTACTGAGTCTACCCTCACAGGATCTTTATTAATAAATGCCAGTGTTCAATCAACTTGCGTGTGTTTCACTACATGGTGACAGCGTCGGGATTTAATTTTACGATTAAAAGTACTCGAACCGATAAAATATTATTAAAATCAGTGTGATAGTTCGGTGTGTGTCGTAAATATCCATAAATTATGAAACACGCGCGTCCTCCGGCGGAGTTATCACTCGAGGGCGGTCCGGCCGTTCGCTCCGAAGCGTGGCGTAAATGGCGGAAACTTTTCGATGTGTTTCTTAAAGCGTCTGGAGTGAGCAGACAGCCTAAGGAGGTACAGGCTAGTCTATTGGTGAACCTCATTGGATCGGCGGGATACGAGGTTTTTACGACTTTCACGTTTGAGGCGCATGAAAGCGAAGATGATGTCAACTGTGTTTTAAAAATAATAAAGATCCTGTGAGGGTAAACTTTTTTTTTTTTTTTTTTTTTTATTTAATTATTATACTCTGCAAGCTCCAGGGCTCGCACCCTTTTTTTGCTGTATATGTTATTTTTACATTATAATTTCTTAATATATTATTACTTAACAAAAGTATACCTACTCCGAAGGCCTAACTAAAGTGTTACATATTATATACATATTATTAAATTAACATACTATTATTATTATTAAATTATACATACTACATGAGGGTAGACTTAGTACCCTCGTTAATATACTACAACTTTATTTATATTTGTATCAATCAGACATCATTGTATGATATGAGCCCCCAAACGACATATAAGTACCAACAAAATGATAAAAATGGTTCCAAATTGGTTCCAACATCATAGAACATACAAAAACTTCCGTTTTTTTTTAAATCAAATGCATCAAACATTATTATTACTGTCCGAAGCTTTGTGTTCAAAATTCAAAACAAAAATGTACAGTAAAAACAGAAATAGACGGCAAGCAATTTTGTTCAAAAATAATCTCGGATACCCCATGCGTTCGATATACCTCGCACGGGTATAAAGCGGCGACACACTGGTCGCATCTGTCACAGAACTAAATTACTTCAGGGATGGTGTAGAGGAGCGCTCGATTAACTCGCGCTGTGTACGTGTGTTAATCAACTAGTCCAATACTATCGCCTGTAGGAGAACTTTCTAGTTATAAAGGTTAATACACAAATAAAAAGAAGTAATGCTGCAACATTTCACTCTTTTACTATCTTTTCCTGTCGGTCTACATAACCAGAAGATAAGATTTCGAATCGTATTGACAGCGAAGCTTTTGAGATGTACTTCATTATATTATATTTCCGTGTCCTATCGCTCAGATAATGATACAATACTGGAACTATCGTTCATTTTTCCGGGAAAAAATAAGTGTGTATCAACTCTCCAGACCATAAACTATGTGTGTGCAAAAATCATATCGTTCTGTTGCTCCTTTCCTGCGTGAAAGAAAGACAAACTAACAATCCCACTTTTGCATTTATAATAAACTGCTGCCCGCGGTTTCACCCGCGCGGAGATATTGGATTTCATGGGTTTTATTTTTTTGCGCGGAAACCTAATTATTTTTCTAAAATAGTAGTAGCTTAAATTACTTGTTATAACATCAGCTATCTTCCAGTGAAAGTCCCATCAAAATCGGTCCACTCGTTTCGGAGATTACCCGGAACAAACAGGCAGACAGAGAAAAAAATTAAAATTGTTTTCTCGTTGTAGGTACCGTATACACTTTCATACGAACTTATTTCATCTCACTTTCGTAAAAAGCTGTTACTTTGACAGATATTTCTTCTTATCACTATTTTTATTTTCAAAAAATGGTGAATCACTGATATTCAGTGAAAAGCTTTTTTTAGTAAATTTAAATTCGATTCATTATCGTATGCGTATGCAGAATCCGTTAGCATCATAAAGTGGTTTTAGAGAAAATAAGACCTTCAACACTATAAATAATACATTAAAACTTACGCAAAATGAGTTACAGGATGTCTCTAACGCCGTTACCTGAAAATATATAAGTTAACATTAATTTTGCCTCATATATTTAATTAAAATGGGAAACTGTAATATGACACATAAAAACAAAGTTTTGGAAATTTAACTATTCCCTCACTATTGAGTCCAGATTTTTATAAAAGTATTAGACAGGACATTTACAATTATTAAACAGTTATTAAAGAGACTTTAAAGTAAAAACAATACAGTTTTTACAGTCACAATGTTTTATCTTTGTGGACATCTAGCTTCTGCCCGCGGTTTTCACCCGCGTTCCCACAGGAACCGTGCATTTTTCCGGGATTAAAAGTAATCTATGTTACTCTCCGGTCCATAAACTATATCTATGCCAAAAATCACGTCGATCCGTTGTTCCGTTGCTGCGTGAAAGAAAGACAAACCGACAAACCAATAAACCAACAAACAAACTTTCGCATTTATATTGTTAGTAGGACTAGTGGCATGAATGGGCCATTGTACTTCAATAATTGGGTAGAACTTTAATAATTGTTATGGGCTAGCATGACGTTTAACATTAGTCGAACCACCAGCTTGTGTTGTCACATAAGTAGCAGTAGTAAACAAAAACGCAGCTAGCGATCTATCACCAATCCAAGTGCTCGCAACCACTTTATAAACTGAACACCTATCTATAAGCGATTTATCTTCAGTTTTCTATAATGATCCACTAACAATTCGTAACTAAACTTGAAACCCATAGGTACTTAATACTTATCTTAATATCATTACTAAGTAGCAAGTCTATTAAATCAGTAATAAGGCCTACAATTCAATAAACAGTTGCTACCAAGCAAGCTCCAAAACAAAAGAAATAAAGGAAAACAGTGGATTTCAAAAAGTTATCCAATAAAAGATATTATGATCGAAAGGGAATACGTGGAATACGTGGCCGGTAACTGTTTCCCATATCTACTTGTTAGGGCACTTACACATAAGTTACCCGAGCCGGAACTAATCACGGCATTACCCCGGTACGAGACAGTAGGCACTGTACGGTGCCGGGACATCGTTAAAAACCCGTATTGTTCGCGGCCCGCGGAAAATTGAGGCCGTACGCAACTCGTCTTCGGCTCAATTAGGCGTGCTTTCCGGATGTGGGAATGGTACGAGTCATGTACTCAGAGCTGCTGTTAAACTTTAACTCGTAATGTATATTGTAATGTATAATCACCACAAAAAGGTAATTGGGCCTGGAAACTGAAAACTCTGGAGGGCAATCGCGTTAAAAATTATCAACCAAACCGCTACTAAACCACAACCGCATAACAGCTTTTTGACCGTTTCGTATCGCGCTAATAGTTTTACCAAAAGTTGAGACGTTTCTCGACAACAACTGACAGGTAACGCTGTCAAATGAACGGCAATATCGAATTCCACACGCCTGAACCGAAACTAAACAACAGTTGGTATCAAACCACAACCAAACCATAACTGTACGCTGTCATTTCAAATTAGCGCGATCGGGGCCCTGGTCTGAAAACTCGGGGTGTTAAGATTTTCCAATGAATACCTTGACAACACGAAGCCAGAGCAGAGCATACATATGTTTGTTTTTGTCGTTCTTACCGTCTCATATTTAGTCTTTAAGAATTTTTATGAACACATGAAAGCAACCGTTTTATATATAATGTGAGTAACACTTTGCCTCACATTTGTGAAAATCATTATTCATAATCAGCCTCTTACGCTCCCACTGCTGGGATACCGGCCTTCTCTCAGAGAGAGATGTGTGAGCCGTAATCCACCATGCTGGGCCAGTGCGGCTTGGTGAATGTCACATGTCCTCGAATTTTGTGATTCTTGAACATGTCGGTTTCCTCATGATGTTTTCCTTCACTATTTTAGAGCGAGTGTGAATAATCCGCACATAACTTGATATAAGTCATTGGTGCGGGCGGAGTCGAGATTCGAACTATGGTGCGTCGGTTTGAAAGTCGCACAAGTTCCCGCTCGGCCACACTAGCTCTTAAATCATGATTATTAATAAATATGTTGATTATACTGTGAAATTGATAACGCAGAGTTGTTGCTTTTTACGCGTTACACTGCGTTCGCCTAAGCTAAGTCAGCTAAGTCGCTGCCGCTCATGCTTTCCACCACTGGTCACCGCGCACGTGCAGCCATGTAGTCACGGAGCCAAAGCGCGGAGAGCCACTTCGTTAATTTTTGATGAATCGGATAGGTTAGAGTAGTTTGCTACGGTTAATAATTCAGTACTAGTTAGCCGCTGACATCGTGATTTATGTTGGGACTGCACAGAAATATTGTGCGGGCCACACGTGAAAATTGTATTTAGAAGCACTGCTGCGGTTTCTGTGGGAAGGTAAAGTATGGAAAGGGTACACGAGCCGTAAGATAGGGGATTTAAGTCCGTCCGCTAATGCGAAAAGGTTGGGCAAGAATGGGACTACTATTTAATAGTCCGTTTACTTTGTTTGCCTTGCGCTTTAGGGCAAAATGCGGTGCTAGAAACGACTCTTTTTGTCTATAAAATTAGTACATTGATTGGGGTGGTATCTAAACTTTTACCATCTTATATTCAAATTCAAAATTCTTTATACACAGGGGTGCCAAGGGAGCACTCATGAAAGTTAAAATAAATGGCTGTAGGCGACGCGCCTCTTTGGCGTTTCAAACCGGTAGCGCGCCTCCTTTTGGCCGGATTTAAATATAATAATTTTTGAATTTTTGACGTTATACTTTTTGATGTGACTTGGAAAAATATACTGCTAATAATTACACGAACCTTACGAACTTTTAATAATTTCACGAAAAAATACCCTGCCCTGAACCCAGGTAGCTTACAATGGCTCTAAATGCCCGTCCAGAAATTAGTATAGACCGATGAAGAGGAATGGCCAGAAACTCTTCAGCATTATTTTTAAAAATATGTAGTTTTTACAATGTTTCTAAAGCTAACAAACGAATTTAACATTTAAGTATTAGAGTAATCGCTAGGAGGCTCTCGAGCTGTTTGCCTTCATGCATCTTTGTCATCTACATAATGCTTAACTTTATAATACGCTGTTTTAATACATTCTTAACTTTACGTTTAAACTTTCTTTGTTTGTGGTAATTCAGTTATTGTTGTAGGATTTTTATTGTACGTAGTTATAGTATGTAGGTTTGTTTCAATTGGTGATCTTAAGAGTCAGTTCTAGGTTTATCGTCCATTTGACCACATCATACTTATAAGTCAGACAGGTTACTGGTGATACTATAACAAAAATAAAACATAACGCTGTTTCCCACGTTATGCCTTCCGCTGCAGTCAGAACCTTAATGGGGTTCATAAGTCACTTTTATGCTCATGATTTTCTTACCTTACAAATTGCATACTTGAGGACATCGCCATTGTTATGGTAATGCGGTAGCACTGACCAAACTTGGAGACTTGGGCATTTTCAACATCTTTTCGCGTAACATCTAAAACATCTTTCATGCCATTCCATGAATTTTCACAATTACTAAAATCCTGTAAAACTCTACCTACAAAAGCCCTGCCTCAGACAGCACGTGTGACTTAACGACCACACCCGGCTATCTCCCGGGCCGGTCCCGTGACGGACGCCCAGTACGTGTATCGCTTACACCTCAGTTTTGCAAAATTCGTCTTCTATTAGTACGAGGATTTAAAATCTTCAAACTAGATATATACTAGGAATAAAGATTTACGGAGGAAGAATAGTGCATTAATAGCTTCATACCAGTAAACGTTGGGTAGTGAGTGCCACTCGTATGTATACTAGTGAGGCCTTGCATAATATTTAGCTCCGCAATTTTTCCTTAAAATCTCAAAAAATATCCTACCATAGGCAACTAACAATCTCATTGCCATTTAGAACTTTGAAACACAAAGGCCTGCGCGGCACTGCATTGCGCTCGGTACCCTGAGGCCCACGAGACCATTAGGTACTAAGTCTCATAAGCCGATTAATTTCTCTAACCACTTTGCTGAACAAACTGGAACACGAGCGGCAGACGCTCGCAGAGGAGTTAGTCCTACCAACTAATACAACTACACAAATGCACAAAAGTTACTTACGTCAACATCAATAATGCACACTTACCCTTATTTCACCACTCACAACTTCTACCTACTCCCAGCTAAAGTCTAGGGCTTACTAAATTCCTATTCCTAGATGTAGTAAGGATTCCTACCTGGAACGTGAGTAATTACCCGATAAAAACCTCCAGACGTTTGTTAAAGACCTACTTTGGGCAAGAATAGGTCTTATTTAGGTTTTGTCTATTTAGGTATGCTGTGTTTGGTTTACCTTTATGCATAATAGATAATCTGCAGGTAAGTTCGTAAGTATAAATGTAAATTATTTTACATTTTACGTGAAGATGGTTAAGTGGTAATGTGGTCGACCGAGGTCGTTGGTTCGAATCCTACAAGGAGCTTGAGCTTTGGGTGAAGGAAAACACTATGATGCAATGATGATGGTAGAGCATTTTCTAATGCTTGTCTGGCTAGGCACCACCCTCAAGTTGAAAATACTAAATGAGTGTCCTTTTATAATACGACATAAACAGCAGCGAGCATTTTTTTTGTTTTGGTTTCAAAAACAACGTCGTCAGTTACAGCCTATTCAAATTCAAATTCAAATTCAAAAGTGTTTTATTCCAGCATTAAGCACAATGATACAGTTGACAGAAGATAAACCAGGAAGAAACATTTAATGTTGAGCCTAACGCTGTAAATAATAATAAACATTATGAACGATATATCTGTGATCCTCACACTAGGCAAGCCTGTATCGTGAGGACCGAACTACGGTTTAAATAAACTTTTACAAAATATGATTGACACTCGGTCTTAATTAAGTACATTTTACCATTCTTAACCACAGTTTTTTGTACGCTTTTTTAATTATTATAACTTAAAATAAAACAACTAAAATTCAAAAAGATAATAAACATACAGAATTTATATAGGTACAAGCATGATATATAAGTTTTACATACTTTTATTCATTAGAGTAGTTCTTAAGAACTAAGTAACAAAATAAAGTAATTTTGATTTTACTTTGATAATATAATGTAGCCATAAAGTAAAGTAGACATTATAAATTTATAGAACACATACAGCTAACTATATATATAGATATGCATAGTAATTAATATTGTTATAGATAAACATTATTAGTATACATTAATATTGATTGAAATACGAATATATAATACGATTACGATTTAATATTAATTAATTCTTCAGTACAATTATAATCAAGCGAAATCAGCCATCTATGTAACGCCTTTTTTGCCTCGTACGCTGACTTATCTTTGATATCACAGTGCTTGACTACAGAGTTATAAACGTGCACCCTAACGAATTGCCCAAAACGATGAGCAAATGAAGTCTTCACCAGCGGAGTTGGCAAGCTGTAGACTCTGCGATTTACCATGTCTACATATTCCGCAGAAGCCAGGACAACTTTATGCACAGATATTGTTGTCTTCTGTATGAACAGCTGTCTCACGCTAAGCACTCCACTGTCTCTGTAGACATCTAAGGTTGGGTATCGAAACGGCTTCCTCATCATGACCTTCAGGACCGAACGTTGTGCTCTCTCGACTAGAATAAGGAATGTCTTGGCTGCACTGCCCCAGCAAGTAATACAGTATGTCAGTAGGGATTGACATAATGCAAAATATACAGATTTTAATATGTCCATACATGCAACATCACGCAAATGTCTAACAACACCAATAATTTTCCGTACCCGGGCCGAGAGAGCGACAATATGGTGTTTAAAAGTTAAATTTTCGTCTATCTGAACACCGAGATATTTTATAACATTGTTTCGGTTTAGAGATTTACAGTCGCATTGCTTTTTGTTACAAAAAGGTTTATGTATGGTAATGTCTGTTTTGAATACCGGTGCTGAAGCAGCCGTTTTATGAAAGCAGATATATACGGTTTTCTTTATGTTAAGCGTCAAGAGATTATTCTGTATTCCTATAGTTCTAATCATCGATAATGCTAATTTCCTAAAATGTTTCAATTATCATTTACTAACTGCTGCACGCGGTTACACCCGGAGATTTCCACGGGAGCCGAGTTACAAACATTTTCCAAGACTATTTTTTATCTATGATACTCTCCGGTTAAAAACTATCGCAATAAATCAAATCAGTAGGTTGTTGCCGACAGCAACATCTAAGAGAAATAGGTAATTGAGAAAAGGATTTAGACTTTTAAAGTCTAGATAAGTAGGAGCCCTAAGCGATTTATTGATTACGGGGCTCCCTGACCAGCCTTCACCCCGTCCAACCGACAGAATCCGTCGTGTTTTAGACCTACCGCGCCTCAAATGAATCTAAACTCACAAACCCTCATCTCTTTCCGATCTGTTCCATTCGTCACCTATCCTAAAAGCCATACATCTCATACATGCTTTTATTACAGCCGACGATTTGATCTAGGTTATTATTATCCCTATTCTAATTTATGACCAAGATTCCTTGTGACTCGAACTAACTCTAATAAGAATCTAGAAGGAATCTTGTTGGTCGTCTTTGTAGTGAGTGTACCTAGTGCATGGGCGGATTTGAATGCTGCAAACGTAGAGACAACCTTGCGTGAAAAAGGACAAAAAAACCAACACTCCAACAATCTAAAAACACACTTTCATACTTATTATAGTATAGGTACGGATAACATACTCTACCAACTCCTAAGTCCGGGTCAATCGATGCACAACTAATTCGTAACTTCGCAAGTAGGAGTGAGCATTAACTTTTTGCCGCGGGTTCGCCCGGGTATTTTTTGCCCGGTCGCTGTACGGAGTGATTTTTTGCAGCGAGTAACCGTTTGCGCAGATAAGTACGAGTCATTAATCATTGAGTACGGACTGAGAGCTTGGGATATATTACGTAGTTTACTAAAGGTTTACTTACTTATGGGTTACATGTGGTGTTTTCTCCGACCAGAGCGCTTATTAAATAAAAGTTGGTAAGTGAATTCATTGAAAAAGATTTTTAGCGTTAGGATTAAGAATAATATTGCTTTTCATCTAAAACTTGACTGGAAGACATCGCTTTTAGGGCCAATTCTACTTTTCATTAATTTCTTGTTTATTTTTTCGATGGGCCAAAAGCCGTCACTAGCTAGCCTTAACTAGACTAGTTACTACATACACATATAACCTAGCTACAAAAACAGTTGGATAATCTACTGTAGTCCTATATAGATAATCCAAATGTTTTAGCCCACTACCAGTTGGCAGCGTACCTAGCATGTTGGTGGCATTGCCTCCTTGAACCGCAATGCTGATCCATTGATTCCAGGAAGAATTCCCCATTATCCCAGGTATGGAAAAATGGCAAATGAAATTTCATTTATTGGTTTCCGGTATTTTAAAAGCGATATTATTATCTTAAAAAAATGTACAGTCAAAAGAGTTTCAACTTAAATTCACATCCAATTATTTGGAACTACGACTACTTTTAAATTTAACACTAATATTGGCCCACAAATCATAAAGAATAGTAACCTAAAATAAGAAGGGAAGCCGAGCTCACGTATCACCTCCCCGCAGGTGCCACATTCGGGGCCAAATTAATCATATCATGTCGCATCGTGTCGTGTCACGTGACACGTGACCCGTAACGTCACGGGGATTAATTTTTGTGATTTATTCCGACGCTAATCAAGTTTTTTCGACTTAATTATGTGGCCCTGGGGAATTTATCGTGGGATTATTGCTTTATCGAATAAAGGGGTGAATTTTGGGGGCGGGTATGACATTTTAGGGTAGGACAATCATATTTTATGTTGTTAAGCTCCTGATATTTTTTGACTTTATACAAATTTTGTGCCATATAAAGTACCTGACAGTTTTTTGTTTTAGTGTCTTCTCCTAAAAGGAATTTATATATTTTTCCATCAAAATTCTGCCTAGTTAGACGTACAAATTTTTTTAAGAATATGACATTTATTTTGAAAATAATTATATAAACTACAAAAGTGAAATTAAATAAATGCCGATAATGACCTTTTAAAGAAATGAAAAATAAATACAATAATTAAGCAAGTCAGAAGGAACAAGATTGTAACAGAATATAATTATACAAAATAATAATAACAAAAGTCCCTAAAGCCGCTCGACACGTCGTGTCGTAATGAATGGCGTGCCAGCGAGTGACGACGCGACGTGACTGCGAGTGACACGTCGACGTGACAGACAAACATTTGTATTATTTAGACTATATCACATTGTCGGTTGAATACACGATTGTTTTATAATTATTATTGATGAATCCACTATCTCATTTAAAAAATTTTTTCATACACAATATTTATTTTTAGATCACAATTTTTGTGGCATGAAATAAAACAAAGTAAACAATTAACAATACAAAAACTCTTCATTACACACCAAAGAAAAATAAAAACAAAACGTTAAAAATTTAAAGTATAATGGGTGATCTTATCGCTAAATATATAAATATATATCGCTTCTTTTCGGGTTAAAATAAATAAATTAAGTACCTAAGTACGTTTTTCGAAATCTCACGTTGAACAAACGTTTTTATATAACGCGAAGTTTATGTACCTACCTAGATTAGTGCTAAGTAGTTGGTTAAAGATTAATTTTAATTTGTATGTTTGTGTATGAGAGTTTGAATATGAGTACCAAGAAAAACTATCACCGGTTTTTATGGTACAACATACAAATTGCTAAAGAAAGTAGGTAATGAAGAGTACCTAAAAAAAATATCGATCTCTTCCAGACAAACTTGGGATGAATTTACATCAAACACAAAATATTAGGTTGTACAATGCTCGGTTTTATCGATATAATTAGCATTTATTACACTAGATAGTTTAGCGTTTGACGACTATCTCGTATGATTTAAAGCGATGATGTGGTTGAAGATAAATAATTAATAAATCTAAATTGACCAGCCGCTGAAATACACAAATAAGTGCTTCACGTTAAATTTTCAACTTGAGGATAGCTAGCCAGTAACTACTAGAAAATGGCCTGCCACCACGCTATAGTTACAGAGACGTCTAGCTTAGTCAAGAATTCGACCAAGTGACCTACAGATCACATTTTCACGTCACTGTGTACTGTCTACCACTGAACCATGCAGTGTTTCAAAGGCACACTGAGCTGAGGGACATTTTGTAGAAAAAAGAGTACATTATATAAATTAATCTTTGTTCTTACTCAATAAGTTAGAAAATTAGATGTAAGAAAATTTTGTAAATACCCTTAACTCAGAAATAAAAGGCTATATTATTATTATTACAATAGCGAAACTGCTTAAATCCTGATACTGGTGTCAGCCTTACATAGTTTTGGTTACTGCTGGTTATTTAAGTCATTTTAACCGAGTTCAAAAAAGGTGGAGGTTGTATGTTTAACTGTATGTATTTTTTTACGTATGTTCAACGCTTACTTCGCCAATTGTGGACCGATTTTGAAATTTATTTTTGTTAGAAAGGGTGGATCTCAAGGTGGATTGCAGGGTGGATTTATGAAAGAATGGGCGGTATTCTTTCATAAGGGTGGAAAATGGGGGATGAAATTTCACGTATCGCAATATTTTCATCGAAGGCTTTTTTAAATACAATAACTATAGTTGTTTAGTTCTGTCTTCTTTATTCTTCTAAAAACAAAAGATCGCCATACACTGTATGTACTTACGTCACCACCCAAAGTCCTTTCAACCAAGTACCAAACATTGAGCTTGGATTGAAGACTTTGTCTAAAAATGGTCGAACCAAGAGGATCATCTTGATACAGTTAGGCATCAAGTAATCAAATGTAAAGTTAACCCACTCCCGTTAAATTAATTACCTTGATACATATAAACAGTACCGAATGAAATACTCCGCGTTGTGTAGGGGCGTTCTCTATTTACTCGATTTATGCGGGGCCGGTTACAAATCTTTGGTAAGCCGCAGTCGAAACACAGTTCACTTTGTGCCGGATTTACGTTTATTAACCGGTTTAAGATACGGTTGGTAAACTGGCGCGGAACAATGCCGTGCGATACAGCACGGGTTCAGTAGGTACTTTGTACCGGTTTGTGGACGTGTTTGAGATTTCAGATTGGTTTGGATGGCAGTTTTATTTCGGGTGATAGTGGTGTCAATTCTATCATTTCATAACTAAACTAATTTTAGTTTCACTCTCTCTCTTTCCAATGCATAACATGAGAAAGAGACGGAAAATGTCTGACAGATCTAAATCTTGTTTTAGTGCTGTCAAATAGCTTTCGATCTTGATAAATTAGGTGCCACTGAATTCATTGCCATTAAATTTACACTACACTCAAGCAAGTGGATTAATTTGACAGGTCTAAAATATATTCCATCTCTTTCTCATGTTATGCATTGGAAAGAGAGAGAGCGAAACTAAATTTAGTTTAGTTATGAAATGATAGAATTGACACCAGTGTCTTGTAAATGCAAAAATAATTTTACTAGGGTTTTCAATGCATTAGGCCGAGTGGTGGCCTATACTCTCAAAATTCCCAAGGGGAGTTGGAGTCAGGCTTACTGCCGCACTCAGAGTAATTTAATGATTACTTAAGTGAGTCCTTAGTGTAAATTTACAAATAAATCTCAAAGAGTGAGACTCCAACCCTCCTTGGGAATTTTATAAGTATAGGCCATAATTTTAACTTTAATGAGTGCTCTCCTTGGGCCCATGTGAATAAAGAGTTTTGAATTTCAATTAGGCAGGTGTCCATCTGTAAAACCGACTTTAGACGTAGTTAGATTGAAACAACAACTTTTAAAGGTTTTATCATATTTGAGCTATGTTCATTAAAATTTGTAAAAATCAAAAAACTTAATCAGTCACTGTAGATTTCAATGTAATGTAAGCTGCAATTTTTTCACGTTCCCATTTCTATATCAGACAGCTCCTGAACTTTCCATCACGGCCATATTAGATACTAAGATTATCTACAATTTCCTGCGCAGCAGATCAATTGTCACAAACAATAACAAAAAACTAAGTAAACAAACAAAATATCTCCCAAATATCAAAAGCATTTATGGCATATTTCATTACGTTATCCTTCGTCCACGTCACAGAAATATAATTTCGCACATTACTTCCAAGGTATAAACTAGAATAGAACTATAAAACAAAAGGGAATACAATGCCAAAAACAAAAGAATAAGAAACAGGAAATATAAAAAATTGATGTTGCGAAAATAATTTGGAAGGACCGTTAAAGTTTGCCCACCAGCTATCGGGCCTAAATATACCAAGTTCGGAGTTATAGGCACTCCACAGTGAAATACTCGGGGTTCTGTAAACAAGACAGTACCTCAACCAGGTCAGCCGGTACATTTACTTTATTAATCCCATTCTCGGAACTCAACGTTTCATAGACAGATTAAAGTTCCTCATACAATACAAACACTTTCTAAAGTTCAAATCTCAACCGAAAATCGATAACAATTTCAAACAAATCAGAACCTAACCTTAAACACTCGAGCGAAGAATTCACCTGAACAAGTTTCCTTCTAAATTTATTTAAACTTTGCGTTGGGCCGAGTCAATACTAATACTTATCGCTGAAGAAGGTGAAACATTAAATTTCCATCAACTTTAACTCATTGATTAGAAGCCACGTAACTCAAAGTTAAACGTGAAATTAACAACTACAGGGTTCATTAACGTCTATCTTTTGTAAAGTTGGTAAGAAGTGGCAAATTTTGGAAGTTGCGCCGCCTTCGCCGCTCGCTTTGATTGTTTTGCGATAAATCGGAGCGAATTCAGAGGACTAATTTTCCCTTCAAAAGTTATTTCAGGAAAATTATAATGAAGGAAGCGACATCTGGCGTTCGGCAGATACTAATTAAAACACCGGTGTGGACGAAACCATCGATGGGGGAGCGAAATTGTAGCGGAAGTATGTTACGGAGAGAATGGGACGTGAAATATGGGCGAGGGTCGCGGAGAAAGTTGTCAAATCTGGCAATACAGAAACTGGGGTTATAAAAAGTTAAGTCGACGACACTCGAGTTCATACGAGCGAAGTTTACGAACACTTTTGTAAATGCCCCGATTTCGACACCCGGCCCGTACGAGAGGAAATAACAGAAAAGTTTTTGACTTATTGGCGCATGAAGGGGCGCGGGGTAAACATGTTAGATGTTTTTTTGGCTAACATTTAAGGCCAACTAGTTTACAAATTACGACCGCTTCGTAATGAGATCACGCCAACTGTGAACTTGATGCTTTTAGAAATATTTTTTGCACTTTCTATGTTAGAGAACACTTTTTTATTTCTCACTTGTTCACCTAGTTCTCACCAGATGGAAAGTAACGCGCAGATCACTTGCTCTGTAAATACCTACTTACACTTGATCAAATTAAGGTTGTGTTTAGCCGGTAGCACAGATAACAGTAGAACGTTCCACCCCTTTGCAGTTGCTATAATGAACGTAGAAGAACACCGCTTGGTGCAAACATTTCCACCTTGAACGTCGGATTATTGTAGTGAGGAGGAGAGTAAAAAATCCGTTTCTTATTTAAACATAACATGTAATGCCCTAGGGTTAATTATAAACTTTACTTAAAGATACAGTTCCAACGTTGCTGAAGGCTTTGATTAAAACATTTTTAAGTAAATCCGCCTTAACGTGATTAAGCACCGAACATTTGTACTTGACTTTCAAGTTAGTCGAGAGATTCTTCTGTCGTATCTCCGGAGTTTCCGCGAGACTTGTTACTTAAGGGAACGCTTTGAATTGAAGAACGAGAGATTTTAATCAATATTTTAAATTATTTAAACGCGAGCTGTGCTCACCATATTCTTAGGAAATCGTCGTGTAAAGTTGTTTAACTAAGCTTGGTTTCATAAGTCTCAAAAAAATAACTATTATACAGACACTTAATTATACTGATTGGCACGTTAAAAACTTTGCAAAGCTCAGATTATTTGAAAAGTCTTCAAAGTTATCTCGAAAACAGTGGCTTATAATTATAGCGTCTATAAATCTTGTCTCGAAATTCAAAACCGAACTGCTTTATATATAACGGGTCCCAAAAGAGCCTTCAACAGAACTATTACGACCTTACAACCACAGATATACTGCCAAGAAGAACGGACAAGCGTGTCGATCAAAAGTTACACTTTGACTTTTACCCACAACCCCAATTAACGACCGTTCTGTTTTACTGCCCAGTCTTTATCCACTCAAAGTATTCGTGTAATCGGCAAAGATAATGACAATCGTACTGTCAGGGAAAACAGTCCCGTGGATCTCGTGAATCCCGTGATAAACACTCGTCGCCCGTCCGGGAACAATGGCTGTCATAAACAGGCCGGGACGTTCCCGGGACAACGACGTCATTCCCGGGCCAGCGGCCTTGAACGCTTTGTGTCTGTTTGATGTCTTGTGTAATTTCGCCGTATGAAATCATTTTGTGAGGTTGTGGGCTCTTTGATTCTCATCAGCGTATGGAGTTTGATGGCGCGATGTGAGCGGAGTTTTTGCGCTACGTTTTGTGTTTAGATTCGGCGTGTGAGAGCAGCTGCTATTTTATTGGGGAATTGGGTTTGGTGAAATTGAATTGCTAATAAGCTTTGGCGACAGTTAACATCGGTGGCACAATCTATATTGTGTTGCTGTTTGTTTTATAAAATTATTTTTTGCGGACTTTTCCGGCTTGTTTTAATTTGGGCAATTTTAAATGCGATATAAACTTTGCTCGGTATGATAAGCTAAAAACTTTTCTTTTCCATCGCCTTACTGTCTGAATGTTGTAGAAATTAGGTTTTTTGGGAGATACATTCATAAACAAGTCGGTGTAACAGAAGTTACATAAAAAAACACGACTGCCCTAGACCACTGGCTCACTCGGGATGATGTACCTAAGGATTCTAACGATACCCCATATACATCTAAAACAGTTATGAGTGTATAACAAAAGTTATGATTAAACAAAGAAACTCACATACATACATTACGTACAAACATACATGCATGAACCTAAAACACATTACACTCCTTTTTGTGCAGTCGTGTAAATAGTGAGATGTTTAAGTTAATTTTTCTCTAAAACACAAAAAATATCTGGCTCAACAAATCAGCATTGCAATGTTTGAATCAACGAGGCAATGCCGCCGTCATGCTAGGTACGCTAACTGGTAGTGGGCTAGAACATTTGGATTATCGGTAGGCCTACATAACATTCATTATTATCAGCCTCTTACGCTCCGACTGCTGGCCTTCTCTTAGTGAGAGAGGTCTGAGCCATTATCCACCACGCAGGCCCAGTGCGGCTTGGTAGATATAACTTGTCCTCGAATTTTGTGGTTCTTGAACATGCGGGTTTCCCACGATGTCTTCCTTCACAATTTTAGAGCGAGTGTGAATAATCCGCACATAACTTAATGTAAGTCATTGGTGCGGGCAAAGTCGAGATTTTAACTATGGCGCGTTGGATTGAGAGTTGCACAAGTTCTCACTCGGCCACACTCGTTCTTACATAACATTGGCATGTATATTGTACAACTGTTTTTGTAGTTGAGTAAGATGTACATGCCAGTAGTGTTTATGTAGTAGTTAATAAAGGCTTTAACAAAATGTTTAAGATGCTAGTATTTTTTCCCTTTTCTTGACTCTTCTTGGATATCCCACAAAATCAATTCCCAGAACAAGGCGATGTATGAATCACAAGCTCTTCTGAGTCCACCACTTCGATTGGCGCGGAAGCTGCCGTCGGTCGTCACGATGATGGATGACTCGACTGTTAAATAGCCATTTTGGCTAAATAGCACGAAGATTGCGATGGAGTCGCCGGGAGTTCCAATTTAGTGGATTGATTTGTTTAAAATTGGACTGTAGAGAAGTATTACTGAAGAAAGTACTATTGAGTCTAGATATTTTTTATGTGAACTAGTTGAAGTGCCTTATCTTTTTTGGATTCAGAACGGCTTTCACTTTAAGGGATCTTTGTCAATATTCTCGATCGGTTTTATGTTAAGATAGAATGGTACACAATACACACTCATATTTGTATACAAGCCGTCTCTTTCGCACTCTGTTAAATTTTCAAATTATTTTGTCTATTTACGGTTATTTTTGTAAATCAGTTTTCTGAAATTGAATTGATTTGAAACAACAAGAAAGGAGGTTCTCAAAATATAAGGTAAGCTATAAGTTTAGGGACCAATAATGTCATGACTTTGTAGCGTGTGCCATTATATCAATAAATTTATCACGTCATCGTTATATTTTTATATTAATATCATTATATAATTAATATAATAGGAATTAGGATGGATAGCACGTGTCTAAACATCACAGCTCACTCGTTTAGATGTCGTCTAAATAGCAGTTAGCTATTCAAATACAAATTCAATATAATTTATTAGCAAGCTACTTTATTGCCAGCAAAGAGCAACTTCAATCACGCGCCAAGAATTCTGAAAGAATTCTTATGTGCAAAGTTATTACTCGATATTGAATCCTTAACTTTCCTCTTTTATAAACATTTTTCTCGATAAAGCTACAGTCAAGCCTTAATAACTTAAGGGTATGCATGCTCGTCTCAAAGACGAGCTCAAATTGAGCACGAAAGAACGGAAATTAAAGTAACAGTACTTTGTGAGAGAAGCCACGGGAATACACGGAGTGTGGAAGAGATCTGAGGTCCCGTTATTTTGTGCCTTTGTATGTTTAAGAGGTTTAAGTTACTTAAGCTGAGCTGAGGTTTAAGCTAATTTAATCTTATTAGACTTAAAATGCTCTCAAATTTTTACATCAACATTGAAAAATTAGCCTGAAAGTTTTTACGTTTTCACACGGCAACAGTTTCTTGTTTTCTTGTCATTGATTAAAAGAAGCTGATTACTGGGCTTATGAGACTTAATACCTAATGTTTCAGGGCAACGAGTGCACTGCAGTGACGCACAGGCCTTTGTAATTCAAAGTTGTGCGTGGCACTGCTGTTATGAGCACAGTTGTTATGTGCTGGAATTATGCTTACCAACAGGCAAAGAATCTGCTATTCTAGTTCACCGACAGTATACAAAAATACAGCAGAATGCCCCCTTCACCCTATTCTCACATCACGACCACGGCATCACTCTTAAACCGGACATCAGATTACGTCGTCGAGCAACACATGCTGTCTACGAGTACAGGGTGAGGGGTGTGCACCCCAGCCAGCGGCAAGGAGGTAGGGGGATGCAGCTGTGAATAGTGTCAATGTGTAAAGATGAAGGAGCTTACAAGGTTAGCTGTTAGCTGCATTGAGACGTGAACAAAGAGGACGTAGTCGATTTAAAATGGATGGAGGTAAACGTGTCAAGGGCTGAGATGAGGTAGGATAAGGTTCCAAGTTGTTTTATGTCGATACTTGCTTTTGTGTCTCGAATATGTAGGTGGAACTTGTTATCTTCAAGGTTGAACTGAATAAATATTTATAGCTACATTTGATGACATCGTTGCTTGGCATTGGGCGAGTTGTTATTAACCAACTTAGTTTTTCAATAAAAAGACATGTAGTGCGCCTATTATACATTCCTACCAACCCAACTCCCAAGAGAAACAAAACAAAACTACCAAATTAAGTTATGAATTACTATGCACCTTTAATTTGAATTACTAACTCATTAACTCTACAGTAATAAACTAAGTTTTACCCAATAAATTAAGTCCGAAATGTAATAGCACCGTAAAAAATTACAGGTCAAAGAGAATAAACCGGTCAAAGTTCTGAACAGCAACCCTGAAAGTTGTCTCCCGGTGGACGTATTTTCTGAATGTTCGGAACAAAACCTCTGATGCGATGTAACGTAATTAAAAGACAGTATTATACTTCTCTCTGAATAATAGGTGAGCTATGTTAGCTGTGCATTCGTTGTAGTTTGGGTGTCACTGTATTTCGATCATCAGTAAGTATAAAGTGGATTTCCATGATAGGTTAAAAAGGAACGGTTGTTGCAAGGCGACGGAAGTGCTTCTTATTCTGAGAAATACTTGTTCTTGTTATTAATTCTCCAAAACATTTTTTTATAAATACATAGTTACAAGTATTTTATCAACGTCATCTAAGGACGTTTCTAATGTCTCTATAACCGTACGCCATGATGACGCAGGTTTGAATCCTGTATGCAGCAACATTTTTGAGATGTAATATTTGCATGAAAATATATAGGAATTATTAAATAAAAATAAATATTGGATAAAGTGTAAAATACAGTGGTTTTTTTTCTATTAACCCACCTTTGTAATCTAGGGGCGCAAGTACGGAAATTTGCGATCGATTGCGATCGATAAAATTGACAGATCAAACAGTTAAAATTAGAAGTAGGTTGGTCGTTGTTGATTTTTTCGAAATCGGAACACAATCTTATTTCCGAGAACGAAAACTAATCTCTGAAACTAGTTGCGATGACGATAAGTTATACTTGTAATGTATTATCGATTGCATTTCCTACACAATGAAGTTCAATTTTCATTACTTTCACCGAATAACTAATTTCGCGAAGGAACGTGTGAAGATCGTTGCAAACGATGAAAGTAGAATCAGCTTCGTTCCGTTTTCGAAAAATTCAAGAGCTACCTGTTCCTAATTTAAATTTTTAAGCATTCAAACTATCACTTTAATTTATTGAAAAGATCGGTACCAACATTAAAGGTCCTATAGCTATCAAAATATCTAAGTGCTTACCTTACTCTGCTTAATAATTCAAAGCGTGTGAGCTCAACTACTGTCAAAGTAACTAAACTATACCCTTGTGAATGTAACTGTCCATTAGAATTGGCGCTGCCTACTTCCGATGAGAGTAGTGGGTTGGATTAGGGAGGCCGTAAATGTTATTCTAAGCTTGTTTGTGATGGCCAGAGGGTTACATTTTGATGTATAAAATATGATAACATTTTATTTAAGTATATGCTACAAATACACACAGGCGTCACAAATTGTACAACAATAGTGTTTAGCCAGTATAGGTACCTATACCTATCCGAATGTCTGTTCAATGAAAAGCACAGGTAATGTTGTACTGGTTTATTGTACTAACGTTATGCTATGTTTATACGTAAGGCTACTTATATATGCTATACGTTATGCTATCGTGCCGGAAGGGTGACGACAGCCCGCACCACTCGCCGCATGTATTGCAATCCCTGGAGTCAGCAGATTACAATGCAAGTGCAATAATGTGTCGCTACAGTGTCTTAGTGAAAGAGATCTCACCTGCTGTTGTTGGTTGGAATGCTACTCGTATATTGAACTTTTGGTGTATCAAAATATTTTGCTGTTGCCTTGCTATCATATGTCTTGAAAATCGGTTGCCTACAGCGTATTTCAGGAATGTTCAGGACTACATCACCCCATTAGATAAGATGAGACTAATCTCACTAATCTCTTGTGACTATTACTTAGGTATCTAAATTTAAAAAACCTACTTAGATATATGTGAGCTAAAGTTTTTAAAAACTAAAGATGTGAATTGAAAATCTTAGGTAGGGTATAGACCCTACCTAAGATTTTCAACTGTAACCTAAATGCATAAAATGAAAAGACAATAATTTAAAAAGTTCTACCCGCAATATTGCAAACTAGCAAACTTAAGAACTAGGTGCGCATCCCCCATAATCCTTTCAAATAACCACTCCTCACC
Organism: Crocallis elinguaria; assembly: GCA_907269065.1. Classification (NCBI taxonomy): domain Eukaryota; kingdom Metazoa; phylum Arthropoda; class Insecta; order Lepidoptera; family Geometridae; genus Crocallis; species Crocallis elinguaria. The sequence goes on from OU026073.1 coordinate 13,730,638, forward strand.
TGTCTGTACAGAACGACCGCCCCAACGACTATACAAGCCTGCACGCCATACATCGCTGGCTCGCTTCCTATTCACATATAAACGTGTCTAGTCTACACGGAAATGGACTTTGTTCAACTTTATTAGTAGGAAGTTAGTTTTAATGGGGGCTAGTACACTTGTCGTTAACTGAACTTAAACTATACATTTAAAGTTAGTTCACTCAAATTTGGACCTTATTTCTAGGTAGTCAAGGTTGAAGTATAAGGGTAGATGGTATGCTTTTGGGAGCTATAAGAATAACGCCTATAGCAGTTCCCTGGCTCACCTTTAAGATGTAAATAGCGTTAATAGCAATGGTTACGCTGAAAGGGCTTCTTGAAGGGATGAAAGAGGTGACTATTATGTAATCAAGTTGGTGGTGTTACAGATTAAGTAAGCTGTCGTTTTATTGCAGTGGTAGTGGTGGGGTTAAGTATGGCGTTTATAATTACTTACTAATATTTTGTTAAGATACTTTATTTGTATATGCAGGCATGTTTTAAACCTTTTTCTGTTTTTTTTTGTACTTTTAATAGGATACAATTCGACTAATATTTTACCTACTCTTAAGTGATATGGTCGAAGGTGTTGAGCATACTAAAATTCGAATAGAACTTGTTCCCATAAACGGCTGCCAGAACAAGCTAATAGTACTTAATAACAAATTAGGGATCGGAAGGTAACTATACCCATCCCATCACTGTCAGGAATGTATGTATCACTCTAGTTAGTACAAATAAACGTCAGTACCTAACCTAAGAACACATTTCATCAATACTTCGGCTCAATTGAGAACAGCATAATTATGTATTCTGTAAACACATTTTGAACCTCACAGCGGAATCCGCGGTGAGATTTCGTATTCTGTAAAACTAAACATACCACCCGTGACGCCTCAATGACGAGCGTGGGGTGAATTTAAATATGTTGCGTGAGATTATGACATTACGTGCTTATGAATGACGCAGAATAATTGTTAAAGTCACTTCTCTTCACTTGTGCTCAGAAACAAACATAATGTTACGAGCTATAGGGTAACGTTTGATAGAAAGAAGCCGTTAAACAAAGAGTTACTTTATTGAATTCAAAAGGAATCACTTGAAACACTATTCACTACACAAATCACTAGTATATCACTTTGTCACAGATATCACAATCACTACTAGTCGCTTTGAACTCACTCCGATGTATATCGCTTGGTATCTCAATTGAAACTGTCCCTGGCCGCGTCTCGATCCGCTTATATATGCGCCGCAAATTGTACTACCAAGTTCCCGAATGATCTAGTTCAAGGTCAAATATGGACATCTCTCTCTTACGCATACAACCGTCCCTTGTACACACATCGAGGACTTTCCAGATGGTAGTAGATTATGTCCATCTCGTTCTATCATGCGTGTAGCTATCTCTCTCTTGCATTATTCTAGAACATTCGGTTAGGTAATAGGTACAATTGTTTCTCTCTTTTGCGCATATAGCCATCCTGCTCACACTTTCTTCTGGAAGTTTTGAGAGACATGATCGAGGCTAATCGTCTCTCTCTTTCACACGATAGGCTGTCCCTCTCACACACCTTCGAGAATGTTCCGCGGACCGGAGGGGTGTAACTTGGCCTGAAACGGCCTGAAAATGGGTTTTCAGGAAATGGTGCCATGTGATTACTCGTGTCCTGAAACGGACTGAAAACATGTTTCAGTCTGCTGAAAACGGCGTTAACTAGGAGTAATTTTTGATTAACTGATATGTGTTAGGCCTTCCTCCGAAACGGCCCGAAAACCTGTTTCAGCCTGCTGAAAACGCTTGTAAGTGTCCGAAAATTTAAAAAAATGTTTCTGCGAGTTTCCCTTTAACCCGTCTCCGTAACACTGCCCCCTCCTTAGACATGCTCGTCCCGAGCATCATTAGATCCATTGTAACGTGCCAATCGATTCACATGCACAATCTTAGGCTGGTTCCTGGCACTACCCATCTTCTTTATGCGATATGTTACGTCATTGATCTTCGTAATCACTGTGTAAGGACCATCCCAATCAGCTTGAAGTTTGGGAGATTTTCCTTTACGTCTTACTGGATTATGAAGCCAGACTAGTGAACCTTCTTCAAAGTCTACATGGTGCATCTTCCTGTCATATCGAGTTTTCGTTCTTTCACTCATTCTATTTTCAGATGTTCTAACATGTTCGTGAATCTCTTGTAATTTTTCCCGTAATTCTGCGGCATATTCTGTTATACTCACTGGTGGATCTGGGGGCCGACCAGTGATGATATCTGCAGGCAAACGAAGCTGCCTACCGAACATGGCAAGAGCAGGTGTTACATTCGAGCTCTCGTGAACCGCAGATCGATATGACAATAGAAATAATGGGATATACTTGTCCCAGTCCTTTTGATGACTATCCACCAATTTAGCCAGGTGTCTTTCCAAAGTTTGATTAAACCGTTCGACCATTCCATCTGACTGTGGGTGGTAAGGCGTAGTCCTAGTTTTGTGAGTTCCCATTATTTGACACATTTCTTGAAATAGTTGGGATTCAAAATTTCGTCCTTGATCACTATGTATCTCTAGGGGCACCCCAACTCTACAGAATACCTCGTTCACTAGTACTTCGGCCACCGTAATTGCTTCCTGATTAGGAATGGCGAATACTTCAGGCCACTTTGTAAAATAGTCCATCACCACCATTATGTACTTATTTCCTTTTTCTGTTAATGGAAAAGGTCCAGCTATATCAACTGCAATTCTTTCCCACGGAGCTCCAACGTTATATTGCTTCATTCCAGCTCTGCTTCTGGTCTGTGGCCCTTTTACAGCTGCACAAGCTGTACATTTCCGGCACCAATCTTCTACATCCTCATGACAGTGTATCCAGTAAAATCTCTCTTTGATTTTCATTAGGGTTCTTTTTACCCCTAAATGTCCACCAGATGAACCATCGTGAAACATTTCCAATACATCACGGATCTTGGATCTTGGTACAACTAGCTGTAAATGGGATACGTCACCTCGCGCATTTTCCCATTTTCGACATAACACGTCATTGTGCAGAACTAAACTATCCCATTGAGCCCAATAACTCTTGGTTGTGGTGCTTGTGGAAGCGATTTCACTCCACCGTGGCTTAGAATCAGAAGATTTCATCCAATCCAAAATGGGCTTGATGTCGCTATCTTGTTGTTGTGCTTCTTGAATCGCTATCCCACACCAATCTGGACTAATGGTGTCTGTCCTAAGTAGCCTCACGTGAGCGAGCTCTTTTCCCTCCTGCCTCGTGCAATATTTGCATTCGTCATGACAAGGCCTTCTGGATAAAGCGTCTGCGTTTCCATGGGATCTGCCCTTGCGATGTTCAATTGTAAAGTCGTACTCTTGCAGTTGTTCAATCCATCGAGCCACTTGTCCTTCCGGGTTCTTGAACTGAAGTAGCCACTTCAGTGCAGCGTGATCTGTTCTTAGACGGAACTTGCGTCCAAGCAGGTATTTGCTAAAGTGTTGTAGCGTCTTTACAACAGCCAGTAGTTCTCTTCGAGTGACACAGTAGTTACGTTCCGGTTTTGACAATGACTTACTGAAGTAGGCTATTACTTCCTCACGTTCGCCTTTAATTTGGGATAGTACTCCTCCAATGCCAGTTCCACTGGCATCTGTATCAACTATGAACTCGCACTCTTGGTCAGGGTAACCAAGTATCGGAGTTTCACATAGGCGGTTCTTAAGGTCTTTAAATGCAGCTTCACACTCTTCGTCCCATATGAACTGCCTTTTCTCTTCGGTAAGTCTGTGCAAAGGTTTCGCAATATCAGCGAAGTTTTTCACAAACCTTCGGTAATAGGAGCACAATCCTAAGAAGGCGCGTACTTGGCTTTTATCTTTAGGCACTGGCCAATCTTTAACAGCAGCAATCTTCTCCGGATCAGTTCGAACTCCATTTTCAGATATAAGGTGGCCTAAGTAATTAACTTCCTTCTTGAAGAACGAACACTTCTTTGGACTTAGTTTGAGGTTAGCCGTGCGTAATCTAGTAAGCACCCGTTGCAGATTCCGGATATGATCATTAAAATCCCTTCCAATAATGACCACGTCGTCCAAATATACTAGACAGGCTTCTCCAATTAGTCCTGACAGCACTCTTTCCATTAACCTTTCAAAAGTGGCAGGCGCGTTACAAAGTCCAAATGGCATAACTTTAAACTGCCAAAGTCCTTTACCCGTGGAAAATGCCGTCTTCTCTTTGTGGCTAGGATCTATTTCCACCTGCCAGTAACCACTTTTTAAATCTAACGTGGTAAACCATTTTGCTCCACTTAGTGTATCCAAAGTATCGTCAATCCTTGGCAGTGGGTAGCTGTCCTTTTTTGTAACGTCGTTTAGACGGCGGTAGTCAACACAAAACCTCAGACTGCCATCCTTTTTCTTTACTAAAACAACAGGAGAGCACCAAGGGCTGGATGACGGTTCAATCACATTGTTTCTTTCCATTTCCGAGACCATTTTCTCTATTTCACCTTCGTACGCCACAGGAACTCTGCGTGGTCGCAGGCGTATCGGCGTTTCTGTACCAGTCTCAATTTTATGTTTAACTATGCCAGTTCTTCCTAGGTCTTCATCTTTTGTGGCGAAGATGTTCGAAAATTGTCGTAACAATTTCTTTGCCTTTGACAACTCTTCTGTAGATAAGGTCTCTTTACATCCATCGAGTACTGCTTGTGTTAAAATCCAAGGTTTGGAGTTGTCCACTTTCTCTACCACTTGCTCTTTGCTACTGTCTTGTGTCTGTGAGCTTCCTGAAACAACTCTTCTGTCGAAATCGTAAACACCTCTGGGCAAACTACCTTTAAGAAAGACTTTCTCTACGCCACATATGAAGATGCTGCTTTCTAAATCAATTTTGCAGTTATGGTTCTTCATGAAGTCCAAACCGATGATGCAGTCATCTACTATATCTGCAATCACAACTTTATGCCGATAGGAACTTTCACCAACTTTGAACTCAACGACACCCTCTCCCCGGACGGTTATGTGCTGGCCAGTAGCTGTCAGGAGCTGAATATGGCCACGTGAGGGTGAATATCTCTCATCAAAATCCTTCAGAAGCTGGTACCTGATTACCGTGCGCGAAGCTCCAGTGTCCAAAGTTAACTCACATTTAGTCCCATTGACTTCCCCGTCAATGACTAAGGTGTTCCCGTCTTGAGTCTGAGAGATCATGACTTTTGGGGCCTTCCTCACATTACCGGCCAGCACCCGCCCCGCGGTCCTGGCGTTTACTCGTTTCCCTGCCGCTGTTCTGTGGCAGCGCCCGTTACAACATCTGTTGCTTCCGATTCTCGGCGCCGAATCTCCACATTATTCCTTGAATCTCGCTTAGGGCATGAAAATCTCATATGCCCTATTTCACCACACGCGTAACATGTGGGTCCGCCTCTAGATTTTACTTTGTCTGTAACCGCTCGGACGCGGTAAGACCGAGGATCTCTGCGAACTGCCTCTACTTCCAACGCGTGGGCTAGAGCATCCTTTAGGATCTTGTGATGACCAAGACTTACAGTTGTCTTGACTTCCCGATCTCTAATCCCATCTATAAATGCTTGCACTAACATGCTGTCAACCAGAGATGGTGAGGATAGGTAAGCCTTTCTAACCAGTTTTTCAATTTCTAGGCACCATTGTTGCAGGCTCTCACTAGCTAGCTGCACTCTGTCCTTTAATTGCGCCCTGTAAACGTGTTCCAGGTGTGAGTCGCCATAACGAGACTCCAGGGCATTCTTCAGTTGTTCTAGAGTGACCTCTCCCGCCATGGTGTCCAATACAGTCAAGGCTTGATCCCGTAGCCCTAACATAAGGGCAGTTACTGCCTGTTCATCGGTCCAACCATTCGCCTTTGATACGGTCTCAAACTGGAGTTTATAAGCCCCCCAGGAGGACGTACCATCGAATGGAGGCGCTTTTAGTTTACCGCCTGGAGCACCAGATGTCACTACTCCATTCATTTTCAAAGATTTTACCTCCTTTTCTATTCCAAGCATTTGCTTGTCGTGCTTGGAAACTCTGTCATCAAGGTTCTCCACTTCTAATTTCAATTTCTCTACTTTTTCCTTGAATTGAACGCCTATCACCTCCAAGCGTTCCTCAACGCGGTGAGCTTGTTCCTCCAACAGACCACGCGTCTGTTCCTCTTGACGGCGAGCCTGCTCCTCTTGACGGCGAGTCTGTTCCTCCAACAGACGACGTGTCTGCTCCTCTTGACGGCGAGCCTGTTCTTCCAATAGAACACGTGTCTGTTCCTCTTGACGGCGAGCTTGTTCCTCTTGACGGCGAGCTTGTTCTTCTTGACGGCGAGCTTGTTCCTCTTGACGGCGAGCTTGTTCCTCCAACAGGCCACGAGTCTGTTCCTCCATCATGCGTTGCAAAGTCAGCAATAGGTTGGAAGAATCCTGATTTTCACTCATGGTGCGGTTGGCATCAAAACTTTGACGACGAGCTGCGTCACGAGCTGCTTGTGCACGCGTCTGTATCCCTGGTGTTTCTCCTCCAGACTCCTCTTGATCGTCCCTCGGTGTTATAGGCATCTTTCTATCCCGCTTCTGACACCAAAATGTTACGAGCTATAGGGTAACGTTTGATAGAAAGAAGCCGTTAAACAAAGAGTTACTTTATTGAATTCAAAAGGAATCACTTGAAACACTATTCACTACACAAATCACTAGTATATCACTTTGTCACAGATATCACAATCACTACTAGTCGCTTTGAACTCACTCCGATGTATATCGCTTGGTATCTCAATTGAAACTGTCCCTGGCCGCGTCTCGATCCGCTTATATATGCGCCGCAAATTGTACTACCAAGTTCCCGAATGATCTAGTTCAAGGTCAAATATGGACATCTCTCTCTTACGCATACAACCGTCCCTTGTACACACATCGAGGACTTTCCAGATGGTAGTAGATTATGTCCATCTCGTTCTATCATGCGTGTAGCTATCTCTCTCTTGCATTATTCTAGAACATTCGGTTAGGTAATAGGTACAATTGTTTCTCTCTTTTGCGCATATAGCCATCCTGCTCACACTTTCTTCTGGAAGTTTTGAGAGACATGATCGAGGCTAATCGTCTCTCTCTTTCACACGATAGGCTGTCCCTCTCACACACCTTCGAGAATGTTCCGCGGACCGGAGGGGTGTAACTTGGCCTGAAACGGCCTGAAAATGGGTTTTCAGGAAATGGTGCCATGTGATTACTCGTGTCCTGAAACGGACTGAAAACATGTTTCAGTCTGCTGAAAACGGCGTTAACTAGGAGTAATTTTTGATTAACTGATATGTGTTAGGCCTTCCTCCGAAACGGCCCGAAAACCTGTTTCAGCCTGCTGAAAACGCTTGTAAGTGTCCGAAAATTTAAAAAAATGTTTCTGCGAGTTTCCCTTTAACCCGTCTCCGTAACAATAATATAGGTGAAGTGGATTCGCTTTCGAAGTGAGTTCGATCCCTTGATGAATTCAAGTTTGCGGTCGAATTATTTTTTATTTTTTTTGGTAACGAGATGAGCTGGTCGTTTGCCTGATGGTAAGCATAACGCCGGCCCATAACAATTGCAGTGCCACCCAGAACTTTGAAACACAAAGGCCTGCGTGGCACTGCAGTGCGCTCGTTACCCTGAGACATTAGGTATTACGTCTCATAAGCCCAGTAATTTCACTGGATACTCTGCTCATCAAACCGGAACACAGTAATGCTTGCACACTACTGCTTGGCGGTAGACTTCACGAGAAAAGCGGTGGTAACAACACAGACGGACACTCGCAGAAGAGTTAGTCCTCCCACTAACGAATGAACGAATTTAACAGAATGACTGGCTAGTTTTAAATTCAGCTGCAAGATTTGTGTGTTGTGTATGGGAAACACTAAGAGGTGAAGTTAAATAAAAGCTTGTCAAAAGTGTTCTACCTTCTGCTGGTATAGATAGGTAACGGCTAGGTATGCGTACAAAACAACCACAAAAACACGAAACCAACATTTTCAATCTGTGCGACCCGAGAACCGTGATTTACTCGAAGTTGGACTACAAAAATCGGACGAGAGGAAGCGTCTCCTCCCTTCCGAAAGTAATATTTTTGTAGTTTTAAGAGTTGAAATGGTGGATACAATTATTATAGTGTAGTGCAGGTAAGTGAATATGTATGTACGAATGAGTCGTCTGCCTATTTGCCTAATGATGGTAAGCATAACACCAGCAAATAACAATTGCAGTGCCACTCAGAACTTTTAAACACAAAGGCCTGCGCTTCACTGCTGTGCGCTCGTTACCCTGTAATATTAGATATTAAGTCTCATAACATTTACAACAAAATAACATTTTACTGATTTCTTTGCAAATCAAACTGGAACACAGTAATGCTTTAAAATTACCGCTTTGCAACAGACTACACAAACAAAGTTGTGGTACCCACCCAGACGGATATTTGCAGAAGGGCATTATCTAAAAACATGCAAAATAATTCATATATTTTTTTTTAGCTATAGACTAAAATATCTGTCACTATCTTACTGGTATGTTACTATTTCTCATGTTCGCACATTGAATATCCGGAGCCGAACCGTAGCACCGTAGCAAACCGTAGCGCTACAGAATGGGGAGAGGGTCTACGCCGCAGTGACTTTGCTCATTCATCGCCTCTGACCTCATTCCGTGCTGTCGTATTCGCTAGACATGAGAGCATGAAAATATAGAGAAATGCAATTTAGACTAGACACTTGAAGTTAACTAATTTAAGTTGGGTAGGTTACATTCTGTATGATAAGTAGCTTTTTTAATCATGTTAATTACTAACTGAGGATGTCTCAGGTAAAAACATTTTCTATTTCGTTAGCAACATTATTCTGCCAGTTGTTCTCTGAACCACGCAGTATTGCCATATTTCAGCCACAGATGAATAATGTGCAAGCTTCGTTTAAAGCCTAAATTCTTTCAACATATGATACTCAACAAGTAGTCAACCTTATTTATAAATACTCATTATAGATTAAACAAGTCGATGTAAAAAAGTTACATATATTATATAAACTGACTTCATGTAACATTTTGATACACATCTATTAAAGTACTGAACCGATTTTGGTGAAACTTACGCTGTTCCTATAGTGAAATTAAATGTAAGCCAATAAAAAAGGACAGTCACAATTTGCCTGCGCCTGCGCGGCATTGCCTTGCGCTCGTTACCCTGAGACGTAAGCTGATATTAAGTCTCATAAGCTCATCAAACCTGAACATAGTAATGCCTGCACAATACTGCTTGGCAGCAGACTACACGAGCAAAGTGGTGGTATTCACCATAAACCGCGAATAAAAAAATCTTTTATAAATGCCAACGAAACTAACTTGGTAAATAAACCCAGCAAATTCAGCAGAAAATGTCAAGCTTAGTCTAGCGACCCAGCCACTCAGCCGATGAGCTGATCCTGTGGCACATAAACACGTGACATGTCATATAAAATGTTTTCCTCTTTGTGGGCTCTCTGGACGGTTACAAGGAAAGTGAGCCCTTTGCTCTACTAAAAACAAATTCACGTAGATACATTTTGTGTCAGTCTACTACTTAGATACTGTAAGATAAAACACTGTGCCGTCAGTAATTCATAACGAATAATCTAAAATATGGAAAACTACATGAATGTTATTAGAACAATGGGTGCGTTTAAAAATGTAGAACTGACTAGGGCAGGAAGGAGAGGAGAGAGGGTGCTTAATCTTTTTTTTTTTTCAGATAAACTTTGGATGTATGGAGTACGCACAGAGTTATTGTGGTTTTTTTTTTGTTGTGATTGTGAGTTATTGATTGTGAATGGTCACAGCTGTATATGATATCATTTTAATTAAATTTTTCAATTAATAAAATGAAAAATGACTAAAATGGTACAAAAACATTCAGATTTCATTTAACTAAACGCTCTCATTTCAATAAAATCAGAAAGTTACAATTTCTGTCTGCCAAACCAATTGAATTAGCAGCTAATACCTAACGGATTTAAGGTACACATACGTAAACATAAATTCCTTAATATGTATTCTATATTCTATAATAATATATTCAATCATAAACCTCCAACAGGATACGCAAAGAAATAAAAAGTCCGATACAATGATAAAAAGCCACTAAAACGGACATTTTCATTTTTATACCCAAAATATTACACACGCGTCTTAAAAGCCACACGAAGCTCACGTCAAATATACGGCCCGTTGAGTCCAAATAAAGAATATAAACCGGATTATTGCGAGACGTGACCATTCCAACGAGTTCCTTAAGAGCATAAACTTGATCCTAAATAAGTTTGAAGAAAGCTACCGTATTCAGTTTAAAGCTTACAATACGATTTCCAGGCAGTGTCGCCTCGAATACAGGAAAATGCAAAGGAAATTCAGTTTTCGACGGAAAATGGAATCATTTGGCGTTTGTCACGGAGCGGCGCGTTTTGGAGAAGCCTCGGCTCGGGGGGCGTCACTCGATTCTGGTGAAACTGGCTTTTGGAAAGTTCTTAAAAGGAAAAATGTTTCTCGTGACCAAATAGATCAATAGGTAACGAACTCTTTTTGCGTTACAAAGAGTACAGAGAATAAGGACACAATTGTTATTTCAAAACAACAGCTTTTTTAACATTGACACACTTATCCCTGCTCTATGATTATTTGTGTCGCAGGTGGCATGAACACACACAGATACATAACAAACTCCGGCCGGGATCGAACCCGGGGCCCCTCTCACTTCGCAGACAGGGCCGGGTTACTACCAACTTAGTCACAGGACATCACTAAATATTTGTGCACAAAAGTAACTAATTTATTATGTGCTTGAGTGTTTCAGTTCCTACTTTCCTAACTAAGATCCTAGCTATATAGAGGTTTTAATCGTCAGGCGTTATTATTTATTTGATTGTATATCATTTCTGCCAATAGCATTATTTCCATATTTAATTTTACAGGCACAGAGTAAGCCTTTGAATGTAACTGATTTATTATTACCAATTAAACCTGCTTAATTATTTATGCACAGTAAAGTTTAATGAATTTCTAGCGAATGAATTTAAACTTGATCGAATTCCCCAGTTCCGGGCATCATGGGGAAAATGTACAGTATTTATGCTCTGTTTTACGACGTGTTATTTCTATGGGAGGTATTGAAATGACATTAGTTAATATTATAAATGCGATAGAATGTTATTCGGTTTATCGTTCTTTCAAAAAACAATGGAGTATGGGATCTACGCGATTTTGTGCAATAGTTTATGTTTTTTTTTTCAGGTGCAAGGTTCCTGTACAAATCTCCGTGGGTGAAACGGCAGGCAACAGAAGATGTTCCATCATAGTATGTCTAGTCTGTTCCATGGCGCGAGTGAATATGTATCTTCTAGGCAAGCGTGCTTCATCGTCGACCGCAACGTCGCTTACCAGATATTGGTCAAACGTCGGTAAGCCTATTACGTATAAAAAAGTATTTCCTTCAGCCCGATACCCTTTCTAATATCACTGAACTCTGTAAGGTTGCTTGTGTCGTAACAGAAAATGGAAACCTTATGAGATTACTTTATTATTCCTCTGTTTGTCCGTCAAGGGCTATTATCCGTTTTGGTACTGTCCTTCCATATTGATTTGGTCTTTATGATGTACTCTACTGTAAGGCGATAAAAGGTGTTTATTTTTTCACAATAATAATTTTATTGGAAGCAGATAATACATATATGTGTGATGTGTGAACCAATTCTGTGATCCATTTGGAGACCCACATCCGTTTTAAGTGGACTCTAATCTGGCTTGTCTCGTTAAAAAGCCAACACCATTGAGAAGAAGGGCAAGAAACTCGACGGTGGAGTTGCAAATGAGACGCTTTTCTCGTCACTTTAAATGCTGGATTCAATAACCTCTTCCATCCACATGCTGAGTGGCTGGAGTCTGTTGTCCGCTACACGTCGACGCCGCCAATTTGAGGCATTCGTATTCAAAACAGATCCACTTTCGCTAACAGACGCTAGGGAGGGGAAATGACTGGCTTAGATTTAGGTACTGTTGAAATGGTTATGGCAATATTACCCTGTTAGTGATGATAATTTTTTAAAATGGTATTCGATGTATATTTTTAGTACTCAGATAAATATTTTTAATTAATTTAATTATAAATGTTTTCTTTCTTTAAATCTAGATTAAGCACATTTATGATACTTTATAAAAAAAACTATTTTTGAAAAGTATGCCGACGAGTTACTTGCCCTTTTTCTTGATCGGTCTATACCAATTTGGAACGGGCACTTGTAAGTCATTTATTTATACTTTCATGAGTGCTCCCTTGGGACTCATGTGAATAAAGAATTTTGAATTTGAAATAGGTTACCGTATGACGGTAGCCTGCAGTGATAGTGTATATGAAAAATATTTTAGTGTACAATTGATTAAAATATTACTGATCAATTTGAATTAACAAATTATACACGAACAAACAAATGCTTACACATTCTTACATCTATATCTATACAAATAAATAAAATTGAAGAGTCTGTTTATAATGTCAAAATAACAATTTTTTACAAAATGCAAGATGACAATTTTTTTTGTCCGTCTGTCTGTTTGTTCCGGGTAATCTCTGAAACAGCTGGAATTTTGACGGGACTGCCACTGGCAGATAGCTGATGTTATAAGGAGTAACTTATGCTACTTTTATTATAGAAAAAGAATTAGGGTTCCGCGCAAAAAAATAAAACACATTAAATCCTATCTCTCCGCGGGCAGCAGCTAGTTTGCAATAAGATTCCTTTTTACCCCGACTACGGCGAAGCAAAAAGGAGGGTTATCAAACCTGTTAGGCCTCTCGCTTTACGGACAGATTAACTTAGCCACGGAGCCGTCAACATATTTATTTCAACGGAAGCTGTATGTAATCTAAATAAGCTGCAGCGTTAAAATATCTGTTGGTTCGACCGGAATCCTAGCCGGTCGAATAATTGACTGAAGTTGGGCCCCAGCTCCGCAATAGTTGTGGTTTTGACGTGACGCCTGTGGTTACTTGTTGCGGAACTTAAGTGTGTCTCCTTAATGATAGCATCATTAAGGAGACACACTTAAGTTCCGCGTTGTACTTTGAAATTCTATTCCGGTGTATTATAAAACAATTCAATTTCCTTATTAAATACAACTTCCAATTAATTGAGTAAATATGTTGCTATCGTTTTGATCCAGCAATCTTGTTTGATAGCCTGCAGTCTCAATTTGAAGCTGAGCATGTTAAAATCATCAAATATATTTACCTTTTTTTTGGTATCCCGGGGAAATGCCTTTATGCACATCTCCGCACCCGGGGGAGTGCGGAGATAGTGCGGGACTTGCCGCCTGCCCGCTGCACAGCGTCCTACCCACTAAAACCACCGGGGTTTTTCTGTCGGCTCAGCTACGGACGAGGTCACTGGCTCGTATACACACTCCTTCTGAGTCCTGAGTGGCACTGCTCTTGTTATGGGCTGGCGGTATGCTTGTCATCAGGACCTGCATACTAACCGTTACACAAAAGAATTTTGAAAAACATTTAATTTAGATTTATTATTGCGTCTGAACTCAGTGCTCAGTGAGTTAATAACTTTTAAATTAAAAGTAGGTTGCAATATCAATTTAAGCGCAATAGCTATTTATTGTTTTGTAATAAGTTGATTTTTGCTGAAAAGCTGGACTAGACAAGGCTTTCAAGGCCGATAAAATCCAAAAACCGAATTGATTTGGAAAACTTTTCAGCTGATACGAACTGATCGTATTGACCGAAAAGATTCCGAAAGGCCAATTTTGTTTAATAAATCTCCGTAATTACACGTTACATTACAAAATATAATAGCAAAATTTTGTCAACGCAGTCTTAATTTCGAATATTTCAGCTCAATAGCTGAATAGCAAAAAGCTGTGGTGGCGCGGACGTGTCCCATCACTAGCAAGCGAGCGGAGGGCGGCTCTCATTGAATTCGTTACAATACACATTGTTTATATCTGTCTCTGCTGACAGATGAGGCCGTGGAATACAGTGACATGACTTAGAAGAAATTGGATTTGACTTCATGGTCTACCACCTACTACTACCTTCATGGTCTAGCATTCGTAATAGGTATATTCAAGAGTACTTGAGACATAACAAACAAATGTAGGCGTTCGTGATTTAGATTTGAATCAGTATGATCATTTTAAATATTGCATATTTTATTTTAACGTCACCTCTTCCTCAACACCTTCCCTCTACTACTACACTTCTTTCCCAAACTGCTGGGTTTTTTAAACAGCCTAATCGACAAATATTTATAGGGTAACTTAGTTACTATACGTAGCTATACGTTTCATAGATATTAAATAAGGTAAAGTAAAGCGTCAATACAGCCCTTTTTCAGTTCATATTTACCAAATAAAGCCGTGTTAGAGCCATGTTTATTATTAGCAACAAATTCACATTACTCTCAGTAATTATTTTTACAAAACGTGTGAACTCTGGTACTGGGTCCATTATTGTTTTGTTCGGGTGGGTTGCGTTTACATAATGAGGAAGCTGACAGATCGTGTAAATACGCCTTTATGTAGGGACACTTTCAATTAAACTGTGGCTGCGTGGAGCCCCGTGTGAACTTTGTGTCTCGCTGGTTTTGTCGTGGTTTAATTTGATTTGTTGGGGGATCATTAAATATTGAAATTTAGGACTTTTTGTGTATAAAAAGGGTTTTATGTGATCTTTAACGAGGCGTGTAGATCTTTTTTGTCAGTAATTTTAAGCGGATAACATGCTATTACGGACGGTGTGTCACTCAGAAAAACGAACGCCAAAGCTTCGGCTGTCGGATTGCAGTTTTCCTTCCTAAAGTTTTGTATAAATATCCATAATTTCGTCTCGTGCTGGTTAATATACATTTACATTTGAAAATCACAAAATTTATACATATTATTGGAACCGATTGAACATCACATCGATTTATTATACTCAATGCTGTAGCTTATTTTGGGATTCGATCTCTCGGCCGTATCAGAAGTTGTCCCGACAATTACCATCTGACTACTATCTCAGTGTAACAGTATCTAGCACAACCACACTCGACGTTATCCTACCGACTGCGCCACTAAACAAGATAGCTCGGCATCGCAGTGCGGTCACGTCTCGCTGTCGATATTCTATCGTGCGTAATTTATGGAGCCGCCGAGAACCGGTATGAATTATGACAGCAGGGTAGGCCCTTGGGAAGATGATAGGGTAAAAAACTTGAGACTTCCTGACCCCTTGTACGTAGATTGGGAACCGGGAAGTAAGCGCTGATTGAGGTCTTGGTGATATCTATCACTGAGATAGAAAACTCTGTCGTACTGAACTAAACAAAAACATTAACACGGGCGGGCTAAATGCTTCTTAGATTTTTCAAATTGTTTTAAATTACTGCAGATTTGTCTATATCTTGCTTTAATTTTACTACTTTTTTTAGGGGCTTTGATCTCTTTAATACTAGGCGTTATGGTCTCACGAGTTCAGCCTGCACAAAAGAGCGAACGAAGAAAAAATAATATTGTTTGTATTATCTGTGCTAATTAAATAATAATAATAAAATAACTGAAAAGTAATGGTAATAAAATAACTGTATTACGCGGTAAATTAAGAATGTTTCTTCATAATACATATACTTGCAGTGAAATACAAACTTAACTTAATTGGAACATAATCATAAAATACTGGCGCGGTAATGTAAAGTAAAAAGCGCGCGTGTTTAATATCTTGGATTATGAGCCTAAAATCGATCTAATAAGTATAGTCCAGTTTACTAGCAAGTGTGTTGAAAAATAATTTATGTTGATTCATTGTCACGTTGGAACGCCCGACAGACGTAGACTGTAATATCCTTCAAAATAAAATTAAAATAAATATTATTTCTGGTAATTATCATAAAGCCCTAAAAACTAAGTTATCGATGTGCGGCGATCCGACCGCTACAAAGTTGCACAAGTCAAACATTTCCGAACCAATTACTTACAAAAACACCGATTTCAAATTCGTACATTTTGTATTTTCCCATTCCGATACCAAACTTTTGTTGTTAAACTTCGGCTTTAACAAAACACTGCGAGGGGAACGATTCGACGAATTTTTAGTTCATTACATAAATAATAGGGACTGCTGACTGAAAATTGAGAATGGAATTGATGTGGGTTTTTATAGTAATGTTTTCCAGAATGGGCTTAGGTTTGTCCTTTGTAAGTATGTATCACTAGTTTTTGCCGACGGCTTCGCATGCGAGGAATCATTATAAAATGCTCTAAGAGATAATCTAGCTTCCTATTAGTGAAATAATTTTTAGAATCGGACCAGTTATTTCAGAGATAAACTGTAACAAATAAACACATTACATTATAATATTAGTGTCAATAATAATTAGCATAACTTATTTTGTGTCATTAAAATGTATTCTGTAATTTATTTAAGTACATAATATGATTAATACGAATTGATTTCATGAAAATATAGAAAAAATATACTTCTCTATAAGTGCTCGTTTCGTAGTCGGCTTCAAAGCGCAATGTGTTATTAATATATTTGTTTAAAAAATTGAACACTTATTTTCCGCTAAGACAAATCACTATACATACGTTACTTGTAAATAATTCATACGAATAAATTACGCCTCGTGATCACGTACATTCTGTAACGTATTCTGGTTCCTACAACATTATTTACTTAGAAAATATACCGCATTAAATTATCACTAAGGCTACCAAAACAAAGAACCCAATCATATTTGCAGATCACACAAATATCTGCAAGAGTATCTTACAACCTTAGTTTCGTAGCGTGCTATTAACTCACCCCACCCTTTTATGTATGGAAGAGATACTTTTAGAATTCGCTAAGTATTTCACTTGGTCGTTCTTAATAAAGACAGCAAAGAAATTGACTGCTTCGTATATGAATAATATACTCGTATTTAAATAGTCTGTGTCTCAGTTGATTTATCAACATCGGTCAAAAGATGTCCTGAATATAGGCGTCCCATTTCCTGGGCATGAAACTGGTATTCTTACAGCTTCCGTGGGAAGAGATGGTGGCCTTATTAATATGTCGGGACCAGACGACAACTTCTAGCAGTCATTATAGACTCTTTTAGTTAAAGTTAACCATCTAAACTATGGAAGCGATCGATGTTAGGCCCTAAATTCTTGAAATGATGATTTTCTTTCAGCCTGTAAGCCGTGACTCCATCTGGCTCTATGCTTATTGATTTTTTATAGGGTTCCGTACCTCAATACGAAAAAAGGAACCCTTATAGTCTCACTTCGTTGACCGTCTGTCTTGTTTGTCAAAACCAGGAATCTAATCCTATAGGGTACTTCCCGTTGACCTAGAATCATGAAATTTGGGAAGAAGCAATTTCTTATTGCACAGGTAAAGAGAAAAATCTGAAAACCGTATAAAGGTACAGAAAAAAACTTAAATATTTTGGTGAATTTAGCTGTACAATTATCTAATGATTCCCGTATGGACGAAGTATTTACATACCCACAAGTTTGTACAGAACCCTCGGTGTGCGAGTCCGACTAGCACTTCGCTGGTTTATTTTACTGTAGTACTGTAGTTTTATTTAATTGATATTTACTGACGATTTCTGTGCTGTGTCCGATTTCACATTCTCTAAACTAAGGTTTCGTTCGTTATCGTTATCGTTCATGAAAAAATACATTAATTTTAATTTGTTGAATTTACTATCATAAAAAAACACAATTAATTAAACACAAAACGTATAACCATTATCTTCAACATTATTATGCGGGATGTGGCTCTAGAAATCCAGCGAGTAATTATTTTAGAGAATGTAGAGTAAGCAGTTTGTTGAAACGACGCCAAATGGTAGAGCGCCACGTCTCGGTCATTTAATATTAAGTCGTATGTTTGAATGCTAAATTAAGGCTACAACATTTACTAAACTAAGATAAAATGCTCGTAAGATGAACATGTGTACGTGATCTTATATTACTGTATTAGGTATGTGAGTAGAAATGAATAAAATGGTCATTTCTTAGACAGTAACCTATAATTCATTAGTGGGAGCACTAACTCTTCTGCGAGTGTCCGTCTGGGTTGTTACCACCACTTTGCTCGTGAAGTCGGCCGCCAAGCAGTAGTGTGCAAGCATTACTGTGTTCCGGTTTGATGAGCAGAGTATCCAGTGAAATTACTGGGCTCATGAGACTTAATACCTAATGTCTCAGGGTAACGAGTGCACTGCAGTTCCGCGCAGGCCTTTGTGTTTCAAAGTTCTGGGTGGCACTCCAATTGTTATGGGCCGGCGTTATGCTTACCATCAGGCAAACGACCAGCTCGTCTCGTTACCAAATAACATTAAAAAAAAAATGATAAGACCGCCCAATGTACTACCATTTTAAGTTATAGGTTTTGTTTTCTTGTACGACGTTTTTGTTTTGGTATGCAATAAAGTATTAGTGTGGTAAAAGCCCTTAATAATAATTATACGGTCTTACCACATTTAATTAAACCATCGTCTAACCCATAAACATGCCTTAAAACAATATTTAAACACGCGACTAATCGCGTGTTTAAATAATTACAACTACAAATCTTGATCTGAATAGTGTCTAACCGTCGTCTTATTAAATTCTGTTGTATCATTTCTAATCATTTTAGACGTTTATCTTTAGATACTGTCTAGCTAAATAGGCGTTTAAAAATTATTTTTGTGGAACACGGGTACTGTTTAATAAGCATTTTGCACTATAAGCTCAAACTCATTTTAGGAAAGAAATGATCTAGGTTTCTTTGAGAAACACTATTACTAACCTAAAATGGCTTTCATTTCCTTGGTGGAAATCAATCATGACGATCAATAGCCAATTGGCCATGATCCACTACATTTAAAGCAAGAGTACCGCCAGCGAACTTGACGAGCCTTCAAGTCTTATTAGTTACACAAATAACTTAGTCTGTAAGTGCGACTAAATTGTAGCAAACTGAACCTAATGCCTAGTTACCATCAAAGGGCTCGCCTGACCTCCAGTTATTAATTAAGTCAAGCCTTATGGCACAATGTAGTTAGCTCACAGTGATTAAACTTAACATTTTCGTAATACGAAATATAACATGGCATCTTGATAATTGAGGGTGCGATTTCATTACATTTGCAGGTATTTTTTTATCTAAGACTACAAAGTATTAAATATTATAAATTAATAATCAACTCATTTTTAATAAAGTCGATGTAATAAAAGTTACATTAAAAAAAAACGAATTCCCTTGCCAGTGTCACTGGGGATGATATAAGGATTCTAACGATACCACATATATCCAAATCGGTTCAACCATTTAAAAGTTATGGTGGAATAAGGAAGCTCCCATACATACATGAACCCTAAAAATCATTACACTCCATTATTGTGCAGTCGCGTAAAAATAATGAATAAGAAGAAAATGTTACATTCTTCATTGTTAACCATGGTTTAGTATGCGAATATTATTTAAGTATATAAATAAGTTTTATATTCCCATCCCATCTCTTCCTGTGAAGCTAGCTTAGGAAACACCCTGGGAATGGACAGCATCATACTCTACTGCGATGATCAAGAAGCCTGCCAAGCGTGCTTATGGCAAAATGCCTCCTTCATGGAGAAGGCTGATGTTCAGCACTGGACGTTTTCCGGTTACTTATGATCAAATAAGTTTTAAAGCTTGTTTTAGTTTGTAGACCAATTGATACAGATTCACACATTATAACGGGATATTTACCGGGATATTTACAATTGATACAGCTTTACTAGTTATGGAGATACCATCAAAGCTCAGTCTCTGACTCACATTTACATACCGCCTAGTATTAAAACGGATCAGGTTTGCTTATTGGTTGTATATTGAGAAGGTCAGCCAGATTTCGTAGAGTTAATTGCCAATGACATTGGAGTGATTAAACCAACTACAATTACTCTAAATTCTAAATCGAATAAATAGTATACGCAGCAGCTTATAATGCCTATATTATTTTTTAATCTTACGAGATATAAGTATACGTGTTTGGCAGCCCTTATGGGTGTAGTTTATAGGAAAATGGACTCAGTTGATGTAGGGTTTCGGGTTAAATTCAATGAAACAAATATTATTTATACTATTTGATAACGAGACGAGCCGGTCGTTTGCTTGATGGTAAGCATAATGCTAGCCCATAAAATTGCAGTGCCACTCAAAACCTTATTGAAACACTAAGGCCTGCGCGGCTAGGCAGGGCGCTCGTTACCGCATAGGCTGCACTGCACTGGCGAGCGAATGTCGTCGATTATCGCTTATCTATATTTTATTCAGTGCCGACTAAGATTTATTATGGTATTTTTTTGCGTAAATACGTGTGATATAATCAAATAATTATCGCTCATCGCTTCGTCGCGAAGAAGCGATGGGCGAAAATTACGTACGAAAATAATACGCGTCGGTGCGTCCACTACCATATATTTATAAGAGTTGGTTTTCACTTAGTTACGCGTTGCCGTAGCTTTACCTGTGCAGCCGCAGCCTTAGTCCACGCTTGGCAGCTGCTCTTACCACTGTAGTACCATTGTAAATACAAGTTTAGCTATCGATTCGATCTCAATAAATATTTCTAGTCCCTATTTGCCTGAATTGCCTCACCGGAGACCATTCCATTCACATAGAGCGTGCATAACTAACCCGATATCAAGTATTTAGAATTTCTAGTTCGATTCCCAGGACCCTATGTAGGAATCGTTGCGGTCTGAAACCGAGCGTGATGGATTTTAAATCCAATTTTACGCTGTTTCAATTATGGCTTCAATTGGTACAACATTCTCTATTACATAAAAATATAATTCTAATGTTAGTAAGGACATTAGAATTTTATTTTTTCAGCATTTTTGAATAGGACTTAACTGAAAAACATAAGCATACTCAAGCCGTGTGGACTTAAAAATAGGACGATCTTATCTCTTTTTTTATTCTTTTGCGTAACGAGACGAGCTAGTCGTTTGCCTGATGGTAAACATAACACCTGCCCATACAGTATGCTATGCCACTCAGAACTTTGAAACACAAAGGCCTGCGCGGCACTGCAATGCACTCGTTACCCTGACACATTAAGTATTAAGTCCCATAAGCCAAGTAATTTCACTGACTACTTTACTCATCAAACTGGAAAACAGTAATGCTTCCACATTACTGCTCGGCGGCAGATTACACGAGCAAAGTGGTGGTAAGACAGACTCTCGTAGAAGAGTTAGTCATATTATCCGGTAAAACGGCGGGTGGTGTAAGAGCCTGCTAAAGGTATATGCAGGGAACGGTCAGCCATATTCTTGCCGGTCAACATTAAGACGTACTGCGCCAGGCCCAAAATACCTTCCAAGCGTAGTGTATCGCTCCTACTTCGCGAGCGTTATCACTATTGAACTCTTTTACGCATGAGATCCAACAGGTTTATTTGTTTTCTGATAATATGCATGCCATTGTTACTAGCTTAAAATTATATTTAAGTTTTAATCTAAGGTAGTTCGTGTTTAGGTGTAAACTGTAAGCTTACTATCTATCTACCTATCTATCTATCTATAACGGTCACCACAAAAAGGGAAGCTTTACAGGGGAGGCCTATGTTCAACAGTTGATGTCTACCAGATGATAATTTGGTAATATTTGCAAATAGAAATATTAACCATCAAATGTTAATATTTATCAAATGTTTGGTTAATGATTAGAGTTGAAACTATTTGGTAACATTACCTTTAACCCTATTAATTACCGTAAACGAAGTTATCAACAATCCATTAGTAAACTAATATTCGATTAAATTCGTTGGCCGAGCTGTGTGCCCAGCTTTATTTCATTCACTATCTATATTTGTTTTCACATGTAACAAAGTTGATTGATATTAATGGATCCGTTCCAATTGATGTAAATAAATGAATAAATGGTTGTATGATGATGTTTTCCTAGAACGAAAGCTCCAGCCGATTTTAGGTATCAAGCCATCAATCTACAGATCGGCAGCCATTAAACAACCAAGAAATTACCTGGTATTTTTTCTGATAGTAGCACTGCTACTACATTTACCATGGCAACTTTCGCCACTTGCCATGCCAACGGCGCGGATTTACAGCTCCGTATATTGCTGCCATTGGACAGTAATGCATAATTGATGGTTTAGCATCAATCACGGACCATGTTCAAACCGTGGAAAATCCATGATCACAGCCACTTCTACTTAAAAAAATAGTTTCACAATCACTGCATGTTCAGTGTAGGAGCCACGGTAAATACGCGTTGGCGCGCAAGTGATGTACGTAGTGGAGCAATCGTTGCTTGGAGCCCAGGCAGGGCTTCGAGAGTGTGAGAGAGACGGCATTATCTGGCCATATTGCTGTTCTTGTCTGTTTCATGGATTTTTAATGCCTTTACTTCAAGCCGCGCATGAGCATGTGGGTGAAATACCTTGTAATCCGCGCTTATTGCAAAACCATGATTAGTTTGATAGCAAAAAGCATACATGCATTACCGTCTAATGCCAGCTTATCAGTTTTTATGTATGGATCCATCAATTCGCAGCGTTGTTACGCAGTACCATTTTAAACGTAAACGAAGCTGAATACTGCCATTAAAGCATCATTCATACAATGTCCACTAAAATCACAATTCAACATCAAAAACAAAAATGTCGATATCAACCGCGCAGCTGTTGACACCGTTGGGAATCATGTAAGGCTGTCAACATGCTGATGAGCGATTCCTGATGCGCATTGTTAATTAATGGAATTCTTTATTTTGTATTTTAAATTTCGGTCATCAATAGTTGCAACTATAATATAGCGCATGCATAACGTATCGTTCCAACAAAAATCGATTATAAAACAAAACTATATCAAAACAAACGCAGCAACTTCGAAAATCGATTCAAAAATAATCGTTTTAAATGAAATGCAGCACAAATTACAATCTTTAATTAAAACGTCGTGCCAACTATCATAGTTTAAAAGAGATCGCGCCATTTTTCACAGTCGGTTGGCTATAAATCACAATGGCGCTCGGGCACCATATTTCATGCAACGGTCATCTCTAGATCGGTGGGGGCGGTAAGGGGGGTTATAAATTGCGGTGAGCCTATGTGGGCGACGTTTGCGCCGGTACTTGGTGCTATGTGACCTGTGTGTTACCCCAAGTTTGATGTAATGGGGAATTTGTAAAGTACCATCTCTACAGGCGTAGCTATTATTCACGCTGTGCCAATATAATATGTATCTATTTATTGGTCGACACAATGTACAATTTACAGTGCAATAGTACTTAATTAAATAAGATTATATAAAGTGAGTAATTTATAGTTTCAATTCCGCGATAAAGAATGTCTAATGGCTTAAGTTCGATCTATACTGAATGATGGCTTTGCCAACCCTTACTGGTTATACCCAGTTACTGATGGCTTTGCCAACCCTTACTGGTTATTCCCAGTTACTGATGGCTTTGCCAACCCTTACTGGTTATTCCCAGTTACTGATGGCTTTGCCAACCCTTACTGGTTATTTCCAGTTACTGATGGCATTGCCAACCCTTACTGGTTATTCCCAGTTACTGATGGCTTTGCCAACCCTTACTGATTATTCCCAGTTACTGATGGCTTTGCCAACCCTTACTGGTTATTCCCAGTTACTGATGGCTTTGCCAACTCTTACTGGTTATTCCCAGTTACTGATGGCTTTGCCATATACTGTACAAAATGTTACTTACTCGTGACGCTGAACTGCAGTATAAGTATAGTACTTAATTACTGAATGTTACAAAGTTGATGTCATTATAATTAAAGTCGAAAACTGTTTACAAATATCATAAAATAATGAAATTGAATTTGAATGTTTACATTTTTTTTTAATGTTCTATTTACACATTATGATTGAACTTCCAATAAAATAATAAAACCTCGCGAATTTTGTTTTATATTATTCACTAGTAATTGCATTAAGTACTTGGTGGCAGACTACAGGAACAAAGCGGTGGTATCCACCCAGACACGCGCATATGAGTTAGTCCTACCAACACTATACACGGGCTTGTCTAATGCAGGGAATTCTATGCAGTGCTTTTTTCTAGCCACCTTTCGTGTAGATAGATTGGATTATCTTTCTAATAAAAATTACTGTAATATTCTCATGTCTATTTTAAGCCTAAACAATGAGCACTAGTTATAAACGTCAAAACTGACGTAATAGCTCTCGTACATTTCACGAACCACGTCGAACCTATCGCCTCCGACACCCACGATTTACACAAGGCATAAAACTGCGTACTTACCCCAAACGCTAAATTCAATATTCTTTCTTGCGCATTTTCCTTCACTTCTACTTCGAGCTCTCTCAAGATATTCTATTTCCGGCACCGGATGATTTTATAAAACGTCAAACAATCACCCATATCAAGGAAATCCCATTGAAGAGGGTCCTTCCTATTACTTACGTTTCAAAATACTTTCAGAGAACGGTTTTTGAATTCTGGCCGTGGCCAGTGGAGCACGGCCGGCTTTACCCCTGCCCACTGAACTTCAAGGTAATTGTATTGCGATGCTCTTTGTTGTAGCTACATTACACAATAAAATTCAGAGAACAAAGATGCCATAAAGGCATACTTATCCTGAGAAGGATCTCTCCGTGAAATTAGTTACTGAACGTTCGACAAAAGTTTTGCGCCTGAAAAATGTTCGTGTTCCCAGACTCGTTGAATTTGCCACTTCAAACGCTTCTCTCGTATTCGAACACAGTTGTAGTTAAGACTCCTTTTGAGTCGTCTCTTTGCAAATCTATAGAAACCTAAGGACACGGCGTTCCATTTTGTTTATAGTTGTATTATTCGTGAGTCGAGTTTGTTGATGTTTCTAGGAATAGCTCCGAAACTGGTTTTCATTTCATTATTTAAGTTCACAGCTGTTTCATCAAATAGGTTATATTAAGGTGACGTTTTAAGCTTATTCAAGCTCCCAGTTAGTCTGCTTTTGATCATGTAATTTATTACAATTTAAAATTCTTTATCTACTTTGTTGTTGTAGCTAATGGTGTTAGATTCGAAACAGAATTCCTAAAATAATAAGTTACCATCAGGAAAGTTTAAGCGTCTGTATAAGAATGTGTCAATTAAAAACGCGTATTATAAAACTAATATTTACGTTTGATAAATATGAATGAAAGCAAACAACTCAGGAGCCTTCTGGAGATTACTCGTGGTACTTAATACTTACTTAAATTTAATTGTTTTCATTGAAACATCGTCATGGTGGTAGAGCATATTCTAACTTTTAAAAATTATTTAATTTCATGTTAACCTGTGTAGCTAAACATAAACTTCAAATCATTCCACTTGCATTCTTTCTGTAGTCGTAAAAATTGAATCAAAGAACGTAATTGCGTACCGTACTCTCCTCGTTGTGTATTCTCTTTACTTCTTCGAACAATACCGAAGATTGCTTAACGCCTTTTGAATAATTGATAGCTGTTACTAGATATAATATGTCGACGTTCGATACCAAAATCAGAGTACTATAACACAAAGCTCAAATGTGTTTGTTGTAAATTCTTACTTCCCTTTATAAATGCGTAAGTTCCGAGTGGAACTGCATTTGTAGTGGGCCGGCGTTTAGGTTACCATCAGGCAAAGGACCTGCTAATAGTCTCTTTATCAAATAGTATAAAAAACTGTAATACGTTTATCCTTCTTTCACGCAGCAACGGAGTTAGATAGTTTATGGGCCGGAGAGTGAAATGGGCTGTTTTCAACGGCTCCTGTAGGAATATCCACGCGGATGCAAGCGGGGGCAGCAGCTAGTGCGGAATATTTAGCACTTTTATTAGTCATCTGACTTGTACTAGTACTACACAAAGAAACTCAGACTTTTTTGCAAAGCTTACTCGAAAACTTTTTTGAAAGACTGCAGTGGTTGAGAAGATTGAGGTTAAAGTTGATGGTGCGAGTTTTATTCCCGCTTATGCGACGGTGGTTGGAAAAAAACATGTGCGCATAAGAAGATTAAAATTTCACTTTTATGTTTTGTGTTGGAGTGTCAGTGGTTTTAATTCTTGTAATATAGCATATTTCTCTGTCCTGACGTTATTTTAAAAATAAATAAATAATTGTATATATGTTGCACTTGATGATTATTATTATTTATCAATTTAGGGAGGATACGTTTTAAACGACTGCTCCAATTGGTAAGTTATTTGTGACTCTACCTGCGAAGCGATGAGTTTCGGGTTTGATCTTCAACCGAAGCAGATTTTGTGTGGCACAAATTTTGTTTTTATGTTTGTGATATGCAACTAAAAATAGAACAAGAAACATTTATTATCATAATATTAATGACCACATAATTATTACTTACGTCCAGGTTAGTCACTTCGCACACAAGAACGACTCGTCCTGGGTCGTGAGTCGTGACGACTGACCTACTGTGTTCGAACACTACCTCATCTGATGTTATATGATGATGATGTGAAAGAAGGTAGTGACACAAAACATCAAGGGAGATGGTTCCACTCTTCTCTCTTCTTTCTGCCCTTGCCCCATGTATTAACAAACATGCATTTTTTTACCGGCCGCCTGTCCCTAAACTTCTTTAGGAATTCTGAGAGTACGAACCATAATCCACCAAGCGGGCCTAATGTGGCTAGGTGGTCCCACAATATGCAATAAAAACTAGAGGGGTCCTGTGTTATTTTTAATTGTTGGTTGAATAATGTATGAATACTAATCTTAACTGATAATAAATGATAATATGATCAAAGTTAATCTTAGAGAAACGCCCAACTCTTTAGTGCGGCTGCCAAAACACACCACAAGCCGCTCGGTTTAATATCGCCGTTTCTTTTGTGAATACCCACCCTAAGTACCTATATTTAATATCGTGCAAAATAAACCGGTATGTCAGAAATCGGTGCGAAATACCGCTTTAATATTAATCCCGAGTGCCCTGTCGCAGTCAGGTCTGACAGCTTTTTGTTTCGTTTACTTATCGGCTTTTCTCGTGATTGACTTTTTTATTTTGGTATTGCTGAGCGTTGAGTATTTGAAATGGTTAGAATAATATTTATGATAAAATGTACCAAATGAATAAAAGTGATACATAATAAAAGTTCTTCGTTTATTTTATTTCTTCGTAGGTTAGCTTTTGATTACTGTGGCCGACGCGTCTCTTTGGCATTGGAATGGGCGGCGCGCCTCCTTTCGATAAAATTTAAAATTAAAATCTCTTATACTATAATTTTTGAATAATGACGTCTACTCTTTGATTTTGTTTGGAAACTATAGATTCTAAATCCATGAATTTGATTAAACCCTGGGGCCTGTTTCATAAAAAATATTAGTCTAATATTATGAGTATGTATATATAATTTTATGTGTATATATATATATATATATTGTATGTATGTATGTATTGTATTGTATATGTATATAATTTTATGAAATAGGCCCCTGGCCTGACTCCAATTATAGTAAACTGCTAGAATATACTGACAGGTTTTGTTTAACATCAGGTGAGATAGCTCGTTGTCGATATCCCTCAGGCACTAACGGGGTGCGGAAAGAGATATTAAGTTTTTACTCAATTAAGTGTGAAGTTTTAATGGCAAAGGACGGAACATAAGATCGTCCGTATAATGATTCATCCTACCGATTTCTATTACACTGTGTATGACAGAACCATATCAGAAGCGTAGTTGATGGATTATCATTTGTATATTCCGATTGAGCTTCCAGCAAGGACCTTTGATAATGTGCTTATTTGTGACGGCCACATTAGTCCGACCCAAACCTAACGGAAATAATCCGCGGTCACAAAAGAATAACCGACGTTTCAGGAACTGAAGATTTTCTCAAAATATTTAATTTCATTGCGAAAAGGTACCAAGTCGCTCCTCCACTCGACTGTACAACATTTCTTTAGTAGATCCGATAATCCGGTTTTCCTCGTCAGATAATACTTATCCTGTTTATCTCCAGACCGAACAAGAGTTATTTTAATAAAATAAAATGATGACCGAAATCTTATCGGCGCTTCAATTAAAACGGAGTCCATCAAGTGTCATCTTAAGTCGAGAAACATTTTTTGAGAAATAATGAACCGTGGAAACACGACTCTGCCCAATCCTCGTTTAATTAATTCTCCCGAGAGTATGAAAAAAAAGTTCCAGTAAGTTGGAAAAGGAATAATGGCTTGGAGCCACAAGAGACGCTCCATTCCACTCTGCTGTCTAATTTGTTTCCAAGTTTTGTTCACATAATTTCCTTGACAATTGAATACAATGGGCGAAAACAATTCTGGATCTTCCCCGGAGAATTTAAAGACTGAATTAGGAAATACTTGACCTATTTATTTGGAGTGGATTGATTCGAGAAGTTGCGCAACAACTCATCGTTGACAACAATTGCCTCGCTGTCCACTGATGCGTGACAATTAACGACATATTTTGCTATGCTCCCATTGTGCGCAATGTGCGTCAAATATTTTGCGATATGCGAAACTTTCTTCAGATTTATGGAGGCTCCGTTTCGTAAGTATAAATATTATTGACAGTCGCTCTTTTGTCAGACAAATACAGTCTTGTATCTGTAATCGGCAAAGTGATCGTCGCTTTCTTCTAGTAAAGTAAATAATACTCATAAAGCTCTGAATAACTTGTGAAAGTAGTTCATATTATTTTCTGAGAAAAACTTCCTACATTATGGAACAGGTTAACCTATCAATCATGTTTATGTTACGGAACAGGCGGCAGGTCTCTGAAAGTCAAGGAGTAAGCAAAAGGAAACTTACCAATTCTTTCTTAACCCTTTTATTTAGCACAACACCTGTCACTTCACTCGCAATAGTAACTTTAGCACTTTGTTAGGTTAATCACTATATTTGTTTATTTTAAATTAGTGCGTAAACACAGAGCACTTAATAATGATCCGACACTAATCACTGAAATTGGTCACATTGATAGTATTAATATATCACTGATAAAACATGCCCGATTGCTCGTAGAGATTTGTGGCGCCCAACGTGGGGCCGGTCACGTGGAGGCGCGGCAGGGACGTACGCTCGCTCCGCCGTTCGGCTCGACACTGCCGGCTGCGCACGCCTGGGCCCAGCCGAACCCCCCACCCTGCCGCCGACCCGCGCTTCACCCGTTGCAATTCGGCACATAAAAAAATCACATCAGAGAAGAAAACCTTTCTCTGTCACTGAGCTTGAATAGACATCCTTTCACCTCTTAAGACTTAAGTGCTGGTCTTTTAGTTATTAGTTATCGCACTTTATCGGGCTTTAATGAGCCTTTTAAAGTAATTTACGGGCCATTCGTGAAAGAGATGATAGAAATATTCAGCGGAGCTCAATAGAATGCTGATTTTTGGAGTATTGTAATTTGTAATATAAAATTACAAATGATAACACTCTCGAAGATCAAAATTAGAAGCGTTTTTTGCTATTATTATATTTATTTATTTTATTCATACTCTTCTTACTTATTAACATGGGACTCAAAAGCTTTTGTATTCTTGTTGGATTTATTGACATAATTATTAACGAACGGATGTTTAGACGCAGAATGAAAAATAAATGTCGCCTAAGACGAAAACTAAAAAGGCTTTAAAAGCTGTCAGTTCAATAATGGGCTTCGTTCTAAAAAAAGAAGGACAGTATAGCATGTTTTAGAGGTTTTCAAAGGGTAAGTGGTCCGTGGTATACGTACTTTACAGAGCGGAAGAGTGCAAAGTACCTACATTCTTTAGGTATTTTAGGCAGGTATATCTATGGGAAGTCTTGATGGCAGAATTATAAAAGTTGTAATTATGAACTACTGAGAAAAAAATACTGTGATTTTCATATAATAATTATATAACCATTAGATTTACTTCTTCCTTAGCTACAGATCATATCTCATCGTACTTCAAGCGGATTCACTCAGCACTGGACGTTTTCTGCCTGATGATGAAGTTTATTATAACTGTGATATTTAACAGTTATGCTGTTTGATGGTTTTTCTGGTATATACCCGCGCCAGGCCACATACAGTAGTCGACGAAAATATTGGTATAAAATTGTTAACAAGTACTTCTCAGTTTAATCTTAGTATTGTATGTTTCCAACTTTTACAATAAAGCATAACACAGCTAAACTTTAGCTCTTTTGCGGTAGTATAAAACCATGAATGTATTATATCTTGTATGTTACTTCCAGTTACTTTCATTACTAGAATGAAATTTGGCTCCTTTCTATATACAATTTTGAAAAAAAAATTATATATGAAACTAGGTTTTGCCCGTGGTTTTAACCGCGTGGCGATTCCCACAGATACATTGCGTTTTTCCGGGATAGACAGTAAAGTCTATGTTATTTTCCGGTTCATAAACTATATCTATACAAAAAATCACATCGATCCGTTGCGTTGTTGCTGCGTACAATTTTTTTTATTTATATTCCAATTTATAAATAAATAAATAAATAAATTGAACTTTATTTACCCCAGAGAACAACGGAATAAACATATTTTCAATCTGTTTGGAAGAATTTCATCTCGTGGGAGTTTAGTGGAGCTCAATGCTTTGCCGGTGTAGAACAAATTTTAATTGGATACACCCACAAAAATAATTCGCAACACGACTTTTAATCGTTAGGTAAAATAACAAAGCCCATGACAATATTGTTTCTTTATTTATTAAATTATCATAGGTGTTTTATTTTTACATTCAAAAACATTTAAATTCCTCCTCCTTCTTTACTTAAAGTACATTTATGTTAAACATGCTACGTCTCGCAGCTTCACCCAAAGGATACCCGTTATCCTCTCAGAATTATATTTTTATAAAAAGTATCCCATTGACTAATCCCGGATATAGACCTAACACAAATATTATACAAATCCGATCAATATTTGATTAATGAACAAAAACTCAACCTTTTGCGTTTATAATTTTTGTAGGTATAAAAATAACACTCCCATACCCAAAGAAGCTAAACTTACAACGCTTTCAAGCAACTTGTTACAACCCACTACGAGCTTTCATCTACGTCGTGGTACAATCTACGCCGTAGCACCATCTACGCCGTAGCTGATATAAATGTTCAAACGGGGAAGCTACAAAAGAGTTCGCTGCACCAACACGCGATTTCAAAGAAAACCTTCAGAACACTAATATTTCAGAACTAGAGCCACGGCACCTCACTTATCTTCGATTCTTGCTTTTTGTATCAAAATCTCCTCTAACAAATTTCAAACACAACTCCACCATTTTAAAGTCGAATTTCGTTTGCAGTATAAAGTGTTTCATTCTCACACATTTGTCATTGCATTCTAAAATAAGTTTTCCGAGCCCACGATAAGGTTTAATGTTGTATGCACAGCGAATGGTATCAATTTCTCACCTACACAATTCGGTATCGGCTCTTTTCACGCCTTTGTTCCTAATGTTCATTACGTATTCTCTCTCCTGATATTGAGGTTAGATATAAATTTTATAGGTTTTATTGTAAGGCCGCTATTGTGCGTCGGATTTGTTTTTGGGCGTCGAGCGTTAAGTTGTTGTTACGTTTCAATGAATTCTTTATACCCTGTTTACGTACATGAGGCTTCTGTGGCGACAAGAGTCTGGGTTATCGTGACGTGTTCGATAATGGAATACATTGTTCGCTGTTTACTTAATGTTTGGGTGCGGAATAATTAATGGAACTGTTTTTATGTGATTAAGAGGGTTGAGAGACAATAAACAAGCAGATGATGTAAATATTTAATTTTTAAATACTATTACTTAACCGGCGTCAGCCCACGGCTTTGCCCGCTTTATATATATTTATAGCCTATATATTATTTCAAAACCTATCTAACTATCTACTTTCCAAATCTCATCCAAATCGGTTTAGTTGTTACGAAGATACATGGTAACAAACATTCACAAAATGTTTTGCATTTATAATATTAGTTAGTAGGAAAAACCTATCATGGTTCTTATAGACCTCTCTGCTGTTCACTCACTCAGTGCTAGCGCTTTTCGGCTGGTACATAGTTGACTGCTGAGGATGAGCGATCCACTACGCAGTTAGTCCACTTGGTGAACAGACGAGAGAGGTGCGATCTGTGCTACGGCTTCACGGCCGGGAGACTAGCTTTGGCTAAGGTCGAGGATGCGTGTTATCGTGGCGCCTTGTTGTGCAGGATCATGAGAAAATTCAGGGTGCAGTAGGCTTGTGAGAAGGAAGGAAAAAAGGAAGGAAGGAAGGAAAGAAGGAACAAGGACGAAGGAACAACGGTGGGTATCGATCCTTTTCATTTCATTTTCAAATTATGATCTAAAGTGAGCGAGCCTATAGTGGTGGGCTTGCGGTGGCTTGGGCAGGACTAAAAGGGGAGGTTGGAGGCCCTGGGTGTGAGTGCCCAAATCTTGTAGGAACGTGCAGAGTACGGTTCAGATTAGACTTTACCGTAATTGAAACTCCTCGCGTTCCGTAGCTTTATAGTTGGCTGTAGTTAAGATACCTGATGGATGAGTGAATTATTGTGTGGACGAACGAGTATAGCAATTATGATAGGTAGAATCGACATCTCCCTTAGAACGCCCACAAGAAATAACTTTCGTCTGATGGTAGCATATGGTAAAAGGTACCTACCATATTATTATTTTATTTAGTTTTGTTGTCGCATCATCATTTCGCGTATATCGGAAATAGATCTACCGATTTTGATGAATTTTTTTGTTGATTAAATGTATTTCTTGTAAAAATGCCATTTTACACAAACAAGCTCGGTCACCAATCCATCCATCGGGTGATATTTTTTTATAAACATGCAAAGTGGCCAAACAATACATTTGACTATATTATCTCTGTCATAATGGTGCCTCTTGACTTACGCGAGCTCGTATCAAATAATTCCCGCCAGCATTTCAAACTCAATTGGCAAACAAACGCCGAACTCAATTTAATGACATGTAAAATCGGAAGGGCTCAAACCCCTGTATTCAGAGTACGGACGTACCTCATATGAATACGGCTCGACACCACCGTTATTTTTTATATTATTACCCTTCGCGGCCCGGATTGAAAACTAGAGACGTGCGGTAGTCGGCCACTTCTGGCAAATTTGAAATACTAGCTCAAAAATGTTGAATATGATATGACGATTCTATAACAGAATGGATCTGCGAGCCACTGGATCATGCTTTTGATAATGTATCTCTCTACGACTGTATAATATTATACTCTAAGTAACTATGACTTACATGTTTTTTTTTTATTTATTTTCTTGTTTTCACTGTCGTTATTTATTTTGTGACATCTTTCTTTATCTATGAGTTACATGTTATATATAAGTTGGATAATAAATAAACTAAATATACCAGGTATGCGCAGAATAATTAAGTGTTTAAATTATGAAGAAGCTATGCTAATACTACTGCTAGACAAGCTCTTAAAATTATTTTCACAGGTATTAATTATTTTGCACAGATATTTAGATAGGCATATTTACATGCCAGAAGCACTACACCATTCGGGATATCATTATTTATTTCATTAATTTTGTTGCTTAAGATAATGTTTAAACAAAGTAACAAGTTGCCTTATAATAGAACTAATAGGAGGGACTGAAGGCAATACTGAATACAGTTTGCACTCCTAAGCATTCATTACATTCTTTAGCACTGTAATTTGTCTTGTTGTACGTGCTTAATGATCGTAATAGGAAAGCGATACTTTGTGTTCGGCAGTCCGGTCAAAGCTCTGTCATTACATCTCTAAAGTAACTGTTAATTTTGTTTATTTTATGCGGGGCTGCGATACTATCTCTGAGGACAAATTGGGTAAATATGTACCCGAGGCTGTACAGATTTTTGAGCTTTGAAGGTGGATGGCCGTTAAAGACATCGAACCCTAGGTAGCCGCTTTATATTCGACGTAGCACCTTTTTTGATGAAATATTAATAAAGCAACTGGGGGAGTTTTTGCTGAGCTTGTTTGTTTGGATCGCGGCAACGAGTTTTTTTTTGCAATGGTAGCACATTGTAGAGAAATATCATTCAAAACGAAGGTAGATCCTTATTGGGGTCTCCGCAGAGTGTGTCAAATATTGGAAAAAAACTGTAGGCAAGCCACCGGTAGGTCTTTGTAAGCTACGGCAACCCATCTTGTGAACTCAGTCTGTGTTTTTTTTTCTTTGTTTTTCGTCTCTGACCGAACAATCACTTATAATCCTGTAAAATATTGATCAAATGCTCGCTTATCTTTATCAGCCTGTATTAGGCAACTACTGGACATTCTGCCGACGATGGGTGTATATACGCAATGTTGTGTGTGAACCATTTTTAACTTTATGTTTTACTTGATGGCAGAATTAAGCTATCATGTGCATACGATACCAGAAAACAGGGGCCTTACCGGCTAACAATCTCATGTTCATTTTCAATTCCAAACCTATTAAAACCAGCGGTCACTAGTCTTCGTGTGGACGGAATAGTCTAGAATTTTCGCTGGGTATCATTTTAGACATTACTACAAAAAAAACTGACGAACTGAGAACCACCTCCTTTTTTGGACGTCAGCAGATAAAAGTTTGTGAAACGTTCGCGTATCAAGAACAAAATGTTCAGACCACAGATATTTGGTATTCCATCTTACAACTATGTTAGACCACCTCAGTTTTCACAACAAAGATGCATCTTGCATGCAAGTTGCATGATCGTCTGTCCAAGTTGCTAATAAGTTATCAACTGCAGTCTCCCTGACATAGTCGTAACTAGTTCCTAACTGACTCGACAATGCACTGGGTGATAACGAGTCGGCGTATGAAGCCAATATCGATTATGGTCATCTTTAGGTGATATCGATATGTAGCGCCGCACTGAGTGCCAGGTAAAGCACGATAACTAGACCTGTGGGGCTATTAAAACAAGGTATTACTAAAAACTATTTTCAATTTAAAAAAATGTTATTTTTTTATCGTTTACAGAAAACCTTAAAATTATTTTGTATGATGGTAAGCATAACGCCGGCCCATAACAATTGCAGTGCCACCCAGAACTGTGAAGCACAAAGGCCTGCGTGGCACTGCAGTGCGCTCGAGACCCTGAGACATTAGGTATTAAGTCTCATAAGCCCAGTAATTTCACTGGCTTTTTATTTTTGGTAAATACGCTCAACCTAGGACATAAAGTGGCTCATAAGAGAGGTTTCGGAAAACACCAATTAGCAATAGACAACCTATTTTTCAGTTTAAGGTGGTAGCTAGCCTAAAAACGCTCAAATACCATGCTGTTGGTCACAGTGCAGTGGTGAGATCTCTAATCTAAAAATAGAATTGGCTCTCAAGTGCGGCTGCGAGACACATCGAGACGTGCTCGGCGACAGATTCTTATCACGAGTTGTAGAAACCAGGCCAAGCTGTCCTCCTATCCCATTGCTATAATTATAGAATCATAATACTTTCACCGAAGCTCATGATTATTGTAAGATTAGAACAGTTGACATACGAATCGGCCGAACTAACCCGTGACATCATCCGTTCAAATGGTGTTGAATGAAGCGAAAAAATCATTTTAAAAACAGAGAACTGAAGTTTTACTCTCTTTAAATTCCTGGCCCACCTTAATCTGTGACTGGCGATTTTAGATACCTATTAACCGCTACTACGAATCGGTACGGCACACGCTATTGTCGACACACCGTTGTCAATCGACGGTCACTTCCGGAAACTTAGTTATTTCGAAAATTTAATTTTGAGATATAAATACATAAAGCTGGAAGTTGAAATTGGAAAATTTACTTTGGCTTTCTAACTTATGACGGCTTCTTAGTAAAATCAATCGTTGATTCGTAGTTTGGTGGTTGGATTCCCACAATAAGCTTGATTTTTATGAAGTCATCCTGATTATGTCGTCCAGTGCTCGTCTGGCCAGCTGCATATCTACCACATACATACTAATAAGTGATCATGAAATAGTTTCAATGAAGTAGTTACTTTTTTTAATGTTAATGGAGCCTAATTGTTTGTTATTTACGCGAATTACAAAATATTCTCAAAAATTGTATACTAATGGGGTTAAAATTACAAAAAAGTTTTTTTTTTAATTTACAGCCACTTCACGTATCCACCGAATAAGAACGTAGGTGTCAGAATTATCGACGCACTAATCAAGTTTAACTAAATGCCATCATAAACTACTAGATGCAAGATTTTGCTAAATAAATTTACGTTAACGATATTTAAACCCGATATGAAGATGAATAATATAGCCAAATGGTCAACTTTAAAAGCTACTCATTGGTATTTTAAGATAAATGAAAAATATATATGTTATTTATTGACATTTTATACATAAATTGTATTGACAGAATTTTAGAAAAATAATTATCATCATCTTAAATCATTTTAGCTAAACATTTTAAGCTGATTCTTAAATAGTTTTGGTAACAAGTTGCGCCAAGTGTAGTGTTCAAATTTTGAAGTGTTACAGTACTACTCAGTTGTAGTCGTTCTTGGATTACTCGTCGGTATTGTTCGCGGTGGGGCCGCTGGCTGGCTCATTAAAACTTTTCTCCGGTGCAGGGAGGTGCACCGTGATGTCTGTCTGTGCAGTTTTGCTAGATACGAATACAATTTGGCATTTGAGTTGGATACGATTTAACCGACTTCCAAAAAAAGGAGAAGGTGCTCAATTCGGTGAGTATTTTTTTGTTTGTTCCCTCAGATATCCGTAATTAATAAACCGAATTGGAAAATTCTTTTTTATTTCAAGGATATACTTTCAGCTTGGTCCCATAGACATTTCATCAAATCGGTTCAGTATAGTTTCTCACTGAAGTCGGTGCGTCACTTTTTAAATCAATTTTTATATACTAATATTATCATCATTGCAGTTATATTTCTGTTACCTATACTTAGGTATATCCCGAATGAAGCATGGCCGTGTAATGAAGAATAGTATCACTCCGTCTCTTCCCGCTCCGTAAAAGCCGGAAGGGAATATCCAGGGAATGGACAGCATCATACTCCTCGGTGATCATTATAATGTACTGCGATCACCAAGGCACCTGCCAAGCGTGCAGTGTTACAGCAAAATCTACCTTATTGCAAGGGGTGTGGCGGGGCGGCTGATATTGAGCAGTGGACGTTTTCCAACTGATGATGAATGAGGCAATGATGGTGTCATTGTGTGTTGTAATAGTTTTTTGCATAGTTGAAACGGATATATGTATTATATAGCGGTACCGGATGCGGCTTTTATATGCTGGGACGCATTATACACTACAAGGAAATGTCTCGGACTGCCAAAACATCGCTGTGAACGGATATTATCTTTGTGGTGTGTGCGTACTGGCGCACACATGCAACTAAGCCGAATTTAGTACCACTATAACCCTTTTCTGTTTTTACTGTGCTTTTAATTAAGAATATCATCGTTATGTAACCATAACATTGGTTAGGCATGTCCTAGCGCTGTGCTGGCACACACATCTTCAAGTCAAAATTGAGTCGTGCAGCATTTGAGAGTGTCTTAGCAGCTGCACTGTATTCTGTGCTCACGTGCCTATGGTCATCATTCAAATGGATGTCAAACTCTAAATAAAGGAATTTTTGAATAACTAAGTCCTGTGATATTGCTTTTTAATCACTCCGAGATTTCTTCTCGTAAAGTCATCTGGCCATCCCTTAGCTGGAAAAAACCTGATATAGTTTAAAGACTGTTATTTTAAGATAAAAACCGCGACCGACAGCTTAAACTACTGACCGCAGAGAACGTGGAGGTGAGAACCACAGATTATACAATAGCTATATGCCAAAAGTACGCGTCACGTGGCGTTGAGTAGGGCTCTGTTTGATACTTTCAGGTACTTGGTACAGCCAGCAACAAACAAGTTGAACATGGTAATGTGCAAAGCGATAATTCAAAAAACAATTTGAGTACGAAGAGGTCTCTTCTGAGTCCGTATGAATGGGTACCACAGATTTGCTCATCAGCAGCAGTGCTTTAATCAGCAGTATGCATACGGTGTTCTGGTTTGTTTAGCAAAGTTGTCTGTAAAATTACTGATCATATGAGACTTAATACCTGATGTCTCCGGATAACTGGTATCAAATATTAAAGCCAGGCGTCTTGCTTACCATTAGTCAGACGAAGAGCTCGTCTCGTTTGTAGTGTAAAACATATAAAAACATTAAAACTGATTAATTTATTTTACCAGCAGAAAGTTCAACAGTTGATGATGTTTGGTTTCCTTTGAATGTACTGGTTTAAAAGTGTTTGCTGTCTCAATGTATGTTTAACTTCTATCGCTGACTGTATCCGCATTGGGCGAAAGGATCGGTTACTCGTTTAATATGTAGGATTAATTAAAACACGGTTGCGGTAAAATTTTGCCTACGTTTTCTGAATTTGGGAGTAGACAGTAGGGGGCGAGAGTAAACTGCGAGTTTGGGTAAAGTCGTCTCGCTTCTGAATGTACAAGGTGGGTTTGTACTTATGCAATAATGGTTGAAAAAGATAGTCCACCGATTCGTAAATCAGTTATTCAAATCATAAAAGTTAACATTTCGGCAAGAAAAACATCGTGTAACCTACTTCAATGGTTTATTTAATAGAGCTTGCCTACATATTGCTGCTTGAATATTGGGCCACCAAGCGCGGACACTAGACGCGGCCACTAGTGGTTGGGTGCGGCGGCAGACACTAGTTGCCACAAATAGGGAAAAAAGAAAGGGCGCGCGGGCATTTAGGTTGTTCTTTTTTTATTCTATTTGTTAACGAGACGAGCCGGTCGTTCACCTGATGTTAAGCATAACGCCGGCCCATAAAAATGCAGTGCACTCGTTACTATGAGACATTAGTTATTAAGTGTCATAAGCCCAGTAATTTCACTGACTACTTTGCTCATCAAAACGAAACACAGTGATGCTTGCACATTACCGCTTGGCGGCCGACTTCACGAGCAATGTGGTGGTCCGAACCTAGACGGACACTCGCAGAAGAGCTAGTCTTACCTTCTAGGACCTAGATTATAATAAACTATAATCTAGGTTTGACGTGTTCACCTGCAACCACATCATCACTGATATTATAGTTGTCAAACGCTAATATACAGAGTTAAAAAAATATGAAAAGACAGACCCAACAAACCAAAAAAACGTACATGAAAGTGTGTTTCACATTTATTATATATAAACAGTATAGATTACGATTATTAACTGTCAAGATTGTCCGTCGCGAAGCAGAGCTCACAAGATAACAAAGTACTTGCTACACAAGACGATAAGGTCTGGTGATTTGCGCGATGAAGTTCCCGTCCCTTATTAAACTACGTAGCATC
This sequence comes from Crocallis elinguaria, assembly GCA_907269065.1. Classification (NCBI taxonomy): domain Eukaryota; kingdom Metazoa; phylum Arthropoda; class Insecta; order Lepidoptera; family Geometridae; genus Crocallis; species Crocallis elinguaria. The sequence goes on from OU026073.1 coordinate 13,770,018, forward strand.
TCGACATTACGTTGTATCAAGACGTTTTGTAGAAAATATGAAAAGTTAAGAAGCACCATCTGCACCCATCGATCGAGTGCATCCGAGTTTTTATGCAGATTGGATTTGGGAACTTTGAAGAAACGAGAGTATTCGAAACTCTGGAAGTTGTGTTCAAGTAACTCTACGCTCGGCGCTTTATTTTGAAATTCATATTTTATGCATATGTTTACTTTGAGTTAGGTAAAGTTTATGGTAAAAATGCTGGGCGTTTCGATTTTTCACAACGTGCCTCCTTGTCTTCATTAGAGCTACTGAAGACAAGAAGAAAAGAGGAGATAGGTAAATCCACCACTTTTTGAAAAAATTGGTTCCTAAGAGCGATTGCTGGAACATATAGACAGATGATGACATTCTTTCGGTTCACACTTTACAAGCCGTGGCTCCCTCTGATGGAATCTCTTTGCAGCGGTAGACCACTTCATTTGTGATTTTTCAACAAGCGTCGATTAACACTTTTAAATATAGTATTAAATTACCTTTACAATTAACCTTTTTGCAGTCACAAAAGCCCATTAAATTACCTCACTAAAGCATTAAAACACTTATACCCACATTTCACTTTCAAATAAGCTTAAAACAAAGATTCGCCATTACGTCTGCGCGTTGTATAAAATTGCAATAAATAAATGAAAAGTTGCAAAGTTCAGGGGCGGACTTTGCAAAGTTATTTAATAACTAAGTGACCGGCAGACCCGTGACCGCGCGAACGGGACGCGGGCCGGTGCGGGACGGTGCGGGACGGCACGAGTCCGGGACGACGGTGGATTAGTTAATTAAATTTGTTCCTGTAATCTACCAGGTGATGAGCCGTTTGCAAGAGGAGTTAGTGCGGAATGGACCTGCTCATTATTAAAATAATTAGTTCCTGTCTGGTTGGAATCTTGGAACGTTTGTCCGCTGATGTACGATAGGGTTGATTTGAAAACCGTTTACTATGTAATACAATGAGTTTGTTTATCGCTTCAAATGAGACACATAGGTGTCTAGATATTTCCATATTCATTAAAATGTCAACAGCAAAGTGATAAATGCATTTCTTTTTATAATCTAATTGCTTATTCTACAAACATACATTTTGATTGAGTTGCGGAAGCCAAATATTCAATCAGCAACGCTAATACGTGAATATCATAATCAATAACTTCGCAGTCAATGCCTTCTTTATTTTCTTCAATCGTGTCCTGCGTAACAGCATTCAAAATTCTACCACTTACAGCACTCGGTTACATCGTCTTCTCAGGGGACTGCGTCATCGAACGAAAAGGTTTCCCCATGTCGCTATAAATAGTTCTTAAAATTTAAACCGTGTCAAGCTATAGTTTTTTAATTCTCTGCGCATGAACCATGACGCAATATCTAAAGTGCCGGTTCTACCCATAGTCTACTCGTTTTCTTAAAGTAAATAAGCATTTTTCCGGAGATAAAATTATAGTATGATTATCGCTTCAGTAGTTTGGGCTTGGTTGAGAAACAAATAACAGACACTCAAATGTTCGGATTTAATTCTTTTATTTATTAAAATAGGCATAATTTATTATTTTTAAAGTTTCATCATCATTTATGTAAATAGAAAAATACACAGTTAAGGTGATTATAGTCCGTAATTAATTTTACACTGACCGATATATATAATACAAATCCTTGAGTTACGATACAGAACATTTTAATTTACAAAACATTTATAAACTTTTCCATTTTTACAAAGCGGTATTTATACAAAATACGCTCACAGTGAGAAAATACAGAGTAAGAAGCTAATTTACAAATATCCTGCTAAGTGTCATCCAAGAATTCAGATCAGATTGCGAAATTAGATCATTTCCTGCGAGAATCCCGCGAGGCTCTGAATTAATCCGTGTTGTCAGTCGGGCCGCGGCCGCGTCGTTTCAGACGCGCCTTAATGCGGCCCTGCGTTTGTAACGGAGGCAACAACGCCTTTGTTATTAGCTCTATACTTCTAGTGATTATGAAGAGCTTTACCAGTTTATATTTTAATTTCCGTTTTGCAATTACAACAAAAAACATTATTGTTATAGTCTTTTTTATTTTCATCGTACTTAAAATGAACCCTATATATTTACTTCAAAACTAAAGGCTGATATAGGTACTATTAGCGGAACACATCCAGCGCACCAAGTACCTACTTCAAAATAAATAATTACGTTTCAAACTTGTTAGCATAGCTTAGTTGGGAGGGCGTCTGGTACTAATCACCGGAAGACACGAGTTCAAGGTACAGTCCCGGTCGACAACGATAACTTTTTATAATGTTTATATTTCAAACAAATAAATTCAAATATCGTGTTACCAATACAAAATATTTCGTACTGTCCATGGCACAGATACAGATATCTTTTTCCGATAAACCCGGTTATAATTTTAAAAACGCCACCTGTGTTCGAATTTCATATTTATCTTTTCTTTAGGCTAAAGCTCCTTGGCTCTAGATAAAGGTATCTCATCCACAGCAGGGGCTTTATCCGATTATGTTTACTTGACCAAAGGAACCGTGCATTTTTCCGGGATAAAAAGTAGCCTATTCTACTTTCCGGTCCATAAACTATACCTATGCCAAAAATCGCGTAAGTACATCCGTTGCTCTGTTGCATTCATGCAGAAAGAAAGACAAACCAACAAACATACAAACTATTTAATAACGTATTTATTATATAAGTATGGATTGCACTAATGGAGTTGGAAATCACTGCAAAGTGGTATAAACACTTTAAAATATATCATATTAACTTTACATTTGTGATTTCTTCCAGATTTAAGATGTGAAGCATAATACATAATCTAAAATCTATATTCAGATAAGGAGATCGGTCTCCAGGAGATCAGTCATGAAAATTAAATAACAATATGATAATATAAAACAACACATTAATCATAATACAGATTAGCTTCGAAATATCACTTTCATAAGTCTGCTGCTTTAGCTTAATTACAATTGACTTTAGTCACTTTCTAGCGAACTCCAAATATAAATTATCTCTGTATGAGTGAGAACCGAAGATAATATAAAATAAACAGAGCAATAAATTAGGAGTAAGCGGTTTAACGCACACAATCAGATATGAGATAGTAAAGTGAGCGAGGTGATTCATAGCGGGCGTGTTGCTTCGAGTCAAGGTGCACGTGATACTATGAAAGTATAGTTGTTTGTAGCTAAGGTTGGTTGGTTTTATTGTTTACTAAAGACATGTCCCGGTTTTGCATGGGTAAAGTTTACTTTCATATGAACTTACGATAGCCCTTAGAGCCCCTTAATTCGGCTCTGTCGCAAAATCCGTGCTTAGCTGAAGTTTTTACGTCAGTTTATAACGTTATGACGTTTAATGTTATTGCCAGCAACTTCACCGAATGCGATTTTTCATAATTATATTAATTGATTACTTATCTTCAAAAATGTTTAGACGCGCGAGCGAGATAGCGGCGTGGTGGATTCTGCCCCTTAAGCCTAGCTGAGGTAGCAATCCTTTGCCGACAGAATGAATAAAGCTTGTATGAATATTAATGAGACCACTCTTCTCGCGCCACATAAGGTGGCAAAAGGAATATGCAGGTAATGAGCAGCAGTACTCTCATAGGTCAAGCAATCTATTGCGATCACCAAAACGTCTCCCAAGCATCACTATGCTTTATGCTATGTATTACGGAGGCGATGAGTGGCCATGATCAGGAGAGGACGTTTTCTGGCAGACGATGCTTTTTGTTATGCACATCTAGCTTTGACCACTCACCTGTTGGTAAGTGAAGATGGACCACGCTTACCTGGAAGATACTATTCTCTCCTGACTTGAGGAAACTTAGGTTATAGCAATCGGGAAACACAGACTCAGGCAGGGAGTTACACTCCTTAGCGCAGGTCTGTGGCACTATGATCACATAGCGGTACGCATGATGAATGTAGAAACAAAACGCTTTGTGCATAAAAGAGGAATATCCACAATGCAACGATGTCGCTTCGCCGTTAGTCTGGTGGTGGTGATGAGAAAGCGGTCAAATGCTTATAGAGTCACGCTTTTTGAAGGCTCCTTGTTGTAGTGTTGTAGCTAAGCGGAACAACTGCTCAATCCTGATACTATATTTAGCAGGTATATAAATAATACAGACTTGTCACAAAGTATTAATACCGAAGTATAAGTATCATAATGTCGATCCTTTTCATTCGTTTGTTCATATTATAAGGGGAAAATATTATTTCGTCAAATTACATAACGAATGTTGAATGTCGGCAGAAAACCTGTCGCAAGCCTCGATATATTAATATTTTGATGATCCAGAGAAAGGTGGAGAGGGGGATGTGTCTTTGAGAGACGAGAAATTCACATTGTCATTTTCTCAAGGGGAACTCAACACTCAAATGATTGAACACGGCAAATGATTGAAATTTTGTTTCAAATATTTCGGTCATGCACTAATTTGTGTTGTAAAAGCCACTGTAACCTACGTAGGTCTAAACTATATAAAAAATTTTTTTTTCACTTTGTTGTATCCGGTTGCTTCCATCTAAGTCCATATCGACTTCAGAAAAGAGGTTTTATGTTCGACTATATATATTATGTACTTTACGTATGTTCACTGTTCACCGATTTCTCCGTCAATTGTTGACCAATTGTGAAAATTCTTTTTTAAGGGTGTATTTACTCTCGAAATGATCTCATATAAATTTAGCTTAATAGCCAAATTTATTGACGTAATCGACGTAATCGTCAACTGATCTAAAATTACTAAGTCCCAATCAACTCAGTTGCCTAAAATGCTTACATCGTTACGGAGTGTAACGTAACAGTACCAGTATTAGTACATTTATTGTGACAGATGTGAAACTTTTTAGTTGTTTAAGACCTGCTTAAATAGGAAAGAAAATAAGTCCCCAGACTTCAGCCAACTCTTTTAAGTCTAAAAGCTGAATTAAACCCATCGTCGACAGCCAATGGCGGGGCAAGAGCAGCCAGCGGCTTAAAGTACGCCAGTCGGATTAAAAACTAGTTATTAAATAACTTCCCTCACTAACTTCACTTATCGAGATTGTGAGGGATTCGTTAGTTTTGGAACTGGAGAAGGACAATCTTAATCATAACATTTGTAAATGATAATCTTTGTAAAGATTAGTTCAGATGCAGTCTTTTCAGTGCTAGCCTCTTCTCTTTTATATTGTCAGCTTCGTGGCTAAGTTAGTAGTAAACCTGCCTGCAAAACATGCGGCCTCAGATTTTATCCCGACTATAAGAAGGCCTTTATGTTGTGAGATAAAGTTCTCTTGGATGTATGTGCTGTGGATCTGTGTGTTCCTATCACCTGCACAACAAAGACAATTCTATTAGAGAGGTACAAGTTTGTAAGTGTCTGTTTTTGTGCTCCCGTCTCAGTTCTATTCAGTATCTTACAGTAAGTACTCGTAACTTTGAATACAACTAAAGTATTAACTAATTAGCAAATAAAACTAGCTTCCAACCATAAGGTGAAAAACTTCTCGCTAAGCACCTAACGGTAAGTTATCATAAACATCGCACACTCCAGTTTTAATATCAACGCAAATATTGCCTCATAAATTACTGTACCGAGAAGTTATTTGGAACCTTTTCATATCATTATCAAACGATGCTTAATCCATTTCGCCAGCATCTGTTTACTCGGAAGGGTCAAGCCTTCAATAAAATATTCTCTGTTTTGACGTTCCATCAAATGCCCCATGGCTTTCGCCCTTCCATAAAATATTCATTAGAACAGGCGACGGAGCTGAAACATGCCGGAAGCCGTTTTGATTTGATTTCTCTCATTTATCGGGGTAAAGCCAGACTTTGCTTTAGGCGGTGATACGAGAAATTTGTGATGAATTTTATAGGCCGGCAAGATCATAGTGTTACATCTATCATCATCATAAGCCGAAAGAGATTCACTGCAGAATATAGGCCATAAGACTCCCCCATAGAACGCAACTTGGATCAGCAACTACTCGCCTCGCGCATCCACGGTCCCCGCGGTTTTCACAAGGTCATCGGTCCACTTTGTAGGGAGCCGACCTACACTACGTTTTCTGGTTCGTGGTGTTACTTCTATGCTAAACGTTAATGATCAGTTCTAAATCTGTCCAGGCATGTGCGGATGTTTTCTGGCAGCCGCTCTTGAGAGCTGTTCTCATTCTAGCTTTATCCTATTTATCACTTTAGACCACACCGTCACCTAAGACTTGTGTTACACAAAGATCATTCGCTTCGAAACGATTATCGCTATCGATTGCACAAAAGTAATAAATGTAGGGAAATGACTTGACACCATGTTTAACATGGTAACTTATATCTCAATTTCATAAAAATTTTGATAATAACGACTGTAAAATTAGAATAATTTCAAAGCGCTTTCCTTTTGTTCTAGTTGCTCTAGTATGATAGCGGTACTTATCAAAAACAAAAAAATACCACTGGATTGGTAAATTAAATGTACTATATTGTAAAACTATGATAAGATTGATGATGTAGAGGAAGATATATTATGATATGCAAGTAAAAGTGGTATTTACTCCTCCCACGCTGCCTCAAATGGAGATGGTAGGTACCACATTGATAAGAATAACTCTTCTGCGAGTTCCCTTCTGCATGGGTGCCACAGCTTTGCTCGTGTAGACGGCTGCCAAGCAGTAATGCGCTTGCATTAATTACTGTGATAAGGTTTGATGAATAGAGTATCCAGTGAAATTACTGGGCTTATGAGACTTAATAGGTACCTAATGTCTCAGGGTAGCGAGCGCAATACAGCGTCACGCAGGTCTTTGTGGTTCGAAGTTTTGGGTGGCACTGCAATTGTTATAGGCTGTCGTTATGCTTACGATCAGGTAAAAGACTAGTCTCGTTACTGCAATAGTATATAAAAAACTTGGACTAAAGAAAGCAGTGTTAGAGCATGAAATGTTCTGTTATCACACGTAATAGGTAGAGCGAAAACAACGAGATTTTCTAACCCATTACAGGGGCTACGTCTATAATCTTAATTTTTTCAAAGCGTTTATATAGCAATTTGAATAATGGTGGATTAAGTACTGAACGCTAAAGGGGCGAGTCGCAAACAACCCTGAAATCGGGGGATGAAATTACATTAATTTTATAGTCATTTAACCGATTCACGAAGGGGACGCCTTGAGATCATGTTTTTTCATGTCTGCGAATCAAATGTTTTGTTACTAAAAAGTTAGTACAACCGTATACAATGACATATCTTACAATGTTTTACTTAATTTAAAAGTTAATGCAGTAGCTGGCCTCCGTAATCCTTATACACCGGGTGCATTTCGTGCTTTGGTATCAAAATGATGAATAAATAAATTTTATTTTCGCTGTCTATACTGCATACTATACTATAGAGCTATATATACTTTATATACTAGGGCTTGTAGATTATCCAACTGTTTTTGTAGCTAGCTAGGTTAGATGTAGTGTTTATTTATGTATTAGCTAGTTAATAAAGGCATTTAGCCCGTAAAAAAAAAATACTGCATTTATATACTTATATAATAAATGCGAAAGTGTGTTGTACGTTTGCTGGTTTGTCTTTCTTTCACGCAGCAACGGAATAAGTGATCTACGTGTTTTTTGGCATATATATAGTTTATGGACCGGAGAGTGACATAGGTTTCTTTGTATCCTGGAAAACGCATGGTTCCTGATGGAATCTCAACGCGATTAAAACCATGGGCAGAAGCTACTAAAAATGTTAATCAATTAATCCAAATCAATATTCTGGAACCAATTATAGGTACTACTCCCTCCAGTCCGAGCACTTACAGAATCCAGACCATTTTATAAATTCATTATCCCGTTATCAGGGTACCGCAGGCACGGTCATAAATCATTAACTCCAAAGCAAAGAAACAACTTGTGAAGCAGTTTAATTGGGTTCCGTACCTGCCTCTCCCAGCTTGTTATTGGACTAAATAGTTTATACTTATTACTGGGAAGATATTTCTTTATAAGGATAGTAAAGACTATTTACAATGCAACAAGCAATTCAACTCGAAAATAAATATATAGACTAACGCACTAAGTGTGCGGTTGTTTTAAGTGCGTTTGTGAATACATTAAAATTGTATTGCACTTAATTATGTTATTGGCTGAGTACTTAAAGTTTCTCTACCCGTGAAATGAACACTTCTACCGCAAAGGCTAATTTGCAAACAATAACCCGAGTAGGAATAAATCACTTAGTATTGACATTTAATAAGATGTTCTTCACCATACTTTGTACTTTTTACACTTATACACTATACTTAAATAAACGTTTAACAACTATCACGTAAGTTGGTGAATACGTTCAATCTAGAATAGAATTATAGGCTCTCAATTGCAACTGCAGGAGTACATCAATAGAACCCGAGAGGTCCTTGGGGACATATATTCAACTTGATAGTGGTAGCTAGACAGGCAAGCTAGCGGTACCCTTTCGTCATTCACAATTCAAAAAGATGCACCTATATCGAATGTATATAACTTTGGATTTACTTCAAAATCCATGGTTATTTCTGTTTGCGTCGCATTAACTCCACAGATAGCACAAAAATGGTGTAGTTATTTCTCTTCACCCGCTGCTTGTTAAAACGCCCTGAAATGCAATCACCAATTAATGTCGATCAGTAACACTGGACGAACATACGTAGGCCACTTTTATTTGCTCGCTTCGCCTTTTCGCTTGTTTTGCTTTTGGATTCAATGACAACGCTTAATGCAAGTTTTAATTATTATTCGAAGTTTGACAACGATGCTTGTGGAATAACTGTTTTTATTTTATTTATTGTGCGAATTCATTAGTATTGTTCTTTAATCAGAAAACAGTTATGTTATGTTTCAATCATGTTCTTTAAAAGTAATTTTAAGCTGCTATGTCGTTTTGTCTGGCTAGCTAACATTTTCAACTCCTTGATGCTCCATCATTATGCAAAACTGGTGTATTGCGACAGCTGCACTCCAGGGCCTTCACCATTCTTGATCAAGCCGTTGTTTTTTTTTTGTTATTTAATAACGAGACGAGCTGGTCGTTTGCCTGATGGTAAGCATAACGCCAGCCCATAACAAAGCGGTGGTAACAACCCAGACGGACACTCGCAGAAGAGTTAGTCCTCCCACTAACAAAAACCAACTCACTTAAAGCCAACGTGAGATAGTGACCACTACCTATGGAGAAAAAAATATGTTACAATTTATAACTTTAAATTTTTGTTTGTTATATTCTTGTACTTAATTTATTTTATAATGTAAACGATCCAGTTTCTGTGTGAGTAATAATTAACGCTACTAAAATGATTAAATCCCGGCAACTCTTTGTTTGACGATACCGGGTAATGAGCAAAGTTGCTGACGCGCTTTGTTTTGGATTCGGCGTTATTCTGGAGCGAGATTTTTTCGATTCGGCCTCAAGTCGAAACGCAAGAAATGTTATCAAGACGTGACTCAGTTACGTTCCTCGCATACCGCTCTAACAACAATATTTGAGAACTTGTAAGTATTCTTTTATTTAAGACGAAGTGTAGGACGGCCTTCCACTAGGTGGACGGATGACCTTGTAAAAAACGCGAGGAACCGTTGGATGCAAGACGCGAGTAGTCGATCCAAGTAGCGTTCTATGGGGGAGGCCTATGTTCAGCAGTGAACGTCTTCCAGCTGATAATTATGATGAGTATTCTTACGAGTTTTCTCTTCGCCATTTTTTGGATCAAGAGTTGTAAATCATCAGGTCCTTTTTTAGGCGGTAGGCCTAACTTTTCTGCGAGTGTCCGTCTGAGTGGATGCCACCGCTTTGCTCGTGCAGTCTGCCGCCAAGCAGTAACGTGCAAGCATTACTATATTCCGGTTTAATGAGCAAAGAAGACTTAATACCTAATGTCTCAGGGTAACGAGTGCAATGCAATGCCGCGCAGGCCTTTTGTGTCTCAAAGTTCTGGGTGGCACTGCAATCGTTATGTGCTGGCGATTTGGTTACCAACAGGCAAACGACCAGCTCGTCCCGTTATACAACAGAATAAAAAGGGCCTATGATACATACTCGAATTACGGTGCGTCAGATTGAAAGTCGCACAAGGTCCACACTTGCTCTTCCTTATTATTATTTAGCTGTACCCCGCGGCCTCACCCACGTAGCTAAGTTACTCCTTATAACATCAGCTATCTGCCAGTGAAAATTCCGTATAAATCGGTCTAGCCGTTTCGGAGATTAGCCGTACAAACAGACAGACAAACATAAAAATTGTTTTTTTTTTATTATAGAAACCGTATATGAATTTAGTTTAAACTGTTTTTACATTACATACACACACTTCTATTTTATTTATTTGTATAGATAACACTAGACTACATTATGTACTTTATGACATCTCGCTACGACTCGTGAGAGCAGCCCGCACTCGGAATAAGTCTCCACCGGCGGCGCGCACATTTATTGCGCATATGCCAGCGCTGTACGTGTGGATTTCGGGTGTCACTGTTCACTTCACGTTTATTTACTTCCTTGTGTTGTTCCCTACCTTTACGTAAGGATGTAGGATAATATTATAAGATATGGCATAGTAGGTATTTTACTAAAATCATATTAAGATCACATTTATTTTTATAGTATTGGGCTTATAACAATTGGTAGCTCCACTCAAAACTTTGAAAAGCAAAATTGCCTGCGCGGCACTGCAGTGACCCTGAGACGATAAGTTACGTCAAATCTCATACGCCCTATATTTAATTTCACTGAGCATAACTTTGCACCTTACTACCGACCTACTACTGGGTAAAATTGACTCGCTCTTGTGCTACGCTACTTACATGGCACCGATATACTCTTAGGACTTTTCTGTTGGTGAAATTACCTTCGAGATGGTAGCATTTTAGTCCTGCCCATGGTGTCAGGGTGTTTAATAAGATCTATGGTCGTCCTGCACAGGGGTGCAGTGCCACTGAGAAGATGAGACCGGTCTCAACCAAAGATTTCCACTATCAAGACCATTTGTTAAAATTTTCTTTTTTTTATATATAGTATTTCATAGCGAGACAAGCTAGTTCGTTTGCCTAATAGTAACACCGGCCAACAACAATTGCAGTGCCACTCAGAACTTTAAAACACGAAGGCCTGCGCGGCACTGTAGTGCGCTCTTTACCCTTAGACATTAAGTATTAAGTCTCATAAGTCACTAATTTCACTGCTACTTTGCTCATTGAACCGTAAAACAGTAATGATTGCTGCACATTACTGCTTGGGGGCAGACTTCACGAGACAAGCAGTGGTACCCAGACGGTCACTCACCGAAGTGTTAGTCCTATCACCTAGTAAAAATTTAAATTACAGAAACGAAGTGCTGTGAAAATCAGTTTGCAGTTTTCACAGATATACTAGCTACAGTAAGTGGTTGTATCTGTTATTTCAATTACGTGAACCATAGCTACACTAATGGCTGCTCACTACATCATTTTGTCGACACTCAAAATTTCTCTACAGTCAGGACAACAGCTATTTTCATCCATTAGCTCTATTAGTGAAATTTGGTAACGGGAGTTTATTATAGGCGAGCCGCTGTACGCTGTTACAATATGAATTTGTCATTATTAAATGCGTAAATATATATAATTATGTTAAACAATATTATGGTCAGTTTCGTGTTCTAATTAATTGGACCAGTGAGATTGAAGCCTGTCAACGTCGCTCGCAATACGCCCAAAAGAAACGTAATTAATACATACTGTATATAGGTAGAAGTAGGTAAAACTGAAATCGATCACATCTGTAACAATAAATCATATTTTTATAAATACTGATTTATGTTGATCAGAATTGATCACAAAAAATGGTTCTTATTGTTAGACATTGAGATGAGTTAGACCTTATCAATGTTGTTAGAACTACATTTCATGAACTTTCATGAACGCTCTTTAGTACTAATTTTTACGTTAATAATATTTTATGCTCATTGGCCCATGATGTGAAGAAGATATTTCTTATTTTGCTAATTCCAAAGTAATTCAATTCACTCTGAAGAAGCGATGTGGACAGGGGTTTTTCTTTATGGCAATGGACTCCTGCATGCTGGTTTATTATACGTTCAGGATAAACTTAAGTCTATTAGTTGAAATCTGTCTCCTAGCACCTAGGGATCTAGGTTTCAAATATCCTTCTTCGACCACATCGTCGCTTAATATCAGGCGAGATAGATACTCAAATTGTAACCAAAATAAAAAAAACATTGTATAAAACTATTAAGCATTTTCAATTTTTTTTGTGTTAGTGACCACCAAATCTAAAAAGTATTCAAAACCTATGTGATATCTAAGTTTGTAAACCAAAGCTGTTCATTAAAAATAAGCAAAACTACTGATTAAACAATTTTCATACAAAGTAAGGTCACTACGATTCCTTTTAAATGTATTCACCACAAACCTAATATACCGTAAACAATATCCCACCGAATGCACAATAATAAAGTCCCAGTTAAACTGCATGACAATGTATGACATAAAAACTAGTCTAAGAAGACCCTTCCCTTCCTCTTCAATACTCAATTTATTAACGGCGAGGAGAAACTGTAAGGTTTTTGATAGATCAACATTTTGGTGGTTTACTCTTGGGCTTAAGAGCCGTAACAAACGAATTTCCAGTAGCTTAGTGTATGGAAAATAAATGGGTCACAGTTCAATTTTAACATAATATTAAGAGGACTTTCAAAAGTGTTTTTAAAAAGTCACAAAACTGAGAGACTACATTTTTCCATGCCAAAATTGCACCCTTGAGACCCGGGAATTCTTATTTTCTAAAATACGTCGCGCGTTGTTGCGTGAGCTAAAGTTTAGAAGGATAGCAATTTATGGGTGATTAAGCATTGCGATAAAAACAAACAATGCTGCCAGCATTAATAAAAAAGGTATCTTAAACCACGTATTCTGATGTCGACTGAGCGCTATTACATACCGCGAATGGTCAAGGAAGCGATATAAATATCTCAACATAAAACCTTCAATAGGGAAGATGGTTTTAAATTGTCCCGTGCGTGGAATCCGGTGATTAGTGTACCTACTTAAAAATAAATCACAGGCTTTCAGTGACTCTCAAAAACGTAGTAGTGATATCGTCAGTGAGTTTTGTCGTGACTTTCGAGTGAGTTCCGGTGGTGCGCGTAATAAACGACTGAGAAAGTGGGTAGACATATTTGTCTGCTCGCAATTTTCGCCTAGAAACCACCCGCAGTCTCGCCAGTATTCTTGTGAACATGATCCTTACAACAGCATCGAAATATCGGGTGCTCATCGCTCAATAATAATAACGGTAAAAATCCCGTTACAATGTATGAAATAGTAAATAGCCCTGAAAGTTTAAAACACGATACAGTAAACAACCGTTCAATTCTTCATAACGCCGACGTTATTATCAATTTAAGGGTCTACACTTTTCCAATATCGCGTCTAGTTTATCCCTTGCACCGTCCACTCCGCGCCGTCCACCCAGGTGTAAAAGTTGGCCGCTTTTTTGGCACTTGGTTGAATTTATCCCGCCGCGCTGGCAAAAGGACAGTTAAATTGGGCTGCGTGATGGAAGACTTTGCAAGCCGTTTCTATAACCCTCGGCGTCTTAATTGCCTACTTCATTTTTTAAGTAAACCTGGACTTTATTAACTTGCTATTTATATATCATTACAACCTCTTTTTACGTGTAGTCTACCACTATGCTATTTTTTTGGTGAAGGAAAATTTGCAATGCAAATTCGTCACTGTACATCATGTGCTAACTCTCGTTTTGCCTGCATGGTTAGCTACCACTCTTATGATACAAATCTGTCGCTAATGCTCTTATTACATCTGTGTATGGCGACTGCTTTTGAGAGCCAGTCCTTATTCTAGTTATAACGTATTTTCCACCTTCGGTCACTTATGTTCAAGCAAGGTTGTAATTGAACGCTAACTTATCAAGTTTAACAAGTCGATGTAACAAAAGTTACATAAATAAAAAACACGGCTGCCCAAACCAGTGTCACTCAGAATGATGTAATGATTCTAACGATACCCCATACATCTTAATCTGTCTAAGCATTTAAAAGTTATGGAGGAAAAAAGACTTACATACATAGGTGACCCATAAAAACACCTTTTTGTGCAGCTGTGTAAAAAGTAAATTTGTAACATAAAAAAACTTATTAAAATGTAACGAAAAGAATAAGACCTAAATTACGTACACACTGGTTGTAGACTGGCGTCCGGCACACGTAGTGCCGCCGAGGGACTCGTTATAAGTCCGCCGCGTTGGTTTAGACGCCGCTTTATCGCGCCATGTTGATTTTCCTGCGCTCGTGCACCGACGACACTTTCAACGCTATTGTACAATACAATACTTTACTGTACAGCAGCAACAAAGACAGTAAAGAAATATCACTAAATTATATTGCGTGACCTTATTGGTAAAATCGATCTCTTTCAGTCACCCTTTGGATGAAGAGAAGTAATAGAGGGAAAGAAGTCTGTGGTGTAAATAAATGAAATAATTAAAATATGGATAAACAAAAACATAGATACCTCATATAATATAAGCTTTGTTGTACACACGATAGAGAGATATAAAATTTTTTTTATTACAATATGGAATGCTGGCTTCCTGTAGGAATCTGCAGGCAGGAGTAATTACGGGCCCCCGTTCCTAATAGTGCTAAGTACTGACTATATGTAGTCAGCAAACTAACAAGTATAATGTATCGGACAGGGCTTGCGACGGCAGGTCGTTAACTGCAGTGATTGTCGCGCGATGCCGCGCCACATGCAACACGACACGGCGTGACACGTCGCAGGATTAATCTAAACAATCTTAACTAACTTTGGTCCGGTAGCACTCTTGGGAGTGAGATACGGCGGGGGTTGAGACACAAGCGATGGGCGGGATAAGTTAATAGTATAACTTTACCAGTACAAAAACATTTGTATGCTGTTGTTATTAATTTGTAATATGCTTACGTTTCACCGCGATATCACATGATGTTAAGGGACGATGCGGTCGACGATGTAGCACGCTTGCCTAGAAGAAGCCTATTCATTCTCGTCTCGAAAACTCCCAAATTATAGCTATTCGGAAACACAGAGGCCGGCAAAGAATTCCACTTCTTAGCCGTCCATATAATGAAAGTTCAAGCAAAACGCTTGGTACGGACAGGAGGGATATCAACCATATATGGGTGACGCAGTGCCTTGCCTCGAGACGTCCGTTGGTAAAATGGAGATGCTGGAATCAAGTTGTGTAATTCTGTCGCACACTCTCCAAAATGTATCCTGTAAAACACTGAGAGACTTGCAACTTGTGTTATGGATAGCTTATTCAAGGTTAAGTTAACAAAACATAATATTCTAAAACAAGTCAATGTAAGAAAAGTTACATAAAAACCATGACTGCCCTAGCCAATGCCACTAGAGATGATATAAGAATTCTAATGATACCGCATACATCCAAATCTGTTCAGCCATTTAAAAGTTACGGTGGAATAAAGGAACTCACATACATATTTACATACATGAATCTTAAAAACATTACACTCCTTTTTTGTGCAGTCGTGTAAAAAGTAATAAACGCCACACGCCCTAGGCCTTTAATAGCTCATCATGCTTTTTTCATTTGCCGCTTTTTATAGTTTACCTCTAAAGATAAACGTTCAAATGCCTTTTGCGTACGAACAGCAAAAATAATAATAATTTTGTACGTGTCCGCTGCGTGCTTTAGACGTGTTTCATAAATGGGTTCTCTGCGGGCCACGGTTCAGCGCACCTGGCCACCAACTAGTATTAAACAACTATTACCGGGCGGGCCGCGGCCGCGGAGCCTTGAAAACATCACCGTTTCGATCGGACTTTGACTGCTTAATAAAGAACAATACTTTCCGAGTGAAATCTTTCAGAAAATACTGAATTGATAATTCTAACTATTTTCTATTTTAATATGCAAAATTTACAGGAGAAAAATTTATTTATAATATATTATTGTGTAATAAATATTCCTTCCCAGTAATATAAATGCGAAAAGGTAGGTATGTGTTGGTTTGATCTTCTTTCACGAAAACGAAAGTAACGGCAAATGTTGAATTCAAAGTAATTTTAATAATTACTAGCTGTGCCCCACGGTTTTACCCACATAATAATAGTAGCCTAAGTTACTCCTTATAACAACAGCTACCTGCCAGTGAATGTCCTGTCAAAATTGCTCTAGCCGTTTTAGAGATTAGCTGGAACAAACAAGCAGACAGACAGACGAAAATTTTAAAAATTGTTGCTGTTATAGGTACCGTATATACCTTCATATGCATTTAGTAAAACCTGTAATTTTGATATTAGAAACAGACACTTCAATTTTATGTATTTGTATATATGTGTATGTATATATAGATGAAAGCGTTCAATCAGTTTAATCATTCGTTCCGAAACAAAATGATGAAAATACTAAAGCAGCAACAAAACAAAAGAGTAACAGAGGCAAACATTAAGTCATCCCCAAGTTAAATAATGCCCTGCTGACCTTTCCTATAGACAAAAGGGCCTAAAAACTTACACAAGTAAGTGATCCATATGACGCGAACAAATTAAGAAGTTACGTGCCGCGGCCGCGGGAGGAGAGGGAAAGGAGCGGCGGTGCGGTGCGGGGGTGGTGGTTAAAACTCTGTATTTATGGAAGGTGTCGTTGTAGGCCGGTCACGTAGAGTCGACATGAGTTCCTTTTGCGGTTTATGTACGCACTGGGTGTTTTGGATGCTGTGCAATTATCACAACGTCGACCAAAGAAACGCTTGACATTTTCATTTGTTTTTATTATCATAATAAAATTAAAACATTGTATTTTCATACTCTGCACATATAACTTCACTTCAATTTTTTTATTCAGTATGTCTGTGTTTTTTTGTCTACTTGTTAAAAATCATGTAGCTTTGTGATATCTATCAAGCCGCACTGGGCCCGTGTGTAGGATTATGTATGGCATATACTCTCTCTCTCTGAGAGATGACCGGTATCCGAGCACTGAGAGCATAAAAGGCTACTCACTGATGTTTGTTTTTATGTAGTTTTATTCCGTACATATGAGTTTTAATTTAATTCATTTTATAATGTAATTAAAAATAAAGAAAATAGGAAACACAAATAGTGTTACCTTTTTTAATGTATAATTTATTGTAAAAAATGTGGAGCGCCCAATTACATCTTTCTATCAAAGTTATGGCCTAGAATCGAATGTCCTTGAGAAGGGAAGATCATTTTCTATTTAAAGATTGATATTTTTTACTTAATCCTTCAATACTTTTATAAATGAGACATTTTTCTTTTTCTTTCACACAGCAGCGGAGCGGCAAATAAACGTTATTATTTGCACAGAGATAGCTTATGGGTTATGGGTGTGACGTAGGCTAATTATATTCCGAAAAATTAAAGAGTTCCTATGGAAAAAGCCCCGTGGGTGAATCCACTGGTAGCAGCTACTAATGTATTAAACGCTACGATTTTTAGTCTGAGTGCGTAAATAGCCTTCAGGTAAAACGCGTAAAAGTTCCAATAAGCTTCCTTATTATATTTGTGCCGCCGTATATTCCTGCGTGTAGCGGGCGACAGTGTCTCGATAGTTATATATTTTATACTCCACGAGAAAAGATATCATAATAAAAACCTTGATAAAAGCCACAACTATCTCGGCTCTTTGGTATATCTTGCGTTAGTTTAGTGGATATTATTTAATTTATTTTTTGTTTCTCGCCCATTTCTTTTGTCTTTCATATAAAAACCTTTTATTAAAACTACACATTAAGTCAGTAATATATCAGTAATGCTTACGCACTACCCCAGTGCCCATACAGACGGACACTCGCAGAGGACTCAGTCCTACCATCTGGTAAACTACCATTAGATGATGATGGCTGAAGGCTTCACTACTAAAGTGAAGCTACGATGAAGTATAATGACTTTAAAAAAACCTGATGCACTCGTGTAGTCTGTAGCATGAAGCAGTATCTTCCCACCTACCACCTAATGTCTCGGGCCTCTCAGTATAACGAGTGCAGCGCAACCCCGCGCAAACCTTTTTATTTCAAAGTTCTGAGTGGCACTGCAATTGTTATGGGCAGGTGTTACGCTTACCATCAGGCAAACGACCCGCTCGTCTCGTTACCTAATAGTATAAAAAAACCAACAAATCTCCAAAACGAAAGCCACCTCGTCAACCTCACCTAATATCCCAATTATAAAACAATAAATCCAAACTCGGTGAATAAAAGCAAACAATCATAACAGGTGCCACATTAAGCCACGTCCGCATTACGGCTCATTTGCCATTAGAGTCACGTTGCCAACAAGTCGGCGCGTCCGACACGTCCGCGACTCAAAGCCGGGGCCAACTTCACCAACTCGCCAACTTTTGCCATGTCCGCCATCTTTGCCACCTTCGCCACCTTTGCCGCAACGCAAGGAATGCGAGCAGTTTATTTTTATAGATGGCTTCGGTAAGTTTAGATCCCGGTTGGGAGGTGTAAAATCAAAAAAAGTTACGTTATAGGATAACGTGGCCGAAGTTTGGCTGTTAGGGCGTGTTGGACTGTTGGTGGTTAGTGTCGATGGTTGTGGGCTGTAACGTAAAGATTTAAAGGCTTAGTTGCTAAACGCAATCTGAGGCTTTCGACTTTTTTTTATCTTATTCAATGTACTTTTTTTAAATTACCTATTACCTTTGTCAGTTGAACGAAGTTTGATATAGTACACATACTATAAATAATAGTAGATAATATAGTACTTAAAGTAAACATTTGAGTTAATACTTTACTGTTCAAAAAAGAGTGTTATATTTTTTTAGGGTCCATGTATGTATGTATGTGATTTTCTTTATTCCAACATCATTTTTAATGCCTGAACAGATTTCGATATATGGGATAGCTATCGTTAGAATCCTTACATCATCTCCGGTGACACTGGCTATGGCAGTCGTGTTTTTTATGTTACATTTTTTACATCGACTTGGTTATTTCATTCAACGTACCTTTTTAAAATTAAGAATCTTTTTTTATTTAGTATTGATATGTTTAAAAAATTGATACAAACACACTAACCCGAGGTTAACTGAAAGATGATGCTCTTCCAGTATATCTACAATTTCATTTGTCAAATCAATAATTGTCTATCTTTCTATCAGATTATTTCATAGGTACTGTTCAGCTAAAATTAGTTGAACGAAGTTTGAGTTTGATATGCAAATACCATAAGGAATAGTAGGTATACTACTTGCATGTTAATATTTCACTTTTTCCAATCCATATAGGCACTTAGAATCATTTAAGTTTCATGAGCGCTCTTTTCGAACTGCGCCATCTGAATGAAATAAGTATTTATTTTCAGTTTTTTTTAACTATAGTTTGTACCTCTACTGGTAATGTTAATGCAGATGAGACTATAATAAAACACAGAGCAACAGTATACTATAAACGTTTTCTGCATTTGAATAGATAACAACCCGTGTAGCAAAGCGACATTTCCACGCAGACCCCATATGCATCACACAGACATCTGCCAACGCAATTCCATTCTAATTTGCTGCAAATGGATTCACTTTAGCGCCACGCAGCCGCGGCTAACGAACCGACAAAACTATTTGTGACACCTCGATCGCACGCCTCCAATAACACCAATATTAGAATCATAACCCTACACCGAGCCACCAGAGCTCATCACACGCCAAGACTCTAAGCCAGCACAGATCACGCTACGCTGGTCATTAGAAATCTCAAGTCGTCGCGAGGGATCGTCCCGCCAATGCGATCCAACCACGGGGACTAGAATCCCGCGATTGGATCGTGCTCGGTAATGATCCCGGGAATAAATACCGTTGGTAATATCCCGGGCAGATTGCCGGGAAATTACATTGCGATACGGTATAAACATGTTTTTGGTTATTTTCGCGTCTCCCCGAGGGTTGAGATGATGCGTGCCTTGATTGTGTTTGGAATTAGTCTTATGGCTGCTCTGGAGAATCCTCGGGTTATCGCACTGTGCGGTTATAAATACGTGGTAAAACAAATTTATTTGAAAAAAGGAATATATTTTACTTACTTACTTCGTAATCCCATTCATCATTCGATCTTAATCAAATTGATATAACTCTGGGATTAGATTATTTTCGACGAAAAAATCTACCATAAATATGCGAGACATTTTCCTGCACATGACAGCGAACGAAGTTGATCAACTTTACGTGGTCAAGTTTGTTATTATTTGTTATTGTTATTATCTAGGCTGACTAACTATTATCTTCTAAAATCATTATAGTACCATCCCACTAAGCATCGCACAATTACATTTTACGGTTATTGTTTTACTCGTATATTGATGTTCAAAAAAAAAAACAAAAACCAATCCACTGTTTGATCGAAAACAAGGAAAATCTCAATCTGGCATTCTATAATGGGTTTAGAAATCACTATAATCTTGAAGGCTTTTTCTAGACAAACGTCTTACATCGTCAGGTATATAAAATGCATGCTGCGATTCATAAAATAAATTATAGTACAAATAGACGCGATAAAAAAGGGGCTAGATAGCATCTTTGAAAAAAAATAGAATATGGGATTGTTAAAGGATTTCAAGTTCAAAGAGTTCAAGGAGAAGATTTCAAGTTCTGAATAGGATGAAGCAGGTATGGCGTAACCGTTTGGTAACAAAAAACACGTTTGGCAAAAAAAAAACGGTCCAATGGTAGAAAATAAAAATCAATTCCGCATACTTTCTAACTCAGTAACTGTGTCCACAAACTCCTCGAAAAAATCCACGAACGATTTTCCGTAAATGCCCACTGATATTTCCAGAGTCTGTACAAAGTTAGCAACTATCGAAAGTAAAAAAATACGGTAAATAATTCAGAAGGCGAAAGAAAAATCGGGAGGAGTACCGAACTTCGACTGACGGCAAGTTTCAACGTACAACTATTTATTTATTGCGCCACTGGGCATTAGGACTTTACGAGTCCTCAACTTCAACGGACCTTTGTTATATTGACATAAGGCTCGAAGTCCCGTGTGCGTTTAAGTCGGTGGTAAGTCCTCGAAGTTGGAGCCAACACAAATAAACATATTTCGCTGAGCAAAGGTAGCGCTCAGGCGGTGATTTGTTGTAATATTCATTGTTTAATTCCAGTTGCCACTTCTCTTCGAGTTCGTAACTTGAGTTTAATTTTTATTTCTTTGTTAATTACTGTTTTCTTTTATTTGGGATGGTTTTATTTTGCTTTGTTTTGTTTCTGTTTCCTTTATGTGAAAAAGTGGATGTAGGGTTTTTATCATCGTTAGTATACCTTATTAATGTGTACGGCATAAGGGATGCACTACGATATATTGGCTGCTAGTTATTGATCTATTGCTGCTGGATTAGTTTATACGGTAGTCTACGGAGTATAAAAAAGCAAAAGCATTCTACATGCTTGAAACAAAAGTAAGGTAACATTATAACAACGTACCTAACACTACAATTACTGAGTGGGCTCCCAAGTACATAGCTAGTGAAGTGATCAGTTGGACCGGTTTGTGGGTTTGGAGTTCGCTAACTTCTCCCAGCGAGCTGTCTGCGGTGGCACCACGGCCGTCCTGGCACATTGCGCTCGTGGCCGTCCGGAGTTTTGCCATGTCATTTACTATGTTTTTATAAAGATGG
This sequence comes from Crocallis elinguaria, assembly GCA_907269065.1. Taxonomy (NCBI): domain Eukaryota; kingdom Metazoa; phylum Arthropoda; class Insecta; order Lepidoptera; family Geometridae; genus Crocallis; species Crocallis elinguaria. Next base: position 13,791,725 of record OU026073.1, read on the forward strand.
TAATTTAGTTTATACTCGAATAGCGTCTGTCCGCGGCTTCACACGCGTGGTATCAGAATAAAATGTAGCATAACAGTCAGGGTAGCTTCCTATTTGTGAATGAATTTTTAGTATTACACCAGCGGTTCCAGAACAAACCAATAAAAAACTTACAAACTTCACTGCTTTATAATATTTGTATAGATATCATTTAAACACTATCTCGCTTGACGTGGTCGAGGATGGTGAGTATTCGAAACCTAGATTAATACACTGATAGGTGCTTGAGATTTTGAACAGATTTTCAATTTGAGGGTGGTAACTAGCTAGACGAGCATTAGAACTTACCCTACCACCTATATAAAGTTGCATCACGACGTTTTCCTCCATCAGACGCACATGCTCATTTGTTTTGCTTCTGAGGTTTGAATACGGCAAGAGTTGCGTATTCGGAACTAACTGTAGATAGACAGACTCGATGCAGTTAGTTTACAATCTAGTTAACTAACTACAGCTAGTATCAGTCGGTCTGTCTGTGAGACCGCAGGTTGACAGTTCGTTAACTTTTTGTATTGATGTCTGCGGTTACAGCGCCCGATTGCTCAGCACTTCTGATGTTTGAAGTTTTTACAAGTACATTTGAGTAGAATTTGTTGATGTGCAAGTAGTGGTAGGTATTTGCAGATGTAGTAAGTACAGATTTTTTTTGTACAAGGTAATCAGATGAGTAGATCATGTGGCTGATAGTAAACATAATGCCTGCCCATACCAATTGTAGTGCTACGTATAGCTTTAACACAAAAGATTACGTGGCACTGTAGTATGCTTGTTCTGAGGTATTAAGTACGAGACTTACTGCATGCCCAGTAATGTCACTAACTATTTTTTTTCAATCAGGAATACATCAGTATAATGTTATAGACAAAAACTATGTAACTTAATAAACCCATCTTCATACAATCATTGATTGTTTCATCAAAGTATTTCGTGAATAACAGCCCATCAACCTTCCATTTTTTTCAAAACATCTTTATCATAACATTTATGAAAAATCTTTGAATTGTTACTTCCAGGGAAGGTTAAACGAGAAATCTTGAAGCAGAAGAGCAAGCCTAGACCTGGATTGCACCCTAATACCTTATCAGGCCATGAATCAGGACCCGCCTCACGAACACAATCCACGCGCTGTTTGTTTTTCCTATTGCCTCAATTGAGACTTAATATTCCGGCCGGACATTTTTTGTGTGGCCCAAGTTTATAGATTTTATTGTTTATTTATACGTTTCTCTTATGAAGACCAACTTATTTTTATGTGTTTCTTAAAAAGAATATTAAACACTTGAACACTGAAAAGTATGTAGAGTACCTAGTCAGGAAGTTTGGAGTGACCTGTTTATCACCTGATCATAAATATCGATGTGGGTGAAGACAGTCATCATCATCAGTTGGAAGACTTCTACTGCTGAACATATAACCCTTCTTTGAACTGCTACTCACCTCTTGCATACAACATAGTAAAAATACGTTTAACTTAGTAGAAACTAGATCTCAAGTATGGCTGCTGGATCACACACGATTAAGTCTTCGGCGACAGACTGAATTTGGTAGCTAGCCAGGTGAGCTCTAAAAACCAGCATGAAAACAATCATTTGAACACTAAACACCATAAATCCACTCCTATGTGTGAAGTGGTGGAACTTTACTAAAACATTAAGTATAAGTTATATACTTAAATTGCCAGAAAACGAAAAATTAGGTATTGCTTATGTTAACAATGTATGATTTGGATAAAAATGGACATCGATATTTTGGCAAAACGACTATCACTGCAACACAGAAATTTTCTTTAGGTGTGGCGACCACCGTCCTCAATGAGAAACAACGATCTCCTAAGAAATTTAGGTATTTAAGTCATTTTCTAGAGATGCCTCCACTTCCTTCCTGCTCTTGTCCCCTTTTAAATGGGGTCGGTAAGTCTTTATAGTTTTTTTTTTTCAAGATTTTCTTGTGTTCACTTTAAAGGTTTGGTATTTTCTTCTCCAGCCGGCTGCCTTCCTAACACCTACTCTCTCAGAGATGCCTATTTAGGTGTAGACGTAATCCGGCTAATAATTGTAATAGTGCTTGATTTGAAGTTTTTTTCGTGAAAATAAGGCAATACATAAATGCAGCCTAATAATTATTTATGTACTGCTATAAATAATTGCTATCGTTTATAACTTAAGCCAGCGCATTACCAATGAGCGTGCACTTGGTGCGCCGTCCGGGATTTATACCCGTTTAGTGCACTATTTGTTTTAGTAATGTCCGCGCTGTTTATGGCCAGCGAGGCGTGCACAAGATACCGACCAGTCTGAAGTTTCCTCTGACTCGATTTCGTTGGTATTTAAACACTGATTTCGATTTGATTAACACTCTTGGTCCTATAATGATCTCTCTACCACTAGCTTAGCTATGCGTGGGATAGTGGAGGTAAAGTTTTGTTTACTTTTTACTAAGCAGTTGAAAAGCGATTGGCTGTTATCAAATAATTGTAATACAAATTTATTATTTGCACTTTAAATTATAAATTTGTATCTATTTAAATTATTATTATTGTTAAATCTTCTCTTCGATGTGCAAATTTATGTTAGATGTGAAAGGGTTTTTTCCGCCATCCTCACCTTGACAATCCGTGGCTAGCACCGATGTCGATTTGTGTATACTTGAGAGCCAGTCCTGTTCGAGGTTCAGCATGCTTATTACTTTTGACTATAGATTACTAGCTTCGGCCTGCGGCTACGCCCGCGTGTTATATTTCTTTATAGCCTATGTGTTATTCCAGTACTTATAAACTATTTACATTCCATATTTCATCAAATTCGGTTTAGTTGTTATCGGAGATACTTGATAACAAACCTTCACATGCACAAACTTGCATGTATATTATTAATAGTGGGAAGTAGGATGATTAGATAGTAAGCAAAGGGTTTACCTATCGCGAAAAAAAAAATAGGAATGCCTCACGAAAACACCTCAAATATTATTATTAAAACTATGAATTTGTTTTAGGTACTATGTCGTATAATTCTCAAACACAGGCTGAAAAATAGTAAGCGGAAGTAGTTCTGTAGGAAGGAAATCTTATCAAAACGAAATACACAACTAATTACACGATTTGCAAAAAAAATATCCAAAAACAACACTTCAATTTTTGGGAAAACTACTCAAAATTCATTCATTTTATGGGCACATATGTGGGCTCTCTCCACCGCATACCCAAACAAACCATTATTTTTACCAGCCCGACTAAGCCGATAAAGAGCAAACGTTCCAAAACATCTATTTCCAAAACACCTTTGTACCGAAACTTGCCTATTTTCGTACCTTTGCAGCGTAAATCCTATCTCTGAATCAGGTTTCCTCCACAGCGGAGATTTGGCTCTAAATGCATATTATATGAAGTGCCGTAGGGATTCGCTGGAATCTGCTTACTGTCTATTCTGTCTGTTTACTATGTTCCGAATAAGGTTTCTGGGCTAAGAATGAATATGAGAATCTGTGTATCTACCTACACACAGAGTACACACTACACATATTATGCAGTGCTGTAGAGTTTGGAGAGTGAACTGTTCAAGTCTGCAAACTATAGTCTTTCTAACGTAGCGTAATATATATTGTGTTTTCGGTCTTATTTTAAAACGAAGCAGTTTCAATCGACTTAGAGACCATCAGTCACTAAGATGTTTCAAGGTGTGGTGTACAAATTTATTTTGGAAATAGGATATGAAATTTAGCTTTTCATCTGCTTAGTCAGGCTTATAGTAATAAATATCAAACTACATAATGTATATCATACTTTGATGGTTAATCCCGTCATGGTGTGTTTTCTATGGAAACATAATATTTTGGGATTAGGGGCTGATGTTTCGATACTTTAGAATCGAAAGATCTTATTTTACATTATTACGGGATACCAAACATGTAACTTCACAACATAACTTCGATTACCGTGATTGTGTTTTCCCAAATTTTATTATGTTATAACAAAACTTTAGCTAAGCAGTTTAAAATATAAAAACAGGCAGGAGTTTTAAAATGTAACCAATAGAATCGCAGCAAATCCAAATGATATACGGAGACTTGAATTTCGTTCAAATCTATTGTTCAAGTTTACTATGACTTTCAATACAGTTCGTTTAGTTTAGAAATGGTTCAAATATAAATTGATGTGACAGATTCTACACCCCAAAAATAATTCTACTTTTCTTTCACGTAAAAGACAAATATGTCTCAAACCTCCAAAATTGTAGACATAAAATCACACGGCTCGACGTCTTGTAACAAAAAACGTAGGTGGCTTACAAGCCTTCCCGATACGCACACATGGTGATGGATGGTGATGGATCCGGGTGGAACGCCACGACTCGCAGTTTAGGATGTCGCCTTCGATGTCGCGTGTGTATTTAGCTTTTACTTATAGACACCGATACGACGGAAAGGTTCAGTATCTTTCTTAGTATGAAAACTTATTATGCTGAGTGACGATTTACTCAAATGTACAATAACTGAAATAATAAGACGTATATTTAGACGAGTTGAAAAAACGGATTGTTTACGGGCTGGTTGACTGAGTGAACGAAGCGAATGAAGTCTTTGCAACAACTGGCCAACTTTACATCGTTCTGTCCGGATGGATGTCGGTACTCGTGTATAGGTCGTTTATACACTTGTATATCAACTAATCTTGATGGAACTTTCTGGAACCTTCTGAAAGTTTCTGGAATAACACATAGACTATAAAGATATATAACACGCGGGCGAAAACGCGGGCTGAAGTTATACATAACATACATAAAGTTTAAATTACAGTTTTCATAAAATTTCATTTCCGTTAGTAATTCATGACATTAAGAACTTTCCTATATTATATGGCACGTATATACAATTTAATTACAAAATAAAAAATCCATGACTCCGCGTAACTCAAGTAGCTACAGATGTATCACCTAGTCATTGCGTGAAATACCCTTTCCCATTGAGTAATGGCGATATATTATTCAAAATGACCGTTAACAAGCAATTTTCTAAAGCCTTTTATACCCTCACATTTAGCCGGAGCCCCGAGAAAAATATAGTGCTCGGATATGTGGAGCCGCAGTGCGAGCGACTATATTATTTAATGTATTTATTTTAGGATTTTCATAAAAAAAAATATATTTTTCTCAAACTGTGTAGTCGTAATATGTTTATTTGTTTGGCTGCTACAATTTAAAAAGTATAATTTTGTATGGTATACCTTTTTTAACTTTCATGGTCACTGACACAATAATTAACTTTAGTAACGGGATATTTACCATGTATTTTATTTGTTACAAAGCACTCGATATTTCGGCACTGTTGCAAGCGCCATGTCCATGAGTAAATCGAGAGTAATCAAGTAGTGCTCAAAACAAAGAAATACATGGTAAATATCCCGCTACTAAAGTTAATTTTGTATAGTTACCAATTTTATACTAGACTTGGTTTAATTTTGATTTTATTGTTTTTTTTATCATCACCATCAGCCTGAAAACGTACACCACTGAACATCGGCCTCCTCCATCAAAGGGAAATTTTGTAATAATAAGCCACGCTTGGCAGACGACTTGGTGATTGAAGAATGCTGCTGCGCATTCCCTGGAGATTCCCTTAGCCGGCTCTTACGGCACCCACGGGAAGACGTGGAGTGATAATATTCGTAGCCGGGACCAATTGTTTTTATGGTATTGAAAATGTTTTGATGTATTTTTTGTAACAAAATGAAATAAAGCAACACTTATTCATATCCCTGCACTATGATTCCCTGTGACGCAGGTGGCATCAAAAGGGATTTCTGGACAAATCTTCCAGAAATGCCCTTAGCAATTTATTTATATTTTGTTATTATTACTTTATCCTGCCATTCTAGTTATTATCATATATGGTCCTTGTCTTGAGACTATTTATGTTTATTATTTTTAATGTATTACGGTGTTGGTTTGTCTGAATAAACAAAATAAATTTAATATAAAAATATTCAGTGTGGTATTTCTAGTTGTGACGCGAAAAAAATATAAATGCAACCCTATCCGCTTCAAGTGTCACCGCACCCTATAGATCGAAGTTCGCTTTTTAACACTTTTAATGGCGCGAAAGACCCACTATGGCGGCTCGTTAATCCTCCTATGAATGTTCGGCGAGCTACGGTGCTACGAGTCTACGGCGCTACGTTGCTACGGGCTACAGAGTTATGGACGTTTAGTTCACGTTTGAAGACTGATCTTTTGATGACTTTGTTGTATTCGTTATTATGTCAATTTAGCAAATCGTATACATTGTGGCCTATTACCACTTCAACTTATCGCCGAAAACGTTTGCCACAACTGTTGACGATGAATCATTGATAGCTTTATAGTACCTAACAGTCACTCCGAAAGTCATGGGTTTGAGTCTTATCATGGGCTTATAAGCTTATAAATTATTGCAGGGTAATAAATTTATGTCACATCTACATAAGTGGTTAATGGAAAATTGATTTTATAGTATAAGTTAGTAACACTACAGCGATGTTCGAGGATCTGCGAGAGGATTTGACGAATTAACAATGTGACCAAAATAAAATTGGACAAAAGTCACGCTATCCTCATTTGCCCTTGAGCTTCTTGGCTCTTCTCTCAATAGACTTCAACGGCTGAAGCTGATACTTAGCTGAGCCACCCCAGAAATGAGAACAATACACGATACATGACTGGACTTCTGGTTTCTCCTAGAATGAGGGATGACTTAGAATAAGTGCGGCTGTGATCATCTTTTACCACACTATATCAAAACATCAGGTGAACAAAGGACAAACAACCACTTATCGAATATAAAAAAATTATTAAACTGCCAAAAATAATAGATCTAATATTACATATATCCTCCTTATCGATTTCGAATATGACTGCTCTCATAAATAAGAAACAAGGCTTCTCTCATGTGCTTTTCTTGTGGCTACAGAAATTTAATTTAGCCTTTAGATGTAATTGAATAATCGAGTATTGAGTAAGCGTTAGAATTCCATTTTCATAGTTATATTTTTTATCTCAAAATATGGAAGGAGCCAGTGATGCAGCTGTAACAGAAATTGGTTTTAAATGCATTCATTATTAAACTAGAGTGAACACAGTGCACATCCTCACCTGATACAATTCTGTAAGTTGTTCAAAGTTAAGTGCACCCCGCGTCCCACACCGCGTCGCACCCCGCGTCCCACCCCGCGGCCGCGACTCGCTTGCTAACGATGTTATTGTTTAGCTTCAAACGTGAGCACTAAGTTTGAGAAACGCTAAGTTGCATAGCGTTGAACGTCTCAAATCGTGGATGGGATATAAAGTTTGATTTTGCCTGTTAGCACAAAATCTCTCACTGTCTTGTGCTGTTGGTGTCAAATTTGTTCGTGATAGCTAGGCTGTGGTACGCTCTATGTAGTTTCACGATTTAATTTACCGCGTATATCATTACTTAACTCGATCATTGCACTTCAATCTCCGCTGCTAGCTTAAATATATACTGGCTCTCCAGTTGGGTAGCTGGAACAGATGCTTGGTAACTAGCTTGTTAGCCAGCTTGAAAGCATGTGTTAGGATTTGACTAAAGTCAAATCGTATACGTCGTTAAATTAAATTAAAATATTTAACCTATGTGAAATATGTTATCGTCACTGATACCTGTGTGAAGCTAGCTAGCTTAGTATTAGTAACTCACATTTTTTTGTCACGACAAAAAGGCAACTGTGAAATAAATAATTTACAAATCAATAAAATTCGACCTAGACTTTTTATAGTAGGTACCACTGCTTTGCTTGTGAATTCTGCTGCCAAGCAGTAATGTGCAAGCATTACTGTGTCCCAGTTTGATGAGCAAAGTAGCCGAACAAACGACAATGTTAGGTATCTCCTCTTTTTCGAAGGCCTCTAAATAATAAAATTTAAAAAAATATTTTTTACCACTATCTAGATATAGGTAATTAAGATAAGGATACAATTTATGTAGTGTTTATGATTTGTTAAAGTACATACTAAAGATGGCCGTATGGGATTACATTCATAATAATTCAACTTAAAAACATTTATTCAGAAAGGACTATAATAAATTGACTCACACGCTACTCCAATTTAAGATTAAAAAAAAATCTGCTAATAAACCAATGAAATCGTTCAATCGTAACTCAAATCTCACACCACTCTGTACTCTAAAACACAAAGATTAAAGTTGAAATTAGCCCGTAATAAGGAAATGAGAGTGACATTGTCTACGGAAATGAAATCGCCAAAGATATTAGAGAGACAGCCGTGCCGCGGCATAATGTTGGCGGGATGAAGACGTGCTGCACCCTCTGTCGAAATATCCACAGTCAAGGACAAGAAATAGGTAGAGAGTTTGAGATAAAGGAGTTTTATCAAAGTGCTGATTCTTGGAGACTCTTTAATTGTTCTGTGACATCTGCTGAGATCATAGAGTAGTACTATAAAAGCTGAGATGTTTCGAAGACCGTAATGTACGTTTTTTAGCCTGAAAGAAACAAAAGTCTATTTCTAACATTTCGTCGCTAATATAGCTGGCTCCTATAGGTCAGTTTAAAGAGCCTGGTCTTGTCTGGCACCGAGAGCAGTAGTCGCGGTTGAAAAGTTAACAATTTTACGTCATCTCCAAACAGAAATCGCACATGTCAGGTTTTATTTTTATCTTAATTTTTTTTTTGTCTATGTACTGTACTGTATGTTATTGTATATTAACTGGCTACTACTTAGGCGAATATTGCATCTGAGTAGGTACTGCCGCTATGTTCGTGTAATCTGCTGCCAAGCAGTAATGTGCTGTATTCCAGTTTGATCTACAATGCAGTCAGTGAAATTCTTGCAAATGCAAATGGGCTTATGAGAATTAATACCTATTGTCACTGGGTAACGAGCGCATTGCAGTGCCATGTAGGTATTTTTGTTTCAATGTCCTGGGTGAACCTGCAATTGTTATGGGCTGGCGTTATGCTTACCATCAGACAAACGACTTGTTCGTCTCGTAATTCAAATAGTATAAAAACCACAAAACGTAATCAAATCATATTTCTTGACATTCATGAGCTTGCCGCCAACATCCAGACCAACCACTCAACGGTTTCATTTCTTTTTTTCTTCTTTGCGTCCATAGAATACTATTACAAACTAAAAGCCTTAGTTTTCGTGTCAATTATGATATCTTCCGCCGACGGAACATAAAAGCGTATAGACGAGTTCTCCTAAGTACGCACATTAGGCACATCACGCGCGCACATAAAGGGAAACGCCTAATCCAATTTCGGAGAAGGGCGATCTTCCTTCTCATAAAGGATAATTATACCTTAGCTTTTCTACGGCTAATAAGGACTTCCGTACAACGTGAGCTGGCAACATTGTCTTGCTGATTTAACGTGAAAAAAATAAATGTTTAGATCAACTATTTGATTACTTAGATTGAAAACTTCTTCCTTTGTTTGAGGTAGATTAATAAATCATTGACCCAAGTGGTGTTAAATGGGAGAGGCCTATGTTCAGCGGTAAACGTCTTTCGGCTGATGATTATAATTATAGAGTACATAATAATATTTTATTTAATAAGTTTTTATGCTTCCATCTAGTAGTGAGTCAGAATATTTAGATTATCTATTATAGGCCTACATTGGCTTGTAGATTATACAACTGTTTTTGTTGCTAGGTTAAATGTAGTGCTTAATTATGTATTAGCAAGATAGGCTACCAGCCCGTTGAAAAAAAAAAGTGAACTAAAAAAAGACGTCTCTATTTCACTTAAATTATCTACGTGAATTAAAGAGATTTCAGAGACTCTTTAGTACATACACTACATAATATAAGATACATTGCTAGCTTTCGTCGTAATCCCTTTAGTAATGCTTATAGCCAATTCGATCGTTATTGTTGTACTTTTCCTAGAGCACTAATTAAAATCTCCACGCAGTATCCAATCAGTGTCCTTACAATGGTAAGTTACAATTAATAGCTAATCCCCGAAGCCTCAACGTAACGTTTCCAAAAGGCCCCGCTGCACCCACGGCAGCAAGCCGCTTTATTCAGCGCACACCCGAAAGCGCTTTTATTTAATGAGCATTGTATAGCGAGCGCTATAATCGGATTTTGTGCTAATTGCTCCTTACTAAGTGTTCTTTATTGGCGGACGTTGACTTTGTCCGTTTATTTTTAGGAGATTTCACGCAACGGTGGCGAGGTAATTGATTCTCTTTGTTTTAGATAAATATTAAATTCAATTAGCGATGATAGATTAATTGGCTATCTGTATAAGTATCGTTGGCTGTCTTGTAAAAGAAAGGCGATGATACTGAAACTAGAGACTCAATGAGTTGTCTTGTCGCTAAGAGGTATACTACTACTACTTCTTCTTCTTTTCAAATCGATAATTCTGCTTATTGTTCCACGTCTAATATCTCTATATGTAGTTTCCTAACTTGCATTGTACTCATGTTTTATAATTAAATACATATATCTTATATTCTCGACCGCAGACAGCTGCAGGAACACCGATAGGAGCTTGGCGACTGATTTTGTACCTTGAGGGTGATAGTTAACAAGATACCATACCATTGCACAACGAAAGAAAATGATGATTTCATCCATGATCACTTGTAAAAATACTAATAGTATGCACCATAACCATCAATACTTTGCTTTGGTCAACCCTGGCTCAACTATTGTGCCTTCAATTCGAATCGTTTCTATTCGACTCACTCCATTTGGCAGGTAGAAGATACAGAAACCGATTTAATAGCCATAAGTGTAAATCTAAAAACATGAATCATGGGCAGGATCGGAAACGGACCGCGAGGGCGCCGCCGCACAAAGGAATCGTTATTGAGAGCACAAATACATCGACAATAGAAAATTGGAGCTGACAAATATAACATTACTCGACTGTTACTTACAGATTTTGTTAATTAATTAATCAATGGAGGATTTTTGGAACCAAAAAATAAGAATAATAAGTTTATAGCTATATAATTAATAGTATATTATGTGATGCTGATGACGATGACTGTGCTAAAGCTAAGCAAATTTAGTGTGACGTATATATAGCTCTCACCACATCTCACTCGTTCTGGTATCAAAATCAAACGAACAAAACTCCCACCTGCCAAATTATTTGGGCATATTCCCATTTCGTCCATCCAAGGCCCGCACAAAAAATAAATTACGGCGGCGTCGGGCGAGTGATTTACGCGAAACCGCGCGATCTCGCGCACCTTGCTTTTTGTCGACACCTCCGCTCCGACGGCCCTCCGCCCGAGGTATTGACTGTTATAATATTATTGTCTTAGAGGTGTTGGAAGATTCTCACTTTCTAACCTTTTCTTCTGTTTCATAACCGGTAAAGTTGGCTTTTGTTAGGCTCCTGGTATCAACGTAAATAAACGTTTGAAAGTCTTTAAAATTAAGTTAAAAAAAGTTTTTACAACAAAAATATTGGTTACATAATTTCAAAATCTAAAGCATTTTAGATAGTTTTTGAATGTAGGTATGTCAGTTCTAGGGGCCTACCACCACCTCTTCTAGCAGTATTACTTTAACCTTACATTGAAAATTCGAAAATCTAAGGTTAAAGTATATAAGATTGAAAATTCGATACTCAAATTTTCAATGTAAGGAGTAATACTGTCATAAAAGGTGGTGGTAGGCCCGCTGTTGGGTGATTTACCATATCTGTGACATATTACAGCTCTCTGACCAACGGTGTAGCTATTTTGTCAATATACTGTATTCAAAGTAGACGGCAGTAAAACTCCAGTCTCTAATCAACAGTCAGTTAAACAGTCGGGTATATTGTATTTTCATCTACACTTGGGCTTGTAGATTATCCAACTTTTGTTGTAGCTAGCTAGGTTAGATGTAGTGTTTATTTATGTATTAGCTAGTTAATAAAGGCATTTATCTACACTTACCATCTGCATTATACCCATAACTTGGTTTGAAAGTTTACTATCAACCAGCCGGTTTAAAAAATGCGATATAAAGTCATGTATCATTCAAATTAAAGCCGTCGGCATTGAACACGGAATGTTTTATTAATATGAAGCGAGAGAATATGCACAAAATATTTGGCGTAGCGTTCATCGGGTATTTGGCAGGTATTTCCCATAACGGGTATTATTGGACGTAATCCCTTTAGGCGGGCGGTCGCCAGTCGCGCAGCTTTTTACATTTTAATCCGGGTCTCGCGTCCGGATACATCCGGACTTGTCCGGAGCCGGACGTAACAACTGCCGGCTAATTGATGCCGAAACGATTCCATCGTAACGGGACCGGACCTCATTAAAAACGCGTTTAAATACAAAGGTCAGCATTCTAAGTAATTGATCGCTTTCATTTCGTTGAAAACATTTGTTAATTAAAATAAAATGCTGAAATACTTTACTTTTACTTTTGATTTAGCGATTGACCGCTACCTCTCTTATTTTTCAGTACCATGTATGACTAGGTAGTTAATATTAAGAGATGTAGTACTAGTTACAACGGAGGGGGGGGTGTAAGAACATTCTCCTTCGTACCCATAGAAGAATAGAATATTTTTTATTTTTAAAATCCTTTTCGTATACCCAGTGTAGTGCTAAGTTTATCGTCGATTGCATTGGCGCTTTCCAGCAAGTGTCATTGTGGTTACACGTCATCATGTTTTGTAAAGAATGGAGTATTCTATAAACACGCTGAGAATCGAGACTGTCTCTTAATACACCTTTATTTATTTATTTCAAATGATATAATGTAGCATAAAGACTAAATCCAGCACACTACATCGTAAAACTATTAGGTAGATAAAAAGTAGATAAAACCTAGCCTATCTTATCATTAAATATATCCCTATCCGGATATTCAGCGGGCTTGTTGTTAAGCAGCGTTACAACCCTTTACCAGTGTTTCCCCTAGTAAGTAGTAGGACTAACTCTTGAATGTTCATCTGGGTGGATACCACCGCTTTGCTTTGCTTATGTAGTCTGTCGTTAAGCAGTAATATGCAAGCGTCTTTTCCGGTAAGCTGTATTCCGGTTTGATAAAAAAAGTAGTCAATGAAATTATTGACTTTATGAGACTTATTACTTCAATGTTCCAGGGTAACGACCTGCAGTGCAGCGCAAGCCGTTGTATTTCATAGTTCTGGGTGGCACTAAAATTGTTAAGGGCTGGCATTATGCTTCCATCAGGCAAACAAACCCAACGTCTCATTATCCAATAGTATAACAAAGCTTCCTGAGCACAACTGATTCATACTGGGAGACTGGATTCATTTTCAATTGATACTGGTATCAAAGAGAGCTCTACACTTTGCATTCAAACATTAATATGTCCTTCGGAAGCAGTAGGCAAAATAACTCTGGACCATCATCGCTGTTATAATCTATTTAAGTAAGTAAAAGTTAGTAAGTGGGAAGCTAAGTAAGTTGAGGCAAGCGCGAGCTAAGCCGTGTGTAATGTACGAAGTATGCGAAAGATTGCCAGCAGAGAAACTTCAGGCGTCTTTGAGTTTCATACACAATGTAGCAGCTTAACTTTTAGTAAGCGGGTTTAATTTTCTGTATAAAACTTGGTCTGCTAGATGGAGCTACGGCTTGTAAGCCGGAAAGAAATACATCATATCAAGAATTTCGCAGTCAACATCGATTGCTCCCATAGCCTAGTTGGTTAAGGCGTCTGGCCCGGTTGCCAGAAGACCCAGGTTCGAATCCTGTGGGAAGCGAAATTTTTGTGATGTATATTATTTGTGTGAACCTCCGCTAGTGTCGGTTAAGACTGTAAAATATATTTCATAAAACTTGGTAGTTTTGAAACGGAAGAAGTTAAAATTTCTCACCATTAACACACTACAATATGAATGCAGTAATAACACAAATAGAACTCCAAGTGGCGTTTGAGACTTGATAATTTCAAGAAGACTTGCACCGTGCAGTGCCTCGTATGATTGTAATCCTAAACTTATGGTACATCAATTGCCATATGCGAGTGACTGTTTGAGTTGATACCACTAATTTTGCTCGTAAACTTTGCTGCCAAGCAGTAATGTGCATTGCAAGCATTATTGTGTTCCGGTTTGATGAGCAAAGTAGTCGTTGAAATTACTGCCTTGGTTTTCCAAAGTTAAAAGCTTGCTAAATTCGACCACATCGTTGCTTAGGATCAGGTGAGATAGTGCTCAAATGATAACTTATCAAGTATAGCAAAATATATAATCGTGATTTTATTTTTGATTATTTTTTTTGTTTCGTTGTTGAAGGAATCGAAGTCTTATTGTTCAGGTGAGGCTTTAGACGCGCTACTTGCGATTGTAAGATACTACAAGCTGTTATACATTTCATCCACAGGCAATCGCACGTTTTGCTTCTGGAAACTCAAATTAAAAATCAAACGGGCGACTCGTTTCGCTAAACCGCGTCATCTGGACGAGCTCTTACGTGCCACAGAAATTAAGTCCATCGATCATTGACTCTCTACCTACTAAAAACCTAACCTACTTAAAAGTAAATTAGCAGCGCAGCGTAAAAGAAGCAAGTCCTAATGAAATGCAGTGTGCTAGTGTTTTTGGCAGCTTGTGCGGTTGTCGCGCGTTTGTCAATTTGGCGCTGATGCGGCGCCGCTGCCAAACAGCTCCAGCGATTGTAATAAACCTAGACCAGCTCTCATAGTGTCCCGTTTAATTTCAAAACAATAAACATTTTGTTGCTATTCAAGTACTTAAGCTTAATCATTGGATTTTTTAACTGTAGTACATTAAGAGGTAATTATCTTGTTTCAATTAAGCGTAATAATTTATTATTAACCGAAAATACCGACATGAAACTTGAAATACGTGTTTTTTAGCTTGTCTAATAATGTTAACAAATGTTCGGATGCCAACCTTTGATAGGATTCGTGATGAGATTTCTATGTCATTGGTGAGGGAGCCGCCATATTTGTTTGCAATATTAGACAAGTACAAAAACACGAACGTTACACATGTAAGGTGATCGGCTTGTCTTGACAAATTGCACTACTTAGCATAAGTTTTCAGTTTAATAAATAACGCTTATCACACACACACATCACTAAGATCATTGCAGGTGGCAAGGACACACACAGATGCACAACACAAATACCCAAGACCCGATAACAAACTTTATCCTCATTACACAAAATCTACCCCGAAAGGAATCGAACGTGGGCAATCAATCAATCGTTTTGCAGAGGTTTACTACCAACTAAGCCACGCAGTCAATGCTCTATGTACCTACGCCATAACTTCTAACAAGTTACTAACTGAAAATATCCCTACGCATAACCATAACTGCTCAACTAAACAGATAATAACATCAAGAATCAAGTCGCTGCCGGCAAATTTACAACGACGTTAGAAAATAAATTTTAACTTAATAAAACTTCCCTTTTCGGACGAAAACCTGATCTCCGGGGGTTTTGAAGCTTAGATAAAAACGGCACTTTGTTTCCGTGAGAGAAACATTATTTTTGATAATAAGAGGAGAGGTCGAAGCTGTGATAAACTTGTTTTTTTATTGATTTTTTAAATAAGTATCACACGTTTTGATTTTGTATTTGACTTTATATTAACCTGGACGTTACTTTACTTACCTTACTTTATCCTTCAGATATTTAATTTTGTTTCATCAACATTACTGACTTCAACTTGAACTACATTTGAACTTCAGCTGGTAAATTGTGTACTATTTGTCGTTTCATCTTTAGTCTGCCTCGACTTCATCCAGGCGTTTAGACTAAAAGTACTTTAAAACATTATAACATCGTTTTAACTGATTTCCAAAAACCAACAACATGTTGTTGGTTTTAACAATGTTCTGCAGAACCAAAAATGTATGTACTATGTGAGGTTCAATCGAAGAAAATAATGTCCTATTGTAAATTTACCTATATTGCAAGGTTTGACTCCAATAGATTTCAAAGACAAAAGCAAATTCGTCAAGTACGTTAACTAACATTTAGTAAGGTATCAAACGCGCCGTTTATGCTCTAGATATATTGCTACTTGCTAACAATTGGTCAGACTAACTCTTCTGCGAGTGTCCAACTGAGCGGGTAGAACCGCTCTGCTCATGTAGCCTTCGCCAAGATGTGCAAGCATTACTGTGTTCTAGTTTGATGGGAAAAATATTGAAATTACTGGGTTTATAAGACTTTATACCAATGTCTCAGAGAAAAGAGCGCAATGTAGTGCTGCACAAGTCTTTCTGTTTGTTCTGAGTGGCACTGCAATTGTTATGAAACGGCATCATCAGGCCAAAAAAAAACCCATGTCTCATTATCCAATAGTATAAAACAATCTTACTTCGAGTTTTTACGAAATGGAGCGAATTTTGATCATTATTTCAGTTCTCATTGGATCCCACAGAGCTCGGTAATAGCCGAGCTCCGTCCAGGCCGCTGTTGAAGGTAACCGAGCATTGTAAGTGATGCAGAGTTGTTCTACTCGTACTAACAAATAGCTCCCCAAGGCACGCGACTCAGCTTTCGCCGTAGTTGTTACACTTGGACAGTACCTAATGTTACGCATTTTGATATTTTACGAAGTTCTTTTTTATTTAAAGTAAAATTAGGGTTTAATATAACTAAGTTAATATCGAGGAGCTTACTACGTGGTAGACGACATGTTGCCTGCTTGTAGATTATCCAACTGTTTTTAGGCTAGATAGCTAGGTTAGATTATTTATGAAATGAAATAAATAATGATTATTTATGATTATATATAAAAGAGTATGGGCCATAATCCACCATGCGGGCCCAGTGCGGCTTGGTGGATGTCACATGTCCTCGAATTTTGTGGTTCTTGAACATGCGGGTTACCTCATAATGTTTTTCTTCACACTTTTTAGAGCAAGTATGATAAACCCGCATATAACTTGATAAACGTATAACTTGATAAACGAATAAAACCGGGCCGAGCTGAAATTCAAACCATATTGCGTCGGAAAGATGAACGACATCTCGAGAATATCGTAGAATTATTATGTCTCTGTGGATTAGTAGAGCTACCTACTAGATGGACAAACACTGTAGCGCTTGTCCAATGAACTGAAGACGCGGTATCTAATCCCGATAGAGAAGAAAATTTATGAATTGTTCATATTTATTTGAAACATTTTTGCAATAAGAAAATATTTTTAAATAGCTGTAACAAGGTGGGTGGAATTTTTGACATATAATTTCCAAACCACTGGGCGCCAATACTAGTCATAAATCAAACCAGTTATGTTGCTTAACTGACTATCGAGTATAGTGTGTGTCTCAGCCGAGGTGTCACCGCGCGATTGGTTCGTAAATCAGGCGCTCTCAGCGGGATCATGCGGCGGTGTGCGCGCGCCCTTATTGCTATCTTACGTATCGATACCAGAAACACAAATATTTTTGTCAAAAATGTAGATCTAAAGTAGGGAAGTTGTTACTATCGGTCTACAGAACAGCAGGCAGTCCTCTACTGAGTAATCATTGCTTGAAAATATGACTATTTTTAGACATTAAACACACAATACAGAAAATGTGTGTTTTTTATTTCGTATGCACGGGTAAATTCCATTTGGCTGGCTCACTAGCGCCTCATTGACCTTTATCATGAATTGTAGAGCAGTACTTGAAAGCTCGTTACCATCCTCGTGATTAAAATCTGACATGAAGCTCCCAGCAGTGTTTCAGCAGTTGAACTTGAGTGCCATCTTCTAGATTTAGTATATTTTATTTTATTATCACAGCTAACCAACCTATTATATATAAAAGAACAGATGAAATATTGTTTTAAACTTTTACGGTTATTTACTTATTCATACATTGTAACGGGATGTTGCAAGCGTCATGTTCACGGGAATACGTGATAACGATGCGTCGAAATATCAGGTGCTCATCGATCAATAAAAATCACGGTAAACATCCCGTTACAATAATATGTGAATTAGATGAAATAGTGTTCAAATACTGTTCTTTTATTGATGTTTTTGACGGTATTTGAGTCCGACCACGAACCATTTACGTGGCAAAAAAGCAGCCATTGCACGTAAAATCTTTTATATGTTCTTTGATTTCCGTTCAAACAGATAACATAAAGCTTCTACTTTACTATAGAAGAAATATACAGACGGATTGATAAAATACCTCACTTTTAGCCGATATGGCGTCTTCTAGTCGAACACTGAGCACACATTCTAGGCTAGCCTTTCATTTCGTCGCCTGAATAGTCAGCGTGGGTCATACGTCTACAATCACACGTCATTGGTCACGTTCACTCGGACTTATCACTTGACATACTGCGTAGGTCCGTGTTGAATCAGTTATTTGTTGAACTATGAATAAGAATAATACCATGTCTGAAATGACCTATTCGTACATTGAAGTGATTATAGGTCTTATTCTGCGGTAGTCCGTCTGAATATTCATGTTTTGTCATGTGTATTGCCACCATGCAGCAGTATCTATATATAATATTATGTATTGCTCACGCTGTTTGAAAACGATAATGTCTTAATGGTATAGGTTTGCCCCGCCAATGGAGCATTCAAATTCGAACAACTCGAACAACTCTATGACTATAGAATTCGCTTAGACATTTATGAATTAAGTTATTTATTTATTCATTCTGAAAGCTAATATGAAAAGATTCTAATAGGAAAAAGAAACCGACAGCAAACAATCTTTTAAACAGAGTGTTTTTTTGACGCGTACTTGGCTAATTTGGTATTAATCCTTGCCTGCAAATCGAGGGGCCCCGGGATCGATTTGTTTGTATTTTATAACTGTGTGTGTCCATACCACCAGCGATAGAAGGAATCCTTAATATAGAGGCATGATTTTGTAAGCGTTAATGTTAGATCTGATTTTATGTAATGATGTGATTGGGTGGTAAACACGAAAATACGAACGTAACTGGTTGTTAAGGTAAGGGATTTGTGCAGTAGAGTGAAATTTGAAAAAAAAAAATAAGCCTGTTGTGAATTTATTTCACTATTCTAATTCACCTAAATAACAAAAAAAATGGCTACTTTTAATGTCTTAGCTTTTCTTTGAAGCGGCTGCTGGGACATACCGATCGATGCTAGCGACAGATTCTCAAATTAAAGGCGGTAGTTAGCAAGGAGAGCAAAAGAAAATGATTTTCCTCAATGCTTTCATACTTCTTTAATAGCATTGCGATGTTTTCTAAAAGTTCTACTATTAAACGCACAACAGGTTTATTCCGCGGCTAGCACTGAACACTACGACATCACCACTTCACATTAATATTATTTCCTTTTACTCTACCAAAAACATTTGTACTCGATTATTCGTAGCTTAACCTATTACCTTCGTACCCTCGTTATAGGATGTATTGACAAAGGTCTCTGCCGACAGCTGACAACAGCTCTACCGGGAGAGTCGGAGTCAAAGCCGATTGTCCGGGGAGAGTCCTTCAACTCGAGTGGTTCAGGTATAAGTTTGGATGTACCACGAATATGCGATTCGATGAGTTTGCTCTACTTGTGGGTTTGTTCGATTGGTTATTGTATTCATAGGAATTCACGGTGTATTTACTTGGTAGAGAACGAAGAGATAAGTAAAATGTATAGATAATAAATACAGATATAGTGTCCATTGCTATTTTTTCCTAGAGCCATGGGACCATGGACCCTCTATACCAAGTCATTTATAATTGAGTTTCTTGTGGGTACAAATATATTACAAAACTATAAACTGCAACTCAAAACTGTATTACAAAACTGACCTGAAAGTTTTAGAAAGTACAAAGAGAGGGAATATTTTATAACATGTAAATAACTATAATGACAAATACGGATTGTATTTATAATCTCCTCAATTTCGATATAAAACAACTATTTGTACTGAAACATCATTAAGAAACTACTTGGAAACGTAGAATTTATAATGTCAGTTATTTTCTGAGTAGGCGTTTACGTGAATTTTCAACTTTCCATTCACTCTCCGCCCTCCAAGCTTTCAACGTAAAAAATCCCCCCAAAATAAATTCTCTCATAAAAATCTGGGTGTAATCTAATTCACCCGTCATCCGATCACCTTCGCATCACTCCCTTCCTGAACTTAGCGAACCTGTCTAATAACGCGAGAAACATTTCACCCCTGTAGGACTAAATACCCTTATATATCGGTATTCTAAACAACGGTACTTTGTATCTGCTACTTTTAGTAGCGCAATTATTATGTTACGGTTTCCGTCTGGAGGGGTCGTCTATTAATATACTGGTGGCTACTAAAACAAAATATAAATACCTGATAATATGCCTGAATTTTCAAAATGTAACCTTAAATCGGTAATAATACTGGCACAAAAATGCAACATACTTTTGATACACTGAACATCGCGAGGCATAAAAGGCAACAAATCACAAAAAGGTAAAAAATTGACAGTATGTACAAAAATAAAAGTAATAATATTACACCATACATCCATCCTCACAAATTTTAGCGTTTATAATATTAAAGTAGGAAGTAGTATATAATACTGTGATATTACGATACATACTAAGATTTAATACCGGTATTTTTCAAACGAAAATGGCCCATTCCTCGTCCACCCACGCCATCCCGCGGAAATGTGACATTCGATAACACCACATGGAAATGACGAAAATGGTCTTTTGAAAAAATCAAATAAATAATTTTACAGGTTCAGTTTAATTTAAACCTTAATATGAAGACATTTGGGTTGAAAATAAGGCGCGTAGTCGTGTGGAAAGAATTGGCTTCAAATGTAGCGTGTGCAGTTTTCGGTCAAGAGCCGCGATCTTATTACGATAGTGGTCGGACGGTCGCGCGTCTGAGACAATGCCGCGTTTGCAAACACTATACACAGTAGAGACGGCGGGAAAGAGACACCTCAGTTGACATCAGCCACTCAGTAAAGACATTTGTTCGTTTAGCTGTAGTGATCCGTGAAAATCTTCTTACATCTTTTATTATCTTACAAATAAATAATAATAAAATAAATAATAATGTCTGTTTTAATTAATTAAGTTTATATAGTTATTATAACAAAAAAACAATTTTTTTTTTAGTTTCGTACGACCTTTTCAGATAAAAATGTGAGTCATGGAAGTCAATTACAAAAAATATGAATACACATATTATTTTTAAATACTTTCACTGCGTGAATTGAATTCACCATGGAATGAATCTTCAAAATGGTTGTATATGAGTAACTGTGACCACATGGTCACAGGTTACTCATCTACAACTGCAAAAATTTAACTGCAATTAAATCATTTTTACCTTAGGTTACGTGAAAAGGCAGTTGATTTTTGTAAACTGAAACCGTACTTTCGTATCAGAAAAGTAACGTGTTAATTTTTAATGTGAAGACATCTTCGTATTAATGTAATATCTATAATTAAGTACATCTCTGAATTTAAACTCATATTACATAGTTTACATGATATGATGTGTAATAGTTTCAGTTGCGTATACTGTGAATATTCATTTCAGTAGTGCACAGTTAAGTATTACATTTAGTAATTAAGGCAGGTACAGTGAGATTAACAACGTTTGAAGATTACAAGAATTTAGAATTAATTTTACACAGGCCTCGATTCGGGGCCCTCATACCTAAATCTAATTGTAGTCTCGCTCTCTCTTTCTAAATAAGAACATGAGAGACGGATGGAAGATATTTGACGTGATAGTTTATAAGCTTTTTTTTTAAGTTTTTGTTAGTGGTAGGACTAACTCACTCGCAGAAGCGAGTGTCCGTCTGGGTTGTTACCACCGCTTTGTGAGTGAAGTCTGCCGCCAAGCATTACTGTGTTCGGCCGATGAGCTGAGTAGCCAGTACAATTACTGGGCTTATGACACTTTATACCTTATGTTTCAAGGTAACGAGCGCGCTGCAGTGCCACGCAGGCCTTTGTGTTTCAAAGTTCTGAGTAGCACTGTAGTTGCTATGGACCGGCCGGCGTTATGCCTACCATCAGGCAAACGAACAGCTCATCTCGTTACCAAATAGTATTAAAAAAAGTTAGTTAATTTGACCGGTTTAAAATATATTTTATTCCAGTCTCATGTTCATATTTGGAAAGAATGAAATTAAAATTAAGTTTCGGTCTGTGACGCCAGAATCTAAGCCACGGTTTAGTTTAAACAGTTCATTTATTATTTATAACCATTTCATTATTCACTATTTCATTGTTAATATTTTTTCGCGTAGCATTTGCAGAATAGCGAGATGTAAAATATTAAATTTATTGTAATCTCTAAAATTGAACTGATGTTCTTGCGATTACATTGAATTGAATTTGCATTCGGTATCTCTTTTTGCTTTGAGTAGCAACATTATCTCTGGGTTTTAAGGTGGTTAGGTTTTCTTTATCTTCTGCAATTCATCTTATGCAAAGCATAACTGCCTCTATTAACTAGCTTCTACATAAACTAACTACATCTAACTTTGCTTAAAAACTATTGTATATTCTATGTGCATGCCATGGTAGGCCTATTATTATAGACGATCGAAATATGGTGAACACAAAAGTGTTTTTTCTGTTATAAATGTTTATTTCTAAAGAATACCAAAATACATTAAATGAATTAAAATAACTTATACTAACCTATTTAAACATAATACAATTAACAAACAAAAAGAAGTCTGTAGACAATTGTACTTGTACTTTACATATTATACACGATATACGTCTACCAAAACGGATTTTGGCTTACCCCTATTTTGGCGCTATAGCACCAAAAATCGAATACTATAGTATTGGATTTTTTTTACAAAAGATAATACACATTGATGCAAGGTGCATCTCTAACGCAAACCAAACAACAAAATTGCGGGTGTTCGAGTAAAACATTGTAAAGCAATTAGCTGGTGGCACCCGTTTTCATAAATTTTGATATCTGCTAATGAGATCTGCGCCAAATTAGCCGAGTGTAATTCGATTCTCCTAAAATATGCCGCAAATGCGCTTAGGACAGAATACTAGGAAATATTATATGTTCAGATATTTATGAACAAGTCCACTTACCATTTCACCATTCCAGCTACTGGTACGGTGACTATTGATTCAACGTATAGGTACTACCCACTATAATTGATCTTAGTGTCTCTTTGCGGGGCTTAGGCCTCCTCTTCTCAGTTTTCTTCAATGCTAAATTCGGAGACAATTTTCTCTCTGCAAAATAGTTTCTGCGCTGTGAAGAGTATAGTTTCTGCGCTGTGAAGAGTATAATTCCTGTTGCGTTTGTGGACTTAGAGAATGCAACCTAGAGAAGACATTTGACAAGTTGTGCAACAGAGGTTTGAGCTATATTGCTCGAGTATGGGATAAATGGATGATAATAAGCAGACTTTACCGTTTTTATACGAAAGAGTGCCGTAAAAGAGATACTGTGCGACAGTATCTGTCGAAGTAGACTGTTATTTGACTGTTACAGTTCATATAATGAGATGAGCGCCTTCACGCTCTTCTTGTGCTTGTCTAAGGACCTCTACCTACGCGTGTCTAAGGGCGCTCCTGCGCCCTGTCCTTAGACATGGAAAGTTTATATACGAAACAATCCCAATGATAACCATTCTAACAGTGATTTATTGTAAATACAACAATTTAATAAGTACGTACGGACCAACAATTATGGACGAACAATTTAACGCAGGTTTCCATACATTTGCTTATACTTATCTTCCTCAGTGTGAATATGAGGAACCTCACATTTTTCCAGGATAAAAGCTTATGGCACTCTTCGGCCCATAAACTAACGTCTCTGTTATTGTGTGAAAGAAGGACAAATCAAGAAATACACTTTCGCATTTATTTATTTATTTCTTGCATACATACATTTAATACAATGGAGTAGGTACCTACTTTATAATAATATTGTAGGGATGTCATTCATCAGTTAAATGAGACATATTTCGCTGCGGTTAGTAGAAACTAGACGCCAGCCTGTTTCCACCAAATTGTCTCGGTTAGTAATCGCGACACGGGAACGCTGTTACGCGGTTACGTTCTAATTATATAAATTCGTATTAATTACCCAACAATATAAGCACGGTGGCGCCCGCGTCGATGCCGCCATCACTTGAGCAAATACAGAAATATTTGTGACCTTCGTTATGTCACCAGGCGTGGCAGGCGTGGCAGCAAGAACCCGAACGAAGTGATTTTTTCTGCATAGAGATTTTACTAGGTGGTAGGATTAACTCTTCTGCGAGTGTCCGTCTGGGTTGGGCACCACCAATTTGCTTTAGCATCAGGCAAACGACCAGCTCGTTTCATTATCAAATAGTATAAAAAAGATAGTTTATTGGCCAGAGAGAGACATGATTTTTTCTCCCGGAATAATGCGCGGTTCTTGTGATAATCTGATGCACACGCCGGTGAAACCACCGGACGGTATAAATATTAAATCATTTTAACGGTTCGTGTATTCTAAAAACATTAACAATGAAAATCTCTTGTCTAGTTATTGAATAGTATAAAAATAGTTAACTTTCGTTTTTGTTAAAATATAAGTAACTCAAGTTCTATTATCTGAGTAAACAGTGTAAAGTATATCGTTTCGGCAGATAATATGCAGTGTACTCAGTTTATAGCAATCTGTTAATTAATGTTACCCTTTCTCAATAGATTACCTCTTACAGGTTAGTCGGTGCCACCCAGAGCCGTTTCATGCCAGCATACAGAACATTTTCATTCAAAAATTCTAATCTTATCCAAGGGCACTCAATCGCAAACCTGGCTCGGTAGCTATCATACCTCTTTCAATTAATTCCACTGACTACACTTCCTGTCAACCCAAACAAAACAATACTTACACATGACGGCTTCCCAATTGATTAATTAGCGTAACGTTATATTCTCTTTGGATTAATTGGCCAAAGCAGCGGTAGCTAGCTATGCGTAGGTAGATTTCCTTTACTAATCATCGATTTACTTGAGAGGGAGTGGCCGAGCGGGAACTTGCGCGTTCCCGCTCGGCCAGAGAGTTCAATTCCCGGTACTAATGGCTTAAATCAAGTTACGTGGGGATTTTACCACACTTACTCTATAAATGATGAAGGAAAACTTTGCGAGGAAACCAGCAAGTTCAAGAATCACAAAAAATCTTGGACTTGTGACATCCACCGTATTGCATTAGGTCCGCGTGGAGGATTACGACCCATTACTCTCATATTCCCAAGGATGGTGGGTAGGTTGGAGGCAATCGGCTATAAAAAATGCAAAAACCTAAAAATACTATTTCTGTAAAAACGTACTGCGCCGACCCATGTAAATTAGGACAAGAGCAGGAAGTTGCAGGGTTCATAGATTTACTTCACATATATCTAGAGAAGCACCAGCGCTGCAGTCAGTGCACGCCACCTCCAGGGACTTTGAATTAATTAA
Organism: Crocallis elinguaria; assembly: GCA_907269065.1. NCBI lineage: Eukaryota > Metazoa > Arthropoda > Insecta > Lepidoptera > Geometridae > Crocallis > Crocallis elinguaria. The sequence continues at coordinate 13,817,124 of OU026073.1, forward strand.
CTATCAGCTTGGAGCTCGAACAAACCTAGTTTAGGTTCAGTTATACGCGCGTCACATAACGAATCAACCAACAGACTTATATCCCTACTTGTGTAACATAATTGTTACTCTTTCAAGTAAAAACTATACTGTACGGATTTTAATGAAACTACTATAGTTTAGCTTATACATCATAATAACACATAAAGATTAAAATTTATAAAGATATATACAACGCGGGCGAAGTCGCGGGTGGAAGCTGGTTTTTCATAAATACGAAAATGTGTTTCTTGGTTTCCTCTTTCTTTCGCGTGGCAACGGAATAATCGATGTTAATTTTGGGATAGGCATAGTTTATGAACCGGTGCACGATTATTGCAGCCCACAGTTACTATTTAATAATTAGCTCTGTTTATCTTACTGACCCGCAAATCCCCTGCAAATTTTAAAATGCTGATCGTTCAATGGTGTTGCCGTCAGCCGCCTATCGTAGATGGATCGAATCCTACATTGAGTTCAAGCTTTTGGTGTAAAAAACGCCATAGCATGTCAGTCAGGTACTTTCTACCAGCTAGCAACTATCATCAAGTAAAAATTGCAAAACATCTACGACAGCTGCGCTTTAGAGCAACTACGTTTAGTTGGCAGATTATAATTAGGATCACTCCGCAGTGCATTTAGCGATAGATTCCATTGCACTATCGGTTACATAATTTGTTGATTTCACTAAGGAACTGAAATTCAATTACTGAGCAAGAAGCCATGCAGCCTTCTCTATACAATTGCAATACGTAACACCGAGAATTTTCCTTTTGATCGGTTAATTGAAAAATATCGATTCTTAGAATGTTTACGTTTTATGTAAAACTTTCTGCTTCTATCAAATATCTTATTCAAAACATAATTTAGATACTTGTGTGTGTACTTTGGGTTGCAAGGTTATTTATTCATGGATTAGCGTTATTATATTATTTACATAAAATAGTATTTGGCTATCCGAAAATATACTACAAGTAACTTCACTTTATGTTGAACCTTTTACCTCTTACCTTCTTAAGTAATTTGCTCTTAAAAAGAGCTGACCAGAACATTAGTTAAGAAAGGTTTTCTCGAATGTACATTCTTAACCTGGCACTCCAAATTATAATGAGTAGTTTAAAGCTAATGTTTAGATGCGATATAGTGTGTCTGTTTGTGAGTGTTTCTTTGACGTAGTTACGGAGCAATGAATCGACTTGACTTTTTGCATAGAAATACTTTATAGACCAGACATTGATATACTTAACTACCTACTACTTTATTAGTCATATTTTGCTAACTCACGCTAATTCACACATTGCATTGGGTTGAGCCCTTAGGATAATAATAACATTTTCCAGATAATTTTTTCCATTTGGACTTATAGAATAATTTTACATGCGCTAAAGTAAACTTTACAGTCTTTATGGCAACTTTAAAGTAAGTCGTTCTTTCTCTCCTTACAATCGTTTTTACTCCACCTGATCTACACAAGGGGTAGAGCCAGTGGGATCATAGTAACATTTGTCAAGTGGCTCTCCCGGGGCTGAGAGTTGAGACAATCATCCATTCTAAGGAATCCAGATTTTTCCAATAGAGAATTAGAGTGGCGATAATAAATTAGAATCGAAGTGGAAGACGTCGAAATAAGTTAGGTACGAGGGCGAGGTCGTTCTCACACGTATAAGCCAGTAAGTATAACATAGCTATACTTTTCAATTCATTTTTTACCCTAGGTTCTCTGTTCGGGCCTTTGCTAAGTTTTAGTGAGTTGTAGCCCACACTAGCAACACCTTTTTGTTTTCTATTATTGAGACATGGGTTGGAGAGGCAGTGATAAAATGAAATATGGTAAAATATTAGAGAAACCAGTGTATGTGTAAAAATCTGTTTTAAACCAAAGGTTGGTTTTGACTAAATATGCCACCTGTTGATTTCGTCTCAGTGCACCTAAAACATAAGGTATAAGTAAAATCCCTAGCATAGTTAATCTAAATAAAGTAAAGAGATTGGACTCATTTGAAACAAAGAAATACATAATAAAACAAAAACATATTAGGTATATTCATTTGCATGGCGCCAAAAAGGATTTATCACAGCACATGAGTGCCCGAAAACACTCAATGCTGGTTTTCCGATAAACCCCCGCAGGTGATGTTACCAGCTAAGTTGGTACGGATCATTAATACAGAGCATAAACACATTGTAACACACACAGTAATAGATCAAATACTTATAATAATAATGTAGGTAACACATAAAAATTAACTATATAATTATACATTTAATAAGTGGTGAAATTTCATTTATTTCAAAGATTACTCTTATCCAAAAATTTGATAATAGACCTAAAAGATGTCTTTAAAACTCAATAAACAATAACTGATGTAGGCTGATTATGATGATGATAATCAAATCAAATCAAATCAAATTTGCACAAAATACATGAAAATTAGGATCTTAAAATTATTTGTTGGTACAATGTATTTGGTCTGCAAGCAGACGTCCAAATGTGATGAAACAATAACTAACCAAATACCAGACAACACACTCTCCAATACAGGCCTAACAGCTCTTATGCGAGTTCATGTAAGTGGGTTGCTCGTATGCTCTGCCGCCAAGCAATATTGTCTTGCACATTATGGCTTGCCTTGCTGTATTTCGGTTTGATGAGCAAAGTAGACAGTGAAATTACTGAGTGGTACCGCAATTGTTATAAGCTGGTGTTATGTTACCATCAAGCCAACGACCCACTTGTCTGTATCAAAAAGTGTGATAAAACTTTTCTGTTGTAACAAATAGCTTATTTTACAATAAAGCCTAAATTCGCCAACACAGCTCTTCGCGGCAGGCAGCGTCCCGTCGAGTCAGCGTTCACGGCTCACCTGCGTGCGAAACCAATAACGCGGCTTAGATCGTTTTTCTGCTCGCTCCAGTGTGGCGTAGCGCTCGCTGAGGACCGTGTATATGGACACAGTACTTAAGCTGGTGCTTTTATTAGTTTGTATTTTTCGCGATTTGAAATGTCAAAATTGTCATCAGGGCATTCACAGGGCACGTTCACTGCTCTTCATTTAAGCCAGCTTTTAGAAAGACAGTTAAAGTGAAAGAGTATTAATTTTAAATTATCCGCTACGCTAGTCATCATTTTGTGGATGCCATGTGCCCTTGATTTTTTATAATTATAATCGAATTATTTATAGAGGATTTTTTTACATCATGTTTAATTGAGTATTTTACTATGAGCTAACGACGAGTGTCGGTTGGCCAAAACCGGAAATTTTGTTTGTTGACATGTCAAGAGAGGTATAAATGCACCTCAACATTAATTTCTCGAAAAAATAACTGTGCAATAATTATTCTCGCAAAATATTGACACATTACACTTCATTTTGTAACACAATAAATTTCGTAACTATAACCTGAACAAAAAAAAAACGCCAAAGAGATTATAGATAAATAAGACAAGAGATTAGATTATAAACTGGTTACTTTATGGAAAAGATATAACTTCTTCCAATTGGGTGATACTTTTTGCGCCACCTTGTATAATAGTATTAGTTGAAGCTTTGTCTCTGTTCTACACCGACCAGATACCACAGTTTTAATGACTTGTCACTCTTCAGAAATACGGTTTGCTGCTTCTCTTACTTGCCATTGTCCGGGAAATACAAGTAATTGCTTTATTCGGAGATTCTGCTGACCGACGCCCACGTGTTTTGTATCGACGACGGTGATATCGATCCCGGGGCGGACGTTTTTTGTCGCATGATACTGTGTTTGTAAACTGTATAAAGGTACAAGAGGTTTTAGAATAACAGATCGTAGTAATTAATGGGGAAGATAACTAGTTGGTAACATGTAACACTGTAAATATTATCTGTATAACAATTTATGTTAGTATATTTGTCTCCAGAATGTCTCCTCATAACCAATATTATAAAGTTACAATTCAATTAATTTTTTTATACTATTTGACAACGAAACGTTTGCCTGATGTGAAGCTTATCACCAGCCCTTAGCAACTGCTGTGCAACCCGGAACTTTGAAACCTATAGGGCTGCGCGGCACTGCAGTGCGCTCGTAGAGCATTTTCCAGTGTCAACCTGGCTAGCTGCCAACCTAAAGATTAATATCTGTCCCATTTACTTATCGATGTGTTCCAGCAACCGCACTTGAGAGCCAAATTCCATTCCCGGTTTACAATATACATGTATGTGGGTTTGTTTAGGTTAAGTATTGCCAGCTACCCACTTCCCGGAGTTCGATTAAGCCGAAATTTTACACACATTATGTACAATGACGTCACAGAACTAGTATGATGATGGAGCCGGAAGATGGCCACAGGAACTATGTAACGAAGCGACGTAACTTCATCGAGTTTGACTTGTTTGATTTATCTTTACAAGTGTACAAGATACAGTATACAAGATCATAGGTGATGTCCAGGATCCTGATGATGGAGCCGGAAGGTGGCCATAAGATTACAATACCAATTACGTGTTTTATAAAAGCTTGTCTGGAAAAATGCATTTTACTACAATAAACTTATTTACCATCGTCAACATCGCTTATGATCAGACGAGCATAAAAAGGTAACGCTTTCATTTAAAAAAAAAAAAAACATTTTCTTTATTACATATTATTATTATAATAACTTAACATTTACATAAACGCGAAACTCTTTAAAATAATACCCAACTTATAAAATAAAATGTTAAGACTGACACTTGAAGCGTAATAGCAAAGCAAAAAAGGAATACTCGCTTTACGTTCTTTAAATTCTCGTCTTGGATTATGACAGTTTCGGTGAAATAAGCGCAAAGAGCTACGAATAATTCAATTGTATTATTTTATAGATCGCAAATCAACACATACCTACCCAAAAGGTACGATATTAAAACGAGGCTCTGTCATACAATGACATGAAGGACAAACAGGGTTGCCCGATTGTCACAACTGACACAAGATCAGCGCCCAAATTAATTGAAATCTGTTTTTATTGAAGAGTCACATTTCGCAGTGTGTCGTATTTCTGGGACGCGCTCAATTATTGGAGAACACGTTTCGATTTAATAAAGCAATTTAGAAAAAGACCAATTTGCATTCGAATGAGGCAAGGGTTCGGGAATAAATGAGAAGCGAAGGTGCGACTGTGTATTGAGAGTTCTGTACGATGCGAAGGATAAAAATCCAGGTGAAAAACGGGTTGCAAATTTTTGGTGTTCTGTCAAATGAAACACAGTGTCGTTGTCAAAACACATCTGCACATGCTGGCTGACTGTCAAGTTCGGTTGCCAGTACACACTGATAGGTGCTTGGTGACAGATTTTTATCTTGAGCTAGCCAGCTAGGTCAGCACTAGAAAATGTACCTATATAATTTGTAAGAAAATACCTTGCCATCACCAGGGTTGCTTCACGACGTTTTCCGTTGTCGACAGCTCAATTTCAGGGTAGAATTCGAAATCTTAACATGTTATTATCCAGTGGAGAAGGGCGTCCCCATTACCACCATCGCTTCACTATAGTTAATCTTCATTAATATTTTGCCAAACTGTAAGGTTTCAACTTTCGTCAATAGTTGCCCAGTACCCTAAATATTGGAATCATTGTAAAGGACTCTGTGACCGGCGCGCGGCGGGGCACAAACTGGGCACAGGCGGGCAGTCCGCGAAATTCGCCGACCGGTGCGAATTATGCCATTCTCAACGGGGCGGAAATAGGGACGCTTTTTAAAGGTTGTACAAGACTTTATTAGGGTGTTCCTTTCTGTAAGCGACTGGAATTATTTGATCATACAATAAAATAAGCTTTACTGCACATCTCAAGGAATATTCTGTAAGAAAAGATAGTGTACTTTGTGGTTTAGGGTGAAATCTGTAAATAACGCCTTGACTTTTCTTATTCTTTGCTCATGTTTGATTCTTTTCGAAATATATTTAAACAGCTTATTTCGGCTTATTTTCGTGCTTTGCTGATCAAAAAATTCGAGTGAATCTTGAACTTGTGTAATTAATATGAATCAATTCGGATTCGGAGATTTTAATCAAATTTTTCAATACTTTAAATAAATTTTGAAAAGGGCCGAGGCTGACAAAGACAAATCACACAGTCCCACTTTGACGAGCGAAGTGAAATTAACCTGCATAATTATATTTTTCTACCTACCACATCCATGTCTTCTAAGAATGATAAAGGGAACAACGTTTCATCGTACTCGAGTGTGGGGCCATAACGTGTCCACAAAGGTTATAGTACATGATGGAAGTGTACGTCTTCCGGTCCAATAACTATTAACCTCCGAGTGATGACCCCCTGATGACCCTCCCGCCCCCTTATATTGTCATATACTTCCGTTATTATTATCAGATACTTTAGTATATTACATCGATGTACCTTCTGATATTGTTATCAGATATTTCCTAATATCGTTTCTCTGAATGTAACATTGACTGAGGTAGAGTAGGTTTGGAGAACGCGTGATCAAATTGGGATTCATTTATGATGGTTCTTTGCGAAGTGAGTAAGTAAATTTAAAAAGTCAAGACTGTTTTAATATCTCAGATTCAAATTCAAATTCAAAATTCTTTTAAAAGTTAAATGAATGAACTGCGGGACAAATTAAATGCGACTGTATTTTTTACACTTGATAGGTAAGTGCTGCCGTACACTTGGCCACCGCACGCGACCACAACTTGCGGACAAGATTTTTCATATATTTTATATGGCACCGGCGCACACTGAGCGTTTCATCTCTACCTCAGTGTCGATGCAATCTGTATCTTTTATGCATTTGCAGGTATAATGAATAAATGCCAAGCCTCTGGCCCAATAACAATCATTTAAGTATGTACTGAAATTATTATGCTAGGAGTTAAGGATAAAGTGTGCTGTCAAATACTTGCAGTTATTATTAACTGATGTGGAAGTCAAATTGGCATTTGAATGGTAGTAGGGCACTTCTAGTGCTCGCCTTGCTAGCTACCACACTCAAGTTGTAAATATGACGCCAACCACCTGTTGGTGTGTTCCAGCAGCTGCACTAGAGAGCCAGTCCTAATCTAGGTTTAGCGTATCTGCCATCTTCGCCAAATTCTCGCTAATAAATCATTTAATTTTATTTTTCATATCATTTCATTTATATTCGATAAATAAAATGTACAAAAAATGTTAATCCCTGTGCCCTGAGGGAGGTAGTAAGGCCGCACTTCCACTGCTCGACTCGACATCGGTCGATCTCTCCGTCCGGCCGTAAGGGTTTATACACACGTACAGATCTTTCCGTCGCTATTGTTTCACTACAGTCGCATAATATGGCGATTCAGATGCGGCCCCTGCCTCACCCCACCACGCAGCCCCCTCGGTCGCCCTCTAATCGGCCAATAGAAAAAATCGAGCTATTCGGAGGAACATAATCGTACGCATTGAATAAGAATGACAGCGACTACATATTAATAAATTCTAGTGCGTATTTATGATACAGGGTCTCGGTCTCGTTATCGTTTAGAAGTAAAATTATGCTGTATTTAAAATACAATGAATAATATGTGTCTTTTAGTATAGGTAGTTCTTTTGTTATGGATAATTATTATGAGTGAGCAAAATCACATTTGCTATAAAAATAGTTATCAGAGTAATTATTTGTTAACATTTAAGATACACAGATCTCTGTGAAGACACCTATTTATCATCATCGTCAACAAATCGTGCAAGGTTGATAAAATAATTAATGATTTATTTTTCTCGTATAAACCTCCACGCCACTAGCCCATATTATATGTAATGTGTATAAAAATATATAATAGATTACCAATTAAAACAAAAGACGAAATTAAAGAAAACTTATTTGAGCAGGTATTAAAAGAGTTTCTCATCGATGAAAGCTATTATACTATTAGACAATATTTAAATGTTTAGAATAGATACCTAATATATTTTAGTAATGCATGTAATGCCTACCTGTTAGAGAGGTAATTACATATATAATAATTATATTATAATTATATAATATTAATATAATATAAATATTTCACACGGAGGTTTTACACAATCATGGTCCTCCTCTCTACTATAACATATTTGTTGTGCTCGACAGGGTCCATATTGCTACTCAAGTATAAACTTACCACCTAAGAATCACATTGTGGGATGCAAATAAAGAATATGCATATGAATATGAAGTGGTCATAACTAATCTACATATTTTTGTTATTGATTCTATACAAAATTCCATTTTGGAACTAAAATTGTATTTGTTGTAGAAATTAATATTACAAGACCCCTAATAAAAGGAACAGAGGGAAAAAATCCCAAGAAGTTTACTATCGCCAAGTAAACGTCGGGAACATTCCAAAAAGTTGTAGCAAAGTGTTCTTGAAAGGGTTTATTAAAGTTGGGAGGTACGCTGGAACTGATGAACTGCTGAGTGACGAACAATGGAGGAAGTCGCGTCGTGTTGCTACAAAAAAGGTAAAGATCTGGCAGATAAATTGATACCACGTGACATCATCAGCTGATATATTGAAGAGCTTATGAGTAAGAGTTTTCACGTATGCACTCGGGAGTTTTAACTAACGTCCGAGCGAAGCGGGAAAAAGAGTTATGTAGAGTCATGAGTAAAGCGAGGGGTTCAAGCCACCCAAGACTAAGACAGGCTTTATCCTAGAGGTGAATACTCTACTTTTCACACCTTCTGCGAGACAATATAAAGCCAAGGCTACAATTTTTTTTTTCTTTGTTGTGACTATGTTGGCCAGTACGATTTTCGAATAAACTCTTATTACAATGCCCCTTATGCTGAGTTTTGTTTGATAAGGTTGTTGAGCTCCAGATTGGTTAATTTGAGAAGCGTGGCGATCGTCATTTTGTCGTGGTCTTCGGAGTCTTTCAGTGACGTTAATACTTCTTAGCCTGGTACACATCAAAATATTTTTCACTCTTTGTTATTCCAATTCAGTTTATACAGAATTCTTATCAAAGCTAAAATGCGTCTGAACTGCACACATCGAGCCCCAATGACTCCGAGTCTCTATAAAAAGTACGTCAAGATACCGACCTCCGATTTTGAGCCGTAACTCTAAATTGATCTCTCTGTGACACTGGGGGCTTTACAGACCACCCCAACCCGGGCCCCCGAGACCCCCTGTGGCCTCCTACAGGCCGTCGTAAACCAAGATATGGCCGTTACCCCAAGCGCGGGCATTGCATAAGTTTCACCTATAATTTCCGATCCTTCGAACCTATAATACAAGTTTGAGACTTTGAAGCCGGCTCGCAGCTCCCACATTAAGTTAATAATCGCATTGAACTGTATTATGTTGGTAGTGTGTAATGGAATTAGTTTGGTGTTTGTGCGATGGATTCATATATTGAAAGCCGAGCTATGATTTGGTGGAAATGATCATGAGCGGTTTTAGATGTCTAGGTAATTCTAGTTTTAGTAAAATACGTGAAAAATATATGACAAATAGTTAATTATTTTTTTTAAACTAGGTAGTTAAAATTTAATGTATATAATATTGGACCGTTGTATCTTCTTTTCTAAAGGAAAAAATACATCCAAAATCTATGAGCCTCTACTATACATCCAGTGAAGCTAGAACCGTGTAGGGCGTGTTAGTGGCAGGCTAAATAGAAATTTCTCAAAAAAAAAAATCGACACACGAGCCTTGTACGTTGTAATTGATTGTTATCATTATTGATATCCAACTATGCAATTTTTGGTGATAACGGAGCGAATGGATACGACGCGTGCATCCAGACACAATATTGTCGATATGATAATTAGTAGATTGATACTCCATTAATTAGGTCTTGTTTTTTCTGATAATACCTGCAAAAATGTGCATACTTACCTTCCAGATATTTTAGGATAATAATTACGCAAAGCTATTATTCCAGAATATCTTTACGTAATTATATCATAAGCTGTCTAACTTTTACCGTCAAATACTTTACTACTAACGTCACCTTCAGTTGGAAGACGTCCACAGCAGAACTCAGACTTCCACCATAGGTAGGGGGGGGGGGGGTCTTTGTTACCATAATACACCACGCTTGGCAGGCGTCCTGATAATCGCAGTAGATTTTGTTGTTGACCGAAGAGAATGCTGCTGCCGATGCCCTGGATATTCCTTTTTTTCTGACACCCACGGGAAGAGATCAGGCGATCCTATTCGTACCACCGGGACCATAATTAATATCGTGTAGTCACAACTTCCATTGAGAAAAATGTATGAATAACAATAGTATGAAATATGAAAAATGCAATTACAGCAACTCACCGCAGGACAACAATTCCCGTCGAATGCATCACACGGATGATTACACCGCGTCAGGCGGTGATTACGTGCGTCAATTTGCGCCATTCGCGCGGCTCGATGACGCCGCGCTCTGCAGCCATTACTGCCATTTTGTGTACATTACACGGGAGCAGGGGCTAGTGTACACTGAGCTCACTGCTCTCTAATATTGGTATACGGACGGTAGAGTCCGTTGATTGTACGCGTCAGTTTGTACTATTCAGGTTCTACGACGATGTCATTACAACCAGCGCTGCTATTTTGTGTTATTAGTGGGAGGACTAACTCTTCTGCGAGTGTCCGTCTGGGTTGTTACCACCGCTTTGCTCGTGAAGTCTGCCGCCAAGCAGTAGTGTGCAAGCATTACTGTGTTCCGGTTTGATGAGCAGAGTATCCAGTGAAATTACGTAACGAGCGATCTGCAGTGCCGCGCAGGCCTTTGTAATTCAAAGTTCTGGGTGGCGCTGCAATTGTTATGGGCCGGCGTTAAGCTTACCATCAGGCAAACGACCAGCTCGTCTCGCTACCAAATAACATTAAAAAAAATCTACAACATGCTACTGTACACTATTCTTTTCGTACTCGATAGGTTATCAATGGACTGCATCTCGTCTGATCACAAGCGGCATTGTGGTCAAAGATGGTGTATACGCTAGACCTATATCAGAACTGTCTCTCAACTGTCGTAGCCGGAACACACCAACAGGTGTTTGGTAAAAGATTTGAAACTTAGAGATGTTCAATGTACTATAAAAGCAGTACTCCGCCATTTCCCTGTTACTAGATAAATTCCCAGCGCGTTGAAACGTAGCTAATTGATAAAAGTGTAATGTAATCATAAGCATACGTTCGTTTGATCACTCAGTTGCAAAGCTGTACGCATCGATGATCTGAAAAATCGAGCACACTCGTTCGATAACCACTCAGGATTTTTGAGGTATCAACTTTTCTTACATAGCATGGAATTCGATCATAAATTAGATTATTATGCATATATGGTTGTTTTTCTACATTACCAATCAGTACAATATTCTCTGATTACAGTACAAATTATTTTACTTTGACTATAGTACAAGATATGGCAATACACCAGATATTTCTAATCAAGGTCGAATTTAAAATTTCAAAGGTGGTAGGACTAACTCTTCTGCGAGTGTCCGTCTGGGTGGGTTCCGCCGTTTCGCTCCTGAAGTCTGCCGCCAAGCAGTAATGTGCAAGCGTAATTGGTTTGATGAGCAAAGTAGTCAGTGGAATTATTGGGCTCTAATGTCTCAGGGTAACGAGCGCAAAGCAGTGCCGCGCAGGTGACAAGCATGTCTCGTTATCCTGTAGTATAAAAAATTATGAATAGAGAACTTTAAAGAAATCGACACCCGGGAAACGGTTTCTGCCAATCAGAAGCATCCAAGTGACCCAGAGACAATCGTGAAATTAGTTGGTCAGCCACCTCTTAGCACATATGGAAATAAATCCGTCAAGTTATTAAACTTCGCTCACCAAAACCTCATCTTTACATTAATATAATATACAATGTACTTACTATTTTTGTAACTAAGTCGATACTCTCATATTCATAACTGTAATAGATTGAGCCCTCGCTAAAAGCTGCACTTCAAAACTACGGACGTGCCAAAAAAGCTTAGGTTCCTGTGCTAAAACTGGAAAGTACTTTACAACTCGATGTAGAAATGGAAAGATTTTTGATGGATTTTCCTTCCTTTTTTTGTTTTGATTGTGCTATGAGATAGCCCTTCCTGTTTTTCAATATTGCAACTTAATGACACTACCATACCATAAAGGTTATAACTACGTGATGAATTGAATGAAAACCACCTCAAGTATAAATACAGTTACAGCCACATACATAACCGTACATAGGTAAATGGCTGTAACTCTTTGGTTGAAACTAGAATTTTATATAGCACTAAGATGTTATACTTTTAAGCTATATTTATTTTAGCCTGATACCAAAGCCATTTTTTCAAAAACATTCAAAGTGCCTTGACTGGTAGACAAGACAGATGTAGACAAGACAAATGCACTTAGCTAAAATGTTTTTTATTAAAAAGCAATATCTTTAGATTACCTCAAAAATATGGGTGCCGCATGTGTCCCAACCTTTATGCGATAAGTGTAGTAGTTGATGGCATTAAAGTGCGAATTTCATAAGGGACGCAACAGACGGGGGACAAGGGTGCGGGGGGCGGGGGGCAAACGGCGCGGAAACACGTTATGCCATACAAGACTTTACAATAATACTTATGTAGTTAAATTGTACGTGTGAGTATGCCATTATAGAGATGATGCTCTTATAGCATTTTACTGTTCATTTACTTTGATCGATGTGAATCACATTTTATTCATATTATACTCACTGACGTCATTATATACATTCGATTGAAGTTGTTCGCAACCAGTGAGTGTTTTTATTATTTACACGACTGCCCTAGCCATTCGGGATGATGTTAGGATTCTAACAATGGCCCATCCATCCTAATCTGTTCAGGTATTTTAAAGTTAAGGCGGAATAAAGAAATTCATATACATGCATGAACTCTAAGGTTACACTCATATTTTGTGCAAGCGTGTAATAAGACAAGAAACTCACGATACCCAAATTCCCAACAACCGTCCAAAAACTGACCGCGGTAAAAAATAATTCAGTTTTTTTATACTATAGGACACCGAAACGAGTAGATCGTTTGCCTGATGCATAACGCCAGCCCATAACAATTGCAGTGCCACTCAAAAATTTGAAACACAAAGGCCTGCGCGGCACTGCAGTGCACTCGTTACCCTTAGACATTGGATTTTACGTCTCATAAGCTCAGTAATTCTACTGGCTACTCTGCTGATCAAACCGGAGCACAGTAATGCTTGCACATTACTGCTTGACGGCAGACTTCACGAGCAAAGCGGTGACACCAACCCAGACGGACACTCGCAGAAGAGTTAGTCCTACCGCCTAGTGAATCAATAAATGTTCGCAATCCCTGCATTAGGTATTACGTCTCACAAGCCCAGAAATTTCACTGATTCCTTTCCTTCAAGCCAGAACACAGTAATACTGGCACAATACTGCTTGACGATACACTACACGAGCAAAGCGGTGGTACTCATCCACATGGACACTCGCAGAAGTGTTGGTCTTACCACCTGGTACACCTTTACCGATCGCTAAAGAACACGCTATATTATGCGCAATTGCAATTTAATGTTGCCATTTTACAAGCTTTCAAATTCCCATCGCAAGTAAAAGCCGAAAAAGTACTCTCCTGGCACAAATTTCCTGTCGGATATTATAATGAAAACAAGTTGTTGAAGGAGAGGAAATTTCCATTGCACTAGCAATATAATTGATTCCCTGGGAGTAGTGCCGGAGCGGGAGCTGAAACCTATTACTTTACAAAATACTTATTTACTATGCAATATTCAAATAAATTAATAGCCATTTATTAAAATTGGAAATTTCGGAATCTTGGGGCTTGCCTTTTTGTTAATGTTGGTTGTTTTCAATGGTAGTGGGGTTACTAATATGGACTAAGTCTGAGACTATCTAAAATAACCCAGTCTAAAGACTCCACTACTGAAACAGAGGTCAAACTAAATTTTAGGCAGGATAAAATCCCGGTTAATAATGTACCGGTTCAACGTTAACATCAATTCAAAGCGAGCGTATGTGCCGAGCACAATAATAGTAAATCTAAGAGCGACTATACACAAGTAGTGAGAGTCGTCGCGACGTATAGCGCACTAAATTTTTGTCGCCGCTCCGGTCGTGCGGCGGCGGAATGTTCTATTCGTTGGCCTGTTTAGTTTGCTGCATTCTATTGTTGCCTCGTAGTAACAATGTTTCTTTCTGATTGACCAGAATTGCGCTGAATACTTTTTTAGTTGTCAGTGATTTAGAGGGAGGCCAGCTGCTGAATAAAGTCATGAGTCGTGAGTCGTGAATGCTGGATTTTATTATTGTGATGTGATATCGACGCGGGTGTTGATATAGGTTTTTAAACTGTCATGGTCATCAACACTTTGAAAATTATCACTAGAAACGGGATATTTACCATGTATATTATTTGATTTGAGTTTCCGATATTCAAATAAAATCAAATAATATGCATGGTAAATATCCCGTTTCTAGTAATAATTTTCAAAACGGGTGTTGATAGTCTAATAGTTATATAACAAAATAGATTATTCTCACGGAAACTATTCGATAGATAATGTGTGCAATTCAGAGTCCCTTTTTCGTTTCGGTGTAATTTATGAACAAAGAAAAAACATCCAAACTTTCGCAATGGGTTAGTGGCCTACCCTCGTTTATAAACTCTCAACTGACCACTCAAACCAAACAAGAACAAAATTTGTAACCGACCGGTGGATGGTCATTAGAGATTAACGATTGCACTTATTGCACAATTACTTATACACGTTATAGAAGTGTTTTTTGGTAGTAATTCAAAAATCGATTGCTGGTGCGATATCAAACTAGTTCTCTAGAAGTGATTATCAAGTGTCGTTGTGACCATAGACTATTCTTGCGCAAAAAGGAAATAATTGTGTTTCTAAAATTAATTATGTACTGATGACTGAGTACAAAACAATAAAATCCGCTTTAATATTTGACAACATTATCCTACAAACTCCAATAACAAACTTAGTAAAGCACCTACACACTACACAATAAAATCGCGCGTCCGAAACAAGTCCCATAAACAAAGCTCATAAAAAGTTGTGCGACGCGTCCATTTAACACGTGTTTGAGAGAGCGGTGTCACAGAGACCGATGTCAGGACCGGTGTCCGCGGGACCGGGACCGCTTATTGCATTTCACACATTTAAAAGACTAAAGCAGCCATCTGTCCAATTTTGCGCTGTGATCGATGTTTAATCGAGTTTTGTGTGTGTAGTTGTAGTGTTTTATGTGAAGAAAAAAAGCTGAGTAATTTATGATTGTTGTGTTGTACGGCTTTTATGGTGATTAGTTTTTGTACGCTTTAATGTATACACCATTTATTAATGTTTATGGGTATTTTTTTATAGTGAACTCAGTGGCCAATGAGTAACAGATTTTACAAGCGTTTGGTTTTTGTTTTCGCCAGATGGTAGACGGGGTTGTATTACCAGCTGCTAATGGGCTATAACATTTGGAATGTCTATGTAGGCCTAGATTCAAACAACCAGTTTAGATTAGTTTTTTTAATAAGCTTATTTATGTAAATCAATGATTTAATTGGATTGAAAGCTTGCTTTGAGCGTTAAGACTATGACAGTGACAGTAAGTTAGTTTTTAACGTTTCATAGATATTGATTTGTTTCGATAAACAGTTTAAATTTCTAAAGACTTTACGAGCTATATTTTATTTCTAATAGTAACACAATACGCCACCAGACGGCGCTACTAATCAACACCCTGCGACAAACGCTGCGTCGCACAGCGCCTCACGACACCGTAATTAAGTGCAGCTGTAAATCTGCAGGACGTCGCGCGACTGCTGCACTAATGAAGGAAAGTCTGCGATCAACGAACAGCAAATGGTTTAACATTAGAACGAATGTTAAATCTGGTTTAAAGTTCTATAAATTAAGGTTATATCTGGTTTCAAATGAGGATTCAAATTATAAATAGTAACATTTATAGGTTTTTTTATGTTAATGGTAACGAGACGAGCTGGTCGTTTGCCTGATGGTAAGCATAACGCCGGCCCATAACAATTGCAGTGCCACCCAGAACTTTGAAACATAAAGGCCTGCGCGGCACTGCAGTGCGCTCGTTACCCTGAGATTAGGTAACAAGTCTCATAAGCCCAGTAATTTCACTGGATACTTTGCTCATCAAACCGGAACACAATAATGCTTGCACACTGCTGTTTGGTGGCAGACTTCACGAGCACGAGGTTCACTTTGTTCTCTCTTTCTTTATGTTTTATATCTGTCAGTTCAGACCGTCACCTCAAAAATCGGATCGGCGATTGACTTCTCTACCATTAAGCCATTGTTGCTTTTTTCGTCTAATTGTGGTCGAAGATCGTGAATGAAAACGCTACACCTAGATTAGTAAGCTCTAAACGGTCTAAGTGCAGCTGCTTGATGATGCTGGAGGTCCTTGGCATATTTTCAATTTGGCTAGCTAGCCATGCGAGCAGTAGAAAATGCCTTACCACTATGATATCGTTGCATCACGATGTTTTCTTTCACCACAAGATCAAGCTTATTGTAGGATTCAAACCACGGACCTACAGACTGGCGGCCGACGTCTGAACCACTCAACCTCAATTTGGCTAGCTAGCCATGCGAGCAGTAGAAAATGCCTTACCACTATGATATCGTTGCATCACGATGTTTTCTTTCACCACAAGATCAAGCTTATTGTAGGATTCAAACCACGGACCTACAGACTGGCGGCCGACGTCACAACCACTCAACCATCATCGCTACAAAATAGGCTTTTATAGTAAACTAGCTTCAGCCCGCGGTTTCACCCACGTGGTGATTCCCGCAGGAACGGAACATTTTTCCGGGATAAAAAGTAACAATTTATGAATATAGGGCGTAGTCAAGGACGGAAGCTAGTATTTTATAAGTTCATGGTTTGTGGCGGTTCAAGAAAATTTGGTCCCAAAAGAGCGAAGTGAGAGTACCATACATATACCTACTAAAACGGTAAAAATCTTATTTGGACCAACAAAATAAACTACCAATCGCAAGCGAACAGCGAGCAAGTGTCAACAAATTAGCAAAACAACTAATAGCTAGACTTTTTGCGCTGTTGTCGAAGGAGCAGACACTCCCGACAGCCGCCAGCGGCGCTGGCGCGGGGCCAGGGGCCTGTCGCCGCACGGAACTGTTTTTGTTGCGTTGACACTGGGGAATTGACCGATTTGGATGCTATAGGGTTAAAGCAATTAACACAATTACATAAGGCTGCCGTTGTTTAAAGTAAGAAGTAAATAGCTGTATGGTACATATGATATTGGACCTGTTGAATTGCAATTCCGCGGTCCCACGTGCTTTATTTTATTATTATTATAAAATTGGTTAACGAGACGAGCTGGTCGTTTGCCTGATAGTAATCATAACAGCTTATAATAATTGCATGCAGTGCCACATAGAACTTCGAAACACAAAGGCCTGCGTGGCACTGCATAGCGCTCGTTACATTAGGTATTAAGGTATTAGGCATTAAGATTCGAGACATTAGGTATTAAGTCCCACAACCCCAGTAATTTCACTGCCTACTTTGCTCATCACCAGAATGCAGTAATGCTTGCATATAACTGCTTGGTGACAGACAACACAAACAAAGCTGTGGTACCAACCCAGACGAAGAGAAGAGTTAGTCCACTCGGAGAACAGTTAGTCATACCACTTGGTTAAAGCAAAGTGGTTTTACCCACCCCAGACTAACACTAGCAGAAGTGAGTTATTCCTACCACTTGGTTTATTCTCTCCGTGACCGCAATATAACGGTATGTTTTTGTAAACGAGAGTCAGACAGCTGTTAACTCAGTCACTCAATCTGTCCCGCGCCTCATTTCGACCGAGCGAAGAGGCTGCATTCAGGCCGGTCTAGAACCGATATGCGGAACTGTACATAAAAATGTTTCCTACTGCATAAATGAGACTCAAAGGAACGCTTGCTCCATGTGCCCCAGATTATATCCATACAAAGCAAATCTACATTCCAGTTTAACTTTTGAAATCATTTCTCCTTTGTGAGTAACACTCAAAGAGAATAATTCAATGTTGAAAAAGGCAGCAAGTAGCATTTTTATGTTTGAAATAATACCTACTAGATTAAATATATTTCAATTATTTGAGATTTTTGTTATAATGAGCAGTTTAAATAATAATATATTTTCAGAAACAATAATTAGTATATGTAAAGTAACACAAAGAGAAACTCAAACTTCCACAGTAACAGGAATGTTGACTCCATTTTTTTATCAATTCGTTTTTTCATGAGGATCAAATGTCTATATCGAAAAAACTGTATATCGAACGCTGGAAAAGTAAAACATGAGAGTCAAAATCGGGCGTATCTACTGAGTGCTAAAACGCCACATACAAATTGGACAGAACATCTGACGTCTCTTGTTCAACGCGGGCCGTAAAGCTGTAGTGAAACGTGCGTTTTGTTGATTTTCACTAACTATGTAGTTATCATAAATTTTTTATTCATTGAAATTTAAAGAATCTGATGGTATAATTTAAATTACTATTGCATGATAAAAAAAAACGTTGAATTCGGGACTCTTCTAGATGCAGTATCTTTGAAGAAATTATGTAATTTTCATGAATTTCATTTTTATTGTGTTGATGTGAGGTAGTTTAACCTGTATGACATAGTAATTATGTAGGTATCTTGTGTTTTATGCCACATCCCTATTACATCAGTCGGTAATCAATTCTTGCATCGTGATCGAAGCAGTCTGTAGTTAGTTGTTGCAATCCAAAGTGCAGGATTAGCGTGTCACGATCGACGCTCAGAACTTTACTCATTACCACGAGTTGAGTTACAAATTCATCTGATAACTACCGATGAAGGTACATTTGTGTGTAAGCGTCACAAAAGCCAGCCACAAAAGTGGCCATCACCTCAACCTCAGCCTCACTCAGTCGCGGCCAATCAATCGCTCAGTTTGCGTTTTTCATACAAAAGGTATGAAAAAATCTTTTTCGCTACTTGTGGTCCATCTAGAGGCCGCGTTCGGTGTCCGCCCAGTGTATACTTTGTTGAGCCGTTAGTAACATATTGATTCGCAGTAACTAACGCGTTGAATCTAACAATACGAGCGTGCGGTTGCACAGATAATCCACGAATTATGACGTGGATTACTCACAGCCCGCATGGATATCGCTTTCAAGGGCTATTTCCGATCAAATTCCAATCACTCCTCGGTTGGATACAAATCGTACAAAAGACATCTCTAATCCTAGAGGTGACTACTTTGACCGAGTCTTCGATTTTTATTCAACTCTAAAAGTAGAGTTGAATAAAAATCATATAAAGATACACCACTTGCGAGACAAAAAAAGCAAGGCAAATGGTAAGTATCCATTTTAAAATTAAAAAAAAATAAAGCAAGGTAAATTGAGGCAAAGCAAGAAAAAGTGAGGTAAGGCTAGGCAATAATGATTAACATCATCATCAGCCGGGAGACATCCACTGCTGCACATTGACCTCCCCATAAGTAGAACGCAACTTTGAAAGGTTACTAAATGATTCTCGAGGAGACTCTATTGAAAATGAACGAGAAGATAACATAGGAACTAAATCGGGCTAACAAAAAAATTTAAACCAGAAAATATGATGTTGGAAGCTCAGTTCAACGAAGCTCGCGTAAAATATTAACAGGTCAGAAAATACACAAAAAACCGAGTAGTCGGATTAAATGGCACAGTTATCCGTTTTTTCCAACGTTGGTTCTGTTTAAACAATCCTGCTGCAGTAATCCCGACAAGTTTATCTCGACGCATAAAACGGCATACATCGACGCGCACACAGCGACCCCGCCGGCCAGAATCCAGGTAATAAAAGCATCCCCCAGCGAACAATGCTAAAACTACGCAACGATTTCGGACACTTTGAAAAATTACAACGCTGAGCGGGACAATGACACTATCACAAACTTTATGACTTCTTTATCCAGATAATAATGAACTCTAATACGAACGCGTTAAAGTTCTTGTTCGAGGCAAATGGTGCGTTGGTTAGTTGGTAATCCGCGACCACTGACTAACTGCTTAATTATGCATCCACGGTCCCGGGATTATGTTTTTATTTTGGGGCTCGGCATTATAAATTCCTTAGAGTATTCCCTTAATGCTGGCTTTATCTAGGAGGCGCCATTACTCTCCGTGCACTGTACAAGTCTGCAGCAACAAATTAATGGGAAATGTGAGAGTTTTAAATAAATAAAGCCGGTGGTTAGCGCTGGAATTATTTCTGCTTTTTTTCAAGTGCAATAGTTATTTCTACTGAATTATTTTATAAGGCCAACAGTAAGAGACCAAGTCTCAGTCATTACTAGCAACACACACCTGGCCATGGCCGATGTTCAGCAGGGACTATTTCTCGCTGCTAATGATGAAAAATATTTCATGCAGTTACTTGATGAATCTATATTCCGAACTATTGACTGTGTTTAGAAGTCAGTGGCTTCTCCTATTCATCATCAGCCGGAAGAAGTCCACTGCTGAACACGCCTCCGCCACTTGGTTCGAATACTCGCCATCCAACTTGCATAGCCGTTGTACCCACCCAATGAACACTCGCAGAAGAATCAGTCCTACTGCCGATCCCACCACCTATTCCGACAAAAACTATCACTATAGAGTACTATATCCAAGAAAGGTAAATTTCGACATACTAAATTAGATCTGAGAAACATTACAAACTCCATTACGTTAAGTTTAATTGTAAATTGGGTGAATGTTATCTTGTTCTAAACGTTGCTCAGCCGCGGAGTAGGGCACACGTGAGTGACTCACACTGTCAATATGAGCCAAAGAGATTACAATATAGATAGAGGCGGCATAATGATCTATGGAAATATTGTGTTCTAGATATCCATGCAATTAATGACTTACGCATGTCCCGCCCGTAGGCCGATTTTTCAAGGCCGACATTTTGGTTTCTTATCCAGAGCGAGTATTTGAAGTGTCACTGAATTAAATCGTGCGACTAAATTATATAAAAAATAGTTCTATAGAACTATTAATGCAAGTGAGAAGTTGCATGTGATACAGGCTACCATGCCAAAGTGCTATGTGAAGAGCTGTGGCTCGACATTTGACGCCATTTTTGTTTCTGTTTCGGCGCGCAATACGTACCTTTGGTTCATATCCTCTACTTTTCTTTAATCATTGATATGAGCCGACTTCTAACTAGAATCTCATAGATTTCAAAACGACTCGGTGGGAGTGACATTGTCCGCTGATCTGTAGGTCAGTTCGAAATCTACAAAGAACTTTATGTGAAACATCGTGATGCAAACATAGCATGGCATGGCTTAGTTTACTAGTTAAAAGCAGTTAACAAAATAAAATAAATAAAGTATTGATAAGTTACTTTTCTCAACATTGTCAAATTGCAGATATATTTAGATCACAAAAGTAATTTAGGATTTTTTTCTATGCAGCAAATTTTTTGATATCGTGTTTTGAAATAATATGGCTTTCAGAAATATGATTAAGATTAACATATTTTTTTCCTACCGCTACAAACTAAATATATTTTGCTATGAAATGTTTTAAAATATTTTAAATCAAGCCTGTTTGCTCTATTTGACTATTGTAAGTGTCTTAAACCAGGCGAGAGAGGGATCAAAAGGTAACTTATCGAGTGAAAATAAGATGAGAAATCTCTCAGATCTGTGATTATTCACCTTAATCGCCTTAATCTTAAATAGCACGTTTATATTATGTTATTAAATATAAATATATTCAAAGGAACCATTGATAATTTCAAACAAGAAGAGCGACAGCGATATTCAGTCGAACCATACAACGACAAAAAGAGGACATATTTATAAACCACGACTGTACTTGAGTCCTTTCCAATCTCAACACAAATTAAAGCAATCTCAGTAATATTATGTTATGTTTGGGACGTGCGAGTTTCTTCAATAATCGCATTGAGAGCTCGAAGCTCCCAATAAAGCGTGTACAGGCGGTGTAGCTTCTGTAGATACGTAATAAATATCACATTACGAGGAAAATCTATATGAAAGGAACCTGTTCGTCTCGCGAGCCTTTCAGGCGTGAAGTAAAATATGTCTCGCGCTGACGACGGAGACAATAAAAACTCTCCTCCAAATTTCTAATATTTTTATTGCGCTCAACGTCTTTCCTTTCGTAAGAAGTTGCTAAAATATTCATGTCTGACTTCGGTTTATTATTTTTGTAACATTATTAGCTTTGTCTCCCGGTGTCGTTGTTATTTCCTAAAATTGTTGGCTTAGGAAAAGATTTTGACGTAAATAGTATTCTGACTGCCGGAGTCGGCGGGCGCATTTTAAGACGTTATTTAATGAGGTTATCTGCCTACTTACAGTAGACAGATATAGAAAACTATCAAATGGATAATGTATCAGATCTCCATTTCTACCTAACGCAACAGCTTTTTCCTTAACAAGTCCGCCTACACGACGAGCTACTACTACTAGCCCACGCAGGCGTAGAGGTTGAGTTGATTGACTCAACTCTTATATCGTGTGAGGGTTTGATCGCCAGGAACGGACAAATATTTGTACACGGGAAAAGAAATGCAAGTATTATTTCGGGTATTGTGGAACCATGGTCCTTACAAGATTCTGATTCCCACAGAGAGGGAGTTCTAATTCATCGACTAAATGATCACTCTCACCGTCGATCGCATCGTCTCTGAGACAATGGTCAAACATATTAATCCTTATAAAAAAACTAGATATGTACGTTGTCCGTATTTTGAAAAGTATTCACCTAATAATAAACACGTCCAATAACTTTTTAGGTGACCCCTTAATCAAGTAATATTGGTAATCGACCCATAAGTTTTAGAATAGTCCTTTAGCACTCACAACGAAGGTACAACCCCTACTATTTATTATAAATGCGAAAGTGTGTATGTTGATTGTTGGTGTTTCCTTCTTTCAGCAACTGAGCACCGGATTGACGAGATGTTTTGCAAATACAGTTTATGGAGAATGAAAGAAGAAAATCACAGTTCCTGTGGGAATTTCCACACGGGTGGAACCACGGGCTGCAGCTAGTTAATAATGAAAACGTCTGAGTAGGCAGAACGAGCAGTTTCTACAAGGAGCTTGGAAATGTGGAAAATGTTAAACGTGGTATGAAAACGTCAAACTGTTTTCAGTTCATAACGAAAACGGTTTAAAGAGAAAAAGGCAAGTATCTTTATTTTTTAGTTGTAGTTTTAACTGAGCTATTCATTTCTATATGATAGATTATTCTGTAAACAGTCAGAAAAACTGGACGATTTAAAATAGAACGATCTCGCAACTCTTTAAAAAGGTACACATCTTTAGAGAATATATACTTCTCATCGAATACCTAAATAATTTAGTTGCAAAATCCTCCAACTTCCCAATCATCAAGTAGATTTCAAAGTTTCGCCCACTGAGTGCGGGACGTATACGTAGTCGCTTTTCCATCGGTGGTGTGAAGTCGAATCTGCATTTCCTTATCCCGTTAAGGCGACGGTACTCGAGTTTTCGAACGCTTTCAACATGTTTGAGCTTGGGCTATTGTACTTTACAGCAGAACCGTTCTAGGCTTAGCATACCACTCAACCAAAGTCAAAAGGGACTTCTAAATATTATGTAAAACTTAGTAAAGTAATGAAAATTATGGAGGTTTGAGGTAAAGTTTTCAATAAATTTTTCAGTAAATCAAAGATAAATAAAATAGTATTAAAAGGCTAGTTTAGCAACTCGTTCGCCTTGTTAAGTGTCACGTGACTGTAATCAGGCTCGAGAATGCACCCCTCCCGTGACCCTTAGACATTACTTCTCACATCTCATACGCCTAATGACAGTGATTCCGCCAGATTTTTTACATAAAAACTAAACAGTACGTGGTTATTACCTTTGTAGTCAAAGTAGAATCATATAAAATAGGCAAAATGGCAGCGCTATCACCAGCTTTACAGCCCGCTTTCCAACATGTGCGCCGCTTGCTTGCAAGCTTTCGCTCTCAACATGGAAATATGCCAGTTATATATCAGTTTTGTTTTAGAGCTAATCCAAATTTTAGGCTCAGCATGTATACCTAAGACTCAGTGTTAGAGGATTTAAGGTAATAGAAAACCGTGAAATTTCCGAAAACGATATACCGACCGCTTTTCTCAGAGCATCTCCTTAAATCGAAGTGTGCGGGAACGGCCAAAGCGACATAAATCATGTAGGGTGGCGGCCGGGCGGCGCACCTCTCGCGCGCTTGGCCGGCGGCCAACCGACCGCCTGCACCCGCCGCGTCCGGGAAGACAACACGCCGCCGCTGCGGTGCTTGAGACGTGGGAGATTAGTAGATATTGGTGTGTGTCGTGTTGTTTTAACCGGTTTTAGCTCGATTGCACCGCTTGGAAGACTAAAAGCGTCATCGCACAATTCAAGTTTCAGGCTGGTGGATAAGTCAGCTCATAAACTCAAAGAGCAGAATGTAACTGTACGATGCTGTAATGACTAGTTATTTAATTTAACGAAAAGTAGTTCGAAACCAAAACCCTCATTACGACTTAGCAGGAGAGCATGTCCATCGAAACTTAAGGAACACGCAAAGCTACGCCTAGTTCACGCTCATCTCTACAATGCAGTCTCTATTTCTGTTATTGTGTAGTAGTGTAGAACAGTAGCACTAAACCATCAGGTTTAGATGCCAACAGCGAAACTTTATGCTCTGCGAAACTAAAAGACTTGCCCTGATGTTAAATTTAGTAGTATTTTGTAATCAGAAAATGTTGGTAGTCCATTTAGTGAATCTTCGTTGTAAATTCCCCCTATACCCAGAGTTTAGTTTTTAAACCAACTCATGGCTAACCTAACAAGAACCGGGATACTCCCAATTTGACTTGCTCAACTGTTCAATGTTTATGTAATATAGGATGATATAACCTATCAAAATGAGCCATTTCCTCCAGCGACAAGTACTTAGACCTACGTGTCTTAACATTTTAGCGCTAAAATGCCCCCGGGCATCTGATAAGCTCAAACTACCTCAACTCAGTGGCTAGATAACCTAGGTGATTTGTTCAAGAAAACGTACTTACAGAAACTCGATTACTAGGAAATGGCTCTCGTATAGCGCTCTGCTGATTAAATGAAAACTTTTACAAGAGCTTATGCGCTTTTATAGTATTTCTTTGTAGTTAAGTTATGTTCAGCAAGCTTCAGGGCTCACACCCTTTTATGCTATTAAATTATTTTTACATTACATTTTTTTTTTAATATCCGGTTTACAAAATCTGATCTTATACTGACTTCGAAGGCCTAACTAAAGTGATATTTATATTGTGCTTTTATATTTTAGTTTAAAACATTAATATTATAGTTTTACCTATTTGTGGAATTACAATACAATGGGCTCGCTGTCATGTACCTACTGTTGCCAATAAATATAATATTATTTTTATTTATTATTGAAACTGTTTAAAATATTTGAAATAAAAATGGAAAATGAACATTAGATATTTAATTCATAATGTTCATAATAGTGAAAATTTTCTAAATTATTTTGCGTTATTATTTCGTTTCTATATATTACTATTATTTTGTTTTTACTAACAGCATTTGAAATGTTGAACAATCTTAAATTCGTTAATTGAGTAGTAAGTACATCTTCAACGTAATGAAAGTTTTATATAGCTGAGTCCCCGTTAATGTACACGATACGATATAACGACCATTCTAAATGAGCTCTTAGCGAACTAATTTAGTGGTGGGCCACGCAGTCGTGCATCATCGAGCATTAAACTCGGGGCGGCTGCAAATGGGACACTTTTTGTGGCGGTAGTAGACGTGTTTTTAGCAGTAAAACCAAATAAATCGCAAACGACCCGAACGTAGAAACACAAGATCAGCGTTAGTCGAATGATCAAGATCATGGTTAGTTGCGGCCAACTTATGACAGCTGTAATTATTATATGTTTTTTTTTTAATTCTATATCGTCCATATCCTTCGGTCAGCTTTTGTGTTTCAAATTTCTGAGTGGCACAGCAATTGTTATGGGCTGACAGGCTTCCCATCAGGCAAAGTATACCGGCCCGTCCCCATTAGTATAAAAAGGTATTCTTTTTTTTCAACGTTCTAATAGTCTTTATTAACTAGCTAATACATTAATAAACACTACATGTATCTAACCTAGCTACAAAAACAGTTGAAAAATCTACAATCATCTAGTCTTATAGATTATGTTCGTGTTTGTTGGACAAGCTGGACTGGCCAGAAGTTCTTAAAAAATGGGCTTGATTAAGACACATTCAGGCCTATAAATACTTAACTTACCTGTTAGTTATATCTAGGTAAAGTTGTCTAAGTATTGATAACTGAAAAAAATATATAAGTTGAGGAATTATAACAAATTAATACAGTAATAAGTTTCAACTGTTATCAAGACTCTTAGATTTGAATTTTAATTGCTGGTTTCTGGTACGTCAGCATGCAGTTAAGAGTCAAACCTACTATGGCGTATAACCCACGGTTACTTAACCCATCGGTTTGCTCAGGCAGCTTCGCTTAAAAATCATTTCACTAGGCTAAACGTGATACCATCTTTGATAAGATATCACTTAACTTAAGGTAAGACAGAAGTCTAACGCCCAAGGTCATGGCATCCCAAAGTGAAATGTCTAACCTCGGTCGTTAATAAAAGATTGACTGACGACTTAGAGTCTTACCACAAAAATCTTAAACACACGTTAAACCTGTGTTAAACACTGTTTAACGGCTAAACATGCCTTAGTCGCGCGATTAAATATGAGCGACCACAAATCCTCATTTAAGTAGTGTCTAACCGTTGTCTAACACAATTCTGTTGTGACATTTCTAATCATTTTTGATGTTTATATTTAGACGCTGTCTAGGTAAACAGGCGACTAAAAATGTTTTTTTTTGTGGTAACACTTTTATTTAGTCTTCTGTGGTGCTGTTAGTGTCCCGTTTGCAGTAGCACTAAGCGTCCGAGAGTGCCAAGTTAGATTGCTTACGTAACTCCATAGTAGCTACTCCGGCGAAGCTGTATAACACCTTTGGTTAAGTTCTTGCATAATCATGAGCTTTAATACCTGTTTAACTATGTATTAAAACAATGCAAAAGGGACGGCTTCCGGCGTCAGGTCACAAATATAACACTTTTAGTAACTTTCACGAAATTACGAGTATATAAGTATGAAAAATGAGAAGATATCGTTATAACTATAATATATGAAATTTCATCCCCAATTTTTCCACAGTTAAGGGTGCTTTTCTTTCATAAAAAATATTTACGGCCCTTGAGGTATATATACCCTATTCATAAAAAGAGTCATTAAAATCGGTTGACAACAATTGGCGGAATATCGAGGAACATACACACAAAATAACAGACCAATTGTGAGAGCCTCCTACTTTTTCGAAGTATGTCAAAAGCTTTTACGTTTGATCACTCCCTCATGTAAAGTGATATTGTAATCGTAGATGGTAGCAGCTTTCTAAGCGTAAAATAGGGCATATTACATACAGTACATATATATACTCTAGCCCAGTCGTTATGACGGATGAATGATCACTCATTATCATATCATAATAATATGCTCATATTATATGCTCGTGAAGTCTGCCGCCAAGCAGTAGTGTGCAAGCATTACTGTGTTCCGGTTATTGTTATGGGCCAGCGTTATGCTTACCATCAGGCAAACGACGAGCTCGTCTCGTTACCAAATAACATAAAAAAAAAACTGTAGCCCAGTCGTTATGACGGATGAATGATCATTGATCACTCATTATAATATACCTACCTTTATAATAATATGTGTAGTGCCTAAAATGTATCCTTGGAGTTGTAACAACACATGTAAAGTGGGACACGGAACTCGGCATTCGCATGTGAAAACTAAGTAGCAGGAGGTCAGCATCACGCCGCGGGGGACAATAACGTGGAGATATTTTATTGTGAGCGGCCCCTGAGCTCCCGGCGCCAACGACGGCACTGGACATGTTTCATTTTGAGCATATCTTAGCGTACTCTCTTTGGGAAATGACGAAGCTCAGCTGTAGGAAGGAAAAGCAAGTAAGAAGGAATTTCATTAAAAATATTTAGTTATATGCCCCAGGAGAAGTCTAATTGCTTTAACCAGTCAACCACCTTAAATCGCAAATTTTTTAGCTCCCAATTGAGTGGAGATTTTTAGTAAAATTAATCTAGACATTACTAACGCCATTTAGGATGAAAAAATAGAGTTAAAATTTTGTGAAAGACTTTTTTCTTTTTTCTGTATGTTTTTTGCGGCCGGTACATTTCGTTGTACGCAATTGTTCGAGGCCTTTCAGTTTCGGTGAATCGCGTGAAATTTCTCCAAAAGTTTAAAATTGCCTCGTGTTTAGTTACTGCTTTTTATTGTATATTACTCAGTAGGTACAGTAACAGCAATTAGGTTACGCTAATCTTAACATTTTAGAACTAATGCATCAATATAAACTATTATAAACCCAGAAGCCGATAAGAACCACACAGCTTCTCAATAAACGTTGATACAATAATTATGTTGATAATAAAATAAGATAATACCTAGTTGCTTATATATTTTTAGATATTAATAACACGATTTACAGTTCTTTTAAATCCGGTGATATTTCAAGAATGTATGTCTTTGGGAACATCCGTGGAGTTGTAGACGAGGCAGAATCTGCGGACTGTTAATTGTTAACGATTTAATGTGCAAATAAGAGTAGTTTGAAGAAATAACTCTAGAAATCAGAATTTTATTTCTTTTACTTAGTAAAGTAATACCCGTGGCCGAGAAAATAGGCAACAAAATGTAACAAACTTCCTACTGGACACCTCTGCTCTGGATTTTCATCTCCCACCGCCCGCGCAACCTGCAAACTAAGCGTTTTGCGAACGAACGTGAACTAATATTAGATTTAAGTTGACATTTAAAACATAGACATACGCCAACAAAGGAGTGAAACAATCATCTCTATTCAATCATGAGGCGCTTGCCATATGACTGCTGATTAAAAAAACTTTGAAAACATGAAAGCCACACCCACAGACGTACAAAAACCATTCCAACGTATATGTAGCATGTCTTCTTGTTACAGATGAAATTATTCAGGTACTTTGTCAAAGGCGGCGAGCGATGGACGTCATGCGTAGTCCGTAGATGCGGCCTACACAACAATCAATATTAATTTTGCCATGCCCGAGTGTTTTTGAGCCCAATTGATTGTAAATTCAA
Source organism: Crocallis elinguaria (assembly GCA_907269065.1). NCBI lineage: Eukaryota > Metazoa > Arthropoda > Insecta > Lepidoptera > Geometridae > Crocallis > Crocallis elinguaria. Next base: position 13,846,362 of record OU026073.1, read on the forward strand.
ACTAGGAGAACATGGAAAATCTTATCCTACTAATATTATAAAAGCGAAAGTGTGTTTGTTGGTTTGTCTTTCTTTCACGCAGTAACGGAGCAACGGATCGACGTGATTTTTAGCATAGATATAGGTTAAGAACCGGAGAGTAACATAGGCTACTTTTTATCCCGGAAAAATGCACTGTTCCTGTGGGAACGTGGGTGAAAACCATGGGCATAAGCTAGTCTCAAATAACAGGGTCTGTGACTTGGCACTGTCCTCAAATATCGTCGCGTTTAGTGAAACTTATGAGCTCGGTCCAGAATATATGTCGACGTGAATTAATTAATCGATATAGTGCCTTTTCTTGAGATGAAACTTGCCTCTCCTGATTACACCTGGCTGCTGGTGGTTACTGGACATACTAATATGGAATTGCACGGACCTGTCACTATAAGCACTCGGCTTCCCGCTATTTATTCATTTTCTTTCCACGCCTGCATTTAACAATTTTTGTGTCCTAATCAGCAAATTGAAAATTCAAAGTCTTCGCTTTCGGGCCCAACGCGTAAAACATCCGCAAATTTTGTGACTTTTGAATATGTGGGTTTCCTTACGATGTTTTTTCTTCACCGTATTGAAACGAGTGTGGTCAATTCGCACATTGGTGAGAGGTTGAGCTGGAATTCGAAATCCGGTGCGTCAGATGGAAACTTGAAAGTGCAAAAGTTCTTAAATTCATAACCAACAAATTTAAGAAATGGCAGACTTTCAGAGAGTTCACCAGAAGAGACACACTCTGATCATGCCCTTTGTGTGAGAGAGAGAGATCTTACATACTGCCTCCACGTTGCGGAGTTAAGTTTTAATCAAGAACATTAATTGCCGGCGGCAAGTTCCCGCCCTAATTGAAACTAGGATCAGCGGCGATCGCCGGGCCCTTGCGACAAATACTTAACTTATGAGCGAGAACTTGCTCCGCTCGATTTACAAACTGCGGCTCTTAATAGGAATATTGTCCGCAGTAGTCTGTTAATTTACTTAACTATAACTTTTACAGTGTAAGCGGAAGGGGAGATCAGATGAAGTAAGGATAGATTTTTGTGAAAGATTGCATGTGTAAAATGAGACGACTAAACTTTACTGATGTAAGAGTCAATCAGGAGGTTATATAAAAAACTGCTTTTAAAAAGAGCTGGAACTGATTTTCATCATCTAGCTTCGGAGTGCATCATCCGATCTTAACAAAACAGATACGCGGGACCACCTCGGCATCTATACCTTATTATAGAATAAAGTTGAAACCATTCAAATGTGTTAAGCCATTTCCAAGAAATCACGAATATTTTTGCGAAATGGAGTTTTAGTTAGTGTTAACAAAAATAAAAGATGTAGCTATAATTGGACTGCGATATACGGAAACCTGGAAACAGCATTATTTTCCAAACAGAAACATTCCATATAACGACATCCTTTGCCAACTTCCAAAAACTATTTCAATTCAATCCGGGGATTTTAAAAGCTTTAATTGGAGCTTACATTTATTTTTGCGCTTTTTGAGAGGATCCTGGGAGAAGCCTCTCTAATCCGAGCCGTCTAATTGCCTAAACTTATACTGCAGAGGACGAAGGAAAAGCTTTGTCATGGTTCCGTGGACAATTTAATATGTGCATTGTGCAGTAAATGGACAAAACATCTTAAAATTTAATTAAAAACTTGAATATTCTACCAAGTCACATCTGACCTTTACTAGCGTATGGAATACCAAGCACTATACGAGGCCTCATCAAAAATACGTAGAAATAAGAAACACTTATCCGAGACTGCTAACGGCCTTCAGGAGGCCTGGCGGGTGTCCCAGGTACCGGTGCAAAGATCTACTGGAAAATGACCAGCGTAAAATAAAGCTGTTCTATGGCAAGAACGGAAGGTCAAACAACAGTGGTGTCGGAGGCCAAGATTCACTTGGGTCTCTTGCGAATCTAACAAGTATCTAGAAAATTTTAGGCATTCATATGAAATCTATCAATATGTCTAAATAATAAGCCTGAACTAAAACTATTTTTATACATAATATAGGTACAATGTGTGATCAAAGACTGTGTGCACGAGTTCTGTTTTATTTGATTTGTCTCGACAGTAATTCAATCTTCATCTTAAGTGTATAGCCGCTAAAGAGCTTCACTAAACTTAAAGGGTTTTTTTTGCAAAATCAGATGAGCTTATGGCACTGGAATAAATATATGTCATTATTCATCATATTACCGATAATCTTGTTGCGATCAAAACAAGTTTTTACCAAATTTACTAAATCAAAAAAAATGTCAAAGTTACCTCTAGAAATAAGTTTGCAATGAAATATCTCTTTACGTATTATATAATACTAAACAACTTGTTTGTGGTACATTTTCGATTAGGCATCTAATTTTGAAGTAATTAGGCTTTTTGTTTAGTCAATTTTAGTGGCCCGCGCGGTCTTCCCTCTCTTTTATACCAACGCAAACCGACAGTGTGTGTAAAAAGACAGAATGATCAATTTCATTGACTGGGGATACCGCCTTAAGGTGGTTACGAGAACGTTATTTATATATTGTTCGTTATCATAAGTAGAACCATCTCAAACTTCCTCCCTGGGATACTCTAAAAAGAATGGATTCCGCCAATAAGGCCACGATGGTGCCTCCATAAAGTGATTTAATCTGTTAATCTGTGAATATGCGAGCTAAGTTCGAGGAGGGGCCGCCCGTCCGAACCCAAGGATTACCATCTTGGGCTTAATGCAGTCGTAAAATGCAGGTTACACCTCAATACCGTCGTACTGTGCCTAGCTGTGTATAGCTAATTACCATAGAGTTTCGGAGCTCACGTGACCTTTTACATCTATTTGTGTTGCTTTACAAAAAATGTTTGCATTTTACTGAATCCAAAATACCCCACATTTTGTTTCTAGCTTTGAATAGCGCTGCGTTGATTTTTGAAACAGCAGTTTTGTCTTTTTTAGTCGAGATTTTAATTGGGAAAAAATAATAATGCGCATGTTGTAGTATTTCAGCGCTGAATAAATCGATGGGTGTTGCCAAAACGAGAATTAAAAAAGGAAGTTATATTGTAAGTACTTGGCTATATGTGGTCTTCTCTTCTTTTTGGCAACCCCAAACAGGACTTGACGTAAAAATAGAATGTTTAGTAAATCCTTTTTATACAACTTTTATGTTAAAAACTTTTTAATTTCACTTTTGTTAATAATGCTAGCATTTGACGAATGCCTATCTCATAGAATAGTTCGCGTTCAACTAATTCATATTTCTCTACATGTACATATAAGTGACGATTTATACTCTGAGTTCTAAAACTATTAGATATATCGATTTTTTTGTCCTTTTACAATCGAAACATCCTTTATTATAGTAGGATAATATTCTAAAGAATCTTAATTACTCAATCACTCCGAAACTACTGGACCTTTACATGAAATTTGGTATGGAGACCTTAAGTAACACAAGAGCTCTTATGTCGCAGATTACAGCAATGTAATCTAGGTACTAGGACTAACTCTTCTGCGAGTGTGGGTTGTTACCACCGCTTTGCTCGTGAAGTCTGCCGCCAAGCAGTAATGTGCAAGCATTACTGTGTTCCGGTTTGATGAGCAGAGTATTCAGTGAAATGACTGGACTTATGAGACTTAATACCTAATGTCTCAGGGTAACGAGCGCACTGCAGTGCTGCGCAGGCCTTTGTGTTTCAAAGTTCTGGGTCGCACTGCAATTGTTATGGGCCGGCGTTATGCTTACCATCAGGCAAACGACCAGCTCGTCTCGTTACCAAATAACATTAAAAAAAACTTATTTTTTGATGGCTGCTTTCATGCTTCGTTCACTTGAAAGTAAGGGATCCTACTTACATTTAAAAGCAATGCCGCTAATAGTGCCTATTTAGAGTGTACATTAGTGTACATATGTGTACAGCGGTTATTACATAATTCATCTCGGCGTCTGTACGCGAGCAGAGCGCTCGCCCCACGCGTCGGCGACAAAATAGTTTATCCATTAGTCCTTTTATGCCTAAGCGGTGAATAATTCGAGTCGAGGTACTTTCGTATAGGAGTGTGATAAGCGCCAGCGTTTAGAAGCCTTGATGGTTAGGTGGTTGTGACGTCGATTGAAAGCTTTTTATCTTTTTTATACTTTTGGATAATCAGACGAGCTGGTCGTTTATCTAATAGTAAGTACAACGCTGACCCTTAACAATCGCAGTGCCAAGTTTAGATTTTTTTACTTAAAATGTTTTACCGTAAAACTACTGGTGGTTTCACTTGGTATATAGGTACTCACAGTCGCACTGTGCTTTACCATACATATTAAAATGCTACAACTGGGCTGGGTTGAGGAGGTCGAAGAACGGCATATTGCAATGTATGGGGGACTACCTTGGTAACCCAATTTTTAAATCGTGGCTGAGAGTGTATCAGACTGCGAATCGAAAATGAAAGTGAAAATGAACATGACTGTGATATTTTTATCACAAATTATTTTATTTTTATTTTATATTTAATTTACTTACTTAATTTTATTTTATAATGATATCGCCTATTTCTAATTTCTAACTTCTAATTGTAAATTGATATGTGTAGGGTTTTTAATTTTTTATGGGTTTCATGCCTGAAATAAAGACATGTTATTTTTATTTATTTTTATTTTTTAATTAGTTTTTAGTTCTATGATCATTATACATTCCATGAAGTAAAACATCATGATTCAACCACAGCATGGTGGTAGAGCATTCCACCTGGCTAGCTACTATCAAAATCGTGTGACTGCACTTTGAGAGTTTGAGAGCAAATAATGGCGACGTTGTCTAATGTCTTCTTTCCACAATAGACCTGCAGACAACATGCACCAGTGCGAAGGCCCTTAAAGTTGCCAGTTGTGTGAAGCACTCCACATTATTCATGGACATCGGACTGCGGCGTACAAATTGCGTGAAGACTGAATTAGTGCTAATTGGGATTCGTACGTGTTCTGTTTCATTCATCGTATTAGCGAGGCTGCAATCAAATCGTAAATTTGAAATTCAGGAGAATTTCAAGAAATTGTTTCTGTAAAATTAGAGCAGATATTATCGGAATCCATATGAATCGCAAAAAACAAAATTGTAATCCTTTATAATTAAGAATAGTATTTGGAAAGTGTGCGAAGTTTTTATTAATTCACCAACTTCTTTTCATCGTCAGACGATCAGACGTACGGCAATTGGTATCCATTTGTGGTTAACATACCTCCTACCTGCACCAAATATTTTGTATAACTAAAGAATAAGATTATTTCCTATTGGCATCTTTATTTCCTGTAAAACTACGATCAGTGAATTTTCAAGATAATTGATATCTTCTAAGTAAGCTTGCTACACCGTGATCTTTTCCTTTACCAAACCCTCAAGTATATTGTATGTTTTGAACTATCCACTTTTGGATCAACGGACAATCTCACTACCATTCAACCAAGAACGCTTTAAAATATTCTAACATTGAAAGTACTCGAGGTCTGGTCTTATCCTACATTATTATGTCTATAGCGCATCCTTCTCTTCTTTGACGGCTCCGTATAAGTTGGTAGTAACCCTGCCTGCAAAGCGAGAGGTCCCGGGTTCGATTCCCGGCCGGGGCAGATTTTGTGTAAGTTAAAGTTTGTTCTCAGGTTTTTTGTGTCGTGTATCTATGTGTGTCCATACCACGTGCGATACAGGGAATCCTAGTACGAGGGTATGAGTGTGTAAGCGTTTATTTCTTTATTCTTCCACACGATCCCGTCGTTGAAGAAGAACGCGAGCTAGTGGTCAAATGATTATCGAATACAAAAAAGTCTGTTTGTCAGATTTGAATAACACAGCTTACCAGAACGAGCCAATAGATAGTCACGTCGCTGACGGTAAGTTCTGATAATTCGTAGGTTCCGTTCCGCGCAATACCGACCCAGTTTTTAGTTTATTACCGCGCGCCGGCAGCGGCCGCCAACTTCCCTCAACTATTGGGAGCTGCGATAACAACTATTGCCGGCAGGTCCGCGATATTTCAAATTGTCGATAATTGCCGTACCGGTATAGACTATCAGTAGATTTTGCCTGCGGTTCTATTAGCTTGGCGTAAATCACACATTTTTATATTAGGAAGAGTTATGGTTCCCCCTCACCCTTCTGTGTTAGACTAAGAGGGCTTACACAGCTGAAATACATGGAACTTTCCAGAGTGCTGAGTAAGACCGTAGGTAGAGCCTATGGTAGAGTCTAAGATTATTTATTTTGTATGACAGTAGTATTAAAGCTTCCAAATCGGCAACACTAGTTTTATTATATTAAATTAAGTACCGTAGTTTTTAAAAACGCTAAATAGCGCTCCCCAAATTTGACAAGGTATTTCTGTTTTTTGTTCGAAGTACAAAAAACTAAACAGATTCTTCTAAAGCGATGATGGCTCAGCAGCGGTAGTGACGTCGGCCGCCGTTCTGTAGTTGAGGGTTTATATCCTACAATCAAGCTACAAGCTTTCGGTGAAGGAAAATATCGTGATGCAGTCATAACATGGTTGTAGTGTATTTTCTAGTCCTCGTCGGGCTAGTTACCACCCTCATTTTGGAAATATGTCACTCCTAAGCTATCGGTGTGTACCGGCAAGTGTACTCAAGATCCAGTCGTGATCTAGGTCTAGCATATTATATTATTCACCGTCGTCGCTCAAGATCAGTCGAGAAAGCGGTCAAATACTAAAATTGCTTTTAAAAAATCGATAACCGACTTCGATGAAAAAATTAACCTTCATTTCTAATTTTTCTACCTTCAGGGGTGACATTATTTCATAAAATGTATATGAGACCACGAAAATTATTCCATATAAAAAAAAAATTTCAAAATCGGTGAACGATTGATGGAGAAATCGGTGAACGTACGTAAAAAAAATACATACAGAGGGCCATAGAACCTCCTCCTTTTTAAAATCGTTAAAAAATAAATACTATCGGACATAGAACCTCCTCCTGTTTTGAATTCAGTTTAAATAGTAATCCAGACAGGTCTAAGAGAATCAAACAAAATTAGAATTAACAAGAAAATCGCTTAGAATAGTTATATATGATCGGGTTGAAGATATAGTCATGATAATTATCTCAATTACGATTTTGATTGATGTTAGATGCTAGACTAGTAAGATCCTAAGACTTACATAGCCCATTGCGGATGAACATTTGAATTGGATATAGGATCAGAAATGGGATCCAAATTAAGATTAGGTTGAACTTCAGTGTAGGTGTAGAATTCGAGGAAGGTGGAGTCGACTCATAGTAACATGATAATTGCATTATAATTTACCTTATAGCGACTAATTCTGGTAACTATAATTGTCGTGTAAAAATAGTGTATAATATTAAATTGTAGAGTATATATGTCAGGAAAGCCGAAATGTTTGCTTATCTAAAAACATGATTTCGCAGTTATTAAAAATACTGTGTATGATAAACTCCTCTATTTTACAGCAATCTCATCAAGTTTATTACAGTAATTAACTGTGATAGCTAATTTTTTTCTATGTCGATTTTAGATCGTTATCTATAAAGGTCTTATTTACGCGAAAATTTTGTAAAGTTTATAAAACGACCGAAGCCGTCGTGTTTCAGTCATTCTTTCTCCCGAACGAGTGACCTCCTACACGCCCTCCTACCTTAAAGCGACTGGAAATTAAAAAGTCCGACTCCACGAACACAGGTTACCTCAAGTTGCCGTATAAAAGTTAACTGCATCGTTCAGCTGGACGGCAGATGTTGCGAACTTCTGCCGCGGAGTTACGTGTACGGCGTAGTTCCATTTCAGGTGATTTTTAATGTTCTAACTTCGTAGATATACTTTGTTTGAATCTGCGAACAGGTTATGAGCTGATTGTTCTTATCAAGGAGAGTCTAACAGTGAAATGTGTGAGAAAAATTAATCGCTCACAACGTTTCAAGATGATTTCAAATCTCGAGGATTACTTAGATCAATAACATTTTCGTCAGAATGTTTCGCAGAAACATACCTATTGGATAACGAGACGAGCTGCTTGTTTGGCTGATGGTAAGCATAACGCCAGCCCATAACAATTACAGTGCCAACCAGGGCTTGAAACACAAATCTGTGGTATTTGAGTGCTCTCGTTACCCTGCAATGAGACTGATTTTATTGAGTCTCATAAAACCAGTTAATATATAATTTCACTGACTACTTTGCTCATCAAACTGGAACATAGTAACGCTTGCACATTACTGCTTGGCGGCAGACTATGAGATCAAAGCATTGGTACCCGTAAGAGGCAAGATGGACAGTCGCAGAATATTTAGTTCTACCATCTAGTATACATTAGGCACGAGAGAACTTCACTAAGATATTCTGTTTCTATTTTTATTTTTATAGGCTTTTAGGCGACCACGATTGATAAAAGAGAATACGCGCGGCAGCTATGCCACAGAAAAATTGTACAGTAGAAGAAAAACTTTTGTGAAAAGAAGAAACTATTAAACGATAGAAACTCAAGTCTTATTTTTCCCTACCAAATTGTTATGCTGTATCAACTTAAAAAATGCTATTAAATCAGTCAAAGTTAGTGTTAAGTAGTGAGAGAAATGTTATTTATTAATAAATATCTTTTACCTCAATTTTACGTAAGTATTTCCCTGAATCTTAGGCACGTTCCAGAATCTCGAATTGTGATTAAAAAGTTAAAAATAAAGTTCCGCTAGTCCGTCACAAGGAGCAATCGATCAAAAAGTAATTAAAACCAACGCAGAGAGAATAACAATTTGTAATCTGCGTTCAAACAGTTTTAGTATCTGTTTTTATTCCCCCTCCGAACAAAACAAGCTATTTTAATGAAGCCCTTTAAATTTAAATGAAAGAAGGGTTGCCAGTAAAAAAGGCAATTAACGTAATGGCGGAGATCTCGATCGAGTGGGGACGCGGAAAAATGGCGATTATGTAAATTAATAGCAATAATAGCTATCGGGCCCTCGGCGTGATTTGTCGAGGGCGGCGAGAGGGATTATGTGCTCACTTGTAGATACGTTTTACTTGGCTGTGGGAAAAGTAAATTATAAATAAGTAACCAGTTACTAGTACCATAGACAATTGTCTGTGCTAGTATGATGGATCGACCTAGAAACTACCAGCAGAAACTAGCTAGGGTGTTTGGACTGATCATTGTACGGGTGTTTGTAGTAAGCCCGACTGAATAGCCAAAAGACCGCAAGAAGGAATCAAAGACCAAGTCTCTAAGAGTCCTCGTCTTTCCCCCCTTTTCCCATTTTAAATGAGGTTGACGCCATATTTTAGTCTTTACTTTTAGGTTTTGGATTTTTTTTTTTCAGATGGCCTTCTTAACTCCATCTCTTCTTGGGAAATCTGAGTGGCCAGGATCATTCACGCGGGCCTAATGCGGCTTGGTGGTTGTCCCATGTCCTCGTTTTTTTTGTGATTCTTGAAAACAAATGTGGCTTTCCTCATTATATTATATTACACACACGCACGCACGCAAGCTTGCACACACACACACACACACACACACGCACACTCGCACACACGGGCACACACACGTATATTACACACATACAAGATATCCAAGACAATTTTTAACAATTGCAAAGTGCAAATTGTCTTCGAATATTCTTAGAGACTTAGGACTCACCCTAAAAAACGGTGAAGCGAAATATCGCGAGGAAAACCAAAACACTCCATAACTTTACACTGCTTACGTGAACCACCCGCTGCAAACATCCATTATCCTTCGCTACAAATGACTTATATAATTATACAAAGCAGTACGACGCGCCTGACTCGTGGTACCTATCACCACACACCTTTGCTTAGTTCTCAAATTGTAAATCAGCACGCTAATTGTTACCACAGAATACTGCATCTACAGATAGATATCTTTATTCAATCAGTGATCAATAAGATATATTTTCGATACCAGCTAGTATGCCAGCCAGGTGAAGCGATGATTGCTCAGTGATAGTGACGTCAGTCGCCGGTAGGCCTATAGTTTGAATCATACAATTAGCTTGGGCTGTCTGTGAAGGAAAACGTCGTGATGCAATTGTAGCAAGATGGTAAAGCATTTACTAGAGCTCGTTTGGCTAGCTACCAACCTCAAATTGAAAATCTGTCACCAAACACATATCAGTATATTCCGTCAGCTGCATTTGAAAGCCAGTTCTAACCTAGATTTAGCATATCCATGATCTTCGCCCACATCGTCGCTTAAGATCAGGCGAGACTGTGGTCAAATGTTTAGAGTAAGTATAAAAAATACCTTGCATTTTTACATCCATTTCAAATTTACCTTTAAACCAAATTAAACTTTCGCCCTGCACAAAATTCAGCCATCATTTGCTACTGGTGTATCGTTTCTGCCGATAATGGAGTTAGCAGAGAATGCCGTGTGCAAATAATTAACTGCAGCCATTTGCATCGTTCATAGTTGCCGCGGCGGCAGTCGTGACTTTTGAACCAGATACGTTCCGAGTGGATTAAGAGTTTTGCGGTGTTGACTGCGCTATAAAGTTAGCGGTTGATTTACCAAGGTCTCTCTCCTCGTGGAAGTCGTAAGACTGCCGGCTAAAGGCAAATCCAGGAAATGGGCAACATCATTGTCCTCGGTCAACATGACTCGATCTCCAAGACGACTGCCCAGCGTGCCAGTGCCATGCCGTTCATGAGTGTGTCTGGTGTTCAGCAGTGAATGATTTCCGGTTCTGATGATTTTTTAATTCTATTTGATAACGAGACGAGCAGGTCATTTTCCTGATGTTAAGGATAACGCCGGCCCATAACAATTACAGTGCCACACTGAACTTTGAAAGACGAAGGCCTGCGCGGCACTGAAGTCGCCCATTACCCTAAGACATTAGGTATCATTAGCCTAGTAATTTCACTGGCTACTCAGCTCATAAAACCGGAACACAGTAATGCTTGCACATTACTGCTTTGCGGCAGACTTTACGAGATGTAGCCATCCAAAAAACTAAGTCTTCAGATTTTTTTCCGTATTTGGGTGAAAGTTTTTTTTAAAAGTTCTTTAAATGTCATTATAAATGAATACCTGTTCTGTTTTGTCCCATCCCGTCGAGACTCAACCAGTCACCTCCCATCCTGTCAGCGCAATTAGAACCCACCGGAAATATATTGACACGTCTTTTATCTCGGTTGTACTGCTATTAAACTTGACTACAGTAACTGTAGAAAAAGAGTTTTCCTGAAGCTTTCTCCAAATCTAGATTTCGTGTTCGCCATCGTCAAACACATCGTCGCTTATATCAGACGATAGTGACCAAACGCTTACCTATAAAGCGTAACTAAAAACACCAACTTATTAGCGTAACTTTGCAAAACTTTGTTACTTCTTCTTTCTTTGAAATATCTCAATATTGAGACATAAAAGCGAATATAAAAAGCGCCTAGCTCAACTTGGCTGATGAAACGTCTATGGGGTGGAAGGACGGGAGCAATTTAGGCAAATCGACAGATACAAATAGCGGCCGCGAGTCCACACTCGCCTATAACGTACTGGCCATTAGCCTAATGAAACAACACGAGCGTCCCTCGGCCCGAAGTGACCATTCATGTACTCTGAGCTTCAAACGAACTCCACACTTCCAAGATCTTGTTTCTGAATTAGTTCCCTTTAGCCGCAGGAAGCAACAGCTTAATAGCACGCAAGGATACCTCTGCCACTCTCTATCTCTTATTCCCAGAGGATTAAGGTCGTGAAAGAGGTAAGTAAGATCCGCGGTCAAGTTTGTCGGTATTATCTTGAGTGGGACGTCATCTCAGAAGTTAGGTTTAATTAAAGTTGGCACTGAGAGCCGCTTGCCACTTAAAGTCTCCGATTTCTAGTTTAGAATTGCAGTTCAGAGCGACTATTAGCATTTTGTGCTCGTCTCATACAGATAGATTTATTCGTTAGCATTGATTTGTTTCAGTCTCAGATGAGAAATTGGGTCAGAAACTTGATTAACTGAGTTGGGCTTGAAGACGAAACAAGTTAAGATCGTTTAATGTAATTTGCATGTGTTACAAGCCACGTTGCTTACGCGACCCTAAGTGCTTTACAATTTCTAACTTTATTCAGTCGTCTCTACTTTGTAGTTACCTATCAGAGCTTAAAAACTTAACTGCTACAAATATATACACATGAATCAGTAGTCCATAATATCAATACGGGTCCTAAGTCAAAGTTGATTCCTAATAGTAGGAGCCAAGCAAAGTAAACCATAGCGAACATAGAACGTAAAATTCAAGTAGCATTAACAAGCAGAAATAAAAATGAGCCGTGCTCAAAAAACGCGTACAACAGTAATAAAAACACACCGGCGCTACCAACCTCGCGGTCTGCATTTTATAAACTCAGAGTGGTGTAATTCACCCTCTCATTTGCAACTTCAGCGGCGCACTGAAAGGAAATTAAATAAAAAATAAACACGACGCAACTTCGTAATTCTTTCATCCGCTGAATACCGGAACAAACGGGAACTATTTATAGATTTTCACTTATCCCGCTGCATATTAAAACGCGTGTTGTGTCGGCGCGGGAATGGCACGATGATTGTAAATGCGGGCTTTGTGAACTAAAGCCGTGGACACGTCGCACCCTTAGTAAAACATCGACCGAACTCAAAATTTGACCAAAATGAGTTATAGTGAAATAGCGACCTAAAAAAGCAAGTCCGATAACCTAGTCTAACAAAAAAACAACCCTAATTTGCTTGTAAGGTATTTTATTTTATTATTATAAGGATATTTAGTTTTAATTCTACAGCAATTTAAAAAAAAAATGCTAGTTACACTTCAATTGCCAAAAGTTAGTGATTTTGAATTAGGTCAGTATTTTATTAAGAGTGCGACGTACAGCTCCGTTAGATGTGCCATTATGGAAATTATAAACAATATCATAAGAAACTTTATATCAGTGCCTACTTCGTTAATAAGGCCTAAAATTGTGATGGTAAATTTAACAAAAGAAAAGTGACATAGTTATCTGAAAGTTTCCTGAGACGCGTGGTCATAAATATTCTACTTTCCTAAGAAAAAGCTTCTATCGGAGATCTTCGTCCGATTGATGCTTTGTTGACTACCATTTACCAAACGACACGGGACAATGAATATAACATATGCATCACGATATTTTGCGTATCTGAAAGTTAAAGCTCATACCATCAGAGTTCGTGGAAAAGCTCGTAAGAGAAACGATTTTACATCCATAGCTACCGCAACAAAAATAGATAATTTGACTGAACTATTTTAAGCTATATTTATAGTAGTCGTCCACTGATGGACCTACAAACTGGTCAAAACCGTGAAGATCCGTTGAATGCGAGAGGCGAGTAGCCGATCCAAGTGGTGTTCCATGGGGAGATCTGTGTTCACCAATGGACTTCTTCCGGCTGATGATGAAATATTTCTTAGTGGAAAATCATAGAGATATAGACTTTATTTAATGTCCTTGTAATACTTGTGCCACGACTATACATTATTTCACAGAATCTCTTCACATCAGATATATGAACTAATTCTACAGCACAAACCCCAAGTTTCTCCAAAGCAAGTGCACAAGTGATAAACCTCGCCTAGTTTCCAGCAGAATGTTTTTCATGATGTAAATTATCAAGCGTTTAGGACCTTCCTTTGGTGCTCTCGCTTTGACAAGCCAAGCGTACAAACGCACATATATAATTTGTACACACGTATGTGTGTGTGTGTGGTAAACTAAGGAAGGAACGTGCCGGCCGGCGAGCGAGTCAACACGCCAAATTGAGTACGTACTCGTTATGTCATTATTTATATTGAAGCTTCTGTCGTAAACATGCCCGGAATTGATCAAAATAACGTTGAAAATGTATTTTTAAATTAGGTTATTACGCAGTTATTTACATTATATTCGTATCGGTATGTTTTTAAAAGTCCACCGTCCAGTGATAGAAAGCTTCTAGAGTGAAATGAAATAATTAATTTGCAAGATTTTGGGTACATATAATTACATAGATATAGCACACAGTGCTCTTTTTGTTGTCATTTTTTGGACACAGACATAACACAGGCACAAAATACAGAAAAAGCAGAACTCAAACTTAATACTTGGCGTGCTAAGCGGTCACGTGAGCCAACGTCATCCGCGTTTCTGAAATATTAGACGGTTTCAAAGGAGTTAGTCTTCTGAAACCGTTTAGAGTACGAACCACCCCTTCTGCTCTCTCTCTGTTTTGTGCCACAGCGCTGTGCTGCACCACTTGTCTATTATACGTAGTCAAAATTCCATATAAATTCCTCAATCATTAGCAACTGGTTCATTTCTCATTAGCAACATGTAACGTCGCGGCTCCGACATTAATCTCGACATTACAATAACGACCCCTCTCGCCCTCGTCCCCGCGGCGCGATCATTACCGCGTTACACACGGCGCGCCGTGTAGGTACGTCGCGCTGTAACACTTCCGAACACGCGCGTGGGGCACCCACATAAACTATTGTGTGGCCACTAATTTGTAGTTTGAACTATATTTAGTTTTCATAGAAGGGAAATTAAATTAATAAAATAAACTTATTATTTATTTATTAAAATAAGTAGTTATGTAAGACGTATGTACCCGCGTGGTGATTCCCACAGGAACAGTGTATTTTTTGGAGTTAAAAGTCTCCTTTGTTACTCTCTGATCCATAAACTATATCTATGCAACTATTGCTCGTGAAGTCTGCCGCCAAGCAGTAGTGTGCAAGCATTACTGTGTTCCGGTTTGATGAGCAGAGTATCCAGTGAAATTACTGGGCTTATGAGACTTAATACTTAATGTCTTAGTGTAACGAGCGCACTGCAGTGCAGCGAAGGTCTTTGTGTTTCAAAGTTCTGGGTGGCACTGCAATTGTTATGGTCCGGCGTTATGATTACCATCAGGCAAACGAGCAGCTCGTCTCTTTACCAAAAAACATAAAAAAACTAACAAACAAACACAGACAAAAATTGTTTGTTTTGTTATAGGTACCGTATGTACTTTCATATGAATTTGGTAAAAAGCTGTTATTTTAATATTACAAACAGACACTTCAATTTTTTTATTTGTATAGATAGTACAAATTCTAGAAACCCTATGTACGCCGATTTCGTAGCCCCACCGCGATAGTTAGCGCGCGCCTCGCCGCGTATCGCGTCCTCAAACTGTAGTTATCGCGCGGCCCACAGCGCGCTAATGTCGCAGATTTACATATAATTGCCGCGGCCGCATTACTCCCGCGGTGCGTGGGACCGCTCCCGAACTAAAGGTCAATGTGTTTTGTACTGAGTTTAGTGGCGGTCTGACGCAGTTTTGAATACGGTTCATAACAAAGGGTGGATTGCGTTTCGAACTTTTTGAACTTCACTTTTTGAGTTGTAGTAGAGTTAGAGTTAGCTTTTTATAAATCGTGTTGATTCCGGAAAGAGAATACTAAAATTTATTGTAGTAACAAGATATACCAACAGTTTTATATTAATTGACAAACAGCCGTGCAGGTGAAACGGGCATCTTGACAATTAGAGTTTCAACAGCGCTCTCTTGGCTCTCTACGGATCAGGACGTTTTTACTATTACTGAGCCGTCATATTGCTTCAAAACTTTAGTACGACGGAACAGTTACGATAAACTTGCTCGGAAAGGTGAGCCATATTCATCGTAAAACTGCAACGTAGAACGCGAGGAACACAAAAAGGAGATAATTGCTCTGTATTTTTATTGTAAAATTGCAGGCATGCGTTAGCCGCAACCTCACCTGAAAATAGGCGACGATACAGTCGACGCTACCTACAAGATACAGTCATGTTCTCTCATAAAGTAATTACTCATTTCATTCGCTCATCATCACCATCATCGGCCTATTACGCTCCCACTGCTGGGATACCGGATTTCTCTCAGAGAACGTATGGGCCATAATCTACTGCACGGGCCCAGTAATGGACGTCACATGTCCTCGAATTTTGTGGTTCTTGAACATGCGGGTTTCCTCACGATGTCTTCCTTCTCCGTTTTAAAGCGAGTGTAATAAATCCGCACGTAACTTGCTCGGCCCGAAATGATAAGTCATTGGTCGAGGGGCGAGCCGAGATTTGGACTATAGTGCGTTGGATTGAGAGTCGCGCAAGTTCCCGCTCGGCCACACTCAATTCATTCATTCACTCTCAATTCATTCGCTCACCTGTAACAATTTCAGTTCTATGAATATAAAGTTCAAGATCTATGTTCATTTCGTTTGAAAATAAAGGACTCCACCTATTAAAACGCGCCCTATCAAGTTTATTAATTACACTGGGCAAGGCATAATCTCGCAAAAATTAACCCGTGGTTAAAGTTAGCCGGCCGTCACAGCGTCACAGCGTCCAACCGCTAATTCCCCAGCTAACAGCTTAATCGCATAATGAACGTAGTGTAATGTGTAATGAGCGAGCCGTCGTTTGTAACGGCATTATGTACTTAACGGACAAATTACAGTATTTAATTAGTGGCCACGACCGGAGTATTTATCAACAACTGTTTGGTGACACCTCATTTGTTAGCAGTTTAGTCAATTTTGTCGTCGTTGGAGTACAAAAGTAAATGGAGGCGGGACAAATCGACTGTTCACTCGGCTGTTGGCTGATTTAGGGCTGGTTACACCACTTATGTTAAATGGTTTAAATATGAGTTAGGTAGCTTTTTAGGAAAATAACACGACGTTACCTTCAGTTATTTTATTTAGGAAATACGGTCCTATTTGTATAATGATGCGGTCACGTGATTAATAATATAAAACCCATAAACCTGCGAGTTACTGGCCGAGAGGTTCGAACCAAACTGGTTGAGGTTATGGTTTAAACTCCATAAAAATAAAAGTCCTAACTAATATCGTCACAAACAATAGCAATAAAAAATGGAACATAGTAAACATCTTAATGTGTACAATATTTTTAGTCTAAATAGGTAATAATTTTTGTTAAAAAAAAGAGCTGTGACTTTGAGTCAAACAGACAACTAGTCTTATAAGCAAATATAATCGCTAAGTGAGCCAGCAATATCTATGCCTACCGTATCAGCCATCAAAACGATTAATTTAATAATTAATTACGTAAACGATTATGACAATTAATAATTCACTACAGAACGTCTAACTGCTGGATAATTGGGAAGGGTCATGTCGCCGCACTCCACATTAATTACACTATTATGATAATATGAATTATGTGTACCGGCCCACTTGAGGCAAAGCTGGGGCATTATGTTACGAGGATTATCTACCCTTGAAATACTGAGAGGTGGTAACACTGATAAAATTGTATTTGCCCAAGACGCAAAAATAAAGAAGGGAGAAATTTCTACACGTGAAATAAGACGTGAGTGGCTTTGTTAGTATTGCAATGGAACGGTATACTGCAGTTGTACTACTTTTTTAAAATTTAACTGAAACATGAGGACTCATGCGATAAAATAGAACAACACTCCACCTAATACTTAGACTTCAATTTTAAACGTGATTGTTAGCATAATAAACTTAGTTAAAATATTTTTTAAAAGAATGCCAACAAAATCTCGTGCCCTGCTTCTTGTTCGTTCTATACCAACTTGGAACGGGTACTTTGTCATTTATTTTAATTTTTTAATTTGACCCCCTAAAAATAACAGAAAATAGCTAACACGGACAACAAAGATGTCACATATACACGCAATCTCCAACTGAACCATACAAATTTAAACCAGAATACTAAGAATTACTAAATCTTCGAAAAAGATATCTAGCTCATGCCGTGACCTGAAGCGCAGTACTTATAGTGCCTGTGGCTCTTATTAGTTTATTTGCCCCAAGATGGTCATGCTTATATATATCTGATTTTGTTCCCTCAATGTATGGCAACCTTTAGACATCCAAGAACTGAGAGAGTGAATAATAAAGTACGCAAAAATGGAAATATCTTTAGGTCTACTTTAAATTAATCTTCAAACTAATTCAACAGCGATTCTGTTTTAAACAAAAGCACCTCGTCAAGGAGATAATTTCCAACCGCTTCTTAACAACAGCCTTCGATATCTCTAGTAACGGCGGAGATAACGGCGCAGCGCCGCCCATCAGATCGCGCCGTAAATTAACGGAATCCGATGCGGCGCCAACAATCAGCCAAATTTGCATTATAAAGGCAAAGAGGGATTTTCTTACACTTTTCCCGAGTTTTTGGAATCTCCTTGATCCGCGCAATGAGCTCGCAAATTACGGGGGTGTTCTATGCATACGAATTACTGGGGGGCCGCAGCCGCATAACACTACCCGCTTTATTACTCGGCTTATAGCGACCTGATCCACCTCGTTCCAGGTTAATTTAGAGGCGCAAGCAGGAGATTGCGTTTAATTAATATCGGTAGAATCAGTGTGCACTTTGATGTGACGAAGTGGAAATCTATAATTTGTCAATATTTATTTAAATCACTTTAGAATCACGTATCCTTATCTTTCGCTCACTATCTGACATGGTTGGTTAACGCTAGGGTTCCTAGAAAGATCAAATTATTATGCTTTCTTGATTTGGAGACTGCCGTGAGCCTAATTCGTTTCATTGATAAATTAACTATCCACGAAAGAAAAGGCGCGGCACAGCTTCGAAAAAAATTTATCACTAAACGTTCTGGAGGGCATGCACTATCAGATAACAATTAAACTCCATCACTATTTAATTCCTCCCAATACAAGCCAACCAATCAGCTTGAATTCCGGGGAGATCCGGCATCGGGACTCCGACACCGCCCGGATCCTAGTAAACACTCAGGTGCAGGTGCGAAATACACATGATTGTGTCCATGTACAGCTCAATTCACAATGTTTTTAAACCGCAAAATTTCTTGAAAATGGTACAAACCGATGGAACTCGTCATGCCAATGGAGCACTAGATGTGCCCTTCGGCATTGTTCTATAGATATCTGTACTACCGACTGTCGCCGTAGGTTCATGAATAGTTGTCCAACTATTCTCAGTCTTTTTCTTAAGGCCGCCAGTCATTGGTATCTCTGTTATGCAGACCAAGCGGGCATTTCGAGTCTCACGAAATCCGCGCTTTACGTAAAATCGTTGTTATTCTGACAAGCAAACGTACGTTTGCAGATGCGTCTACATTGCCCCATACACAGGTAGATTAAAGGTTGATATCGCCTGAACTTACTAATACACCTCTCGTTGTCGTATAAAATAGAAGAACGTGATGAAGTAACGATAATAATAAATCTCCATAAATATAAAGTACTTAATCATTATTTCACCATCACCGCTGCAATTCTGTAATATATGTTTTACTTTTAATTAAACGTTCGTAAACATTGGTACTTTTAAGAAAGCGACTTAATCGCGATAAAAAAACACAGATTTTATTTACCTCGACGTTTCGATCAAGTTCGAGAAGACCTCTCGAAGGTCCCGTTCTTAAAAGTAAACAATATATTTATTATAGTTGCAATTTTGTTTTGTAGCTACTTGCAGTATAGTAAACTTAAATGATTCGCAGTAGTGTGCACTCAAAAAGCATTTTGCAAAGTACACCAGAGTTTTTATGAAAATCCTAGTTTAGTCATACAATTGCAGCGTTGTCAGCATGCAGTAGTGGTAGGTAGTAGGTACCCAGGGTATTGTGAGAGGTAAATTACTCGCGCTGAGGTTTCCGCCGAGCACGCGTTTGCATTTTTAGAATAAATTCAGCTTGTATTTTTGCAAGTTTATCTGTGCAACATGTGTGAATCAAGAGTACGCCATAATATTTCGGATAGAACAAACAGAATAATTTGGCAATTACCTTTTGCTAAGTAATTTTACTTATTTTAAAAAATAAAGGCTAATCATCAATTTACTTTAATAAAGTAGGTGGGCGAAAAAGTAAACATGAAAAAAAATTGTTCTATTGGATACGAGATCAGCTTGGGCGTTTGCCTGGTGGTAAGTATAATGCCAGCACTTATGTGCAGTGCCACACAGAACTTTTAAAGGCCTACGCGGCACTGGATCGACATTGGGTAGGTATTAAGTCTCATAAGCCCAGTGGTTTCACTATTTACTGATGGTTTTTATACATACTGCCTCACTGCAATTCTTTTGTTTTATCTGAAACAAATTAATGATTAGGCCGAGATCTGATAATAGACTTCGGAGATAAGGTAAAAGAAATCGATTTTGTTCATGGTAGGTACCAGTAGGTACATATTGCTACCTTTGATTAGGCTTTGAAATATCATATGCTATAACCACACAAATATTTAAGAATGACAAGTATTTTATTACTCAGTGCTCCAAAAAGCAATCCTGAAGGCTGAGCCATCCGTCTTCCTGACGAGATGCCCTCAACGCAGGATTCGTCGGCGCGACCTAAGTAATGTAGATAGCTTGTACTCGCAAATTATAACTGACGAGCCACCCAAATACAACAAATATTCTCCTTAGTTCCGAGAAAAATGGAACAAAAACACTCCGAATTTTCCAATCATTGTACACGAAGCCGTGTACCGGGGTCGAAATAATTTCTTTAGCGATGTTTTCTAAATTAATTTATATTGGAGATGCGGCTTTGTTTGGGTTCATCATAGTCCTCTCAGAGTGATTATTTTTTGTATATCCGGCTTTATAATGTTGTAACAGGCGCATAATTAATTTTTTTCCAAAGTTATAGGTTACAATGATAATCTTCTTTATCAGACTTCATATCTAGGCTAATTTAAATTTAATTTAATTGATTTTAAAAGCTAGTTCCATTTCTGAGTTTTAACGTATTTACCACCTTCGCATAAAACAGAGATAATTTAAGTTATTACGTCAAACTTAAGATGAAAAAAGATGAGAGAGTTGTTTTTTACGACCAGGTTTATATGGAGACATCTGTTCCGATTTTACTGCGGAAATTGATCCCGCTCAAGTCCATAAGCAATTAACACAACCTTAATCACTATGTCACTGATCTTAATTACTCAAAACATCTTCTTTCACGATCTTTCATTAACAAAGTAGCTACAAATTATACTTCACGGTGACTTCCTCATAAAACCTGTTTAAACCAGATAGCGGCACCTATCTGCGCGAGATCAAACGTTAATTACTTGTAGGTAAATGAAGAGGGCGCCACGCGTCGCGGCTCGGCATTATAGTAATTGGGTTGTTAACTTAATTATAATTATGAGGTAAGTACGTTGAAGAGCTATAAATAATATCCTATATATTATGTCATACTTAGACTAGTTAATTCCAACTTCGATGAAAATTTGGCTATAAATGAAATTTAATCTCCGATTTTTTCACTTTTAGGGGTGGTCTCTGTCATAAAATTATATGGGACCAAAACGACAGTACCTATCTTTTAATTTTCAAAATCGGTCCACAACTGACGAAGAATTCGGTGAACATACCTATAGATACTTACATAAAAAATACATAAAGTCGAACACAGCACCTCATCCTTTTTGGAATTCAGTTAAAAATTAATCTGAGGTTTCTCTTGGGGCCTGTATTGGTATGCCTTTTATGACGGCGTTATTATACAATACTGAGCTAGAATGGTAGGGTATCCAGGCGGGAACTGAAATGTGTCCACCACGCTCAGCAAGCATCATTAGATTTTAGTAAATCTAAAGCTGCAGAAAAAGCCCTCAACATATGCAACATATGGAACGGTGGCTGATCTTTCTACCATCGTCGTTTCTAAATACTATAGCCACACTCTAGCTGTCACAAACATACGTAGGAATAATAACTCAACATAATTAAATTCAAACGTCAATTTACCAATTAAACACACCGCTTCCATAACAATCACCGAATTATGTTAGAGCAAACCACTTCACAAGTCCTCAGAACAATTACCTCGGTATTAGGGGAAGCGGGACACTGTCACTGGCAACACTGGTACCCCGACCGGTAACATCCCCACATATTATAATAACTTCGCAAATACGGATAAAACAATTCCCTCGTCGAGATTCGCGTTAGGGAGCATTTAGATGTCGCGACGTGACATCTTAAGAGGAGAATCTTTTATTAAAAAAATAAGTGCATAAGAAATAAGAACTAATACATATAGGTAAAGTCAAGGCTCGTGAAGTCTGCCGCCAAGCAGTAGTGTGCAAGCATTACTGTGTTCCGGTTTGATGAGCAGAGAAGCCCGTGAAATTACTGGGCTTATGAGACTTAATACCTAATGTATCAGGGTAACGAGCCGCTCGGGCCTTTGTGTTTCAAAATTCTGGGTGGGACTGCAATTTTTATGGACCAGCGTTATGCTTACCATCAGGCAAACGAACAGCTCGTCTCGTTACCAAATAACATAAAAAAAGTCAATTTGCAGCTTTTTTTAGTCAGCGATGTGAGGATACGCCGCAGAAGACACCGGAAGCAATTAGCGGCGTGTACCGGCAGCTCCACTAGAGAGCCATCAGCCAGTTCTGATATAGGTTTAGCGTCTTCGACCACATCGTCACCGAGACAGTGCTCAAATGCTAACCTATCGCGAGTATGAAAAAAGCACAAGCTTATCTACTAAACTTTCTATAAGCAATCAAAATAGAGAGACACGTTTGCCACAACATCCGGATACCGTTTGGGTCTTTCAGAGAATCGTTAAAAACTAACACACTACATAGACGGACAGTTTATTTACATAGCAACGGTTCCTACGTTTATTTATCTGTTCAGTGGATTTTCTAGGGACGAAACGATATCTTGATTCTCGTAAAAAATTCGATCAAATATAAAGATCGTACGATAGCATAGCGTCGTCGGAGAGACCCACACAGACATTTCATTGTGTGCCGGATTGGATTAAGTTTTTGATGGAATTAAGTGCGCCCTTCTTGTGGGATCACAAATTGCATTGTAAAACTAACGCATTGTATTTCGCACTTTACCACGGTATCTGAGTACAGCATAATATCAGAATGTCAATGTTTTGCCAAGTACTTAGAAAATCCATACTAATATTATAAATGCGAAAGTGTGTTTGTTGGTTTGTCCTTCTTGCACGCAGTAACGGCGCAAACGGATCGATGTGATTTTTGGCACAGATATAGTTTATGGACCGGAGAGTAACATAGGCTACTTTTTATGCCGAAAAAATGCACGGCTCCTGTGGGAACGCGGGTGAAAACCGCAGGCAGAAGTTAGTACTCTATAAGTAAGACTTGAGCAGTGAGTTCATTCCAGATCTCAAGCGTTCCCAGCCTCGACCACACAACAGCATGTGAGATAACTTAGTCTAACGGTAGGCTTTCTCATTTAATCATCTAATGTTGGCAGGCGGGTTGTATTTGTAGTTTTTTGCCTCATCCTCATGTACAACGGAAAAAAACTTAAATTCTTAAAATTCGGCAATAAATAAAATTGGAAAGTGCATATGAATTTTTCAACGATGATGAGGCCACTCATCAGGAGTGAACAGTAGGGTTACAGTTTCACGACTGCACTGCATGCTACTTCAATGTTTGAAATAGATAGTATTTTTAAATTAAGAGCGTTTAGGCCCTACCGATTTTCATACGTACTTGTCCAGTCCTTAATCTCCGATATGAAATTGGTTCGATTTCGATGTAACTTTATAATAATATAATACAGGTCTAAAAATGTTATCTACTAACTTTTTAGATCTATGTCTTACGTGTATAAAGTTTCATTAAGATCGGTTCATTTATTTCGGAGATTAAGTTTATTTGAAAAACCGCTGATCGTAAACGATCTTAAGTCATAAAAATTGAGTTCAGAGCTATCCACACAGCCTTCGTTTAAAGCTGCTTTGTCTCGTGTCTCACGTTACTTCCTTCACGACGTACGACAAAGAGGCTTCCTCGAAGGAGCTGCAGTGTGCCCCGAGCAGTCCACTGGTAGCACAGTGCCGCGGCTGTCGCGGCGAGACAAAGAGAGCAACGCAATAAAGGCTGCTAGTGGCGGCTGACTGCAGCAATAAATCATATACTTTATCGCGAGCAGTGGCCGCGCGCGCGGGGTCGCTTGCCTTCGTAGTAGCTGGCATCAAGATTTTCTTAACTTGCAAGTGAATTCATGATGATGTTACACTTGATAAAATATGATAGTATGATAATTCTATCATTTTTATTCATATTCTCATACTATTATCATCTCACTAGTATAAATTGGAGTTCGTTTTTCTGTTTACTAATTCAATCAAGCTGAAACATCAAAACAAATTTTAATGTCCAGGGAATACAGACGACGGGAAAGCGTCCCATCATTGCAGCTCTATTTATAAAAAAGGAAGCGAAAAGCTTCATGTGAATTGGTACAGTTTGCATTTGAATATCTCAAGTGATGGTAAGTGACGATGCGGTCAACGTCAACATGCTTGTCTAGAAGATTGCTGTCCACTTTGGTTGACAATTCTCAGGTTATATAAGAAACCAAACGTGTCGTCGTCGCTTAACTTTCGTGTTATTTAAATGGACACAAAGAGTATGTAATTTTATCATGAAAAATTTCATGATCTCTAAGAAAAAACTAGCAAGGAATGGAGCTGCGGGGCGCAACTAAAATAAGAACGGTTTTCTTTGAAATGTTATGTCAATATTCAAAGTTAACAAAGAAATCTGAGTAAATAAGACGTTCGTCGACATTTCCTTCCTTGAACCGAACAATCTAAGAAAGTTTGATAAAAAGTTATGTTTTTTCTGGAAAAAATCTCGAATATGAAATAAGTTCCTGAAGCGTCACATCCCCGGCGGCGCTACAGGCGAACGCTATTTCAAGATATTCCTGAAAGAGAACTGTTCATTGAACAAACACACAGGGCAGATATTATTAGTAGCGCTTTTATATTTTTATGATATCTCGCCACAGACAATGGCACTCCACATTTCTCTTCCTCGTATCTTCGCTGTTATTTTTGCGAACAATGGCCGCGAATCAAATGATAATTTTAAATTTTGAGTTGAGTCGGGGCGGCGCAAATAAATTGTTTGAGATGTGACTTGGCCTGAGTTACGGCCGCCATTGTTATGTGTTCTGCGTAGGGATGCCCACAATGGGGAACTTTATGCGCTTCCGGTGACGACTTGAGGAGGTGACGGGTTGGTGCCTTTGTGGGTTACATTTACATAGATTTGTTGAAGTCGTGGTTAATAGATACAATAGAGACGACAGCTCTTAAATGCAATGCCACACGAAAATATTAAATAACTTATGCAAATAAAGTTCCGTAGTTCACAATCCCACCCGTACTGTTACCGCAAAAGCCATGGCAGTGGTAATTTCGGTTCATATAAATAGCAAACTATTAAACATCAGCCTTTAGTTTGTGTCGATGGTCACCCCCTTATTGGGTAAGTATGTTTAACAAATACCCAATGATGGTTGTCAACAGCAGGCTCCAAAAATTGCCAAAGCCTAATAGTATTACGTCTGTAAAGACGTACTGCACCGACCCCATGTAAGAGGAGCACTGCAATTTCATGGGCTGACTTTCTTTTTTTTTTATAATTTAACTCTTTCCACCGATATTTATCTTTCGGTCTCCTTGAAAAAAAACCATGAAATAAAAGTATAATTCCGAAAATGAAAATTCCGAGACTTAAACTAAACTAAAAACCTAAATAAATCCTATGAACTAAAATATAATTATAAAGTATTTAGTATAATTTCGCAACTCATCATCTCGTTAGCTAAAGTTTGTGAGGGTGTGTAGTCCTGCATGTATGTATATCGTGCCTCGCTCTCGTCAGGTAACAGCCTCATAAAAGTCTGGCAAGACAAGAGAGGAGCACGGTGTGTATGTGTGGGTGTGTATGAGTTTATGTGTAATATACGTGTACGAGATGTGGTTGAGATCCTCGCCGGTCAGGCAAGGGGCATAGTGATATAGCCCTACTAATCATCCCCATCATCATCCCATCACCATCATCATGGGCTGACGTTATGCTTACGATCAGGCAAATGACCCGCTCGTATCGTTAAACCATCGACTACGGATCGGCGGGTGACATCGGCGGGCAGTAGCACTGATTCATCATCACTTCAGATATCATATCTTACTGATTGTACAACTAAATATGAGTATAATCTGCAATACGGATACAGGTGTTACAAATACTTAAAAATAGACTTTACCAAAATACAGCTAATTACGAATGAATATTTGGAAGTATTACAGAGACTTTGGCCACATAGTCCGATATACAGAGATAGATTTTGTTAGTGGGAGGACTAACTCTTCTGCGAGTGTCCGTCTGGGTTGTTACCACCGCTTTGCTCGCGAAGTTTGCCACCAAGCAGTAGTGTGCAAGCATTACTGTGTTCCGGTTTGATGAGCAGAGTATCCAGTGAAATTACTGGGCTTATGAGACTTAATACCTAATGTCTCAGGATAACGAGCACACTGCAGTGCCGCGCAGGCCTTTGTGTTTCAAAGCTCTGGGTGGCACTGCAACTGTTATGGGCCGGCGTTATGCTTACCATCAGGCAAATGACCAGCTCGTCTCGTTACCTAATAACATAAAAAAAAAGATTAAAGATACTCAGAAAAACATACAACATTGTGATCGATGCACATGGCAGTTCACAATAATTAACGAAAGGCTCATTATTGCGTCGTCAGTGACCGACACCGCGTCAGTGGGTTTTGCGTCAGCATTTCGCCCACTTTTTCGCCGATTTCCGATTTGATTGCTCGCAATCGGAGGATGCATGCGAATCAGTATCTAGACTCGGCCCGCTTTTAGATGATAAGACTAAATTCCTTGATCGTAAGCTTAATATATACCCAGGAGATAAATTACATTGTAATGTAAAGAGCAAAGAAATTTTATGGTAATGTTCAAATTAAGAAATCATTCATCATCAATCATGCATCAAGAAAAAGGGCTACAATATTGTGTGTCTTCGTGATCAAAATTATAACGAACTGAGTATTTGTACCAACCAAGAAATTGTACCAAGTGCTCATAATTAAAAAAACACAAATTAAATTTAACTTGTGTTCCTATAAGGAAGAATAAAACAAAATTAAAAATAATTTATTGGTTTTATATATGAGAGTTTCATCGTGGATGTGAAAAATAAAATAAAAATACCTAAAACCTTTTAGGCGACATGGCGGCTAAGATCATTTTATTATCTTGGTCTTAAAGAAGCTTGCTTTGATTACAACGTTCAGATGTATCACAACTATGCTGCATCGGTGTGTTGAGCGAAAGTATTTTCTTAACGACAATGTACGACTCTAACACACTGACGTAGTTTTTGTGTACAATATGGGGAAGCACCCAAGTAACTGTAAACAAGTATGTTTAGTCCACGAGGTTTTTTTAGCGCATGGGTCGTCATGGTTCCCAGGATGTGACCGCTGCATACACTGCTTCTACGTATATCTACGTAACGCTACGCGTCTGCTACGTATCGCTAGTAGCGAGATTGAGAGCAGCTCAGCTAATAGGGAGGGCAAAAGCTGTAGCCCGCTTGACAAAGCGAGCCGATATGTTACCGTGTGAAACTCTTCTGAGATTCCCCACGACATCCCACGTATTCGAAATTCGATTCCATCTATTAATGTACTGTTCGTCCGCAACCGCGCTACTGCCGCGCGCTGTGCGGCTGTCATGTCCGAATGAGCGAGTGCTACGCGCCGATCGGAACCGATTATACAACAATACCAACTAACTACCACTTGCAATCAGCGAATATGGTGTTCCGTATCAATAATGGTCCTAGTTTACTGAGCTTTTTATCGTTTTCAAAATAAAAATAAAAACATTTTTTGTCGCATGCGTATATTATAGACCCGGACCTGGCTGTAGGATTCTTTGTATCTAAGGAATCTGGAATTATGACAACCATGATCCTGCAACATGCTACGAATAGGTACTTGAATTATTCTATGTTAGTATTTTTTATACCTAGTAATTAATGTGTTTGTGTTTGACCGCTATCTCATCTGCGGCGCAAGAACGGAAGTCGGTTCGATAAATTTGTCGAATCGATAAAATTGATAAATTTATCGAATGTTGCGAGTACCGAAGTCTGATCGTAAAGTATTGTAGTAACTCTATATTCTCTTTGGATTTGACCTAGCTATTCGATAACTTTTGTCGATTGTATCGAGGCTCGATAAATTATATAAAATGTTGATAAAACCCAATTTATAGATTTGAACTGTCAATTTTATAGAATTTCATAGATCGAAAAGATCCGTACTTGAAGCGATTATGCATACATAAACACAATACGAGTATTAACACTTTTTATTAGACTCTAAGATACCTATGTATGAGTCAAACTGATATAAATTAATGTTTTTAATTGTAATTAATATTCCGGTTTGATGAACAAAGTAGTGACATTACTGGGCTTATGAGACGAGTAACGAGCGCACTAGGACAGTTCCCGCGGCTTCGCCCGCGATGTATTTGTCTTTATAAATTGTAGTCTTTGTTTTATTCTGATGCATGAGCTACATTACTATAAAATGTCATCAAAATCTGTACGGTATAGTTTTTGCGTGAAAGAGTGATTAACATACATTCATCCACACTCACAAATTTTCACGCTTATAATATTAGTAGGATAAAGTTTGGCTCCGGCCGTGAATTGAACCGAGGCTCCATGCTCCGCAGGTTGCTATCAAATTAGTCACTGACCGACACACATCCCAAACATGTCGTCATTAACGGGACCCTTACCTTTATTTTCCAGCTTTTCTTACCATAATATTATGTCTCCGTCAACTGAGACGCTCGCAGAGAGGTCGCTTAAGAGATGAGAGAGATTCTACTCGAGTGAGCGCGGGAAAGATCGGTATCTACGCAACTAGTCAAAGACTAACGAGTTAATTAGCGTCTCCTCCCCCCTTCCCTTGTTCCTTGTCTATCCCGCTCAATGAACTGTCATAATTGTGAAACTGAGCAAATCGTAGACTATCGTAATATTGTTACTAGACGATATAAATCAATGAGTCTCCACTCGTGGCTTCGGTGATTCTTTGTTTTTAATTATTAGGCTGTAGTCTGACAACTCCGTTAATGATACCCTTGTACTGTTGGAGAGGCCAAGGGACCTTATGGTCATGGGCATCTTGCTTAATCCTAAAGTCATCATTATCATCTGCCAGAAGACGTCGACTGCTGAACACACGCCTCCCCCATAGAACGCCTCTAACAACGGATGAGATAGCACTACTTGTATTGTCACGAAAATAAGAGTTGAGAGCACAGTCTATCACCCAGTAAGTGTTTGTTACAAAGTTATGTGTGGCACCGCAATTGTTATGGGCCTGCGTTATGCTTAACATCAGTAAAACGACCCGTTCGTCTCGTTAACAAACACATAGTATAAAAAAACGAAATCTGCCTTTACAAATGCGACTGTTTTTCTTCTCTTGATAGGTTACCATTTGACCATTGTTTGACCCAATCGCGGTAAGAGGTGACAAAAGCCTTAAACTTGGAATAGAGAATAGCTTTCAAATGATAAAACAAAAATATCAATATTTACTGCCAAGCGGCAGCAAATATTCACCTTGAAGATGGTGAGTGCAGGCGAGCATAAAAAATGACCTACCAGCACCACCACCACCACCAAGAAATACGGCTCCATGAAGCCCTAAAATCTAAATCCCTGATCAAAAAGCCCTAAAATCCCTCATGCAGTTGGACATGCACAATTCTGTAAGTATAGGAGCTCGTAGCAACGTCTACTAGTCTCCCTTAAGACGACGCGGGACCCGGCTTACCGCGTCCCGCATCCCGCGCGGGATCTGTATCGGGGCAAGCCTCTTACCTGCGGCCGCTCCTACTACTCACCTTATTTCAATCGCAAAACCTCTCTCATGTACTTTGTTGTATTTAAATGAGTGTTTCTTATTACAATTTCAATTTTTCTGATACCAAAGCAAACCGTGACTTAGGTAATACACGAGTAACGACATGGCGTTGTCTCGCAATAATTTTAAAACTGAAATGTTTCGAAAGCGTAATTTTGGGAAATGTTTCAAAAATTGACAGATAACTTTGTGTGGGCAAATAAAACGTTAATTTGTATATTTGATTATTTTTATCTAGCTGCTCCCGCGGTCTCACCTACGTGAACATTCCCACAGGAACCTTGCATTTTCCGGGAGATAGATAGACTTACACTCTTCGACCTTAGTAGATAGTAAGTAAGTAGTTCTCTGCAAATAATCAAGCAAGTTGCCAGTTTGTTGAACCTGGCAGGAAAATTGTGTCTAATGAAATTCAAGGACTCAGCACTATAAAAGTTAAGTTCATTGACCTACCAAATACACTACGGAGACTGTCACGCTCTACGAACAACTTATTATTTGTTCGTAGGTCACGCTAGATATTTTCGATGTGATTGTGTGCCAAAGGCTTCCAAGCATTCCGTCTATATTGCTCTGTGAGTCTACAGCGATCTATGAACTAGCAGATTACCGTTCTAATCGATGACGCATTGAAGTGGTTTACGTACTCATTGTGGCCTGTGCGTGATCCATTTGAAGCTGTATCCAATTATCGCTATATACTTGATGAACTGCTGATAATTTAATATGCATTATTTGTCGTCTCCGAAGCTAAGTTGGTAGTGAACCTACCTGCAAAGCGAGGGCCCTCGGGTTTGATTCCCGCCCAGGGAAGATTTTATGTGTTGAGCATAACGTGTGTTCTCCGCTCTTGGATGTTTGTGTTGTGTATCTGTATGTATCGATGCCACTTGCGACACAGGGAATCCTAGTATATAGGGGGGGGGGGGGGGTATATAGGGGCATAAGTGTTTATGTTATGTTTATGTATGTTTATTAAGGTGCTATGCTACTTTATTTGCTACTTCAAAACTATAAAACCTTTTGAAGCGATGATAGCTGAGCAGGTAGAAGTAAGGACTAGGGGACTAGGGTTTGAATACTGCAACGAGAAGTCTTTTAAGCAAATAAAACATTCAGATGCAATCAAAGCCTGGTAATATAACATTTTCTAGTGCTCTTCTAGCTCTACCACCCTGTCAGCGAGCATCTGTTGGTATCTTTCGGCAGCTGTACTGATTACTGCCAGTCGTTATCTAGATTTAGCATGCGTGCACTGTGCATGTTCTACCACATCTTCGCTTAAGATCAGACGAGATAATCTTCAAACCAATTTGTGCAATGATCAAATCACAAATGGATGCCTTATGAGTACAATAAAAAACTCATCGTAATATAGATTCATATAATCACGTCATAATGTGAGTGATATACGACGCCAATCAAGAACCGGAACACACTCGGTATCATTTGGGGATCAACGACGCCGTTTGTCGTTAGCACCGCCGCACTTAGTGCGATTGCGGCGCATTACCGCGAGGTGGCGCACCACGCGCCCGGTGGCGTCGCCCGTCAGCCGACGTTAGCGCGACACTTTGTACCAAAGACTATAAATCCTTGTACCTACCACTCAAGGTGTCGGTTCACATTACAATACCATTTCCGGCTCGAGGCGTGTTGCCTTCCTTCGCGGGGCTCGACTCTCTAGTTAGACGTGGTCTCGCTGTCTGCGCGTCCGCAAGCCACGTCCTTCATGTTTGCTTTATATACTAGATAGGTATGCTCTAAAAATGGCTAAGAACGTTCAGGAACCACAACATTCGAAAACGAGACATTCACAGCATAGAGATTTATTTTTTAAGTTTCAACATTCATTCATTCATTTCACACGCTCTCTCTGAAAGGGCTGTTCCCCAGCAGTGGGAACGTAATTGGCTGATGATGCCACGCAAGATTTTTAAGAATGAGTTTGCATTTTTTTTTCATGTAAACTCGTGGGTTTTGTTAACTTTGGAAGCTAACATCAATACTAAAATATTAGGTTCATAATCAACACAGACTACAAAATCAAAATCGTAATAAAGTGCCTAAACTAAATATCGTCAATCTTCAAACGTAACTTGTAACGTTACATTAAACAACTGACTGTTTGGCTTTGATCAACTAATGGCAAGGTTATTGCTCATCAATATTTACAAACTACACACCGATAGGTAGGTATATAGGGAATGGTTATCGGGTATGTTTTACATTATTAACCGACTTCCAAAAAAGGAGAAGGTTCCCAATTCGGTTTGTATTTTTTTATGTTTGTAACCTCAGATCTCCGTCATTTATAAATCGATTTGGAAAATACTTTTTCTATTTGAAAGGATATACTTTCAGATTAGTCTCGTGGAAATTTCAACAAAATCGGTACAGTAGTTCGTCACTGAAGTCGGTTTCTCACTTTTTTAAAGCAATTTTTTAATTTCATCTTTTCGAGCTCTGAGCTGTAGCGGTTATGAAAGGAGACTTAAATTCCAAAAAACTTTGCCATTGGGCAAAATCTAGGAATCGTCTGATAGGACGTATTTTAGAGATCGTCTATAACACTAAAATTTAATCTATCGCGACAATTTCACCATCACCGGGAAAACTAGTGAAGGGCTAATATCCTATAGGAATTTACTCAAGTTCATTTATAATAAGGCCACTACATCGGTCGAAGACTATGAGAGTAGGAAAGACAACGCTGCCCCACATCCCACTGACCTACAGAGCTCCGACGTGCTTGTTTGTAAGGCATCTCGCCGGTAAACTTGGCGGACTTTATTATTATAGTCCAGGGAATGAATGAATTTAATCCAGCTCACACAACAACCAAGTCCGAACGTCGCGTGGTGAAGGATGGCCCGGGGGAGGGGGAGGGAGGGGGAGGAGGTGGTCGACAGGTGAAAGCAATAAATACTGAACGCAATATAACTTGGACACTGCAACCCACAGATCTGGTCCATTGTGCGACGACAGACGGCAATGACGGGACGTAAATCACGTCCTAATAAAATAACAAACATTTTTTTTTATTTGAATTCACTATAATAGAAGACGAGAAATTTTCGCAATGCTCAAAAAGTCGTGCGTACATAGCCGTACAATCAATCCAAATGCTAAGCTGCACAAAATGCAAGCGCACAACGGTCTTTTGAGTCTATCGATTTAGACGTCACCAGCATAGCCACCTATTCAAATACAAAGATCCGTATTGAGAGACAAAGAGAAATAAGGAGATTCACGAACCAACCAAGCTGGGCGTTATCGGATCTCGTACATAAAAACCTTTAGTAGCTTTAGTATACTAATAACTGTAAACTAAATAAAGGTAAACAAAAATGAATGCCAAAAGAAATGTAGCTAATCACAATAATATGATACTCGACGCCAACAGCTAATGACGTACAATTAAACTCAAATGGTAATAGATAACTCTCTAGCCAACATTGTTACAAATACTTAGGTGAAGTAAATCCATGACAAAGACAGGACACTAAAGCACGAATCTTCACACATCTCGGAGATAATAAAGAAAACACATGTTTACGTTTTTCTTAGAAATAGAAATATTTAATAGACGAAAACATCGATTCATCCACAAACTATTATTATTACATTGCAATATTTCTAATTTCACGTCCTACAGTGGAAGCGCGCTTCAAGGAGTAGTAGAGTCAGTTTTTCGCGTAAATCTGCGCAGGTCGCGGCGACAATGCTCTACAATCGCTTGTAGCTCGGCGGTGTCGGTAGGGCGCGGTCTCTGCTCTACACGGGTGTCCGTGATGTCAGGTGGAGGTCCTTTCAGTTATACGTGGTGAAAGCGTGCAGTTATTGGCTTAACGTTATCTAAGACACTTGCTAACTTATGATAAGTAGATTTTATGGGCTATGAGCAATTTCATTTGCAATAGTCTAGCGTGTGTATGGTATAGTGTAGTGATATTTTTTGTTTGTAGTGTTTAAGCTTTGCTAGCGCACCCGTTATTTTAATAATCTTGTGTATTTTTAAGGACAAATTTACCAAAATATGTAGGTGTAAATTTAAAATGATAAACCCTACTTCAGTAAATATTGAAAACCTATTTATTGTAGTAGGGTTTCGTTTTAAATTTGCATCTAAATACTTAGGTAACATTTGACCCTAAAAATTACACAAGATTATTATAATAACGGGTTAAACAATTTATTTGATTATACTAAAATTTAAAAATTGACTCAAAAAATTCACTAACCATCTTTTCGCAGTATCGTCTGACTTTCTGTACAAACTAACACAGCTTTCAAAATGCTTACGCTATGCAGCCTCCCCTTCTATTGGATTTAATTTGCTCAAAGTTGCCTCCAAACCTAATTATTTCAACATCGCTACATTGAAACAATTTACAAAATGAGCTCGTTCTATTCTCACATTTTTATAAAAACACTCGACTTAATTAGCCATAACGTGCTAATTCCGGGAAAAGCGGGATAATTCAGGAATCCCACGGGCTTTTCTATGAGCATGACGAGCGGCGCGGGCCACGGCGCTCACTGGCGAGGGAGGGCTGCAGCGGGCGCGGGCGCGTTGATAAGTATGTATCACTTAAAAGATCGTTACATTTATGTGCTCTTTTGATTGAACATAAAATAAATTGGAATCTTAAGCTATTAGAAACAATGACATATTCCCTTTAAAGTCCCCACCAGAATTTAAATTCCCATCGGACCCGCTACTTTACATAGCGGGTCAGATGGGAATTTAAATTAACATCGTCCCCACTGACGTTTTACTATATTTTATGTAAACTCACTAAACTTGCTTTGTGACAGTATGTACTTATAGTACAAAATACAGAAGCCACCAGCCACGACACTGTAATTTCACGTAGGTACGATAAAATACGGTTTAGGAATTCAAATTTTCTTTGGTATATTATTTGGTTTAATGGCAGCGAGTTGTTGAATTATCTTGAGTAAATACATATTGTGTATTGTTAGTGCGATGTTTAACCGTCTAGTAGCCACATCAAAGTAATTAATTTTAAAATTCCTACGAAACAATTCCCCGAACAGAGCCTACTTTGCACTCTCTGGAATGGTTCCGGTAATTTCGCTAAACACGATGGCTCGGAATCGCTATGCTGCTAATTCGCGCTTCGTACGATTTTTTCATACGTTTTTCAACACACTTGTGAGTAAATGCCCAGACTTGTATTGTTATTAACTTTTACGGAAAATGGCGAGCCTCGCTAGCGATGCGCGCGCAGGTGATGCGAACAAAATCGACAACCAGCCAATTTTAAAAAGTTAATAAATCGAATATTTTCGTATTTATAACATAACTTAATGTGAATTGATGAATTTAATAAAATAAAATGTTTATTTATTGAAAGATTTATTAATTATTAATTCAAAGTTTTTTTTTACCAGATACAACTCTTAGTTTTTATTACGTCCTCGTAATCATGCTAGGCGGTATCGACTCATGACTTTACCTGAAAAGTAAAAACAAAATTCTTTGTTATCTGGGGTATAAATAAAGTAAATACGCGTTACAATTAAAAATGCTTTCAATGAGGTACAAACTTAACTTAATCAGGATATAAAATACGATATACGGTAGTGTAAAGTAAAAAGCACGCGAGTTTAATATCTTGGATTATGAGCTTAAAAGCCAGGTAAAAATATTCACTTTACGAGCAAGTGTGTTGAAATGTATATTTTACCTTGATGAGACGGTACAGAGAAATATAATGCAAAAAACATGGAAATTACATCAATATGCAGGTCTCTTTAACTTAATCAGACATAGTATCATTAACAGACTATGTGTCATTAATTTTAATTATTTTGTTTTGAAAGAAAATTATGATAAGGTAAATGCTTGATACATCATTACTGATAAAAAAATCTTTTAAAGAACGAGACAACAACATATTGTTCTACTATAGTTAACTAGCCGAAGATTTGAATAGGGTAAGCATTTATGAAATAATCTAACAAAAATGCGATGTTGATTCCTCAGTTTTAAGATTACGAAAGCAAATCTACGTTACCGCATAATTTAGTTTGTTCCAACACCTACAGTACAGATATAATGACGAAGTGAAATAATGACTAAAAGGCCTGCGAGAAATATAATATTTAATTCAAAAATTTAGTTGAGTTGCTATCAAGTATAGGTTAGAAGCGCTGCAACGAAAAACTGGCTTAGATAATGGACACTTGCACGTTTCATTGTGATCCAAAAAATATTTTTTTTATAATTTGTAAATGGGCTGGCGTTCGACCACTGTCTCACATGATGTTTAGTGATGATGCGGTCGATGGTACACCTTTCCCAGAAGATATATACTGACTTACGTCTTGAAGACTCCCAGATTGTAGTGTTTAGGAAAAACAGGTGCTGGTCAAAAGTTCTATTATTTGACTGTACATTATATATAAGATGTCCTACCACCGAACTATCGAATATCCGAATACCGAAATTTACCGACTATACCGAATATTTTGTTAGTGGGAGGACTAACTCTTCTGCGAGTGTCCGTCTGGGTTGTTACCACCGCGATTTGCTCGTGAAGTCTGCCGCCAAGCAGTAGTGTGCAAGCATTACTGTGTTCCGGTTTGATGAGCAGAGTATCCAGTGAAATTACTGGGCTTATGAGACTTAATACCTAATGTCTCAGGGTAACGAGCGCACTGCAGTGCCGTGCAGGCCTTTGTGTTTCAAAGTTCTGGGTGGTACTGCAAATGTTATGGGCCGGCGTTATGATTACCATCAGGCAAACGACCAGCTCGTCTCGTTACCAAATAACATAAAAAAATAATAAAACAAAACATTGTATGTTTTCTCCATTAAAAGAAGCTCATCGATTTATACCATCAATCTATGAGTCGGCAACCAATCAACCACTAAGCCTCGGTCCATTGTTTCTGTTAACTTGAAACAATGACAATGATCAGTTTAAATATAACATAACTCTTTTGAACAATGACGCATGATATTTATTCGGTCGCATCCAAACACAAAAAGCTAACATATTTTACAAAGTGCTGTTTGCTCATAACGTGTCTGTATAATTATTTTGTGATTGCTATCATTGCAGGGCCAATATTGACGAAATGAAATAATGACGCCATCCGGCAAATTCGTCGGTCACCGACAAATGGCCGAGTGGACAAAAAAAATGTTTGTTACCTCTCGTGTTATTTTGTATGCCTGTTAGCCGACCCGCGATGCAATATTAATTTTGCCAATATTTTCAAATAGACATTTCAAATAACAATAACCTTTGGTTGCAGGCCGTCCCTTCTTTTAATACAGGTAACCTATTAGATCCATCCGCTTTTCGTCTTGCTGTTTGCTTACGTTTGGGTGCGAGGTGCTATGTTGCCCATCGCTGCCAGTGTGGTACTGCTGTCGATCAGCTCGGTCATCACGGCCTCTCTTGTTCCAGAAGTGCCGGTCGAATTTCCCGTCACGCCAGTCTTAATGACATCATCCGCCGGGCTTTTACCAGCGCCAATGTAGCAGCCATTCTCGAACCGAATGGTCTTATGCGTGACGATGGTAAAAGGCCTGACGGAATGACGCTCGTTCCTTGGAAATTGGGGCGGCCCCTAGTGTGGGACGCTACTTGTGTCGACACTTTGGCACCGTCTCATATTTCCGAGACACAAATTAGGGCTGGCGCCGCGGCTTCTTCGGCTGAGCGACTCAAGCGGCGCAAATATGCTAACCTCGGGAGCGGTTACATATTTGAGCCGTTTGGTGTTGAAACATTGGGTCCGTGGGGGCCGGGAGCTCATAATATTTTCAAAATTTTGTCAGAGCGTTTGATTGATGCGACGCGTAACCAAAATGCTGGTAACTATTTGGCTCAACGGATCAGCATTGCGGTTCAACGAGGCAATGCCACCAGCATGCTGGGTACGCTTCCTACTGGTAGTGGGCTAGAACATTTGGATTATCTATAGTCCTACTAGGGCTTGTAGATTGTCCAACTGTTTTAGTAGCTAGCTAGGTTAGATGTAGTGTTTATTTATGTATTAGCTAGTTAATAAAGGCACAATAAACATAATTTATGCGACGGCAAAAATAACGTTTGAAAAGCCTGACATGTGGGTCGAGTGCACATGTACAGTGGGCCATTATCCACCATACGGGCCCAGTATGGCTTGGATTGATGTCACATGTCCTCAAATTTTGTGGTTCTTCAAGATGCGAGTTGGCTAAACTTGTGTAACTTGATTTATGTAACTCGAGTCATTGGTGCGGGACTAAGCTGGAAATGGAACTCAGGTGCGTCAGATAGAGAGTCGCACAAGTTCTCGCTCGGCCACAATTGCTCTTGGTGTTGTAAATTTGCAATGTTTATCTTTGTCTAATCATATTATACCAAACTAGTAACTACATCTCAATTTACATCGTTTTTTTAATAAGTCTGACATAGTATGTTGTGTTATGCAGTTGAGTGTCACGGCCACCTTGAGTCGGTGCGCATGCGCGCAGGCATACGCTGGCGCGCGCGCGTCAATCCGGAGGTCGAGCAATCGTTGCTGAACTCGACTTTACCAGCGGAAATCAATTCAGTTAATATAAAGTATCGTATTTTTTTAAAAGCCTGGTTTGAGATCTACGATTAGTAGCAACTTTTCTTGTTAAACATACATAATTATATAACATTGCCTGGTATGTGTGAAATATCAAATCGCGGAAAAGGACAACCGAGTCAAAGTGATATCAGTTGTAACTAACAAATGATATCAATCCACCGACTGATAAGAACTGATCACAGTTCTTATCAAATTATCAAATTTTGAAATATTGAAACTGATTTCCATCGTTAGACTTAGGAATTTCATATTCACCGACCCCGGAACTACCTATTTTAGTTTGATAATGATTGCTATATTAATTCATATGAGTCAAACGTTTACATATTTTTGATTTACATGTAAATTAAAGAATATAATTTATGTACCGCAGCATAATGAGCATATAAAGACGTGGTGTTAGTCTTCATAAAACGCTTCTGCAAAATAATTAGACAGTTCAATCCGTATGTAAGTAAATGATATGATATACACCGATTTACATTAAATATTTATTGCTACGCTTGATGATTATCGGTTCAGCTGTTTCAACTACATATATTAAAATATGTGTAATCTATACAAATAAATAAAATTTAAGTGTCTGTTTGTAATCTATCAAAACAAATAAATAAAATTGACGTGTCTGTTTGTAATGCCAAAATAACAGCTGTTTACTAAATGCATATGAAAGTATAGGTATATATATATTATTTTATTTATATATAAAACACGTTTAATTATATAACTTAAAATCGAATTTTACTGACACAACGTTCATCACCTCGTTAATTTTCCAGCAGAGCAGTCAAATAGATTATAACGAGTACGCCATCCAGCGCCACTGAAGCCTAGCCCCATCGCGTCGCCCTCGAGAGGAATTTCCTTAAAAATGTGTATGAAGATTTATTTTATGTTCTAACTCCGCAGGAGTCCCCTAACTTCTGAGGCATAAAAACTTGTAAAAGTTTCCAAACTGTTTAAGATTGCTAATCTGGCCCCGAGGCGCCGCGGTGAAAGCTGATGGTACTTATGAGTTACTATGAAAATAAAATTTCGTATGGTCGAGAAGTTAGTCAGGCCATGTACTTACCAGCAGGGCTTGACAACCGGTTAAAATTTCAAACCGGTAACGCCCTAAGTACATGTGAAGTTTTCTTTTCGGTTTTGTTTTATCATTAACCTATATTGAACGATTTTGAAGGGATCATTATTTGTAAAATGGTTTCGTTTTATATACCGGTTTTTACGATTTTCACTGATGACGTCAGTGTCCTTTGGCGTGCGGCCGGACTGGCGGTGCGAAAGCGGGTTCTGCGAAAATCCCTCCACCACGTAGCCACATCCCACCCTCTCAGCCGACGATCGGGTGTCACGCATTAAACCGGTTATTTAGGTTTTCAATAGTTCTCTCTAACGCTAGCATTCTGAACGAAATAATCTACAAAACCGTTAAATACCATTATTAACCGGTTACTTATAAACCGGTTCCAAATCGTGCTTGCTTGTGTTTGGTTGTAAAACAATGTCGTGGTGACTAGTGGTAAAGGATTGTCTACAGCGCTCGAGTTGAAAATAATGAAGTGGCAGAGTACCTCTCGGTGTGCTCCGGCTTATACACTTTTTCATTTTTACACGGAAGTGTATTCACCATCTTCGAACACATAGATAGATAAACACTTTATTTGCCGACTACGACAAAAAAAACATTCATTGTAAATAAATGTTTATAACAGACTTCGAAAAAGTTACATAAAAAAACAAGCCTGCCCAGCCAGTGTCAAAACATCTAAATCTGTTCAGGTATTTACAAGTTAGGGTGGAATAAATAAACTCACATACACAGTTACATACATGAACCCAAAACACATATACACTCCTTTTTTGTGCAGTCGTGTAAAAAAGAAGGAGGTTCTCGATTTCTCCGTCAATTGTCATTGTGTAAAAAAATAAAAATATGTAAACAAACACACTACTTTTTTCGAATACTTTCTAACCCTAAATAAAGTTACCTGAGAAAATGCTTGAGATCGATTCCAACAGGTCTACGGCTCTTGTATGCAAGCGCTCATACCTAAACAAACTCCTCAGCGGAGCACAGTACACAGTACACATGGTACCACGTGGCTCCGACATTGTTCTACAACCAGTAACACCATACAACACACAGTTTTAGTAACATTCGTGTTTGATAGTCACGTTGGTATCGATTCTGTCATTTCATACCTACACCTAATTTTAGTTTCGGTATGTTTCTTTTCAAAACATAACATGAGAAAGAGATGAAAGATGTTTTACAGATCTAAATCTAGTTTTAGAGCTCTCTAAATCCTCCATACTTGATCAATTAGACGCCACTAAATTTATTTTCGTAAAATTTACAGTAGACATAAGACATCATAGAATAATTTAACAGGTATAAAATATATTTCATCTATTTCTTATCTTCTCATTTAGAAAGAGAGATTAAAACTAAAATTAGATTTAAGTATGAAATGACAGAATCGACACCGTTGTGTCTAATTGTGTCTAATTCACGTTGATATTGAAATAAAAAAAACAATAACAAACAAACAAAAAAAACGAAACATTGACAAATACTGTGAAGGAGAAAGGAAAAATTTAAAATAAGTCTTTGAATTATTTTTAACAATGTTAATCTTTATGCACACTGTCACGTTTAAAATGTATATATCCCTAAACAGCCTACCGTTTCCTGGGAGTGATCAGACACAGAGTTGGAGACCAAAAATTATTATGAAATATATTTTATAGTGTTAACCGACACTAGCGGATGTTCACATAAATATATACATCACAAAAATTTCGCTTCCAACAGGATTCGAACCTGCGTCTTCTGGCTTGCCGGGCCAGACGCCTTAACCACTAGGCCATGGGAGCAATCACTGTTGACTGCGAAATTCTTGATATGATGTATTTCTTTTAAAAATTATTGTAATGGCCTAAATTTACGTACACTTACAAAAATAATACACATATAAAAGCTAAGTAAACATTTTTGTTTTGTTAACAGTCTTTGAGATCAAATGGCAACATGGATGGCAACTTCAACATGGCATTTTTCCGTAATGATTTATGATAATGAATCTTCATGTACACAATGTACAGCACGCGCAACTGTTCTAGGCCGGTCCGAGCGCAGGCTCTCATGTATGTATGCGTGCTCGGAGCGCGTGTATCGTCGCGTCCTTACTGGCACCAATGCACCCGCGAGTTGAGGAACCCCACACATGGGACTACTGTTATTCTTTGAGCAAACAACTTTGTTTTATTTGTCCTCTCGAATGTTGGAACGACGATTCCACGTTAGAATATGTAATATTCGGATTCGTATGAGGTCATTAATTGGTTTGTGATTATATTGGGATTTAAGTAAAAAATTACAGTTTTAAACTACGAACAAATACTTATTGTTTATTCGTAGGTTTTAAATGTACTTCTAATTTCAATAAATATAAGATGTTTCCTTTCTAGAAATATGGTTTATTATGTTTCTTACTTTGTAAATATTTGTTCAGCTTAGCATTTCAGCAAATATGCGGTTAATTTCCAACAAGAAATAAATTAGTGGATCATATTTGCAATAGTTAAATATTTTGGGTTTAGTAAATTATGGTCTTATAGTTCAAATTCAAATGCCAATTTCTTTAAAAAAATGTCTGAAAGATTCGCGTGGACCCATGTCATAGAGTGCGCGTACTGTTCTCTTTTGTAATATGAAAATGGTAACTATGTCAGCAGCAGATCCTCAAATCAGGGCACCATAAGACAACTATGAAAATATGCAAGGTATACCAACCATGCCGTCGCCGCATAACAATTGCAACGCCACTCAGAACTTTGTAACACAGAGGCTTGCGCGGCACTGCAGTGCGCTCGTTACCCCCAGACATTAGGTATTAAGTCTCATAAGTCCAGTAATTTCACTTGCTATAACTCTACTCATTAAACCGGAACACAATAATGTTTGCACATTACTGATTGGCGACAGACTTCACGAACAAGCGGTGGTACAAACCTAGACGGACACTCGCAAAAGAGTTAGTACTACCACCTAGTAAAGTAATTTTAATGAGACGTAATGAAATTTTAAATCCTAATTTTCATTGTTACGTGCATTTTTCGCCTTAAACTTTAAGAGTTACATAAGGACGAACGTGTGTAGTTACCCTAAATAGGCCACATTGCATATATGCAAGGCCCGACACATGCTTAACGACTTTATTTATAGAGACTTACGTTTGAGCACTATCTAACCAGACACGCTTGTTTAAAGATTACAAACATTCGTGTAACAAAAAATCCATGACGAAATCTCGTAGATAAAATTATTCTGATTGAATTATTGATAAGTTAAGCCAAAATGGTGGAAGAAGTAAACATTGTTCAGTGTTGTGTCGTCACTATAATATTGATTATTAGTTTATTAGGTATCTACCGACCATGTTGGATGTTATTCAATGTGCATATGTAAAGCTGAATGTTATGTTATCTATGTATTTAAGGTTGTTTGAGAGGTGAATAATAATAAATATATAAAGTTTACGTTTGCATATTATCTGCAACACTATAAATGTCACGTGATGCGTTTCGTTTTAGAATTTTATAATCACTCGTTTTAAACTGCTAAAATCACTGCGGAAGACATAACCGGTATGATAATCTGCTATGTCAGTGCAAACAATGCAATGATTGCAATGGTTATGATGCAACAATTCAACGTTGCATTTTTCACAGCATAATTCTAAGAGCAATTAAAATATCTCTGTTAGGACTACACCCGGCCTACAAGCTACGGACTGCGAGAGCGGGTCGCCGCGCCGGCTACGAGGACGAGCTAGGTGCTACGAGCTACGAGAAACAGCATTCAAAAAAATAGCAACGTTGAAACTAATATTGAGAAGGTTCCAGTAACGGTGCTTTATACAGATAGTACAAGCTTTCTACCAGCAGAGTGTAGTATAAGTGAACGACCGATGTCGACGTTAGAAGCATGCTATCGTTTGTAACGAGAATTAAACTAAAACTCTTAGTCACTAAAATATACACTATCAGCCTCTTACGCTCCCACTGCTGAGATACCGGCTTGCCCTCAGAAATAGAGATAGCCATAATCCACCATGCGGGCCCAGTGCGTCTTGGTGGATGTCACATGTCCTCAAATTATGGGGTTCTTGAACATGCGGGTTTCCTCACGATGTTTTCCTTCACTGTTCTAGAGCGAGTGTGATAAATCCACACGGAACTTGATAATATGATTCATTAGTGCGTGTCCGAGTCGAGATTCAGAGTCCATAGTGCGTCGGATCATTGCGCATTTTATAGAAAACTATAAAATGCGCTTCAGTTCAAAAGCATCGATAAAATAGCTGTAAAATCGCGTTATTAAATAGCGCAAAGTCGTGCGACAACGCTACAATGTGTGCGTCACGTCCCCGACTACAAATCTGCTGGATTGCGCTCATTCGTATTTCCTCCATCGATACTGACTTGAATAAAATAAACTGCCGGCTAAACATAAACGAGCGTACAACTTAACTGAAACATCATTTCACGTACAATATACCTTATTAACTTTGAAGTAGGGTTGAGTTTCCATCGCGTGGGTGGAGTTACCGCGCGGTACGTCGTAAAGTGGAAGTGGTGAACTCCACTCACTTTTATGAGGGCAATTTGTCGGAGCCGCCGCAACTCGAGCCACTCGATTTTTGATATTGAAACTTTATATTTGTAAGCGAACACTCGTCAACTACTGCCACAGTTCACGCCGCCTGCAGTAGTCTGCAGTCTGCAGGAGTTTGGAAGTGCGGCTCATTTGAGACCAGCATCGGCTTTGCAGTAAACTGTGGCAGATACTCGGGTTCGCTTTTTCTTGTTACCTAGTTGAAGAATTAAGCCCTTTTTTATCAAAGTCAAAACTATGAGTAGCATATTTAGCAAAATGTTTCGTAAATAAATAAACGTTTACACTCATACCCCCGCACTAGGATTCCCTGTGTCGCAGGTGGCATGGACACACACAGATATACATCACAAACATCCAAGACCCGAGAACAAACTTTATGCTTAACCAAAATCTGCCCCGGCCGGGAATCGAATCCGAGACCCCTCGCTTTGCAGGCAGGGTTACTACCAACTTAGCCACGGAGCCGCCAAAGCTGCTTATGATACAAAGCATACATATAATATTGATACTAACAGTTTATTACATTATGTACCATTTTAATAAAATCAAATCAAATCAAGTAGT
The DNA here is from genome assembly GCA_907269065.1 of Crocallis elinguaria. Taxonomy (NCBI): domain Eukaryota; kingdom Metazoa; phylum Arthropoda; class Insecta; order Lepidoptera; family Geometridae; genus Crocallis; species Crocallis elinguaria. The sequence continues at coordinate 13,891,035 of OU026073.1, forward strand.
GCTTTTACGTCCTTACCATAATTTATTGTCACGTCAGGTCTGCGTAGACGCTAATAGAGGGTCTTGTATATGCGCCTACTAGTATGTTCAAAGTTGCGAATTCAAAACCAAACGTTTTTCATCGCCTAACATCATCTTCTGCGCGAGTCTCTGTGTGGATGCTGGGCCGCGGCGGCGGGATTGCCTTGAGACGTTATAAAGTTGACGCCGAGATGGAGTCGTTCGATATATGTTCACTACGGGAAACGTGGCCCTGTACCAGCGTCGGCGTCTCTACCGGTCACTTTTAAAAATAAATTGCCTTTCATTTTTTTTAATAACTGTGCAAATAAATTACCACTTCTTATGTAAGCCCAGTCTTCCGCCATCTTGTGTAGTTTGTAACATAATGACACGTTTTACCTAGTAACAAATTGAGCAACTCCGTGGCAATCACGGCGCAAAAATAGCCTAGCTAAAATCACGGTAACTAATTATCTAATCGTTTTCGTAATACTCGTTATCAATTTTAAGCTAGATGATAAAAAAGGTGTTAGAAAACGATTATTTTACTCAATGACACCGGGTCTTAGAACATCAACAGTATTTCATACAATCTTACTATTGTATCGCTACTATTGTACTTAACTAATATTGAAATCAATCTTAATTTTTACTCTTAACAGATACCGATGAGAAAACTAATAATGTAACCGCAACAAGTAGTAAGTAAATAAAGTTGGCGGGACTTGAGACTGCGAAAGCTCGAATGTATTTTCTTTTTATTCGATAAAGTTAAAACATGTTATCCATCAAAAACTTCTGCTCGGGGAATTAAAGTTGTTGGAACAAGACTTGTTCTAATCTCAGAGGACTCTATATATACAACTTTTTCAGAGAAAATCTCCAAATTTGTCTCAAAGGTCCTGCTATCGAGCTAATAGAGATTTCAGCGCACAATGGCGCGCTCACTTGCAGCCGTAATCCCGACAATGACGCGCAAAATGCCCCCGTTACTCCATTCTGCCCCCCTCGCGACTGAACAAATTGTATTCGAAGACCGCCACGGACTTACAAAGGAATCCCGCGAATAAAGCTAAATATAAGGAGCTGTAAGCAATTACGTCGCGATCGCTGGCCCACTCGAGATTTGCCAACAAACAAAGCGCTTCATGCCCCCGCCGCAGCCTTCAGTAGTCAGCACAAGGTCGATTGTCGCGTTAATGGGTGGCAATAGTAAGTTGGCGCAGAACACTCAGACATCAAGGGTTTCAGTTTATTTATTCCCCTTAACGAGCGAAGTCCGCTCAATGGGCAGGCGCCATTCTCATGGTAATAACTTGAATAATTGCACGCATTTTCTCTCCGTCGATACGATACCTGCCTAATCGCATCTCTTTTGCTGCCATTACGCGCTGTTACTTTCTATAGCGCCAATAAAAGTATTCAGCCTTCCAATTATTGCCAAACTTTATGTCAAAAACTTGAAGATTTTTGCTACGGGTGCTACAACAATCGTAGTAAACAACGTAGCACAATTTTAATACTTATTTGTGCCAATTTCGAGTGCTGTGGAACTTTTGTGGATGGTATTTGTTAACAAAAATTTACATAGAAAGTAATCAAGATAAGAAAAATAATTAGATTATAAGTTTACACAACCTTTTTTTTAAATAGTAAGTAATAAAATTCAAAAAATTTATATCACCAACATTTTTTTATATTATTTTATAACGAGGCAAGCTGGTCGTTTACCTGATGGTAAGCATAACGACAGCCATCATAAATATCATAATTATAGTAATACCCAAAACGGAAACATTTTTTCTTTTACAAAGCTTATCGTTCCGATTACGCAACACAGCAAAACTAACAATCAGAGTTTAACACAAGTAACACAATCAATAAGTGGGCGGCTGCGGTGGCGGAGTTATTTATTGGGTGTCCAGCGAGTGCGGCGTCCGCGTCCGCCGGGCGGAAACACGATTCACACTTGACCGCCTCCACTCAGCAAACATGTCTCGAGTGGCACAGCTTGAACCTACGTCAACACATCAGTACATTCGTACACATTTACACAATTCTTTATTTTTTTATATAAACTACTAAGTAACGAGACGAAAAGTTCGCTTGTCTGATGGCCAGAATAGCACCTGCCAACAACAGCGTCACCCAGAACTTTGAAAAACTGTCTCAGATGCAAAGTAATTTCACTAACTACATTGCTCATCATGAACCGGAAGACGAATTGTAGGCTGACCGCGGAAACCGTTGGATGCGTGAGGCGAGTAGCCGATCCAAGTGGCGTTCTATGGAGGAGGCCTATGTGCAGGAGTGGACGTCTTCCAACTCATGATGATGATTGCTCATCAAACTGATACGCAATTTTGGTGTTCTACAATGTACAATGCGGGGCGCAGGTAGAGAAGGTTAATGTGCCTCACAAACATTTGTAATCAGATATTGATCTTTTTCTGATTAACAAGCCTTTTTTATTTATTCCTTGAAATTACAATTAGAAGCGAAATAGATTAAGATAGTATGATTTATGATACCGCTTGCAATGGAACACTGATTATCGGGTTTTTATGTTTATCTCTAAGAAATCAATATCTATATACATATCTCTAATAGACAAAACTTTCTAGAATCCTTGCTCCGTATACGTACTATAATAAATGCGAAAGGGTGTTTGTATGTTTGTTGTTCACTTGGTTTGTCCTTCTTTCACGCAGCAACGGAGCATCGGATCGACGTTATTTTTGGCAGATATATAATTTATGGACCGGAGTGTAAAATATGCTACTTTTTATTGCGGAAAAAGTCCTGCTTCATGCGGGAACGCAGGTGAAACCCTGGCAAGTTGTACAATAATAGCAGTTCTAACAAAGTAAGTAAGCGCTGTCATTCAATTAGTCTTATCTAATCAATCTGATCACGCGCACTCGCCGATTATATCGATGTATTAGTCACCGTTAATTTGGTTTGTGAGTCACAGCTCGGAGGCTGGCAGGCGCTAATGTCGCCCGGTCGTTACTTACACCAGGGCTTCCTTTTGAGGCGGTGATGGCTCAGTGGTAGCGACGTCGGCCAGTGATATGTAGGTCGATGGTTCGAATCCTACAATGAACTTGAGCTTTAGGTGAAATGAAATGAAATGAAATATTTATTGTTGTTAAAACACATATAAAAAATATCTTACATAAAAAAATCTTATTCATAAATCGAAATTTGTTCATAACAGTTTGTCCAAAAACGGACGTACAATTAGGTTTGCCACTTGTGTTACAGCTTATAAAAGTTAATATAATAATTATAATTGAATGCAATAACAAAATTCATTAAATTATAATCACAGTACAATAAACTCATATTATGTCTTGTTGCAATAAATGTCAAAAGGCTAAACAGAATATGATTTAATTTGATTCGTGTGCAAGTACTTGTCATAAAAACATTTATCTATCAGCCACTTGAACAGTTTTGTCTTAAATTGTCTGATCGGCAAAAAAATGTCTCTAGATAGTAGTCTCTTGGTAGGTGAAGGAAAACATCGTGATGCATTCATAGCTTGCTGGTAGAGCATTTTCTTCTGGTCTTATACCGGCAGGAGTCCCACATACAAACCGCGCTCGCACCGAGAGGCGCGCGGCGCTTATGTGTACGCCAAAAGCGTATCTATAAACGAGTTTAAACATTGAAATTAAAAGTTAAAAAGCAAAATTTACTTTGGTTACTAAACTCCTGAAAGTCGCCTCGTTTATGTTGCCAAAATGTCATTATCAGCCTCTTACGCTCCCACTGTTGGGATACCGGCCTTCTGTCAGAGAGCGAGGTATGGGCCATAATCCACAGGGCCAGTGCGGCTTGGTGGAAGTCACATGTCCTCGAATTTTGTGTATCTTGAACATGCGGGTTTCCTCACGATGTTTTACTTCACCGTTTTTAGATCGAGTGTCAATAATCCGCACATAACTTATAAGTCATTGGTGCGGGCCGAGTCGAGATTCGAACTATGTTGCGTTGGGTTGAAAGTTGCACTAGTTCCCCGCTCGGCCACACTCGCTCTATGAAAATGTATCGGTCATAAAATGATGAAGAATGACAGTTCCAGAAACGGATGTATATTTTGGTACGAACACTCCACACAATAATACTGACCTCACGAGATTCATAAACAAAAACTGCACACCGATTATTAAATATAGCAAAAACATTTTCATATCTCGTATTCTGGATATTTGTGCGATATAAAACGCACACATATAAAATACCTATTACCTATAAAAATACCTTTTCCTACCTATACCTACCTACATAAATGAAATATAAAATAATTCTGAATCAGTGAAATCAAAAACCCATCAATCAACCCATTTTATTTATATTAAGTTTGAGACAGCTGCAACCGGATTACGTATTAGGCGCAGCACAGTCACATTCTACGTAACATTGTGTCACCTCGAGATTATCTTATCTTGGATTATACACTTGTTTTGATCCTAAAGCATATCGTAATTTTCTAGATATAAAAGCGTGATACAAGTCTAGCTCACGGTCTGGTCAGCAAAGCCAGGTATTATTAGCCTAAGCCCGAATGCGCCAGCCCGCAATATCTTAAAAAAACTTGAGTTACTAGTTGCTAAAACGGAAATAAATTTTGTCATTTTGTGTTGCCACATTAGATTCATTTTTTAAATTTTAATCCACCGATGATGATGCTGCCGACGATGTTGGAGAATTAAATCTCAATCCGGATTGGCGCCAGTGGGCGCCTTATTCACGCGATATTATTTATAGCGTGAATACACCTTAGGGGCAGCGTAGACGCTTATGCATATGTACGTTTGCTTGTCAGAATAACAACGCTTTTGCGTCAAGCGAGAATTTCTTGATCATGAAATGCGCGCTTGACGCAAAAGTGTTGTTGTTCTGACAAGCAAATGTACGTTTGCATAAGCGTCTACGCTGCCCCTTATGTGTAAGACTGAAACGACCACATCTTTTATTCCCGTTTAAGCGGTAAATATAATAGCACTATAAGTTAGATCACCATTCATGCGCGTGGATTCGTAGCACCTGAACATTCGTCATTTGTGAAAATATTTAGTAACTAGGTAGATTCGTTGTAATCCGATGATACCTTCGTTCAAATTGGTGTCAGTTTTCTTTACGAGTGTGGACCAATGACATTCTATGTATACAAACTCAACAGCAGAATAATAAAGCACCATCATTATTATACTGAGTGCGTGTGGTGCCGCTCCTTACTTTACAGGCACCAAAGGAGGAGGCATAGCCGCCAAAGAGGAGGCCAAAGAAAAATCAGTGAAAAGCGACCCTCTTCTTTCACGTTGGCTAGACGTTTGGTTTAGTTGCCCCAATATATAGAGCACAGAAAAACTCATATGGGGAAAATAAAAATATTATCAATTTTCTTTTCAATCTGATTTGATTTCGATTAGCCAATAATAATAAGTTGTTATTGTAAATATCTATCAATCGATAAAAGTGATAAGGATTTCCTTTTGTAAACCAGTGCAATACTTAAAAAAATATTTTTCCTTACATCCGCAAATAAAATAAAGAACTGTTTATAAAATGATGGCCGTAAGTTACGTTTCGAAGGTTGTACAATTTAACAGCGTTCTTCCTTTTTTATATCTTAGCAGCTAGTTTCTTAAATAACCATGGTTTAGCGGTATTGTGTCAAGAGTTCTAATCAACCACAAATGTTATCTTCCGTCATAGAAAATCGTTGTGATGTGATCATATCATGGTGGTAGGTCATTTTCAAGTAGTCTTTACCTTGCTCTTTTGGTATCTTGCTCTCCGCCCACAAACTTTGATGATCTTTTGCCTTATACCTCCGACATGTACACCACCTTCTACCCAGTGCCATAAATAGGGTGGACCCAGCGGTGCCCAGGCACAGGGTGCAGACACTAAAGGGGCGCAGAAATGACCAGGCCTGGATTAGTTTAGAAAGTTAGGGTACAGTTATAGAAGCTTGCACCGGGCGCACAAAATACTAGTTACGGCACTGCTTCCACAAAATGAGACAAGCAGATGCTTACTTATTAAGAATAAAAAGAGCAAGAACTTTTTAGGTTTTTATAAAACCTTTCGTAGTTACAACAACAACTATTAAAGTGGGTAAAAACCGTGAGCGACAGTCGCGTCCACAATACAGAAACCCTGCTGCAAAATTTCTCTAGCAATTACTATTGAAAAGCTTGTGCGACTGATGTACTTGAAGCACAGGTGCTTCATGAGCTCGAAAGGGAAAACACGCGAGTGTACTAACGAGTTGCCGAGGTACCAGCCGCCTGTGTCTCAACTTCATGTCAGCCTAGGCCTATGATGCAATACTTCAAGTGCTTCGCTAAATCAGTCTCCAGATGCGGGTAATGAAGATTATTTGAAGCCTACTCTTGATAGAAATTAAAATAAATACGAGTATAATACTACACAATAACTCTTTAGGTAAGACCAAGATAAAAAATATATAAAAAGACACATCTTGACCCAATCTAATTCAGATACCTTTTCGATGGAAAAGGATTTGCCAGATTGGCCTGTAATGGCGTTAAGTTTGATAAATTCATCCAAATTAAAATTAGGCTCGAATACGCCTATGAATGCTTATTTAAAGGAGATAGGAAGTAGTTTCGGCAAAGTTCGCTTCAAGAGTGTTTATAGTGTTTGAAGCGCCGGGCAGCGCGGCTAATTTGCCGGATACCGGCGCGGCCCAGCTCCCGCCCGAAGCGCGTCGTGCCGAGGCGGTGCCAATGTGCGAACTTTTGACAGAGAGCCAATTCTCAAGAACTGGCGCGGCAACTCTGCGTTCTCGTAAATTAAAACTCTTCTCCTAAAACGAATAACACTCGAGCGTAATACCCGGGAACTGGTACATGCTACTCGGGAACTTCGGTCGCTTCCCTTTTTATTTCTTTTACATTTACTGCTCAGTGACTGCGAACTAATTCCAAGGAACTGAACCGATTGGCACGGATTGAGATCATAATTGACACGTTTTATGACGGTCTGTTATGGTAGTCAGAGCTAAAGGCATTCTGAAAAGTTTTTTTGTGACGTGACGAGATGATCATCGCCTCATGACTAGCATTATGTTTGCTCATAACTTACCGCGCTCTTCACATTAATAAGATTCAGAGAAGAGTCTAATGCTTCCGTAGGTCAGTATTATGTAGAGTTTTGAAGAAGAAATAAAATCCACGCTCGTCTCTGAATCAGCCAAGGCAATATACGCTCGTAACCCTTCAAGCCCGAATGCGGAAACACTTGCAAGCTATGACCGCATTGACGTACCTATTAAGCAGTGGTGCTAGATTCAAACGGGCTCGGAAAAATAAATCCTACCACCAGTGGTCGAGTTCATTCCTCTTATCATTCGCTTACCCCAAGACGAAGGTGAAAATTTTGTCTCCGTACATAAAACGTAATAAGAACAAAACTTTAGTTACGAAACGTTCCGGGCAGTTCAGAGCCTCTCCTTTGTCAAACGCAAGATTTTGACTACAAGTTTACTAATTATGCACATTGTATGCCATTGGAAATTGTAAAATATTATAAAAATATAATATAATACATATTATAAAATATTTAAAATATAAAAAAGTAGGAACCAACTTTGATTAAAATATCGCGGTATATGAAATTTCATCCCTCATTTTCTACCTTTATGGTAAAACTATCTTCTGCCCGCGGTTTTCACCCGCGTTCCCACAGGAACCGTGCATTTTCCAGGATACAAAGTAGACTAGGTTACTCTCCGGTCTATAAACTATATCTATGCCAAAAATCACGTCGATCCGCTGCTTCGTTACTGCGTGAAAGAAGGACAAACCAACAAACACACTTTCGCATGTATAATATTAGTATGGATATTCTTTCATACATTTCTATGGGACCACCTCGTAGGTACATCCGTCAAACAAAAAAAATATTTTCAAAAGTCAGTCCACAACTGACGGAGAATTCGGTGAACATACATAGAAAATACATACAGCTGAACATAGAACATCCTCTTTTCTTTAAGTCGGTTAATAAACTTAACGAACAGGAACAAGTCTGAAAAACAATGTTATCTTAAACGTAAAATTACAAGAAATATCAGGAACTAGAATTGATATGATTCATTCGATAATTTAAAAATAGCTTGTAACGTACGAAAGATAAAGGATCATTTCATTACCTATAGTACCTTATGACTAATTAAATTATCGTCTTGGAACATCTGCTAATGATTTTTCCTTATTATTATACTAAACTAAACTAAATTAAATAATACATATTTACAATTAGATTCTACAATAAAATTCCTAAAGCATCAACTGAATTACCACAAGAAAAGTTTAAACATATACCTAGTTAAGAATGTATTAATTAAAAAACTGTATTATAAAATTAAGGATTATGTAGATGACAAAGATGCATGGAAGCAAACTGCTCAGGAGCCTCCTGGCGACTACTGTAATACTTAGACCTAAATTTGAAACATGATTGTTAGCAGTAGAATCATTGTAAAAACTATTTTAAAAAAGAATGCCGGGACGAGTTTCATGCCCTTCTTCTTGCTCAGCCTATACCAATTTGGGACGGGCACGGTGGTTTTCTGGAAGGTTCGTTGACTTTGAGCACAGATTGGATTTTTGTCATTTATTGTGGTCTGATAAAGATAGCATTAGTTTTAGTCTGCGATTCGGGTAGACGACCGTTACAGAGACCCGCTGTTAGAGTCATTTATTTTAAACGTCATAAGTGCTCCCTTTGGGCCTATATGAATAAAGAATTTTGAATTTTGAATTGATAGTTAATTGAAGTGTGGCGATAAAAAAAATGAAATCAATTACTGTGGTCATTTTAATTTATAGAAGTAATGTCTATTTTTTTTTGTAAGTAAATAGAATTTACATCAGATAAGTGTGACATGTACTTTTTTTAAATCTAAATTATCAATCAGATGTACCGCAATTTCTGAATTTTATTTTTTTTCTCTACATCCGGGGCTCGTCACTCTATGACAAACTTATAGTGTAACCTAGTTATAACAAAACAGTGCACCCTACCATTTTTTGACTGCACTTCATATGACCATGACACTGAACAAACCGAACTATCAAGCGTAAAAAACCAAAGTATCCATTTTGATGGATACTTTGAAAACATGTCTAGATTTACAGTAGTGTGGGAGAGTAGACTAACTTTTATATAATGAGTAATTATATAATCAGGCGAGCAACGCCAAGAGCTAACTAGTCTGTATTAGTTTCTGAAAATTTCAGCCACAGACAGAGATAATGAGCTCGGTAATTAGGTGACTCCGCCGAGTCGGTTCCTTATCATTACGGATATCGAACACTATTTATTTGTTTGTCGCTGTAAATCAAATCAGTCAATTGCACGAAAGCATTAGGGAAACGCCTCCGAGTAAATCTAACGCTTTACTTTAGTATTAAATACTCCGTCCATTAAATTTTACCTGCGTGATTAGAAGTAAATAATAAAAAACTTCATATAAAATATCAAAATGATCACAATAACGGTTATAATGATCCTTGCCGTGATTCTCTATATCTACGGAACGAGAAACCACAGTTACTGGAAGAAAAAAGGGGTTATCCATGTGAAACCCATTCCGTTGTTCGGAACGGACGCGCGTCGCTTTCTCATGCGCAGCAGCATGGCGCAGACGTGCGCTGACACGTACTGGGAGTTCCCTGGCGAGCGGTTCGTGGGGCGCTACCGCGGTGGCGTGCCCGAGCTGGTCATCCGCGACCCCGATCTCGTCAAGCAAATTATTGTCAATGACTTCAAGCACTTTTTCGCCCGCGGCCTTACCAATACGCACAAATGGCACGAGCCTCTGTTGCGCAACCTGTTCTTCCTTGACGGTGACATGTGGCGGCTGCTGCGTCAGCGCATGACGCCGGCGTTCACGAGCGGCAAGCTGAAAGCGATGTTCCCGCTGATCGTGGAGCGCGCGGAGCGTCTGCAGGTGCGCGCGCTGGCCGCCGCTGCCGCCGAGGAACCTCTCGACGCGCGTGATCTCATGGCGCGCTACACCACCGACTTCATCGGCGCCTGCGGGTTCGGACTCGACGCCGACTCACTCAACGACGAGGACTCAGAGTTTAGAAAACTCGGGGCAAAAATTCTTGCTCCGACACTCAAACGAGGGGTCGTCGCGGTGTGCAAGAATATCTTCCCCCATGTATTTAAATACTACAAGTTTTTAGGTCAGGAAGTGGAAGATGATATTTTAAATCTCACTAGACAGATTCGAAGGCAGAGAGGATACAAACCTTCAGGACGCAACGATTTCATTGATTTTTTGTTGGAATGGCAGATGAAAGGAAAGGTCTCAGTGGAATCCCTCGAGAAGTTTAAAGCTGATGGAACTCCGGAAGCTGTCGACCTAGAGCTGGACGATATCTTGGTGGCAGCTCAAGCCTTTATTTTCTTCGTGGCTGGGTTCGAGACGTCATCGTCCGCCACTAGCTTCACGCTGCACGAGCTGGCGTACAACCCCGAGGTGCAGCGGCGCGCGCAGGACGACATCGACCGCGCGCTTCAGCTTCACGGACACAAGCTGAGCTACGACGCAGTCAAGGATATGACGTACCTGGACTGGACGTTCCTGGAAGGAATGCGAATATTCCCGTCATCAGGTTTCCTAATGAGGGAGTGTGTGCGGAAATATAAGATCCCCGACACGGACGTGACCATTGACCCCGGCGTGAAAATCACCATCCCTATAATGGCACTGCAGAACGACCCGCAGTATTTTGACAACCCAAAAGAATTCCGACCCGAGAGGTTCTCTCCGGAAGAGGTGGAGAAGAGGCACAAGTTCGTCTACTTGCCGTTCGGAGAAGGCCCCCGCTCTTGCATCGGTAAGCCTAATTTTTCCTAAGAATTTACTATTATCTTATCGCAACGATCGACATCACCAATAGGCAGTTTTAATCTTGATTCATTACTCATTTTGGAAATCACGACCGATAAGACAAAAACTGTAAAATCCTCAACGACTAGTTCGATAACTAATTACCTATATTTGATTAGATTATTTAGCTATGAATGATTACAAGTTATTTTTTGTTGTACAGGTGGTCGACTGGGACACATGCAGTCGCTGGCGGGGCTAGCGGCCGTGCTGGCCAAGTTCACGGTGTCGCCGGCGCCGGCGTCCCGGCGGGAGCTGGTCTCCGACCCGCGCTCCAGCATCGTGCAGAACATCATCGGCGGGATCCCGCTCATCTTCACTGAAAGGAAAGGCGTCATGGACGATGTCTCCTCGAGATCGCTTTAAAACTTTTTGAAAGATAGCTTTAGGATGTTACGTCCAGGTTTTTTTATGTCCCGTAGCGGGATCAAAAACGATTTTTATTGTTTTTCTATATGCAAGAACTAGTTTTGTTACTGAAATTTTATCTGCATTATCTGCACCGCTGTAAAAGTTTCCGTGACTTACTAAATGCAAAGAACTTAAAACAAAATGTCATTGACTCTCAGAAGTTTGGGTGTGATAGTATCCATTTGATTGTCAATCTTTTCTCACTTATCATGCTAATCAATATTATTCTTATCAACAAAATTTTGCTAATGACGTCATAGTTGCCCTGATTTCACCTCAGATTATCTCCGGCCAAATCAAACCACACTTAATTCAACTGTTTCGGTCTCTTGTTTGTCTGAATGCGTGAACTAAATAAGCAAAATGTGACATTATGTGACAAATGACCTTCAACGCAATTATGTGAATATGACGTACTAGGTATATAAGTATAACTACTGTAAATATGTGATGGCTCCAAGAGATTTGAGTTTCTAGTGAGCATTGATGCAAAACGCATGTAATTTATTTATTTTTTAATTATATTTAAGCTAGATTTAAAATATGATAAAAAATGTGATCTGTATTTAAAATTTAAATAGTATCAAATCCTCAATCAATTTTACAGATAAGATCTGTACAATGTAAAATTGTCAATAAAGCCAAATAATGAATATATTTTTGTTTTTTTTACCAACATATAAAAAGGTTCACAGCTGCTTACCTAAGTTGAAAACATTTGGTTGCAAAGAATGACATAAGTACTTAGTTGTATATTATTTATTTCATTTTTAATCTAAATAAGTAATAAATCCATACATAATTCCATACTAATATTATAAATGCGAAAGTGTGTTTGTTGGTTTGTCCTTCTTTCACGCAGTAACGAAGCAACGGATCGACGTGATTTTTGGCATAGACATAGTCTATGGACTGGAGAGTAACATAGGCTACTTTTTATCCTGGAAAAATGCACGATTCCTGTGAGAACGCGGGTGAAAACCGCGGGCAGAAGTTAGTGTGACATAAAGTTGATTTGATTTGACAGATCGGTTTGAAGGTTCCTGTGGGAACGCGGGAGAAAACCGCGGGCAGAAGCTATTTGGGCAATAAGTTGTCTGGTACTTAGTACCTTAAACAGACCAAATATAAGTAGGTACTGTGAAGAGTTAAGTAGTGATGATAATTGATCGGATTTTGGCGTGCAATTTGGTGTCAGCAACCTTAAACAATATCTTTGGTATACATACTTAGATAAGTCTATGGAAATTCCAAGATTTTGTAATTTTGAAGAAATATTTTAATCTTTCACTACAAACTTTTATTACTTATATGCCTTGCATTTTTGGTTGTTTGTTGGATTGTTTGTATGGTTTATATCTTGGCAACCAATTTTAATCCAGTTCATGTTAAACTAAAAAGTTTGAACAACATAGGACGGCAAACTTTGACTGCCCCGTGAAGAGCGTCGTTACGCATTTCTGAGCAAAAGGAAACATGAATTACAAATAAAAACTCAGTTACTAAAAATGACCTGTTTAATCTATACTCGTATTACAATTTAGTATATCTATTACATGGCAAATACCGAAATTATATTACGGCTTATCCATATTTTGATAAAGTAATGAAATCCCAGTCATTGCACGCCTAAATCCAATCACTGGTGATGATGCTATCAGGAGCTGCATTTCTTTTAAACGCATGCTCTGTTTTTTTTACACTCGACAGATTAGCGTTTGACGACTATCTCGCTATGTGGTCGAAGATGGTAAATACGCTCTAAATTAGCGGCTCGCTATTTTCTACTTGACGGTGGGTGCAGGTAGCTAGCAGAGAGTAGGGCACTACAAAACGTCCTACCAGTCATACAACCTTGCAGTGGTTACATCAGGACCTGTTCTCTCCACATGAATCTTAAGTGTTTGTGCAGTTGGAGTCCCGCCACAATACGAATTTTAATTCTTTTGTGGTAAGAGTTCCAACTAGTCATCTAACGACCTTCAATAGTGTGCAGTTTTGGCCGAAGGGTGTCGTGTTCCGGCGTTTCTGAGGTCGGCTACCTGCCATCGAGTTACGTGGCACGTCGCTGACTAAACGTGTCAATTAACTATAAGTATTATGTTTTGTATGTATGTTAGTCTATAAGGTATTTATTCTGTGGGTCCACTACGGTGTACTGTTGCCTGAAATAAATGTATTATTATTATTGGGGCTACGAACCCTCAACTGATAGATAGAGATCAGTGGCTGACGTCGCTGACAAAGAGACATTGCATTTATTTTTATGCTATTGGATGACTTTTGACGATTGGAGCTTTGAAACATAAACGCCTGTGCGACACTGTTTTGCCATCATAAGCCCAGTAATTACTGGGTTTATGATGGATTATTATACTGACGTCAAACGGAGACACAGGAAGTCTTGCGGCAGACTACACGAGAAAAGTGGTGGTAGCTACCCGTCCAGACAGACACTCGCAGAAGAGTTAGTCCTACCATCTGGTGGCTTTTTTAAGGGTAGGTTCAGTTAAAAATTAACCTAAATTAACTAATAATACAGAATCTCCACCAACCGGATCCACGTTCTATCTAAAATGATTGAAGCAAAATATGTTTGCCACAATGTTGGCTACGAATTGATTGTGCAATCAATTAGATCGAGGTGTAAGTAAATAGCATTTGTAATAATATGATGCAATTCGAATGTTGAGTGTGTCATTTCTATATGATTAGCGTTTTGGTCAACATTCCCTACGACAGGTAGAGTTTTCTTAGATTTTTACGATTATTACACATTGTAACGATACCGACTTCCAGGATGTCATCAATTCGTCGGTTTTTTTTTTTGTGGCGATGTTACACGATTTCTCTGCCAGTTGTCAACCGATTTAAATGACTCCTTTTTAATGAGTAGTGTATATAGCAAGGGAGGTCCTTTTATAAATTTGATTAAATAATTTCACACCTAACGGTGGAAAAATGGGAGATGAAATTTCAAATGTTGCCAAAATTTCGTCGAAGTTGTTTCCCGTTTTTATGAAAGTTACTTGTAACGGTTTGCACCGCGTATATTTACATTTTTTTTTATTCCGTATCGTACATAAATACGTATCGAACCATAGGCAGTGGTCGTGGCCACGACGGATGCCTGAAGACAAACGGCAATTGCGCTGAAGCGATTATGGCTATCGACAATACAAAACTAAAAATGTAGGGAATTAACTTATCTCACCATGGTTACCATAGTACCTTATAAAAACTTTGTTAATGACTGTAAAATTAGAATTGCTTCGAAGCGAATACCATTCGTCAGGGCCGTTTGTTCATACATGCTTTGACTTGAAACGGTGGTGGTTAGTTTCTTTGTGTCAAAGTACCTATAATATAGTACCTACTAACTAGCCACTGTGGCGCCATCTTTATAACAAGCGCCGTTTCAAATGGCACCGCGAGCCGCAGAGCAGCAAGTATTGGGACAGTTTCCGAGGGGTTTTCTATCACCGCCATTGATGCCTTACTTCACCGCCAGGTGGCGCTTCTTGTTCATAATATATAGCAAATGGTCACTAGACGAGTAACTTTATAAGATTCTGCTATATTTGACGTGTAATCAATTTCTATTTTGTGAACCATTTTACGAATTGTCATATGACAATCAATTACTGGCATTATTCGGCACGGAGTCACATTATGAAGTCACATTACTAGGCCTCTTGACGATTTATGCAATGGATCATAATATGATCATATTATGATTCGGGCAAAGTGGCCTTTTTAACCACCTCTGTTCTCTCTCTATTGTGGCTACTAGTAGCTAGGACTGGAGGCCACACCAAGCCACTGGTGAGTGCCTCTGGTGGCTGCGTTTTGTGACTGCGTTCGATGGCTAAATTCCAGAGTCGCTAACAGCACAAGCATTTCAGATTAAACCGGACTATATTCTGATTTAAAAGCGAACTAAATCATTATTCATTTTTAATTTGAGTTAGTGGACTCCGGAAAATAATGCTCGTGAGATGGAAAATGGAGATGAGAACGGACACAGCCTAAACTTAGTGGCTGGTAACTAGCCAAAACGCAATAAAAATGCCACAGTTCAAATTCGCGATTAGGAAAGATAAGCAAGTTAAGTTTATAGACATACTTTAATCAATATTAACTTAATATTAAATAATAGGTACACTTTCCCTGTTTTGTCGCTATTATTTTTAAAACAAAAACCTTTACAAGCTACTTAATTCAGCTCTTGGGTATTTAAACACTTAAATTAGATCATAATATTAAAAAATTGGATCACAATGAATTTAAAAAGAATATTATTACATGGCTTAAAACTTACGACTATGAGGGAATCGAAAATATGTTGGCAAATTTATATTTTTGACAAAGATACATTATTTGAACACGACAAACACACATTACACACATACATAACACATACATTCACCACACACACATACATGCCACTCACATACACGACACTCACATACACAACTCACAATAACATAACACACATACGCACACCTATATAACATGCAATTATATATAAAATTGAAATTCTTTCATTTATTTATGTATGACATAAGACTAGCAGGTTAATAAGAGAAGCCACTGACTCCTGAAACACAGTGAATACTAGTTCGGGAGGCTATGGATTCAACATATCTATGTGTAAAATGTTTGTGTCTAAATAAATGATTTGATTTGATTTGATTAAATTTGATTATATACCACGTCCACAAATCTCGTTATTACACTTTTGTTATTAATTAAAATAGACAAAACGTCATAGTTGACAAGGTAATACATGCATGTAATACTCGTACTTAAGTTATATACATTTATCTAATCTACAAAAACAGCCAGGGTATTGCAGCCCTATATACTACATAATACAAATATTATAGCGTATCAACAGTTACTTATGTTATACTACTAGGTGCTTGCTAGGTGCTTGTAAAAGTCCACTGAACAACATCCGCGTATATTTTTTTCCACTATTAATAACAGCTATTCAAAACGCACTACCTTTCGAAAAAAAAATATGACGTGACGTTCAAATTGATAAGCATCGCGCCGCATCTGTATTGCTGTGTACTACTAGTATGTATAATTTAAACTGTATCAATAAATTTGAATTTGAATTTTAATCTTCATAATATAACGCAAATGGAATGTTGCATAACTATGTAATTTTATGTCTCTACGATAATCTTTGAGATGTCTTTAATTAGCTCTTTAAAATCAACTGTGTACATTTTACATACTAAAGCTGTTCTGATCTTCAAAAATATCTTAACCCTCTCACTTGATCACGCAACTCGGCATATCCGTAAATGTCGCAATGTTATCATGACCCCTGTGTCTAGACCTTCCTCTCTTGGAACAAGAGCGGCAACCCCCCGCGCACGGCTTGCACAACGTTGGACTTGGGCTCCACGACGGGGTACCGCAGAGTCTCCGGCGCTGGCACCACGGTGAACCGCGACAGCACCGCCGCCAGGCCTGCCAGGGACTGCATCAGACCCAGGCGCTCTCCTGAAAACATTACGTACAATATTCATCAATAAGAGCTAGGACATATTTTCTAAAAAATACATCAAGCGCACTCTAACTCCTAAAAACAATAAAAAAAGAATATAATTAAAGATAGTTTGAACTATCAGACAACAAAATTGTCTAAAAATAGTTCAAACGATCTTTAATGTCGGGCAGAGTTCCCAAAATGCTGGCGGCGTTACCCCGCTGTTTTTTAGCGCACTCCTGCTATTGTTAAATATACATGGACTGTAATCACTAGTCGACGTATCAATGAAGTAATGACTCGCGGCGTGATAGAAAGCGCAATCAAAGTAGCAAAGTCAAAGTCAAGCGCAAAGTAGTTGGCTTTCTGTAATCAACAGATTGCACTACCGCTAATGTATAAAAAAAAACTTAATACCATCTGATTTCACCATCACAATTTCGATACATGCCAGTTAGAAGTTCGCCAGAACAAGTTCGGCAAAACAATTATGCCCTTCTATGGTGATACAGTCCACTTTGTTAGGTTATCGTATTATCACGTTCGGTCGCGTTGTCAATTGTGTATGTATGAAAATTTATAAAAAGGACTCACCAATGCAGGCGCGAGGTCCGTTTCCGAAGGGCAAATACACGAACTTGTTATTGGGATCGAACTCGGCGGGATCAAATCGCTCGGGGCGGAACACCTCAGGCTCGGGGAAGTACGAGGGGTCGTTGTGCAGCGCTTGCAGCGGGATCACTATGCGGACGCCCTCGTCCACGGAGAAGCCCAGATCCGAGAATGTGTACTTGCGCGCGCACTGCCGGAGGAGGTACCCGGCTGACGGGAACATCCGCATGCCTTCCTTGAACGTCCACTCTAAATATGTCATCTCTTTCACAGTATCGTAGCTCAGTTTGTTGTTGTGCTTGGCGAGGACACGGTCGATCTCTTCTTGCACGCGTTGCTGCACCTCCGGGTGGAAAGCGAGCTGGTGCAGCGTGTAACTAGTGGCAGAGGAGGAGGTCTCAAAACCGGCTGCGAAGAATATGAACACCTGCGCCGCAATCAACTCTTGCGTTAGTTCTACTTTCACCAGGTCTGGTGTGCCGTCGGCCTTCACCTTCATCAAGGAGTCCGCAACCATTAATCCTTTCTGCTGACACTCGAGCATTAAGTCAATGAAATCATTTCTACCCGATGGTTGATAGTTTCGTTGTCTTAAAATATTTTCGACAAGGCCGTTCATGTCTCCTTCGACTTTCCCAAAAAACCTTAGGTGTTTGCATGTTTCGGGAAACGTTTCTTTAAGAAAAAACTTGATGAAATCGATGAAACGTACTTCAAATATTTTTGTCCCGAGTTTTCTAAACTCTGAGTCCTCGTCGTTGAGCGAGTTGGCGTCGAGTCCGAACCCGCAGGCGCCGATGAAGTCGGTGGTGTAGCGCGCCATGAGGTCGCGCGCATCGAGAGGTTTCTCGGCGGCGGCGGCGGCCAGCGCGCGCGCTTGCAGACGCTCCGTGCGCTCAACGATCAGCGGGAACATCGCCTTCAGCTTGCCGCTCGTGAACGCCGGCGTCATACGCTGACGCAGCAGCCGCCATAGGTCACCGTCTACAAGAAACAGGTTCCGCATCAGCGGTTCGATCACTAACTTGTGAGGGATGAACCCTCGATAGTGAAAATAATTGAAGTCCGTTACGATAATGCGCTTGATTATCTCCGGATCTCTGATCACGAGCTCAGGTCTGGTCGCACGAAAGAATCCAACTACTTGCTCATTGGGATACTTCAGGTACATTTCTACGGCGAGTTGAGACAAGCTCTTCTGCCTTAAAAAACCGGCGAGGTTGTTCCCAAACAACGGGATCGGTGTGTCATGTTTGACACCTCGCTTAGCCCAGTAGTCAAAAGTTCTAGTGCCGTACAGGTAGAGCGCTACTAAAAAAAGTCCTACAATTGCTACCGTAATCATGTTTATATGGTAAAAAAAAACTGTGTTGTTTAGTGATTACTCGAGCGCGGCGTGCTGCGCTTCTACCGCGGATTGAATACACTCAGCATGAGCGCGCGGCGCTTATATCATTGCGGCAAGAAGGTGACGCCGTGAAGGTGCGGGGTGAGAGGGGTACACGAGATTAACACTCATATTCTTGATCGTAATACAAAACGTTCCTTACCTTACTCAAGGAAATCGGTAGTTTTAGTCGTAAAGAAAACCTACTTGACGGCTTTCCTACTTCGAGTGTAGTAAAGAACTGTCAACTCTTGAGTTGACAGTTCTTTGGAAGATCGCAACCTACTTTAAGGAAGCTTAGTTTGTCTCCCAGCCACGCTAAAAAAATGTTTCTGAATAACCACAATTGACATCTGTTCAAAACAATTTAAAATGAAAACGGACGTTTTTGTGCTTTTGTCGTCATTGACTTTGGTTGTTTAAATAAAAAAGAATGAAAAATGAACGAAAAGATGAATGAAAGTTGAAGTTCCACCAACATTAAAAAAAATATTTCGTTCGTCATGACGTCGTGCCTGAGAAGTGTCGAAATAGCGACGAAAAATATCGATTGTGAGAATGTTGGGACAATGTCCTTAAAGAAGACTAGATTTATAAAGCTTTGTATTACGATCAAGAATATGAGTGTAAGAACCATGGCCTACGACGAATATTCGCCGTGACTGAATTGTAACGTGATTACAAAACAATGGGAATTCACGAAGACTGGTTTACTTACTTTTAGGAACAGATATTTCTAATATTACAGGTTTTTATTGTAGGTACTGTTAAACATTAGTAGACCCTTTCACTCTTATATTTGTTTTTAAATACTATTTCATAACGAGACGAGCTGGTCGTTTGATGCCTCATGAGGCCTGATGTTAAGCATAACGCTGACCTATAACATATGCTGTGCCACTCAGAACTTTGAAACAAAAAGGCCTGCGCAGCACTGGTCATCAAACCGGAACACAGTAATGCTTGCACATTACTAGTCAGTCTCATGCTTCTACCACCAAGCACTAATGAGCGTGTGAGAAAAGTAGTCAATGTAATTATTGGGCATACGCAACCTAATGACTCAGGGCACTACAGTGCCGCGCAGGCCTTTGTTATTAGTCCAGAACTTTCAGAACTTGCTTGCTAAACGGCTTGCTAGTCTAGTGACCATGTATATAATACTTTATGAAAAAAAACAACCTTTTTAATGATGAAGAAATAAATAATCTAACATAATAAATACACTTAACTAGGATCTCCTGTCTCTAGAATTCTACGAAGACCACGATCTATGTCTGTTTTTGTTGATCAGGATCTGTTGCGTTCCACTAGTTATTGTTTTCAGGGCTCTATTTGTTTTTGGGGCCTTAAAACCGAATCTCTAATTAACCTATCGCGCTATACATTTATTTCGCGTATTTCGGGTCGTAGGACTAACTCTTCTGTCACTGACCGTCTGGGTGTGTATGTTCTTGTAGCACGCCGCCAAGAAGTAATGTGTTTTGATTTGATGAGCAAAGCAGTCAGAGAAATTACTGGGACTATGACGTTAATGTCTGAGGATAACGAGCACAATGCATTGCCGCGCAGAGCTATGTCTTTTAAAGTTCTGAGTGGCACTGCAATTACTATGGGCTGGAGTTAAACTTTTACCATCAGGAAAACTAACCGCTCGTCTTGTCAGCCAATAGTATAAAATGTACACATACTGTGTGATAAGGAGACACCTGGTCGACGAGCCGGTAGATTGCCTGATAGTAAGGGCCCATGGTAATTGCAGTGACATCTAGTACTTTGTAGCACATAGACCAGCGCGGCACTGCATTGCGCTCGTTACCCCTAATCATTGGGTGTTTATATTTACGGATCTTAGCAAAATCGTTAGCACCACCACCTACTCGTAGTATAGACGTCTAAAAATTGTACTTCCTAATAATAATTATCAAGTTCGACTATGTCATATTCACTATATAATTTTTAACTAACATTATATAATATAATTTAACACTATATAATATTCATTATAAAAAGCCCGTTAACATTTTGTATTACGTTTTATTCTCCACTGATGCTCAATTCTCTGGGTGACGACCTAACTAACCAGTTCCGATATCTATTCGCACTTTGGACCAGACCGACCTTTGGTCGGTGTAGTGAGATATGTTTTCAATCCAAAGTCCAACCGAAAACAAAAATATTTATTCAACTTATTAGTCTATTCTTGCGTTATCTTAAATGTTATCTCCTAACATACTGATAAAAATTTAAAATTGAATTATTGCCGTCGCTATTTGTTTATTCAACCTCTATAGTCACTCTATAAACTCTCCTAGCGCTTTTTGCTTCGATAAAATTAAAAATCATAAGTACTTGATTGTCAATGGGTACCTGATTATTATATTATTTGCATTAGTTTTGTTGTGGGAGTTCTATCGCGGTAAGTAAAAAATAAAAAGTAGATAAATACACAGTAAGTAGGTACCTAGTTTATCTAAATTCGTTGTCTTCTAACTTGTCATATTTTATACTAGCTGCTGCACGCGGTTTCACCCACGCGGAGATATTGGATTTCATGGTTTTTATTTTCTTGTGTGGAAGCCTAATTCTTTTTCTAAAATTAAAGTAGCCTAAGTTACTTCTGGTAACATCAGCTATCTGCCAGGGAAAGTCCCGTCAAAATCGGTACAGCCGTTTCAGAGATTACCTGGAACAAACAGACAGACAGACAACCATTTTAAAAATAGTTGTTTTGTTACAGGTACCGTACTTTCATATGCATTTCGTAAAAGGTTCTTATTTTGATATTACAAACAGACACTTCAATTTTATTTATTTGTATAGACTAGCTGCTGCCCACGGGATCATCTCCGGATTCACACAGGGACTAAGCATTTTTTCTGGAAAAAGTAGTTTATTGTCACTCTCCGCGGGTGTACACAATCTGTATGCAAATAAAATCACGTTGATGCATTAATCCGTTGCCGCGGAGGTGCCGTTGACGGTATGTCAACTGAATATACGACGGTGTAACATACCAACACACTTTCGCGTTTATAATATTAGGATGGTAATCATGCAAAGTAGGCATCTAAAAATTCAGAATAAGAATGTTTGTTTTGTACTTAGTATATTTGCGGAACCTGTTCGGATACACGCGCAGTCAACACGCGGACTATGTTTCCTCTTCAAAAACAAAAAAACTGTACTTTGACCGCCAGCCGTCCGCCGAGGATAGACTAGTTAGGTACCCCACATGCTAGTGCTAGCATAGTACAGATCTGTGCCGAGCACCTATCGGCGTGGTCCGGGAGCTGCCTGTTCTAGTCTAGTTTGAATGTCTTCTTCACCACGAACAATTCGTCACTCGAGATCTGGTGAGCTAGCAGTGGTCAAACGCAAGCCTATCAACAATAAATAAATAAACCGTATGCGTACGACGTAAGTACGTTCACCATCGCCTAGTCCCAGCGGGTGATGACCTCACCGACACGTCCGGTAACTATGCGAACTTTGGACTGCTGTTGTTGATATGGACTCATGGACTGTGATAACGGTGCAAGCACAAAGTAGTGAACTTTGCTCGGCGTCGTAAGATAAAGCCTTCAAACCTACGTTTTGGGACCAAAGTCCAATCGAAAGCAACAATATTGACTCGATCTATTCCTGTGCCTTGCTGTTTTTATCTACAAGATAAAAAACCCTTTTACACTATTTGATAACGAGACACGCTGGCCGTGTAAGTATACCAATTGCAGTGCCACTCTGAACTATAAAACACAAAGGCCTGCGCGGCACTGCAGCGCGCTCGCTGCCCAGAGACATTAGGTATTGTCTCATAAGCCCAGTAATTTCACTGCTCATCCAACCGGAACACAGTAATGCCGACCGTAGACAGAACTAGCTAGAGTAGAAGAAGCTATAACTCGTACATTATCCTTGCAGAGTTCTACTGCTAAAACTGTAACCAGAGAACAGTTCTTGCAGAGTTCTACTGCTACTGTTTATCCTGGTTACACCCGTGCGAAGCCACGCCCAGAAGCTAGGTGTCGTCATAAAGTATCTAATATTATAAAATTTAGTAAAAAATTACAAGTAGAGGTACAGAACTTTTGTATTTACGAAATAAATAAATGCGAATATTTGCGAAAAATTTATGGAATAATATATTCTACAAATATCCAAGCGAATATAGAATTTTGTGTTGTTTTGCGTAAACAAATATACAGGTATTTTTATTATGAAATTTATACCAAAAATATGAACTTAAGGAGTCTAATGATGAAATAATGTTAGATTTTTAATTAGTAGTTTTTCCGAGCTTTGGACGTCTTCAACATTTATTTTGCATTTAATAAAAAAAAAATTAATTAATGATTACTTGTTTTATTTCGCAAATCCAAAATATGAGCAGAAAAAGTGCGAAATTTTACTTTTTTGCTTGCGAAACTTTCGTATCTCTAGTTACGAGTAATGATGATAATCCAAAATTTAAATTTACTATATAATATTGAGTAAAACGAATGATTAGTCGTCCTTTATGGGTCTAATGTACATAGCACTATTTATAGGTAGGTACCCATAATGGGCGTTGTTATTCATAAATCAACTATTAAATTTTACAACTTAGATAATGGGCATTATTCTTAGTAAATATATACTAAGCACTACATGTTGCTGACTCCAGTGAGGATGAGGTATTTTTAAGTCAAGTGTCAACATAACGAAACATTACAAATAACACAAGAAATTAAGTAAAATTATGTATACCTAACCTACCAATACTAACAACCTACACACAATTAACAAATAAAAGAAAGGAAACAAAAGTAAAGAAAACCTTACAAATAATAAATTTTATTGAAAAACCTTTCAGATATCAGACAGGAAGCTCTAAAACGCGAGCACAGTTTAAAAATCTTTGTGTGCGGCATCTGAATGTTCAACTTCAGCGGCGCAAGTACGGATCTTTTTGATGGATAAAATTCGATAAAATTGACAGTTCAAATCGATAAAGTGGGTTTTATCGACCTTTTTATATAATTTATCGAACCTCGATACTTTCGAGAAAAGTTATCGAATAGCTAGGTCGAATCCAAAGAGAATATAGAGCTACTACAATACTTTACGATCAGACTTCGGTACTCGCAACATTCGATAAATTTATCGAGTTTTTAGGTTCGACAAATTTATCGAACCGACTCCCGTACTTGCGCCACAGTTACCATAAAGCTGAGCAAATTATAAACGCTGTGTAGATCTTTCCCTTAGAGGTGTCATGTGACTACTGAGTTCTTGGAGGCGCCAACTCCAATTGTTAATGAATTGATTAGTCGTTGCCGACTCATTATTATTTTTCCTCACTAGAAAGTTAAACAAAATACCAATATCAGAGGATTTCAAAAATACACCAGGTACGTTGGAAGTAGGTACCTGTTCATTGTTCGTATAGTTTCGATATTTTACAAGGTGGATTCTATAGCTAGAGAAAAAAATCTAAATTTTGTTATGGTGCCAGGTGCTGACTGTCGATCCTAAATATTACAATTGGCGACTTGGCGTTGACATCATTAAACGGTCAACGCTTAGGCCGGTCGGTGGTTAGTGAGTGACCGCTAGTTGCGTTTGCGTTAGAACGCCTATGTGTTGCGAATAGCACGTCGCGCGCTCGGGTTGCTATCAGAGACAACGTGAAAACAACCAATAAGCCATGATAAGAACGAACACCAGGGTTTGGGCCACTGACTTACATTGAAAAGAATTAGGGGACCTGCGAAATTAGTGCGTAGCGCTGCGTACCGCGCTCAAAATCCTGATGCCGGTGGCCAATATGGTGTTGAATATATAGTGTATGAACTTTCTGAAATTTTTGGCAACATCGTCTTTATAGTTCATTATTATTAGCAAATTGAGCTGCATCTAATATCTTTCTAGTACATAAACTAGTGATATTAAAGCCATCCTCGCCAGGCAAGGTACGAGAGGGAACACTTGCCAAAGGTAAGTTCAGGATTACATAGGTACGACAGGATTCATTCAAAAGCTAAGCGCAGGGTAGGAACTGCAGTATAAGTACTGGGGCACAGAGTAGGTACCTACATTGCACTGCATGGGGTCACGAACCGTGGCCGTCACAGCGAATGAGATTTAGAAGAAACAAAATTAAAAATTTTGAAAAACCCACGACGAATGTAAACCTTGTAATCGAAACAGAATTAAATAATTTTCTCGAAAGATAAGTTAAACCCAAAAAAATCCTCTGGGCCTGCCCTGAAATTAACTGAAATTTTGCAGTTTTCTGAGTTTGTGACTAATTGAAATTATGTTAGGTAGGTACAGACATAAATCGCTGCATCTCTCTCAAGTCTCAATAGCTTTTCTGTACAGTTTAATCTTAACTGAAATTGGGAACACAGATGGCATTGGCAGCCCCCGACGACGAGAAAATTATTTAATTATTTTTCGATTACGTACGGTTATTATCCGTCGTAAGTTTTAGCAAAATTTTTAATTTTGTTTTTTATTTTAAACTTTTTAGAGAATTTCTGTGAGTGTGGCCGAGCGGGAACTTGTGCGAATTTCAATCCGACGCACATCAGTTCGAATCTCGACTCGGCCCGCACCAACGACTTCAATATCAAGTTATGTGCGGATTATTCACACTCGGTCTAAAACGGTGAAGGAAAACATCGCGAGGAAATCCGCATGTTCAAGAACCACAAAATTCGAGGACATGTGACATCCATCAGGCCGCACTGGGCTCGCGTGGTGGATTATGGCCCACACCTCTCTCTCTCTGAGAGAAGACCGGCATGCCAACAGTGGGAGCGTAAGAAGCTGATAATGATAATAATAATGAGAGAATGTTTTCTTGTCTATGACTGTCTACGGCTCAACTTCACCTACTTCTAAGCAATCGTTTCAACATTCAAAACTCAAAAGTGTCAGACAAGCAAGTAAACATTTTACTTTCCTCCTTATTTATGATAAACTAGCTATGCGCCCTATGCCCGCGGCTTCGGCCACGCAGCCTTTGTTACTCCTTGTAACGTCAGCTATCTGCCAGCGAAAGTCCCGTCAAAATCGGCTCAGCCGTTTCGGAGATTACCCGGAACAAACAGACAGACAGACAAAAATTAAAAAAAATGTGTTTTTGTTATAGGTATCTTACGTACTTTCATATGCGTTTACCGAAAAGCTGTTATTTTGATGTTACAAACAGACACTTCAATTTTATTTATTTGTATATGTATATATAGATCATTCACAGTAATATATGATACGAAAATATTCAGTTTATTATATTTTTAATATCGGCTGTTTGTCGATTTAGTTCGCGCCTTTGCTTTTATTTATTACTCCTCCTGGCGAGTTTATGCCATAACATGTATGTAAGAACCACCGTTGATAAATCACAAACATTATGCAGAAAACCGTATCTAAATCGGTCAAAGCGTTTTGGGGATACATTTTGAATGCTCATTTCCATTGAAACATTCATGTGCACACATTAACGAACCTTTCACCCTAAACGCATATATCTTTTCCGTTCCGTCGTCCTCACACGCCCGTCGCTCGTTGGTATCTGCAACTTGTTGTAAGTTTGTAACTGACCGCATATAATAACGCCTGAAGAAGGTATCGTAGGCTACTGGAGCGATCATGCTGACTCCGAAATTATTGAGATGACAGTTTTGGGATATATAACATGTTCACATGAACATTGAACATCCCGCTAGTGTCAGTTAACATTTTAAAATATATTTAATAAGGTTCTATTATGTCGGTACAAATGGTGCATTCTTCAAAATAGTGATAATAATAGGTCTTCTTTCAGTAGGTAAACATACAGTGAAAGTTTCTAGAGTAGGTTTTCCACCCGGTCACTTTCGTAACCCATACCTACGTAGATTATTTACTACTCTAAAGTCTAAATATATTATCAAAAGCAATTAACTCGCAAGCAATAGCATAAAATATGCTGACGTGTTGGCAGTTGGCCGCGGCGTGCCCCCTCGTAACGAGCTGCCACTAGAAAGTGGGTAAATTCCTCTAATTACCTAGCAAAATACTGCTGAGTACCAGAATAGTCGGCCAGTGTCTATTTGCGTATGAATTATGAGCAGCGTGTGCCGCGCGTAGCGCAGAGCGGCGCGGACACGCGTGCGGCGCAGCGTGCGGATAGCCTCTCACTAGTATCAACGGAAACACATGTAATGAGATACAATACTTCTGTTTCATTAGAAAAATACATTTTAATATATATAGCGCGCTCATCGTACCAAACATGTGCGATTTTCTCTCGGAGAGATGAAACGACCGTTCACGAAATCGATTCGAATATTCTTGAGGATTGGTAAAGTAACAACAGGTTCAATTATCAATACTACTATAAAAAGAGAGTAAATTAAGGTAAAAAGGGCTGAGTGCGGGCGCGTTGTACAAGACAAGCGCCCTGTGCCCTCCACGCAGGTATAACCAGCGATACAATTATGCATACGTGTAGCTACAACTGTAGCTATATACTACAGGTTCTCCCGCCAGGCCATCTGCAGTATCCATCAGTAACTCCCTCGATCTCTTTTGGACCCAGGCCGGTGACCCTAGTCACATCTAGCCAGGATAATATAGATTTAATTTTATTGACTCCAAAAGAAGAAACTGTGACACTGTGCAACACCCATACTGGCGCGTGTTGTAGGGAACCTGTTGTAGCCGCGCTGCAGAGTGGCGCGATGGCGGCACTTCCGCGTGTTGTCGATAATTAGGTACGCCCTCGATCCAGAATAGACGCGCTCCCAGTGCCACCCCCTCCTCTCCCCCCTCCCCCTTCTACCGGCCGAACTGCAGCGCGTGGAACCAAAGGGATGTCACCGCACTGCATCATCCATTACCTACTTCAAGTCATCCGCTGATGGACGTTCTTGAAACATCAAGCATTGAGGTTTGATTGACAGCTATCTACCTCTAGCTATCAATCAATCCTCAATGCTTGAAGGAAAGCTTGAATAAGAGGACTGTTGGTCAGCGTTTAGTCCATACAGACGTATTCGCCTGTTTGCTCCCTGAATAATGCCGTTGTCGCTAATGTACCTATAGTATGTTTTTCCAACTAGTCACCGAATAACTATGCAGATTATAAATACTTGTAGCTAGGAGTGACCAGCAACGTTACGTGCTCAGAGCTAGTAACGCACAATGTGAACAATTTATTAAAAGTGATTTAGACATATTTACCGTACAGCTTCAGAAATAACGATAAAAGCGCCCGCGCGACCTCACCCCGCCCCCCGCTGCCCGCGCCCCCGCGCCTCATGCCCGCACGTGGCGCGCGAAATATACATTATGTGTTTCGGAAGTCATTTAGTTTTTACGCGCAATCATCCTATTTCAAAACACTTCAGAAATTATAAGTTTGTAGTGTACACCTTGATTTGGCGGTGCGCCAGAGCTGATGATCGTTACCGACAGCACTACTTACCGGGCGCCGGCGAAACCGGTTCCTGTTAGGGCGGGAGGAAAGCTGCGTATAACATTATCATATAGATCCTTAACGACA
Source organism: Crocallis elinguaria (assembly GCA_907269065.1). Taxonomy (NCBI): domain Eukaryota; kingdom Metazoa; phylum Arthropoda; class Insecta; order Lepidoptera; family Geometridae; genus Crocallis; species Crocallis elinguaria. Next base: position 13,919,440 of record OU026073.1, read on the forward strand.
AAACAACAAATTTGAAATACCTATAATGGGCACGTGTAGGAGCTACACTGCGATTCCCGAGCGATGTTTGCCATCGCCGGGTGTGTGACGCTAAATAGAAGTTTTATCTAAATTTAACTAAGTAACGTCTGGAATGGCAAAATCCTTTATTCGGAGCGGGCTCGTCGTCCACGGCCCCTCGTTCTCCTTGATATACTTTATATTTATTTATTTTCCATTACTATGACCGAATGGTTCCCGTTGCCTGTTGATCGGGAATGATAAAAATGCTTTTAACTTTACTTAGTTAACTTAGTCAAAACGATCACTACTCGTATTCTACATTACAGGATTTAATCAAGGAAACAGCTATTCGTCTTTTTTCTGTTATATTTCAAGTATCGCGAGATTATAAATAATACTATAATTTACATTATTTACAAGCAAAATATACAAATCGCGCTGCGAAATTTACCAGGTCAAATTGTTCGGTAAGATCTTCGGCTACTTCAAAGGACACTCAGTGACCTAGATTACCTATACCGTAGATCGATGATCACGTGAATCAAATCACACTGTATCGTACGGCGCGCGGGAATAAGTAGAGTACAGTATACCCAGTATACACACTGCACAGTATTGTGTGAATGCACTCACAGTTCTCACTCGGCGACAAAAGTAGATAAACATTGAGATTGTTAGTAATAAAATAATTGTAACAAACTACTGCTCGGCCGCAGACTGCACGAGTAAAGCTAATGAAGCAGCGGGACTCACCCAGACGGACACTCGCAAAGGAGCTATCCTATAACTCCTCTGCGAGGGTCCGTCTGGGTGTTCACCCCACCTTGTAAATCAACCGGTATCTCCAGTAATGTTAAATGAATCGAAATGAACCTATATTCTCTACAATGGTTATCAACTTCTTTCGCTACCAAGGGAGCGTCCAAGCACTCATCAGTAAGTTTGTAGCCGTTGTGTCCGCGCTATGGGGGTGCGGGGCGGCTACAGAGCCCCGACCCCCGCGCGCCCTGTCGTCAGCAGTGCCGTGCCGCCCGCACGCGCCGCCAGCAGTGCCAGCGGCAGTGCCAGCGGCAGCAGTGCCGAGCCGCCCGCTCGCCCGGCGCCCGCCGACTGGTCGCGCTGCATCTCCATGTGCTCCTCTGCCGACACAATATTAACAGGTACGTATTACAACCGCTGCACGTTAGGGAACTGTGCCTCGTGGCTCAACGCACAAATATAGACCGTACTGTAGATGGAACATTTAAAATATTGATAAATGAAATCGATGACGGGACCGTAGATTAATACGGTGAAGAGAATCTAAAATGGGATGTGATGGCTAACGCTAAACACGGCCGTCACGGCGTCTCTGTGGACCATGCCGGCGACAGTCGCCGCGACTGGTTGTCAGTGTGCAGCGACCGACGAGTGCTGCAGGTGCGTGATCCGCGCACCTGCCAACTAATGCTACTGGCAGCAGTTTTTCTACGTCTTCATCAGGACTGAAATAATATATCATTACTATATATTTTTTTTAATTACTTTCCTGAGAGAATCAATGTTTGCCAAAATGAAAAAAACACCCTTTTTAAATAGCAAATATAACAGTACGTAGCAAAGCAAATATAAGAACGTAGGAAAACGGGGCTTTCGTTGCAGCGTTGCAGGTTAACTCGCAGATGCGACCCAACTTAACCTGCGCCTTTTTTACGAAATAGGGTAGGAAGGGCCACAGTCCAATGTTACAGTGAGCTTGAGCTTTCGATGAAAGAAAATACTAGGATGCAACCGGTGTGAGGGCATTTTCCATAGTGCCTGAAACACGCTATCATCAATACCACGCGGCGCGCGGCTCTGGTCTTGATTCCTAACCGCTCGATGTGTACTGACTACTGAGTACTAACCCACAGTATGCACTTCGTTTTTCAAGAACGGTGGAGTATTCAAAGGTAATCGTTGATTAACGACACGAGCAGCCGGCCCGCTGTCACAACACGCGCCGGAGAGACGCGCCTGACTGCCTTTGATGTTTGAAAGACTCTCGCTTTTAAGAGATTTAAATGGGCGCTACGTTTTGTGGAGCGCTTGCGAACCGTAAACATGACGACCTACAATTAGAACGAAGGAAGAGTAATACAACAATATAATTGACGCCAAGTCTGCTATGATTTTTGAAATCGAACGTTTGCTTAGTGTTGTTTACGATTCGAACTGTCGCAGAGCGCCGGCGCGGCGCCGGATGGCTGGGCGCTGATCGGTGTCAAGGACCGTCCGCCCGGCCCACTCGTACCTCCAACATATTGTTATAGGAACTAAATATACGTATATAGCTATGTTAAGGCATGGACCGGTATTCCTGTTAGGATTCGGGATGACCGAAGAGAAAAGTTCCAACGGTCCACGGGAGTCACTACCTGCGTCGACGAGCAGCCTGAGCGTGGCGCGCGCGCGACCCGTCGTCCCCGCCGTCCCTGTTGGAGCCACCGTCCCCACCGCTCCCACCGGCTCCACCGCGCACTCGTACGCGCCGCTGTCCGCCGCGCGCAGCCCCGCCAGCGTCACGCGCGACTCCACGCGCGCCGCCCAGCGCGTCGTGTCCATCGATACTCCGCCGCGCGCGCTCTGCCAGGACACAGTACAACACGTCACTAGCGCCTCACCCCGGCTCGCGAGCACGTCCCCTCGGCTCAGGTCCTCACCTGCAGCGCGAGCGGCGCGTGGTCCTCGGCGCGGCGCCAGCGCACCTCGAGCGGCGGCAGCGGCAGCGCGCGCGGCGCCGGCTCGTAGCGCGCCTCGCACGCGAGCGTGGCCGCGTCGCCCGCGCGCGCGTGCACCGCGCCACCCGCGCCTGCGTCGCCCAGTGCGCGCACCACCACCGCCGGTACCGGCTCGTCTGTAGGCAGGACACGCGCCCGTCACTGCCCGCGCACCGCGGGGAGACCGACCCCCGCTGTGCGCGGGCCGGTCTTGCAAACAAGCTTTTTTTATATACTAATGGATAACGAGCGGGCTAGTCGTTTACCTGATTGGAAGCGTAACGCCAGCCCATGACGATTGCCGTGCCACTCAGTACTTTTAAACGTGAAGGCCTGCGCAGCACTGCATTGCACTCATAAACAAATTACATAATAAAGTTACATAAGCTCAGTAATTTCACTGGCTACTTTGCTCCTCAAACCGGAACACACAGTAATGCTCGCACATTACTGCTTGTTGGCAGACTACACGAGCGGAGCGGGTGGTACCAACCCAGACGGACACTCGCAGAAGAGTTAGTCCTATACTGCCCAAATGGACAGCCACTAAATCAAAAAATTCGCTCCTGCTATTTTATGTTTATATGGCGATCACGTTTTAACAAACGGTCGAACACAAAAGGTATCTATTTGCGTGGCAGGATATCGTTATTATGACAACTTCAGTCGCCGCACCCCATTAAAGTCGCACCAGATTCAAGAACCCGTTTCCCCGCCCGAAGCAAAGTTGTTTCTGTAGATTGATCAAAGGCGTCGGGCGATCCATCCAAATCGACCCAGATTACTAATCGACGGCAACGTGCTCCTCCAACGGACGTATAAGACGTCGCTGGCCGAGGCGTCGGTCGTCGATCGTCTCCGGACGGCGTCGACTCACCGAGCACGGTGAGGTTGAAGAAGAGGCTCATCTTGGGCTCGGTGTTGACCTGGCACTCGTACCGGCCGCCGTCGGCTTCGCGCAGGCGCGCCAGGCGCAGCGAGTGTGCGCCGGCGCCGCCGCGGGGCCCCGTCGCGGACACGCGCGCGTCTGCCGTGAACACGGTGCCAGCGTGCGACAGGATCTGCAGGTCTCGCGACCGCACCCACGACACCTGCGCCACACGGAACGATGCCAACATTAGCCAACGACTACAACGTGGATACAACTATGGTAAGCGTGGTGGAGTTTCTGTTTATCCATGATAACAGCTATGATTAACTGGGTGTGAGTACAGAGCTGATTACGCACATTAGAATAAAGAGCTCGATCAAAATAGTAATTGCACATGCATACAGGGACGATAATCTAAGGAAGTCAAAATTTACTTTGACAAACGAACGGTACAAACGCTTTTCGTTGCTTGTTAAATCATCATGTATTCGATCAACAATTTTCACATTATTTATTTATTATTTTTTTATTAGGTAGTATGTCTGAAAATGTAATAAAAATGTATAAATGATTTATCAAGCAAAAATGTTTTTGTTGACAAATAGTGAAATTGACAGGCAAGCTAACAGGCATATATGTATATAACATAAGCAACCATAAGCAGACCGCCTGGCACCTAGTAAACTACCTATCTAATCTCTTCTTGGTTTCGAATATTATTTTTGCTCCACTACCTACACATTCCACACCTTATATAATAAATGAGAAAATAAAACTAAATCTCGAATAAGTCCATCATCATTTACTCATTTAAAAAATATACAGCAACTGTTGAGGACTATTTTTTAAGAATTACTAGTATCAATGTTTGTTTATTTGTACTTCGACGAGATTAATGCGCAAACGGGAAGTTTATAGGTAGGTATGTGAAAGACATCTCTATCAGAATGCTCTAATAATAAACAGCCAACGAAAGAAGCTTCTCATCCGCCCTCGTGAGCTCCGCGCACCCACTCACGCGGTAAATAAACTTTACGATACAAACTACTCGGGAACAGTTTGGCAAACGACGCTTCCGGAACGCGATCGAGTGGATTCTACTACGCTGCGAGTTTGTAGGCCGTCAGAACTAACAGATGTTAGTGATTCTTTTACATTATGAACATGTCGCGAGCTAAGCATTGCGAGTACCATTGTTCTAAGCCTAGTTGGAAGAACGGCCGCAGCCGTCCCGCAGTGCCGCGTGTCACACATCACTCGCATACCGACATCGCCAACGATCTGCACATGACGTTATATCCTAATGTGTTGCGCATGCGACGACTCACACGTTTGATATTTTTGGCGGTTAAAATTCCTCGCTTTTATTAACGCATCGGCCGTCCCGAGCGCGGTGAGTCACTCATCTTCGCTATTTGCGGGATCGACGACGCATTTCTTCATATTTGTCAAAAGTTAAAAACGAATCGGAAGCGCTCGCGGGCTCGGAGCTTCCTATGAATGGCGCCAGCGCACAAGCTTTTCCGCCCGTTTGGAAGACCACTGAATAGCTTGGACCGCAGCCGCTTTAAGCTGGAAAAGGTTTCTAAAGTTAGGTGACTGATCACGGATCTGCATACTCACGGACTTGTCTCCGAGGTTACGCACGCGGCAGTCGAGCGACGCAGCCTGACCGGCGGCGGCGATCACGGTGGTGGGTTGGCGAGGCGCGAACGAGGGTCCCCTGGCACCCGCGGGGCCCCCGGCTCCGTGGCCCTCCGTGACCGCGACCACCTCCCCGCCAGCGCACCAGGCCGCGCGACCTGCCACACACAGCACGCGGCACTCTGCAATACACTACACATCTGTCTCAGTACTCGCTGCGGATATCACATTCATGCCTATAGTAAGTAAATATCGCACAGAAACTCGACCAAATTTTACAAACTTAACTAATTTAAACTACCTATAGGTAGCTATCTTTTGCGATTTCACCGCGTGGACTACATTCACAAACAAAACACACAAAGTCCAGTAGAACTGCACAGTAGGATTCTTTATATTGCAGATGGCATTTACAAAGAGGTACGCAACGCAAACGGTTAGGATGAAAGCTGAGAACGATCTAAAGATCCGTCCCCGTCCAGTAGGTAATGCTTCTTCACTAAGTTTAGCCATTTAGGCTCTGCAGTGACATGTCACTCTGCGATCAGTCAGCACTCAGGGTTTCTTACTGTTTCGTATAAATAGAAAAAGTCATAATGCATATTATAGCTTTACTAATTATATCGCTGGCTGACACTCCCCGAAAAGCTACCACAATCGGTGTCTTGTGACCTGGCAGCAGCGCTACAGAGTGCAGAACCAGTCGCCGTCGTAGTGTATCACATATTTTTTTACAAATCTCATTGTTTGTCAGGCTTGTTTACTAATTTCACATTTAATTACTGCTTACTAAAATAACAATCGACTAAAAATCATGCTTTCACTAGAATAACTTCGCCAAACCGACCAGCGATATTCAAGGCCGGAGCTATCTAAGACGTCTAGAACGGTATACAAGAGGTAACGTTTGTCATTTGGTTATGTGCAGCTTCTGGCGATATAGATAGTAGTACGTAGTAGATAGAATGTACGTACTACGGCGTGCAGCGGCGGGCAAGGCCGCGCGCCGTATGAATGGGACGTGACATCACAACCTGTGCGTAAATGTACACTGTTTACGTACTCCGCACGCGCGGTGCAGCGTGACTCATGTCCGGCGTCGCGGCTGCACGCGGGACGCGAGGGCGCGAGGGCGCCGAGATAATAATTAGCCACGATTGTACGAGATTCGTACCTACTTACAAGTTCATTGAGATCGGAAGTCCCACGCGCGCCAACTTTATTGTTGATGAAGTGCTTCCGACGAAGGTGCGCCGCGCGCTTCAAATTGTGGCGCAAAGTGCGAGTGCGACGCATCCGCTCCGGTTGAGGACCGCTCCGGACTGGCCCACGCCTTATTGGTTATTAGGTACTTTAGAAGAGTTTCGACACCGTAAAGATTCAAATTACTACGAGATATTTAACTAGGTGGTAGGACTAACTCTTCTGCGAGTGTGCGTCTAGGTTGGTTCCATCGCTTTGCTCATGAAGTTTGCCGCCAAGCAGTAGTATGCAAGCATTACTGTGTTCCGGTTTCATGAGCAGAGTAGCCAGTGAAATTACTGGGCTTATCAGACCTTTTGTTTCGGGATAACGAGTGCACTGCAATACCGCGCAGACCTTTGTATTTTCCCTGACATTTGTTATGAGTGGCACTGTAATTATTGTTATGGCCCGGCGTTATGTCGCCAGGCTAACGAACGGCTCGTCTCGTTATCAAATAGAATTTGAAAAAAATGGCTTATAAGTTATACTTAGGTACTGTTGCAATAATTTTTGAAGCTTCACAAAAGATATTAATTTGTAACATTAATGTACCTATTGTTTTCTTTTACTAATGAATTGGTTCTGGGTAATGAATTAAGCGGATACAGGATGCGGGTGCGCCTCCCCTCGCGGTCAGGGGAGGAGGCCGGGCCTCGCACGTGCGGGGTGCACCGCGGCTGATGTCGCGGGAAAGTGCGGGAATCGGTAGTTACCTATTCCTTTCACAAAACAAAAACTGTAGAAGGAACGAAAAATAACTAAAAGCTTCAAACGAATCAACAAACTTAATAACAAAAATTTAAATTAGAAACCAATTAACCGCATTGTGGCGCGCGCGGCACGCGGCCGCTGGCCGGAGCACGGAAATAGCCGCGCGTCATCCGTCAACCGTCAACATGCGTACTTTCACGAAAAATAACACCATTTTATAACCGAAAAGCGTTAACATGACGCCGACAATACAACCCCGAGCTATTTAAAGCTGGCTCCGGCCCTGCGCCCTACTTATTCTATCGAAGTGAATAGTTGCGAGCAGAGTGATTCGATGCCAATTATCATCACGTCGCGTCGTGCACGCGGCACGCGCCAAGTGCACGATGGTACCTACTGGTGGCATTCGGCTAATAGGCTGGGCCGAGGCGGACCTCGCATAGTACTGAACTGTGCTGCTCACATCAAGGTTTAATGCGTTGCAGCGCCATTGACATAACAGAATAACATGTTATCGTAGTATTTAATACTACTATTATAGTATCGAGCGTAATGTGCTATATGGGGTCCCACAGGGTAGCGTTCTTGGTCCACTTTTATTTATTATCTACATAAATGATTTGCCAAATGTAACTGTTCAACCCATGTCGCTGTTTGCAGATGATAGTACAATTACTATAGCCTGTAAACAAGTTGACACCTATGAATCTGACATTAATAATTCCTTGACATCTGTTATTTCATGGCTCGATAATAATAATTTGAAAATTAATTTAGATAAAACAAATATAGTACATTTCAACCAAAGATCACCAAACTTATCTGACATAAATTTAATATATAATAATAATACAATTAATCAAGTTGACATGACTAAATTTCTTGGACTCATAATTGATAAGAAGTTAAACTGGAAGAAACATATAGAAGGATTATGTAAAAAAATCAGTAGTTTAACATATGCACTACACAAGCTTGCTATTACCATAAACACCGACGCCCTTCTATCTGCCTATTACGGCTTGATTGAGTCTGCTCTCAGATACGGTGTCATCTTTTGGGGTAATTCTACCGATAAACAAATAGTTTTTAAAATGCAAAAACGCTGTATTAGGGCCATGTTTGGCCTTCAGATGACTGATTCTTGTGTACCGTATTTTACAAAACATAGTATTCTTACACTTCCGTCCCTATATATCATGGAAATTTCTTTATTTGTCAAAAACTATCCTCAACTTTTTCCAAAATTATCTGACATTGTTACAAGAAACCGACGTGATGGTAATAGACTTTGTTTACATCAGTCTAAAACTGCACTTATGCGCTATAGTGTAGTGTGTATGGCACCAATTATATATAACAAAATTCCCAATAGCTACAAAGAGTTAGGTACCAATTTATTTAAAAAAAGATTTAGAAAGCTTTTAATTGACAAATGTTATTATAGTATTAATGACTTCCTCAAGGATAAATTTTAATAATGACTTTAGTTATTATTGTATGCAGTATTTTGTATTACTAATTTGGCGTCTTTGTTTTGACATTAAAACTTCTTTTTTGACATTTTTATACTTGTAAAAAAAAAAGTTAAATCATTAATTTAATTAAAAAGAATGTTTTTTTTTATTATTGTATTTGAAATTATTGAAGTTTGTTTCAGAATATGTAACTTAAAAATGACAGTCCGCCTCTCAATTTGTACGCCTACATATGAGGCAAAACATGATGAACCTGTAATGACTATAACATCGATGTACCCACTTATATAATTTAAAGTTGGTATAATACTCATGTTTTATACAAATAAAATTTATCTTATCTTATCTTATCTTATCGAAATCCATTTTTATTTTTCGACACTAGGTATTGATTTAGCACTACCATGGAAGTGCAGAGTGGCATACAATGTATAAAGGGGGCTGGCGCGCCGGCGCCCGCGGCGGTCTGCACCCGCCAGATGAAAGGGCCTAATTAAACTTGTTTACAATGTGCTCGACAACAAGGAAGGCTGCAATAATGTATGGCGAGAGACACGTGCGTCGTGCTGCTCAACAATTGGAACTCGCCACAATGCAGCTACTCACCGCCAGGGCCGTCTCAGCCAGTGCTGGGGCCCTTGATTACACAGAGTTTGAGATCCTTTTAAAAAGCCAAAAAACCGTTCATGTCTTGAAACTAATTTGTGTTTTTATAATTGATTTTGGGGTAAAAAATACTTAGGCACTGGATTTTATCATTTCGGGGCCTTTATCAGGCCGGGGGCCTGTGCTCGTGCCCCACTTGCCCCTCATAATAAAGACAGATTTATAATCACGTGAAGCTGCCTACAGCTGACAAAATTGTACGTCGCTGCTCCACGACATAAAATCGAAAAATATGACATGTCGGTACGGCGAATGGATATAGCTAAAATATTACAATAGCTGAAAGTTGTCTCTAAGTCTCTACTCGGGAATTGAAGAGTGATAATTTAACATAATAATTGGATAGGTTACAACACTCTTAAAATTTGAAATCGGAGTGTACATTGACGTCGGAAGTCGGCCCAACACGAGCAGCGCGTCTCATTACTCATTGATGAAATGAGCTCGTTTTAGAACAGATTTACTACTACATTTTACGATCCTAAACGAAACAACTTTATTAGATATATTTCGTGTTGGAAACCTACTCGGCTGTATCGAAACGTTTACTGCCGAGGAAACGTCCATTCCAATAGTACAACTAATGTTAATGACCTTTTGATCGCATTGATTTACTACAGAATTGCAGATTATACATTTCTTGGTAAGTTTATGACGATGACAAGTCTCAAGTGGAGCAGCTCCCGACACTAGAGGAGCTGCGCGACGCCGTGAGCGACCCGCGCGCACACACACACATCGGCGCGGCCACGCCCTCGCGCCTGCCGGCACCACTGCCAACCGCGAGGTGCCGCAATATTGACTCTACATCAGAGAATAGACAAAAACTTTTAAAAGACTGTGGACACTGAATTTCGATTCTATATAGAAATTCTTTTACTAATTATATAAGATGTCAAATTATCCCTGAGTGCTTATATAGGCTACCTTTTTATCCTGATTTCAGGGGTGCGAAGCCGCGTGCAGAAGCTAGTATTTAAAGTGTTTTCTTTTTATTCACGTTAAGGTTAGCCTTCGACCACTACTCGCCAGACGTAAAATGGGGAATACTTCAGGCCAAGATTACGATTGGCTCTCAAGTGCAGCTTCCGGAACACACCGGGAAGTGCTTATCGCAGATTTTCAACATGAGAGAGTTTATTTTAGTTTATTCGTTTCAAGCTGAAATATTAGATCTAACTCTGATGAGAGCCAATAATCTTGAATTGCCGAAACGATCGTGGCTAAGGAACAATGCATAAAATCAGCCATGAGGCGCGTCGTTGTTATTCAAATCATCAGTGTGTTGTATAAACCGCGTTGAAGTCACTTCATTCGTTCTGGAGCTGTAGCCGTGACACGCGAGACAAAAGAAGACCTCTGTCTACTATAAATGTTTTTTACGAAGCATTGAAAGAGGTGACAAAATCACAGCAGCGCAATCTGTGGTGGAGTGCCGTGCACGTGCGTCGCTGACTCAGCGCGGGATTCGCCGGAGAGCACCGCCTTATGGAAACACGTAATGATGGAGCACTGCGCCGCATGTGGCACATTGGGCTACATACACTAACAGATTTAATATTTTCGTTTAGTTCTGTGAAATTGGAGAACAAACGCCGCGCGTTTGCGTGGCATCTCTGGCAACTTTATCATTTGTTCCGTGAGAAACTTTTTACCGCGAGGAGTATTTTTGCCATATGTTTTTCTTTGAAATACAATTTAACATTACATTTTGAATTAAAGGAAATAAGACTTGTATCTTGATATCTGCTTTATAGTGAGAAAAAAATATATACATAGGCTACCTATACAATATATGCTAATGACATGCGCTACAACAGAAGCGCAAGCGCGTACCTATAACATATCAGCATTTAGTTCGTTTTCCGATAAAATAATTTTACATAAGGTAGGTACAACAAATAGAAAATAATCGCTCATCATCTTTTATTTTGATAATATTAATAAATATCTATGTTATCCTGACATCTTAGCGATATCCTATCCTATGCTACTAATATTATAAATGAAAGTTTGTGAGGATGGATGGATGTATGGATGTTTGTTACTCTTTCACGCAAAAACTACTGAACGTATTTTAATAAAACTACAATAATATAGATTATGCTTACGATGTTACATCTTCGAGATTTAAATATACATGGTAGTCCGTTTCTCGTCATACTGCATCGTCACACAATTCAGAGCATATAGATTAATAAAAAAAATAGAAAGACATACAGTTGTTCACTCGTTCCTTCCCTTCGGTCACCACCGGCGATCCGTTCGGCTTCAACTTCATTCGTGTTTCGTGTGCCGCATCGTTAACACTTATTTTCGTCCAAAGTTGTAAAAAGTTCCAATTAACAACAATTATAGGAAAAAGGAAGCACAAAGGTGATCCTGACGTTATTCTTGAAATGATTCGTCGATTGGAGAAAATACTACGCCGTCCCAAGCGTAATAAAGGTTAGTGTTATTGCTACCCTCACTTTTTTGAGAAAATAAAAAGAGTGTGTTTTCCTTTTCCAACATATTTTATAACGTACCATCTTAATGTGGTAATACCACTTTGTTAGTGGGAGGACTAACTCTTCTGCGAGTGTCCGTCTGGGTTGTTACCACCGCTTTGCTCGTGAAGTCTGCCGCCAAGCAGTAGTGTGCAAGCATTACTGTGTTCCGGTTTGATGAGCAGAGTATCCAGTGAAATTACTGGGCTTATGAGACTTAATACCTAATGTCTCAGGGTAACGAGCGCACTGCAGTGCCGCGCAGGCCTTTGTGTTTCAAAGTTCTGGGTGGCACTGCAAATGTTATGGGCCGGCGTTATGCTTACCATCAGGCAAACGACGAGCTCGTCTCGTTACCAAATAACATAAAAAAAAAAAAAAAAAAAAAAAACCAGATATTATCCTGATGGTTGGTAAAAAATTATTTCATAAAGTGGTGATACGAGATGTCATCCAGAAATAAATTAAAAGGTACCTGTACTTTCTTAATATAGGACTATTATTGTCAACTATACTTTATAACGTACCATCTTAACGTGGTAATACCAGATATTATCCTGATGGTTATTAAAAATTTATTTCCTAAAGTGGTGATACGAGATGTCATCCAGAAATAAATTAATAGGTACCTGTACTTTCTTAATATAGGACTATTATTGTCAACTATACTTTATAACGTACCATCTTAACGTGGTAATACCAGATATTATCCTGATGGTTATTAAAAATTTATTTCCTAAAGTGGTGATACGAGATGTCATCCAGAAATAAATTAATAGGTACCTGTACCTTCTTAATGTAGGACTATCATCGTCCACTATATTTTATAACGTACCATCTTAACGTGGTGATACCAGATGTCATCCAGAAATAAATGAATACCTGTACGTTCTTAATTTACCCGATATCATCCTGAAGGTAACTATGTTATAGTACTATATGGAAATGATTATGTTTTCCCTTATGAGATCGCGAACGTTGATCTGACATCTCATCCTCGAACACGATGTCCAATAGAAGTATTAGCGAGGTGAAAAGCATTCCTTATATGGAATCTGCATACGTAAATGAAGACTACGTGAATGAAGAACCACTCGTGGCATTCATTGTCACAGACACATTACTCAATACCTGAACTGATAACCCAATCAACCATCCTGCTCGACTGGCACAACTTTTGTTATGTTAGGTGAAGCAAGAAGTTACGAAAAACTCTAGATGAAACCTACCTACAGAGATCTCTTAACGCTGGGGAATTCGAATAGATGGGTTAGCTAAGGAATATATGTATTCCCTCATAGATAGGATGCTGATTCCGTAAAACTTCCTATTAACACGGGTACTTAAATTAAACCCGAAAGTAAATTGAAGACTTTCTGATACGGCAAAAAACATTGATAAACGACTAGAAAAATCACAAAACAAGTTGGGTTCGGGAATTGCCTAATTCATGATACGATAAAGAAAATATTTGAGTTAAATTACTAGATTTTCATTACGAAGAAACTGTAAACCAGCGCAAACTTATAGTTCTACTTTTCGACAAAAGTTTTTCGAGGACAATACAAGGTTTAAAAGAGATACCTACCTACCTTTTTGGCGATAAACACGTCTGGTTTTTTCAACGAGGAACTCCAATGTCAAGAAACGCACAAACTCCCCGCCCGCAGAACAATCCGAAGGCATCAGTGTCAGCACCGTACCTTCAACGTTGGCAAGGAGGAACGCCAGTTCGAAGCCCGCATTTTCCAAGTAGCCCCGCGAACAAATCACGCGATGGCCGACATCATTAGAGGAACCGCATGCTGATAGAATACAATTATTCTGTAGTAACTTGGCTAACGATTACTGATGACCCGATTATACTGTCTTATGTTAGTGGTTATAAACTCCCTTTCATATGTACCACAAAACACTGTAGGTACCTGATAACTTATCTCTTCCGCTAGAGAAAATTTGTGAGGCCGTATCTAAGCTACTCAGTCTTAGCACTATATCACAATGCACTGAACAGACGCGCCATTATGTCTATCTTACGTTTTTTTCATACGTAAAAATAGGACTTAGATGTGCCACTTCAAAATGGAAGATACGAACAGCTCATTCCTGAATAGGTTTCTAACAGTGCTTACATGGCCACAATCGACCATTTTTTAGTACCCATCCATCCACCGGATGCAAAATACCTAAGATTCAGAATTGACCTGTTATAATTATGAATTTAATTTTATTCAGTTATTTGCCTTACGGCCTTAGTTCAGCCCCGTATATTATTGAAACCACTAAGTTATTGAAACCTCTTTTATCCTTGTTATGAGATCTAGGACTTACAAGAGTTGGGTGTCTTGGCGTATTGTGCATTGGAGCAGGTTATACTTATGAAAACAGCAATAGTACAGACTGTAGTAACCAATTTGAAAAATGTAGGCTTTACAATTAACCGCGAAAACGGTTACATGTGCTCAAAACAAATATGTCAATTTTTACGTCTTTAAATTAATGCTCAAACTACCTATGTCCTTAGAACTACCTACTCAAAAAATAAATAAGCTTTTATTCCTTCTCAAAGAGACTCAAAGAGATAATAATTATCCATGAGCTTGCTAAGTGTATCAGTATGCTAACAGCTGCTTGCCTCGCTGTAGCCTATTGTTGGTTGTACAACGTACGCCATACATTTTGAGCGTGAAAAATACTTAGCACTGCAAATTTTCGATGATGGTTATAATTTACGTATGAATCTCAAAAATTATTTGCAAGATGCCTTCATTTGGTGGTCCAACATGGCCAACAAGGCCAAGAATAAGATACATACAAATAACTAAAATTTGATTATATGTACAGTTTTGTCGTTGATGTACTGGGGAGCTGTATGTGACGGGTATGGTAACTATTAATTTAACTTTCATAAGTGCTCCTTTGGGGCCTATTTGAATAAAGCATTTTGAATTTGAATTGGAATTAAAGGTCACTGGTTGGCGTGCGAAAAGACACAATACATGTGTGTCTTCCTAGGGTTAAAATCCTTCAGTTAAAAATGTCGCAACGTAAATGTGTTCTTAGGGTTGATAAACACCACTGCTATCTCCTATATATATAAAATTGGTGATACACAATTTCTGCACCTCAGTCATATCGCTAGAGAAATTTAGCAACGATAAGAAACAAATAATAACATAACGTTATTGTATTTGCTTCATACATAGAATAGAAGAATAAAATAGAATAGCATCTCCTTCTTTCGCTCTTGTGCTAAAATGATAAATAAACCTTTGATAATTTTTCAAAGGACAGTGAAAATTTCGCTCGCTTTAGCATGCGGTATTTTCATTGTTCCATGGCCCGTAGCTTAGCCAACCTTGGTATCTTCTATTCAAATCGTACCCTGGTGTGCTCTATATTATCCGGCAAGCGTACCTACGACAAGGTGACTCCGAAGATACTGTCGAATTTTTTTTTAAATTCTCTATCAAACAATACCATTATTCAGTACAATGCAAATGCTAAATTAAAATTTTATTATTCTGTGGTTTATTTTTGGTCTAGCATACAATCTTGGATGTCTATGATACGTCGATTAGAGAAATATTAAGATTTCTAACTGAAAAGTTTTAAAAAAGGGTCTGGTTATGGCACTTTCAACTCTTCGGTGCGCTTTATTATTAATTTTAGGTAAACATCACTGCAAAACAGACATACTATAACATAATTAGATTTTTTAAAGGTGCTTTTCCTTTTTTTTTGTTAAACGTGAATCTATCTGCCCAGCGAAAACTTTGATTTCATAATTTTTCATAATTTTTACTAACAAAATTTGGATTGCATTTTATCTGATGATTATTATTATTATTATAATTGAAAGAGCAAGCCAATCTAGAAGTCTTACAAATACAGTCAGTGGAGACTTGTAAATGACTTTTGATTTTTACTATGTGTCTATTTCAATATGTTAATAGTCGATAGTCTTCCTAATATGGATAAATAAATAAATAAATACAAACAAACTTATCCTTACATTAAATAAACCGATCCACAACGCACCCCCTGAAACCATTAGTCGCTGGATTAAGTCAACTTTATGTAAGGCGCGTGGATATGCCCGTGTTCACTGCACACAGCACGCGCCACCCTTCTACTTCTCCAGCCAGATGATCTGGATTGTTCATCGGCCTTATCAAAAGAATAGCCATCTAGATGGGTAATCCTCCTTGTTTTGCTAAATTCTACAATCAAACTTTGCTAAATTCTGAATACACATCGTTCGCTTAGGCAGTATTATCGTTTGAATAAATTAAACTTTAAGTTTAGAATCCTGAAGCGATATAATATTTACATTTATTAAAATTTCTTCGTTTATTTTACTATTTTGTTACTATTTACGAATATCTTTCATTCTGCAACATACTCTAAACATCTACCATGTATATTTAAATCTCGAAGATGTAACATCGTAAGCATAATTTATGGTTAAAAGAACTTACCTTAAGTGAATTTCAACCAAAATTATGCGAGATGTTACATCTGAAGAGATTTAAACTCCCTCCCACCCTGTAGGACTCATAACATTGATACGTAGTGATGATTCACTACAGACACTATGTTAACCCAAGAGTTGCAGAATGCAGACATCAGCTCTAAAAAGAATGAAGTTGAAGCCGAACGGATCGCCGGTGGTGACCGAAGGGAAGGAACGAGTGAACAACTGTATGTCTTTCTATTTTTTTTATTAATCTATATGCTCTGAATTGTGTGACGATGCAGTATGACGAGAAACGGACTACCATGTATATTTAAATCTCTTCAGATGTAACATCTCGCATAATTTTGGTTGAAATTCACTTAAGGTAAGTTCTTTTAACCATAAATTATACATCAGAATAACACATAGGCTACAATTTAGAAGTAGCTATTCAAAAATACGCTTCTAGTTGAGTACCTATAGTTATTCCATTTCTTGGGCATTAGCTTCTGAGTTTGACCTTTGTGTCTGTTTAGTGCTTCAGCTCATTTCTTCTCTCGACTGCTCTATGATTAAGCTGTATGATTTTGCGTTTAGTTTAGTACTTAGATCAAATGTCAATGGCTTAGCATAATGCTTTTTGTTTCTTATGATACCTACACATGAACTTATTCTGGGAACGTCGTCGGCGGTGCGCGGCGGCAATGTGCGCGCGCTGCTGGTGATAAACGGTTTTATGGCGCGGGGAGCTGCATTGGGCACGTATCCGTACAGTAACTAACGGTAGGTAACTACAATCGATTCGTGATAGAGCCTGCTGACTGTTTCATTACTACCAGCACCTTACGCCTGGATATCGATATGGCTCAATCTACTTACTATTGAGTTCATATAAGAATCTTGTTTTAATTATGAGATGGAGTGTTTATTGTATGTGTATTCCATCCGAGATCGCTGACTAAAGCAGAGTAGTATTATGTGACCGGCGGGCGGCGGACGGCACGCTCGCCGGCCCGGGCCGGAGCCGCGGAGCTGGAATGGCACATCGCATATCTGGCCATCTGGCGTAGCGCATATTTTTTACTTGTTTTCGCTACATATTTAACTCAAGTCGTGCAACGACGCTATTATTAAACCGACTTCACTTTTCGAAGCTATACAAAGTATTCAACGCGCGCCAGTAGACACATCTATTAACTAAACGTACGACGAACACGCCAAGTTTGATACCAACGTTGTCACATAACGAAAAACAGGCCACCGACGAATACCAAGCGAACTCCAAACAGATCGCTATTTATTAGCAAAGTCATGGAACCTCGGGCGAGCACTCGGCGGCGCTCACCTGCCAGTGCCGGCAGCGCCGCCAGCAGCAGCAGGCGCGCGCACACGCACATGGCGGCACACGTGCTCACTGAGCTCACTGCCCAGCCGCCCGCGCCGGCCGCATGCTCTGCTGGGCGGCGGTGGCGTCTCCGCGGTCTGCAAAATGGAAACGCACCCTCAGTCGACTTCTTCGCAACAAACCATAAAACTTATACTTACAAAAACATGTTTCGCGCCAGACCTTATTTGAATCGTTTTAGAACCTGTTGAAGAGAGTCATGTGTATCCTGATTTACAAATAATTTTAGTAACAAAAATCATTTTCGTTCTGTCCGTGCGCGTTGATGTCTTTTCTGAGCCTTTTAACAAACATAAAAAGTAAACTTAACACATTCATATCCCTGCTGGCTGTTCGTGGTACACAATGTGTCTACCTACACGCCCTCTCCCGAGCTCTAATAGAGATTACAAGAAATCTTATCGCAGCTTATCCTCGGCGTGTGTTCGAAAATAAAGAATCGCAAAGACTCTGAGGTAAATGAGAAACTATTCCCATATTTTTGGTGACACGCAAATGCTAAATTGCTCGGTTCCGATGTTGGAAGAAAGGTCTGTCCGGTAGAAACAGCCTACACAGCACTATGGCCTATATCTACACTGCAGAACATCACGCGACACCATTTGACCAGCCACCTGCCGGCTGCCGGCTGCTGCATGATGCGTGGTTGTCGAGCGGTCAATAACCAGCTTCACTTTTAATTATGTAATGGAATCTTGGAACTCAATTTTAACCTACTTCTTACTGTCGTTTGGAAATAAAAAAATTTATGTATAGATTGTATAGTTTATATGTAGTTAGGATGACAATAAAATAATTTGGTATTATGGAGCTGATCTGATGATGATTTGCGCTTAAATTCCATACACGATCTCATAACAAATCCGTACATACGATAACATTTATTTACTATAGGATCAACGTGTGAATCTAAATGTAGTTTTGAGTCTAATAGAACACCAGATCTCGAATTGAATACACTCTGGTATAAAGTGGCACTGGATTAAGTTTATAACTACGAGTACCTATAAGAAATTATGTTTTATTTTTAGTGAATATTATGACCGAGTTACATTTTGGGAGACTTAAGTTTATTATTATTGCAGTAAACCGAAAGCTTGTTCAAGTCCTCTTGTAGGAATAGATTACAGTCATAAATGTACAACTTTTATAGACTTTAAGATCATCAGCTTATCATAAAAATGTTGATGTTCTAAAGCATGTATCTATATCATTCATAAATATAATAAAAAGAAGAGGACCCAATATCGATCCTTGTGGGATTCCTGATGTTACCTGTATTCTATCAGACTCATAACAATTTATCACCACATTCTGAGTTCTATTTGTAACATAAGACATAAACAAGCGCATAAGTTTACCTCGAATACCGTTAAATGCAATGCAAGTACGCTGTGTGTGTATTGAAATGAGGTTACACAAAATAAAACAGAACATAAAAGCTCGTTAATTTGTAAATTAAAAAAGTTAATCTAATCTCCCGCTGTCATCGACATCGTGCAGCTTGCGCCCGGGATAGCTGCCCTGCCGTGGGGTGCGGGGGGGGCTGACGCACCACGGGGTGGGTGTGGCGGCGTGTCAGTGGCACGGCGACGATGCGCGGTGGAGCTCATTCTAAAGTGCAATGCAATCCACAACAACGTTTTTGGAACGTTGTTGTGGATTGCAACCCCCCCTCTCCCCACATGCGGGTGGTGATTTCAGATGGATTTCTAATATTTCTATCACTCCATCTAGGAGTGATAGAAATATTAGAAATCTAAACGTTCCAAATCCAACGTTCCAACTCATAGTTAGAGGCCGATACGACGATCCATTTCGCGCTCAGTTGGCAGTACTTGAGACGCAGGATGACCGAAAAATGGAGAGCACGGAATGGAGTGCCCGTTTGTGGGCTCAAAATCTGGGCTTGCGCGTGTTTTATTTCGTAATCCGCACTTGATGCAAAACCATGGTTACTGTGACAGCAAAACGCATACTTGTATAAGCGCCTACGGTCTGCATATTATGGCGAATTGTAAAGCGAATTATTAATTACAAAATGAAAAGTGTGGGTTCACGAATCAGATATTGATCGGTAGCCATAAGTACTGCTCCGTCGCAATACGGATATAACACGCACTGTATCATGTGGCCGCTAGGAGCGACGCTACACCATTTCTTTAACTAATCTAATTTCTTTCGGGATGTTGGTTGTCTATAGGGAAGTAAAGTAAAACAACTCAGGTAAAACAAACGCAACAGTAATATGACATAGCTGGAAAGAAGAAGTCACCCCAGTAGCATGTGATTTCATAATTCCTCAACAGTGCGCCATGCGCGAGGCCGTCGCTGCGGCGCCGGCGTCGTGTGTCGCGGCGTGGCACCGAACGCGGCACATCTGCTCGCCATTCGTTTTTATTACCCTATCGGGCTTAGATCGCCGAGTTCTCATAGGAGCGCACTGCTTGCACTTGTGATAAAGCGACAAGCGTGAATGATGGGAAAATAATATCTAATGTGACTGAAACTCAAAAGAAGATGTATGATGTACCTATGTTCCTGATTTTTTTTTAATTTTCGCCTCAATTGAAAACTAAACGCTATGTATAGAGTCTGGCCATTCTACAG
Source organism: Crocallis elinguaria (assembly GCA_907269065.1). Classification (NCBI taxonomy): domain Eukaryota; kingdom Metazoa; phylum Arthropoda; class Insecta; order Lepidoptera; family Geometridae; genus Crocallis; species Crocallis elinguaria. The sequence goes on from OU026073.1 coordinate 13,939,759, forward strand.
CAGCTGCAGCAATAATGGGTTTTATAGATAAAATTTAGCTTTACGCCGCCCTTTACGAATTCTACTACCAAATACTTTAACATCTTTAATCTATTTTGCCTTGACATACATAACGGTACCGTAGCCCTTAGTTTCAGTGATTTTGTTATAAAACGCTAAATTCCATGCGCGCCCGCGGCCGCCCGCGCCGCCCGCGCGCCGCCCGCCCTACGCGGCCGTGCCCTGAGAGTATTATCGGGCACTAATTGTGTAACTTGTTGTGATCGAGATCGTTGTTCTTATTTCTTACTGACAATTTTCAGCCTATTCAGTTATAGTATTACCATAGACAAAATACAATATCTGTTTTACCACAAAAAATTAAACACACCTTAAATCTATGTTAAACAGCGTTTAACTCCTAAACATGCCTTAGTCGCACATTTAGATATGAGTAACCACAAATCTTGATTTAAGTAGCATCTAACCGTTGTCTAACTCCGTTCTTTTGCGACAATTCCAATCATTGTAGACTGTTTGATTTGATTGTTTGATATTTAGTCACTGTCTAGGTAAACCAGCTCCTAAAGATGTTTTTTTTGGTAACACGTGTTTGTTACACAAAGATTTGTTTTACGCCAACTTATCCGCGCCCGCGTGTGCGCTCGCGGAATGTTTGTTTACACGCGGAGGGGCGCGAGGCGCGGGGTGCCGGGCGCGGGGTGCGGGGCGCGGGGTGGGGGGCGCGGGGTGGGGGGCGGGGGCCATTCGTCACGTGCCTGCACGTATGCATTCGGGGCAGGGTTACGTCGGAGCTTCGGGAGCAATACTGCAGATAAAAGGGTTACTGCACTTTACAAGATAGACATTTAAATCTGTAATTTTGCCTCTGAAAACGAGAAAAAAACCTGTTCAACATACAAAAAGCGCTAACTATGTATGTATTATTGTTAGTGTCCGATTGAAATAATATTTTCAGCTGGAACCGAACATAGAACAGGTAAAAATTTCAACGTACTGAAATCTAGTGTATTTTTACACTATGAAATGAATCATCATCAGCCGGAACGTACGCCCCCAATATGAACCTCGACATTATAATAATAATAATAATCATTTAATATCAGATAAAATGCAATCCAAATTTTGTTAGTAAAAAAAAAAACATTAAGATTAAAAAACATTGCAGTGCTCGTTTTCTTATCGTAATTACCAAAATACATTTATGTGTAGTAAATTGGTGTTTTGGATTTGAGTTTTGCGACATAATCACTAAAACTCTGTTGGTAGACAAAGTTCCATTGATTTGTTAGATATTTGATGTTTATCCTACCATGCGCCGTAAATAATTTTACTATATTATTTTGAATTTGGAACACTTTTGCGCGAAAAGTTACTCGTGAAGACATATTATTATCTCGAGTCAAGGTGCGCATCTTAGCCCTGCTAGTCGGCGAACTCAGATGGCGACCGCGAGCCACGAAATTTCATGAAGTTCGCCGAACGACGCGCGATAATTCACGAACACTGAGTTTTGACGCCGCCGAAGTTATGACCGATTTTTGGCCGAAACTGAATCTTCGGTCGATCACTAACATTGTATTGTAATATTTGTACGGCAGCAATTTTTTTTTGTTTGTGTAGTAAAGTATTTTCTATCTATCTACATTTAGAAAAGATGGCGCATTCAAAAAAGTAATGCTGATTACTAACCGCATTGATCAGGCGGGATATCTGTTAAACGCTACCCTATCAAGACTAATTTGCCAAGTGGGAGAGAAAGACCTTTCTACAAACTAGTTTGGTATTTGCATAGAGATTACAAGAATTTGTAACCAAAGCAAATCTAAAATTCCAAGTAAAACAAGCTGCGGGATAAACAGCTATCCCCACGACTCCAGCGCCACCCTCGCCGCCATCCAGCGTACCGGGTACTAACCTATAGGTACTGACCACCTGTCTTATTGTTACTAGCTATTACCCGCGCGGAGATATTGGATTTAATGGTTTTATTTTTTTGCGCGTAACCGTAATTATTTTTCTAAAATAATAGTAGGCTAAGTACTCTTTAGAAGATCAGCTATCTGCCAGTGAAAGTCCTGTCAAAATTGGCCCAGCCGAGCCGCTTCGGAGATTACCCCGTAACAAACAGACAGACAGACAAAAAATTTATATATGTTTGTTTTGTTATAGTTACCGTATATACTTTCAATTGCCTTTTGTAAAAAAGCTGTTTATTTTGACATTACAAAGAGACACTTCAATTTTATTTCCTTGTATAGATTATTATAGTCTGTGCGGGTCCTTCTCGCAGGCGTTCCTGCGTGCAGGGTGTCCTGTTTTATGAGTCGGTACAGGTGGAAGGCAGAGTATGAAAAAAATAAAAAAATAGGCATCAGGTCGTAGGACTACTTCTGCGAGTTTCCGTCTGGGTGGTACCAGGCACAGGTACCAGCAATTTGTTACCTAGTGTAATCTGCCGCAAACCAGTATTGTGCAAGCACAACTGATGTGTTCCGGTTTGATAAGCAAAGTAAGTTATTACTGGGCTTAAGAAACTTAATGTTAACTAACATAAAACTTGTATAGGATCGAGAGTTTGTACGACGATGTCTCAGCATAACGAGTGCAATGCAGTGCCATGCAAGCCTTTGTATTCCAAATTCCAAAGTTCTGAGTGGCACTGCAATTGTTATGGGCTGGCGTTCTGCACCATCAGGCAATCGACCCGGTAGTCTCGTTATTCAATAGTATACAAAATTATGTAGGAGGCAAAATTCTGCGGGTTTGTGTTGGGTAACGATGGAGAACAAATGTCGGTTTCCAGTTATTCCACTTCGTTCCCGCTCTGCTGCTACTTCTGCAGCCTGCACGTCGTTGGCCCTCCTCCGCGCCTTCGCCTTGTTCCGAGGCAGCCCAAATCATAAGTACTTTGTAAGAGTAGTTAGTATTCATCGGCGTAATTATTCAACGCGGAATGCCTTTTCCGAATCCTATCTAGCCGCTAGTAAAGAAATGATCTACACTGTACCACAGAATAGGTAATAGTACTATACAGCACGTTCAACGACCGCGTGCTGCGCGGCGTAGTTGTAGTGAGCGGTGCGTGCGGGATGCGTGCGCGGTGCGGTTGCGGCACGCGAGCGGTGCGAGTGCGGCGCGGCTATTTTTGCGCTATCGCAGGGCCGCAAATAGCGCGCTCAGAATACCCGCGTAAAGGTTAGCTAAATATCTACACCCGCGCGCCCTCTCATCTGTCACACGAAACCAATGTCTTGAACAATAATAAGTTAATAGGGAGCTACCTAAATAACAGGGCACATTGCCATATTTTTTAATAATGTTCAGAAGATTTCAAATAACATTATATACTACTTACCTATTTAAAGGTATAGAATAGGTACCTACGGGAGGTTTCACCTGTGGTCCCACTGTTGTCCCACTTGCACTGGTGGGTCCACGGCTATTTTTTATTCCCCGTAGTCCCACTGCACTAGAGATTCTGCCGCCAGAATTGGCAAGTAACTAAATCGATCTGTAAACAAAGAGGAATGGGGTGACTATTTTTGAACATTCGATTTTCAATAGCATTGTACAGTCACATAAATAATAAAGTAGACGACGCGACTGTTCATGTCAGTTGTTTAATACGATCTAAATAAAGATTTATAATATTGACGTAAAGTGCTTAAGATTTCACAGTACGGTGCCCGTACACCTAAACAAGACTATCGAGGTGCTCATTTGTGAAGGTAGGTACAGATAGTTATACATATGATGTACTTAGTTCTTATAAGCTACAGAAGCACTGTCCAAAGCAATACGTAACATATGTTATGCTCGTCCGTTCATCGTCCGTTACCAATTTCTATACATATTACGAGCAAAAGGAGGGTATGCTAGTCATCGTGGTCCTATATACAGACCCGCTGCGCTGCACCCTGCGCGGCGCGCGTCTTGATCGAAGGTACCTACTTACAGCTAACAGCGTCCAGCGAGGTGGGGCAAAGTAGAATATCTCAAAAATATTACATTGCTAGCCTAAATGGGGTGAGTCCAAATAGGATTTGTACAGTGGTAATTGGTCCCACCAAAATTATTTAGTGGGGGAACGCAGACTTGAAAAGAACATTTCACATTCCCCCACCAGTTTCTTCAACCAAGTTGAAGAAAGTGGAATGATTCATTAATCATGTTAAATTCATTACCACTGGATACTTGGACACTGACCCAATAATATAACTATACTTGTTCTGTTACTTATTCTGTGTCACTGGTAAGTAACTAGTGTAATATTATATTGTAAATACTCAATCACAATTAGTAACTTGATTCGCTAATTATCAATCGATCGGTCACTTCCGGTTCCGTTGCGTAGGTATTTATAGCGGCCAAGGAGGATGGTATATAGTCAGTGATAGCCGCACACCTGCGGCCGTGTGTGCGGTGGGTGCGTCGTGACTTGTGGCCGAGGCGGCCGCTACACATGCGCCTGCGCACTGGCCTCGCGTGCAGGCTCTCATTACACTCCGGCCGCGGTCCCCAGACTCCCGACAAAGCTCTTACGGGTTCGTATTATTTAACACTCACATTACGGATGAATAAAAGCCTGCGCTTAAGTTTTCGCAAGACTTAGTAGGTATACCATATCACCAATCCATTGAATCGGACGACCACTAGCACGGTCGTGCCGTTAGAGTGAGACTGTGTTCATTGTAACTTGTATTCGTACTTGTTCATAAGTCGTGATCTAAAGCGCAGCTTACATATACACGTAGCCTAGGCCTGTGAGCCTGTGACTTAGCTGAGATCCGTGTCGAATACAATATTACATGTTGAAGTATCCAGTGGATATTTCGACACTTTCTCGGATCTCAGATACCATATGGATACTACCCACAAAGGCGGGCGAGCGAAAGGGTGGGTGCGCGGGCCGGGCGTCAAGAAATAATTTCAATAAAATATATCGCTTCTTTTTCTAAATATAAACAGGTAGGTAAACGTTAGAGCGTGAATTTCCAAACCGGAAAGTAGAATAGTCGTTATAGTGATTTCCGAACGCGAACCAGTGCCAAAAAACGTGTGGAACCGGAAAAAATAAAGCGGTGACAGCCCGCGCCACGAATACAGCCGCCCACGCCACGCCTCGCCACGCGACGCTTGAGCACCGGCCGGCCGCGGCCGACCGCTCAACGCGCTCGAACACAATATTATGAATTATAACCCATGTTACAAAATGTTAGTAGGTACCCACTTCACTCGTTTTAGTTTTAGAACACCCAAGCCCAAGTCACATGTAAACGCACGGCAACGTAAGCCGAAATCTTAGACACATTACGAGTTACTTAGCGCCACAGTTTCACAATGGATAAATCTATACAAATAAATAAAATTGAAGTGTCTGTTTGTAATATCAAAATAATATATATAAAATCAAACAGCTTGTTACTAAATGCATATGAAAGCATATACGGTACCTATAACAAAACAACCATTTCTAAAATTTTTGTCTGTCTGTCTGTTCGTTCCGGCTAATCTTGAAACGGATGGACTGATTTTGACGGGACTTTCACTGGCAGGTAGCTGATGTTATAGGGAGTAACTTAGGCTACGTGAGTGAAGCCGTGGGGTACAGCTAGTAGATAGTAATAATAAGATTGCATTTCTGAAACAGGAGTAGTACAAGATGAAGCGGGCTAACTCAGGCGGCAGCGGACGCCACCGCCGGTGGCGCCGGGTGGCGCCGGGTAGCGCCGGGTGGCGCATCAATGGGTCAAATGGGTGAAATGTATGCCCAAGTGCATGACGGGCCGCGCATAGCGCAGGGTCGTACTTTTCTACCCATCATTCAAACAGCTTTCATTATATAACTATAGGGTATCCAAAACGTTAGTTTTTTTACAGAAACTCTTTGAATATGTTGGCCAGAGTAGGTATGAGAATCTTGATGACTGCACCGTGATGAACGCGACATCATATTGTATTCATTTCGTTTTATAATTTCTGGGGAAGACCCTCTAAACTATTAGGGCTTTTTTTTTTTTTTTTTTTTTTAACCAAAATAGGCTTACGTTTGACCACAATCTCACCTGATGAATAAATAAAATTATTCAGGCTTATTACACTATGTGATCCTCAAGACTGTCTTACTATGACTGTAGTAAGACATGCTAGTCTTCGTAGACTAGCTCGCTAATATACCGCACAGCGCACTGAATATCCCATGTTAGCATGCGATAAGGATGCCTCAAGGACGACGCGACGTACTCTTGCAAATTGAGCTATAAGTAGTTTACGTCGTCCTTGACGGTTGTCATTAAAAACTCTAGCAAATTACAGTAGCTCTTAATGTGATTATTTATGTTTTAGTTTAGATACTAAGTAGGACTGCATATTGTTATGGGCTGGCGTTATGCTTACCATCAGGCAAACGACCGGCTCGTCTAGCTATCAAACAGTGAAAAATAATAATTAGATACCTATTGAATTTATACACATATTTCATTAAATTAGGTACTTACAATGTTCCTGTGTAGGTTCACTGGTATTTTTTAAAATCACTTTTGTAATATAACCTGTAGCGCTGAATAGATAACCTGTAGGTAAATATTCCCGTGGAAAGTCTATTTCTAAGTTTATGAACTTTTTTCTCTAAGAAAAAGGAAATGAGCTCAATCAGCCTATGTTAGTATTATTTCCCTAATTTGATAGAAAGTATCTACGTAGATTCTAGAATTGAAGGTTTGCAGGAAAGGCCTAAAGTACGTAAAAATAGGTAGACCAGGTACGTAGAGTTGGCAACGCTGGTGTGACGTGCGATGGCGCGCCATCGTCACGTAGCCGGTAGGCGGTATGGCGGTAGGTAAAAGTAAGTTGTCAAATTAAAATTTTGTCAGAGCGTTTGATGGATGCGACGCGTAACCAAAATGCTGGTACTTATTTGGCTCAATGGATCAGCATTGCGGTTCAACGAGGCAATGCCGCCAGCATGCTGGGTACGCTTCCAAGTTCCAACTGGTAGTTGGCTAGAACATTTGGATTATCTATATACCTACTTGGGCTTGTAGATTATCCAACTGTTTTTGTAGCTAGCTAGGTTATATGTAGTGTTTATTTATGTATTAGCTAGTTAATAATGGCATTTGGCCCATTCAAAAAAAAGTTATATATGCGAATTATTCACACTCGCTCTAAAACGGTGAAGGAAACATTGCAATTTAATCTAAATCTAAATGTCCAAAATAATATATTATGTATAAATTAATTGCATCTAAACTTGTTTCTTTTTGTTCCAATTGAAAAAATCATTCAAAGTATAAAACAGTTTTCTATTAACCGTCTATACTCGTATTATGCAGTTTAAATTTAAAATGTTAGCACTATTAGCAGTATATTCCCCTGTAAGTCATCATTATCGTAAAGCATAAAAACAATACTAACGAAAAATTGCCGACCGACGCCACATCGGCCTTTATTATAATAATATTTTACGCACTGCAAATGCATCAAAACTCGAACCACCCGCGAGTGCATTGACGTCATGGCGTGGGGACCCCATTGTAATTTGTATGTTTGTTTGATTAGTTTTACTAGCATTGAAATGCTTGCAGAATGAGAAGCAAATTATTAGCAGAAACCATTTCGTGTCCTAAATCATTATTATTTAACTCCAGTACTTCCATATCTTTTCTATCTGTTTTATTTAAACCTTTTTAAAGTTCAAGTATCTAGTTAGTAAAAAATAGCTCACCTTCGATAATTATATATGAGTTCCGAAAATAGTATGTACCCAGTTTGTAAAGTATGTGGTCACAAGTTCACGGCAGCACAGTTACACGCGACACAGAACACTTTGTTCATAATATGCGACGCGCGGCGTCCGGTTGTCTCAAGCGTGCGTGCGCGCAGGCTTTGCTCGCGGCACTGTGCTACTGTCCGTGAAATGAATCGTGGCCGGGCGGGCGGCGGCAGCGCGGCGGGTCGGTGCCCGCGCTGGCAGTGCCCGGCCGGACCCGGCAATGCCCACGCTCGCGGCCGGCGTTCTCGTGCTGAAGCACTTCAAGTCAAGCACCCCTATTTAATACTATTTTACCTACATAAGATTGAGCGACTCTGTGAAAAATAACAATTAATATTCTATCCAAAGTAGAGTACCTCATCTGCACATTTTAGATACGTGGACGTCCCATACTGGTCGTTTCACACGAATTTCTGCCACATAGGTACCTACTATAGGTGTTAGGACTAACTCATCTGCATGTGTCCGTCTAGGTGGGTACCCCTGCTTTGCTCGTGAAGTCTGCCGCGCCGCCGCGCCGCCAGCCCGCCAAGTAGTACTTAAAAACTTGAAGAGTGAAAACAAGGTAACAAACTTGTTTTCTGATAAAACTGCCATCTTACGGTCGTCAATCAAACCACGTAGTCAAATAATAACACAGACTTACTAGACATGCTAACGCTTGAACAATGATGTTAAATACCGCCATCTATGACTGGGTTTAGTAAGTGCTATATTATTATGCTACGAACTTAGAAATAATTAAATAAGTAAGGACAAGCGACTATTTCGGTGCCCTTCTTAATTTTTCAAAACTATTTGAAATTTATTTCTCATTTATTGTTACCTATGCGGATGACACATTAATGATGTTTTGTGGAGAAAGTAGGGAGGTCTATAGTTGTACGGAATGGTCTAGGAAATGTCGCTGCATTATTGGACAAAAACCTTCTTACCCTTAACATTAAAAAAAAAACAAAGCACTTCAATGCTTTTTGCTTTTTAATAGTTACTGAGTTAGGTCTCTATTCCCCAATCATTAAAGAAAAGTAGAGGATATGAATAAAAGGTACGAATTGCACGCCGAACCGTACTCTGTGGATAATGTATAGCGTAAAAAGAGTTGGGCCCAGATGCTGCCCTGAGGTACGCCATATTCGATTGGAACAAAATATCGATATTGTTTCAGTGGAGGAACTAATTTCGGAAACTATTACGGCAACGGTACAACACTATTCCACTATTTTTTGTCTATTAAAATGGCTGCTATGGTACTTACCTACAACTGTCACTACGTATAGAATAGAATAATATGTAATCCCACCGGACTGACAGATGTCAGTGCTGGATCTGGATCTGGAACGCAGATGCGTTCCAGCAGGGTCATTTTAATTCACTTTGAATGATTCCGTGTCGTAAGCGACTTTCTTGCACGTTTAAATGTTTATATATCGAAAACACATCCTGTCAGTGAAATTTCCCGTTTAGATTTGACAGACGGATATAATCCTGACAATATTTCTCTGTCGGGATGCGTTTCCAAGATATAAACCATCAAAAAAGTCGCTTCCGAGACGGATATCATTCCGAGTGTATTTAAATACGGGGTTATTACAGGTCCAGAAATAAATAAATGAAGGTAGACATGTGACGATTCTTCCTAAAAAAGATCGTTTTGAATCGGTTCGACTCGAAGTCTAAATAATCGATTCCAAAAAAAATCGAAATGTCATTTTTTGTGGCAATTTTAGTCGATTCTCTGCCAATACTATAGGCATTAATTTATCAACCGATATTTTTTCTTTAACGAGTACTTCAAGGGTGGCCCTTTAGTAAGTTTTATCAAAGAATATACCTAAGAGTCGACTTATGGTGGATTAAATTTCAGATATCGCGATATTATCGTTGAATCACTTCCCGCTTTTTCTTTTTCTTTTTGGACTTTAATAAGAACAAGGAAATTATGTGCTGACGTCCTAAAAAGTATATAAATTAAAAAAACCCTTTATTTTTCATTTTCTTTTTATCGTTATTGTTAGGTATATAATTATTAGGTACATATTTCATATTGTTATTTAGTTTTTCAATTCATATTACTTTATTTACACATTCCGTTCTAAATTATGCCAATGGTGGATCCAGCATTTTGATTTGGAGAGGGCTTGACCTAAGGTGAGAGTAGGCTTAATTTTGCTCATATTTATTATAACGCTTAGCGAGTTGGATACCTTTTTATATTTGGATTACGAAACGAGTGGGCTATTTGCCGAATAGTAAGCATAGGTACCTTTTTGCAAACTCTTCAAAGACTTTGATAGGTTGTGGCGTTCGGTGCGATGGTGAGGCCAGAAAAAGTTAAAAAACAATTTATGAAAGACACAAATTAGTACTTAATTTATAACTTATAGGAAAACCTATAAAAAGTATGATTAAGGTATATAAGACGAGTTTTAATGTTAAGAATAACATGGTTAATTTCTCATTAATGTGTGTACATACTTACATTTGCAGGTGGAACTTTTAAGGAACATGTTTTCAGCTACAAGTTTATGTTTGTGGATGAGATGTAAAGAATATGAGCAGAGTAGCCAGTAAACTTACTGAGCTCAGACTTAATACCTAATGTCTATAGTAAAAATATATTTTTACACTATTTGCGGTGTAGCATGGTGCGCCTTGACATAAGATGATCCATTCCTTTTCACTCATATCAATCAATTGATCAATCGATTATCTGAGATCTTGAACACACGGGATCGATCCGTTGTTTAAAATTGATTTCACAATTTCCTTGGCCTATAAAATCGACTCTTCGATTAATCGATCTCGGATCGCAATTCCATCCCTAACCCCAAGTAAAACTGCAAAAAATCAAGTGAAGCACAGAGATGTGAAGTGTGAACAGAATTTCGTTGTTGAAATTAATCTCAAAGTCTGTAACTCATAATTCCAAAACCCTGATTGTTTCGTGGAAAACCCGAGCCGCTACTAACATGGAATTGGTAAGCGAAATAAAACATCTGGTAAAACAATAAATCGTGCATTCTATGCATTTCGTAAAGCAAAACCTAGTTTTTCTATTGCTTATTTCTATTGCTTTAATTGTAATTTGTTATACTATTGCTTTTGAAGTTGAAAAAGTGTTGCCCAATTAGAAACGTTCCTCGCAAAACACATTAATTAAGAGGTTATAAATCAGGGAGGTTAGAAAAAGTAGTAGGTAATTCCTGTAATATGTACCTTAGATGTCTACATGTATATAATATGTATGTCATTAAATTTAATGCAGGCAGCTGTAGCATCGGCACCTGCACTGGTCAAATGATGAAATCACGTCATTTGAAAGCTTAGAAAGTATCGGAACTAGGACTATATTCTTAGGTGGTCTTTTTTTACTCTTACTGTACAAGAGTAGAAAACAATACCTCACAGGCCATTTGTAAGGGGGCCATCCATTAACATTCCGCTAGGGCTATTGTGCATTTCCCCTGACTAGATTCTATCTAATCCCCACACCATCCTAACTACTTTACATTACAAAGTATGGTCTTGAGTCGCTGGCAAAGCTGTCCGAGTGATGTCGCTAAAGTACAGGAATGTCAAACTTTTATTGGTTGACAATCCATTTTGAAGCCAAGAATGATGATATTTTATTTATTTAATTAATTAATTAGCATGGTAAACTAATAACTAATTAAATTCGCAGTTACAGAAATAGAATATGAGCAATACAATGATGATGAAAACAAGAATGATGCGGCAATGGCTTGCCATCAAAGAGCTTAATGATTTACTTAATGCACGAAAATATAACTGAGCCTTGATGCTATTAACATAAAACTCTTTATATTTGCAACCTCAAAATTTGTACAGCCATCTTAATGTTTACAGTCTTAATTTATTGGGTATCAATGTATGGAAAAACAAAACAAAATAAACTAAAATAACTAAAAAAAATACACAGCAATCTATTTACAATCTAATAATCCGCTACCAGTAGCCAACATTCCCACTTACTAATGTTATTGTCTTACTTCTTTTATATACCATAACATTTAGTGTGATTTCTGCTGCTGCGAATTAGATGCTGAATATCTTAAAGTAAGCTCAGTAAGTAGGCTCATACTTTGCTACTTTAATCAAAACGCAAGCTGAACTGAAATCATGTAATAAACAAAATATAATTTTGTTTTTTTCAAATAAGTACATTGAATTGGTAATGTTTGGTGTGGTTGCATTATATTATGACTTGCCATCACTGGAATGCATGTCATTGGTTTACCATCCCTTCTGTAGGTGCTATCAAATTTGTTGTTAGATTGTTATTGAGCCTGTCAGAGTGATTGTGACTGTGTTGCAAGCCAATAAAGGTGGCAGCATCCTGTGATTAAACATACTACTGGGTGAAGTTCCTACCTGTCATTTTATCAGATATGACCTTTTTGCTTAAAGACAGAAACATGGTTTTTGCTTGCTTACAGTCTGTTTTGTTCTTCAGATTTTTATTAATTTGATGATATCTAAGGATGTGGCTCATTAACTTTTCTTAAAGTAAAATAGATTAAAAAAAAAAACTTTTCTTAAAGTGGGACATTTAATCATTAACATCTCCTATTTATTGTATTATATAATTTAATATACTGTCCATATAGTATGTCAGTGTGTAAGCGAAGTGGCCCACCCAGGCACGGGTTTTGGCCTATATGGATGGCTGCAAGCAATAACACCTATTTTTCAATTCCTCGCAGTATGGTACCCGTTAGTCTTAAGACTCATGCTTGTCTTCAAAAGTACGGTGTAAATTGATGTTATTGTGTGGAAATAAATCTATACAAATAAATAAAATTAAAGTGTCAGTTTGTAATATCAAAATAATAGCTTTTTACTAAATGCATATGAAAGTATATACAGTACATACAGCAAAAACAATTTTTTCATAAGCCCAGTAATTTCACTGGCTACTTTGCTCATCAAACTGGAGTACAATAATCCTTGCTCATTTCTGCTTGACGGCAGACTTCACAAATAAAGTGGTGGTACCAACCCAGACTAACACTCGCAGAAGAGTTAGTCCTTCCACCTAGTAATGAAATATTGCTTGACCAAAGGTTCATGTCTGACCAACGCTGATTATCGAGTATCACAATCAGTGTCACTTTTTAAGAATGAAGCGTATGGACTTGTTTTGTTTCGATTAATACAGGGGGTGGCGGCTGGCTGGGCGCAAGTCCCAACGCAAGTCCCAACGCAGTGTGAGCTCTGCCCTCCGTCGCCCCATATATCGCGTTCTCGCGCTTTCGTAATGGTTCATTCAATTTGGTGCTGGCTACTGTAACGTGATTTTTGTGCTCCCGTTACAGTTAACCAATTTCGAGCGATATTTAAGTATTTTTGCTTCAATTTATTCGAATTTTGAATTTGGCGCGTATTCCTGTCGTATTGATTGTCTAGGGATTGATTTAGTCGATTCACTTTTTGCTTTTTACGATTACTTATGAGTTGACGTTTTGACAGCTCACATTGACAAGTAGCTATTTTTTTTACTTGATTAGACATCTCTAAAGTAGCTTCACTTCACTTTGTGGCCAGGATTTCCGACGGCATCATGTCTCTCGGATAATCTTAATTTATTTCTTAAATCCTGTGTGGATTTCCTTGATCCTATAATGGATTGAAGACCTTTATAACGGCTCTTGCCGTAGGTCAATTAATTTTCATCGAAATCGTAAGTATTTCCAAATTATTGATGACGCCATTGACGCGATCATGTGGTTACGATTTTTGAACATTTTTGTTTTGTTTCAGATATTAGAATTTCGTTAATTATGCATTAGAAAGTTTCATTTTGTTACATGGAACCTTATCTGTGGAAAAACGGTGCGTATTTATTTGTATTTACTGCCCAACTCGACATGTGTTTTTCTTTATAATTTGAAGTTAACAATGGACTGTTTGTTTCAGCCCTTTGGCGTTTTTTTCCCTACATTTTGTCTAACATTTATAATGTTATTATAACCTTATATGGATATGACTGGAGCCTTCGTTCTAGTTCATTTTGGTTGAGCCTGGTTCGTGCACGATGTGGCGTCGATGGACATTTGTGAAGATTTCCTCTCGTTCGACAGCTAAGCTTAACATTTATTTTCTTTTCTTTTGTTAAAAACTTAATTTAACGTTGATATAAAGCTACTTTATTACGAGTATGCGCCGACGTTCAATCTTGTATTCAATCTTGCGTACAAAAATTATTTCTTATTAGATTTAATAATTAGATTCAATAGTGTATTAAAAACAAATATTTCTTATTAGATTCAAAATTTCAGTAAAAAGATAAATTAGGATTTAGATTAGTCAAATCAATGTTATACTTCTCCCAACGAGATCTAAATTACATACCATGACACTTTATTAGGTTGCTTATATCTCCCTATCCCGAGATTAAAAGTTTGTTGCTCTGCGGCTTAGACATCCGGAGGAATTTTTATTTATTTTAACTGTGGTAAGTGGCCTCTGGCGCCCGAACATTATTTTTGTTATTTTTACTCTTTATTTTGAGGTAGACAAACTGCAGTAATTATTTTCATTTCTTTTTATACAATTTTCTTTTTTTTTTTCATTACACTACAAACCTTCGGCTTCGGCTAAAGTTTCGGTCTATTTTGGCCAAAACTGAGGGTTCGGTTGGACACTACATATAATTAAATACCAAAGGCCAATCGTAGGCTAGATGAGCCCGCTTTCTAAACCAATCTTGACGAGCTAACAACCAGCGGTTCAGCTTCAGATAGAAACGTGGAGCGAACAATAACTAAAAGTTAGTCAGGTGGAAACAATATTTGCTCATGATAAATGCCATCTCTGCACACGTTCGCTTCAGCGCGATGATGGCTCATTGAACCGTTTGAGAAGCCTGCGTGGTTGAGTTAGTAATGGTGCGTGTGCGTGCAGCAGGTGCCGAGCGCCGCGTACCTGCTGGCGGGCGCCGCAGGCCTCATGCAGCCGCCGCTGCCGCCTGCGCCGCCAGCGCCCCCCGCGCCCGCCGCGCCCCCCGCGCTGCCCGCCGCGCCCCCCGCGCTGCCCGCCGCCGGTGAGTGGCCGCCCGCGCGCTCGGTCGTGTTCGGTTGTGCTCGGTTGTGCTCGAGGTCTCAGCGTAACGCCGCTGGCTCTGCTCGCTGTTACAGACGCCGCCTCCGCCCGCCGCCGCCCGCCGCCGCCGCCGCCGCGTCGCTCGACAGTGCCCGACTCAGTGATCAGAGTTTCTGCTTTCTGTTTCAGGCTAGATATAAGTTAGGTTCCCATAAACGCCGGCGCGCCGCCGCCCGCCGCGCCGCGCCCGCCGCCGCCCTGACATGTACCTACTTGTTTATACGCAGTGTCCCGAGTGCCAGGCCCGCGCCCGCGCCCCGCGCGCCGCAGCAGACACGGTCCAGCCTCCCGGCGAGCTCGGGGGAGCTCGGGGTCTGATGATGCGCTCCGAACGAACGCTAACATGAACGCTTGTCTTCCGCCGTTTTAAGGGGCTATTATTATTTGGGGTTCCGAAATTAAAAAACAGAAAACTTCACCTCCTGTCTAAGGACGTTTCAAATTTACATCAAAATAGAATACCGTTTGTACAGGAACGGTCGCGGTTGCGTCTTATATTATTCAAATCCGCAACAAAATATTTTTCGTCTTCAACGACCGGTACCGTTGTACTCGTACCTAAATACGCAATAAATGCGATTCCTCGCCGTACGTAGTTCGCTACGTATATCGGCGGAGCGGACCGTGTCGCGGCCGCCGGCGGCGCGGGCGCCGCGTGCGAGGGTGAGCGCCAGGAGAGTGTGGCCCCGCCCGCGCCGCCCGCGCTCACGCCCGCTTGCTTGCAGGAGCCGCAGCCGCTGCCGCCGCCCTGCGCCAGGTGGGCGACGTGTTCACGGGTACGTACCGCCCCGATCTGCCGCGCCCCTACCCCCGCCCTGCGCCTCGACTGACGACGTCCCCTCTGCCGCAGGCCCAGGCGCCAAGTGCTCGACGCTGCCGGCTATCCTGGGCGGCTCGCTGCCGCGGCTGTCGTCGGAGCAGGCGGACGCGGTAGCGCGCGCCAAGAAATACGCCATGGAGCAGAGTATCAAGATGGTGCTCATGAAGCAGACGCTGGCGCACCAGCAGCAGCAGATGGCCTCGCAGCGCACGCAGGTGCAGCGCCAGCAGGCGCTCGCGCTCATGTGCAGGTACCGCCCCCTGTGCCGCGCCCCCCGCGCCCCGCGCCGCGCGCCCGCCGTGATGAGAGCGATACGGAGAGGCTCCCGCCTCGCGCTGGTCGAGCCCATGATAACGAAATGCTGAAAAGATCTGAGCCGGCGCGCGGCACCCTGCCCCTCCCCCGGCCCCCGCCCGCGCGCGCCTTACCTCGCCCCTTCGCTCGTATGTTGCAGGGTGTACGTGGGTTCCATCTCGTTCGAGCTGAAGGAAGACACCATCCGGCAAGCGTTCCTGCCGTTCGGGCCGATCAAGTCGATCAACATGTCGTGGGACCCCGTCACGCAGAAGCACAAAGGGTTCGCCTTCGTGGAGTACGAGATCCCCGAGGCGGCGCAGCTCAGCCTCGAGCAGATGAACGGAGTCATGCTCGGCGGCAGGTGTGCACCTCCCCCTTCCCCCTCCCGCCTGCCCGCCCTCGGGTGCTCGTCCGCTCACCGCTCCGCTCTGCCGCAGGAACATCAAGGTGGTTGGGCGGCCGTCCAACATGCCGCAGGCGCAGGCCGTCATCGACGAGATCCAGGAGGAGGCCAAGCAGTACAACCGCATCTACGTGGCTTCCATCCACCCGGAGCTCACCGAGGACGATATTAAGAAGTGAGCGCTCGCCCAGTCCCCCGAGCCCCGCGCCCCACGCCCCCGACACTGACCTCGTCCTATGTCTGCCCCGCAGCGTGTTCGAGGCGTTCGGGCCCATAACGTACTGCAAGCTGGCGTACGGGTCGTCGGGACACAAGCACAAGGGCTACGGGTTCCTGGAGTACGCGACGCTGGCGGCGGCGCTGGAGGCCATCGCGTCCATGAACCTGTTCGACCTCGGCGGGCAGTACCTGCGCGTGGGCCGCGCCATCACGCCGCCCAACGCGCTAGCCGGCCCGCCCGCGCCCAGCGCCATGCCCACCGCCGCCGCTGTGGCCGCCGCCGCCGCCACCGCCAAGATACAGGCCATGGACGCCGTCGCCAGCAACGCCGTCGCGCTTGGCCTCACGCAGCTCAACGCGCTCGGCCTCTCGCCCGCCGCCGCGCTGCCCTCGCTCGCCGCCGCGCTGCCTGCCGCGCTGCCCGTGCTGTCGGCCGCGCTGCCTGCGTTGCCGCTGGCCGCGCCGGCCGTCATCCCACCGCCCGGCGTGGTGGTGATACCGGCGCGGCCGCCCCCGCCCCCGCCGCACGAGGTCGCGCCGCCGCCAAGCGCCCCCGCGCCTGCGCCCCCGCCTACGCCCGCGCCGGTGCCGGACAGCGGCGGACAGCAGCAGCAGGCGGCGCTGCAGCAGAAGCTGCTCGACGCCGAGCCGGACACGCTGCAGCAGCAGGAGTCGCTGTCCATCTCCGGCCAGTCGGCGCGCCACCTCGTGATGCAGGTACGTGCGCGGGGAGGAGGGGCGGGGAGGGGTGCGTGCGCGGAGGGGGCTGACCGGCCGGTTGTCGTTACAGCGGCTGATGCGGCGGCGCGCGTCGCGCACGGTGCTGCTGTGCAACATGGTGTCGGCGGAGGAGGTGGACGAGGCGCTGCACCACGAGATACAGGAGGAGTGCAGCAAGTGGGGCCGCGTCGAGCGACTAGTCATATACAACGAGCGGCAGTCCGAGGACGATGACCCCAGCGACGCAGACGTCAAAATCTTCGTGCAGTTCGCGCAGGCCGAGGGTGAGTGCGTGCGTGTAGCGTGCTGACAGTGACAGGAGCGTGTGCTGACAGTGACAGGTGCGTTGTTACAGAGGCGACGGCGACGGCCAACGCTCTGAACGGGCGGTACTTCGGCGGGCGCACGGTGCGCGCCGCGCTCTACGACCAGGACCTGTTCGACCACGGGGACCTGTCGGGCTAGCGCCACCGCCGCGCCGCGCTGGTCCGAGCCAGCCGTTTGTTAACCTGTTATCTGATATTTTAGAATGTACTGTATTGTAATTAATGAAATAAGTTTTATTAAGTATAATTTGTAGCTTTTTTTACCGTGACCTGATCGATCACCTCACGTTAGCGTCAGAATGGCCGGTTGTTTGTGAAAGTTTATTCAAAAGTTACTACCTATCGGCCGTTCTGTCTGATACCTATCTAAATAAGACACATATTCATCGCGCGCTTTTGCGGAACAATTTTTGATTCAATATGCTACACTTCCCGCGCAATGTACGCAAGAACCTAAAACTAAAATAGGTGCGTAATAATAGTTAATAATGGTTCTTGCAGTCTCCGCCCTGACCGAGGGTAGAGCCTGCAAGAGCTAGGACTAAGGACCGTAAGCGCAATACACTGGTGTTTTGTGCCGTATTATGCTCCAGAATGCACCGAGGAAGTAATAAAAAGCATAATGCACGATTGTGGTAGGTCAATGCGTTAGTTTCTTGGCCTTCCACTTCTATGCAGAATAAGTATAGAAGGCCTTTTTGTTTTAGAAAGCGTGAATAGGTAAAGCGCTAGACCTTTCTGCTGTGCAATGGCTGAGGTCTTTCCGCTTAGAAACAGCTCAGTTCCTCCAGCTGTAAAGTAATATTCTGCTACGAAGTTTGCTCATATAGTGTAGTGTTGTGTCCCTTTCTTTGGTTAGGTTAGGTTTTTATATTTATTAAATAATAACAGTTAACCCTCCGACATAACATCAGAGATTTTATTTATTTTAATATTTTCTTACTTTATACGATTCCATTCTTATTGCACAATCTACTTATTACAATTCTATTTATGAAATAGATAACATATCGTTTCTATTATAAATTGTGTTTTTTTTTCTATTACGATACTTATACCTAACAGGAAATAATCTACTGATTAGTACTCCATGCGTGTACCAGTTTTTTCTATTAGAGCTTCGCATGTACCCAGGTCGTCTTCGTCCAAATTTCTTTTGTAAATTAAAAATGGAGTCTATATCAGGATCAGCGGCGCGAGTACGGATCTTATAGATAAATAAAATTCGATAAAATTGACAGTTAAAATCGATAAAACCTACTTTATCGATTTTATCTGTCGATTTTATCGAATAAAACCCACTTTATCGATTTTAACTGTCAATTTTATCGAATTTTATTTATCGAAAAGATCCGTACTCGCGCCGCTGATCTCCATGATAGTGAGACACCGTACGGTGCCTTCAATTGGACCAAGGAACCAATGAAACGGAAAAATGTTAACTCAATAAGTTATAATAGTGTATTATTATTTAAATAGGAGGTAAGCAGTATCCTGCAGGCGGGGATTGTAACTTTGTAACTGTAATGTATTTATAGACATCTTTGGTAGGTAGCCGTCGGTCGCTCGGTCGGTCGCTCGGCTGCTGCGACCGGGACACAGCGCGCGGCCGGCCGCGGTCGCGGTCGCAGCTAGGTCACCACTGTGGGAAATAAAAATATTACACTCGCACACGGAAGCAATTTGCGGTGCGGCAGAATAGGCCCTTGGCATCCCCTGTCGTAGGAGGCTGGATATCTCCAGAAGATTTACCCCTCCAATACACAAAAATCGAATGAAAGCCGGTAGGTACCTACACAAAGCACGGCGCTTACAAAACGTAAACATTCTAAAAAAACACTAAATAACTATGTATAGTGTATATAGGTATAGGTAAATAAGAATGTGTTTAAAGAATTTAAGTGCCAATGGGATTTTAACCCGCGTTCAAACTTTGGTAATCTAGATTCTATAGATCAACGGCGTAAATCATCGTCATGTAAAGAAAAAAAACTGTGTAGGGTAGTGTTTTACCAGTTGGTAGGACTAACTTTTCTGCGAGTATCCATCTAGATGGGAGCCACCGCTTTGCTCGTGTAGTCTGCAGCTAAGCAGTAATGTGCAGACATTATTGTGTTCCGGTTCTATGAAGAGTAGTCTGTGAAATTACTGGGCTTACGAAAGTTAATACCTATAATATCTCAGGGTAACGAGCGCACTGCAGTGGCAATTTTTATTTCAAAGTTCTGAGTAGCACTGCAATTGTTATGGGATGGCGTTACCTTATGCTTACATCAGATAAACGACCCACACAGTTCCTTAGGTATCGAATATTATAAAGGTTTTTGTGGAAAAATATATTTTTCCAGATAATCTTTTCAGCTACCTTCCAGCTCCATCAACAGAACCCTGGACAACATTTAGGATCAGAGTACTTGTAAAGACAAATCAAACGAGCCCAACTCTCATGAGGTTACGTCTCTCCGTTACAGAGTTCCTGTGGCCGCCTTCCGGCTCCATCATCAGACCAGCTCTGTGACATCATAATATTGTATTGTAACCGGACTTACGTAAATACGTTAAATTTTATGTCAATCGGATACCAACGAAAGTACGTAACGTAGTCCAAAAATGATTTGCAAATTTTGAAGCGAAAAATGTACATAGGTACGAACATTGCAAGTTAAAAGCTTGTAAGAAAAAAGTGAGTGTAGTGTTATAGTGGTGTACTGACGCGTGGTGGTGACGTTCCCGGAGAGCGCGAACAGGTCGGCGATGGCGGCGAGCGCGTCGATCTTTTGCTGCAGGTGCTGCAGCGCCAGCACGCCCAGCACCGACGTAGAGTTCACGCTGCAACACGCGCACAACACTACTGTAGGCATTCACACACAACATATACCATCATAGTCATTATACACAAGCTTGCCATCGTCACGTGTAGCGGGTCAGTTTATGTTTTGAGCTCATCACGGTGCACGTCGCCCGCACCGCGTAATTATATGGACGGTGTCACGTTGGCAACTATTTTTACATTAACATCTGAATAATATGCCACATGTTTATTATTCAGTTACCGCGCCCGCACCACTTGGCTAGTGAACGTGGACAAGCACTCAGGAACTGCGCAATAGTAGGTATATAGTAGAATAATAGATGGTTATTGAAGTCGGAGCTGTGGTGTTTCGAACAGTTTAAACACTTGTGGCGTTGAGTACCGGTTACATCAAGGGAAATGATAGCCCGCAGGTTGAGACAGTAGGTATTGAGCAAATCGCGCCGTCAGTGCCTCTCCACTGGATGTGGCCCGTGCGACGTGCCATCCAGCACGAATCCTGCGCGACTGACTCGTCACTAGTCGCCCTGTCGCAGCTCCGGCTACTACTACAGACTACCGCCACTACAGCACCGACCTGCCGTCGAGTCCGAACAGCAGCGGTAGCCCCAGCCCGAGCAGCGGCGCCGGCGCCGCGCCGCACTCGCCACACCACGCGCACACCTGCAAAAAGAGGTTATAATCCGTTACAAAGCGTTACAAATGTGGGTTTCAAGGAGTAAACGTTACAGGCTGTATCGTTTACCCCTGGAGATTTGATAGTAGGTACTACTTGCTGACTATCACTGCCCCGACCCGCCTAAGTGGAACGCAAAAATGGCCTAAAGCCTTGTTGTTTCATCCAAGAAAAAACAGGCATAAAAAAGAGACAACGCCAGAAACCTCGGCTGGCATTCTGAAAATTTTGAAATAAACCGAAGACAATTATTATTGCTTGGTAATTTCCTAAAACTTGTTCCGAGTTTTTGAAAATGCCTTACAAGTTTGTGAAAAAAATGTTTGTTATTTAGAATCTCCATTACATGTCCAAGGTTTGGGAAGTGTTTTGTTTAGGTACTTTTACATTTATGAGAATCACAGATTTGTAATTATAGTATACTGTAAGTCTGTGATGAGAATATTGTGAACGGCCAAAGTCAACGTAAAATTTGTTTAAAAAGGCTGTTTTAAGGCTTATACTGAATTGGATTGTCAAAATTTGAAATTTTTGGTTCCGTAATAACCTAGACATAATGCACAAGATTATTTGTTCAAAACACACAAGGAAAAAAATTGGGCACAACACTAATCACGTACGAGCATTTGTATGGAAAGTAAAGTTTGCCTTCTTTTTGCTTTACGTTCGATATCTGTCGCTCCTTGGAGCCCTACGAATCGCGTTGTATCCGTTGATACTGGAGCCATATCAGAGTCTCGATCGGTGTGTGACCGGGTGGGGGCCCCGGGGCGCGCCCTTTGCGCGGTATTAGAGGACGTCTCGCATCAAACAACTTATTCAATATAAATCAAGTAATAAAAGAAAATTGGAGAGCAGCTTCACTCGAGATGACTTTCAAACGGCCCTAAATAACGGCTAATATAATTTTATTTGACGACGGAGGTCGATCCGTGCGTCGCCGTCGAAGCCGGGGAGGTACGACTAAATAATTGGGAGAAGAGTTGAGCGAGACATCAAGTGATTTGAAGAACGCGGCTCGTGTAATAAGAGGGCTCATTAAAGTATTCCGAGCGATTGCAGCCCCCACCCCCGCGACCCACCCTCCTCCCCGGCTCTTGTTTGTGCTCCATCGGCTTAAAGACATTCAATTTATAGTCATCCACAATAAAACGTAGTAATAGATGTCGAACCCAGCGACGAGTGTCGTACTGGTATTATAATAGGCAGTTCTTTTATTTACATACGTAGGTAGCTCACGGATGACCCAGACACAACCGGGACGATCAGAGCAGCTTCACTCGCTAAACTTGATACTTTAACTTTTCACTCAATATTTCTACTTATAGAAGTGTTGAATTGGAAGGTGGTAATACGCTAAGACCGGCTCCACACATTGGCCTCAATGCTGTTCGCCCAAGGTGTGGAGCGGGCGACGTAAGAATGACGACTATCAAAAGCAGAATTAATATGACGAGATACTCGAAGTGAAGAGGGCGTC
Organism: Crocallis elinguaria; assembly: GCA_907269065.1. NCBI lineage: Eukaryota > Metazoa > Arthropoda > Insecta > Lepidoptera > Geometridae > Crocallis > Crocallis elinguaria. The sequence continues at coordinate 13,962,414 of OU026073.1, forward strand.
GCGTTGTAGTGTGTAAGTAGCGTATGTAATAGGAATATCCCCGGCAACCTGCTGCTTCTACAGCGTCATGAAGTTGTTACAACACGGGTCGATGCCGACATAGCGGAAAACAGTCCGCACGCACAACGGCCAAGGAAACAAGCACTACGACAGAAGTTCGCGAGAGGCTGCGGTGGCTGAAGTAGGTGGATGAACTAGACGCGTTCGCGGCACGAATGCACTTACGAGGAGGAGCAGCAGCGGCGGCGCGGCGGCGCTCAGCACACGGGAGACGCGACCAGAGCTCATGGCGTAGCGCTGGCTGGGACGAGCAGACTGTACCCGGCCGCCGACCGCGCCGCCTTTATACTCGAGCGGCATTACCATCACAAGCGGCCCATTGTCGCCGCCGCGCGTCCGCGCCTCCGCCACTCCATGTCAACAACCAGCGCGGGCCCAAGGAGCGAGGTTCGTTTCGTGACGCATTCTATGTATTGTATTAAGATGTTATAAAAATTGATGACTTTGACGGATGTCCACATTCATTGTAAACAATGGGCTGGACAGTGAGACTAATTGAATACGTCCGTAGGATTATTCACTTTACATTCTTACGTAGTATTTGTATTCTATTTGCTTTACATTATACACGTGTAGACGTGTAATGTAAATCAAAAACAGTACTATTTTAAAGAACATCACAGCACTTTCGATGACATGTGCTAAAAATCTGAAAGAGTCACTGTCGATTGCGTACGGCCAGGCTCTTAGTTTTCCTAGCACCGCAAATGTCTCTCTCACATGGTGCATCGGAATGGACGTGGACTTATTACTTACTTTCGATTTCGACACTTTGGAAATTGAATTACATTTTGAAGGGAGGACGGCTCAAATGTCGTTACGACGGCCGCCGCGTTGCAGGTCTATGTTTGAAGCCTACAATGTGCTTGAGCTTTCGTTGAAGGAAAACATCAGGATTCGAACAGAGCAGGGTGGTAGGGCGTTTTCTAGTGTTCGCAGTTCGAAGAATCTATGGCAGTATTCCAACAGCCGCACTTGAGAGTCAGAAAAAAATACTGTCAGACAAATCCATGAGATGTACGATGTATGAGATGTATCTGTAGTATTCTGTAACAGTGTAGTGTGGTGCAGAGAGCGGAGCTCGGCGAATGGGTCCGGCACGCTGCGGCCGCGACCAATCTAAGGCCGCGCGCGCACTGTCCGCCGCCCCGTACCAACGAGCCGCCAGAAGAAAGCATTGTGCAGCAGCGCCACTAGCGGTACGCGGCGCGGATCGGCTCACACATGCTAATGTGCCTTACATAATCTCCTTTGTCTCTAGTCTCGCTCCTTTGCCGTGTAACCTTCTCTCAAAATTAAGAAATTCACCTGACCTTGACTATTTAACACAAATAAACAAGACAAAACTTCTGTCGGACATTCAGAAAAAATAACGTCTCGATGTTTGTGCGCTTTCTGATATTGACTTAGGTGCGTGTAAAGCGTGCGGAAATTGTGCGTTGCGTTACTTTGGTATTCGGATCTAGTGGTCGGCCGCTCGCCACCAGCAGGCGCGGCGGCGGCGGGTGCAGTCGTCGGATTCGCAAATCGAATATTCGGCAAGTGTTGTGAATGCGCCCTCCGGCGTCCGGATGCGTGCTCCCCACGGGGTGGTAGAGGCGGGGGCGCGGCGGGAGCCGGCGGCGCGGCGGTCAGTGTAGTCGCGGCGCGAGTCGCGGACGGACGTGCGCGCGTGTGGAGTGTGTGTGCAGTGCTTCGACTCGGTGAGTGACGGCCCGGACGGACGCCGTCCGGTTGGATCCCTTCGCTCTGTTCACTGGTTGTCGCGCAGGACTGGTTTGTTTAACCGCTAGGAACGGCTTAATGAATCCGCTATCGGTGTGCCATCTCGTGTAAATACTACAAATTTCGTTATCTCTAACAAACTCATTGTTTCATCAAATTGCGTTGCTGTTGACGACTACATTACTGTTGCCATTCGCTTCACAAAGCAACTTTCCTCACCTAAGTTTCGGAGTGCATCATCAGGTCTTAATTCTATTCATTTGGCATCACATTGGGGCTTGGCTGCTTGGACTCTTAGATGAAAGGAATAATTAAATTGTTGTATAATTGCCGGACATAATATCACTGCTCTATCAAAATGCTCAATTTTCTTTTAGTAAATAATCAACATTGAATTTATTTTTCACAAATGCGTTTTGTTACTTAGTTATGATGAATAGGGTTCATCAAAACTTAGATGAGTAAGTACAACTTACACCGCCTGAGACAGCCTCTATGTTTTTTTTTAATAAAGTTTGAAAACCTTAGAATCACAAGCTTAAATACTTTGATTCTAATGCTAGCAATCATGTTTAAAATTCAAGAATAAAATTCAACCAATAACAAAATAAATAATATTTAATACATTAAAAAGAGAAAGGGGCTCTGTATTAATCCCTGCGGTACGTCTATGTTCTCAGATGAACCAGAAAATGTTACTCTATTGATGCCAATTGCCAACCTTCTGCTATCTACCCGTCAAGTAAGAATTTATAAGATCAAGAGCTGTTCCACACGCACCGTAATGATGCATTTTCTGAATAAGCCTTCTGTGGTCCAAACAATCAAATGCTTTGAAGAAGCCACGGAATAGTCCAATAGCATCCTGTGACTTCTCCCAAGCTTCCTTTGAAGCTTTTTCAGTTCGTGAAACCAAACTGGTGATTGTGTAATATTCTATACTCGTTGAAAGGTGAAAGTAGCTACTCTACATATTTTTTAAATTTTTCTTAGTGCTTGCTGTAAACTTCAATAGCCTAGGAACAATATTATATAAATAAATATACATATATCTTTATACCTCTTAAATATTCTAAACAAATTAGAAGTGGTAACATCTTGCGATTTTCACTCAGTTTAAAATCTCATTTGAAACTCGTCGCCGCGTGACCAATTCATCAATCACAGTCTGACAGAAAAGTTTCAATTGGAGCGCCGAATAATCAATCAAAAGAAAAGATTGCTCGACGCCCGCTGACTACTCGCGCGAACGTACCTGCTAGTACCTACACTAGTAGTACCTATTACCTACCTAAATGCATCGCTCTGCCAGCGCTGCAGATTGTCCAACGGAGAGAGCTCCCTCGGGGAAGACTAACCAGCACTTCAGACATCGGACTATCAACTGAGCTGGAGCCAATCGTTTTTGCCAGTTTCATTTAAAAACTGAACTACGACATAAGAGATTTAATTCTTTTTAAGATAAAACTGCTAAAGGCATTAGCCCACTCACGCCTAACAGTATTACTCGTAGTACGTATACATTGGTGTTATACTAACACGCTTCTAAATGAACTGTTTCGAAAGTTTCAGCAAAACAATATCACTTAAGAATATAAATATTGTTAGGAACAAAACAGTTACTAACTGTACCTACTTGCAACGTAACTGGCACTTCTGCAGAACTCTCCTCTGGGATCTGAAGCTATTTACTGTTTACACAGAAATACAAAGGTCGAGATTCGAGATGAAGTATGAGTGCGCAGTAGGTACGCACATACGAAAACCCCACGCGGCCTATCACAATTTAATTCAATTTTAAGATTGTTTTGAAGAACCGTTTGACTTTAACAGGCTTAATGCTTTTATTAACTAGCTAAATACATAGATATAAACTACATCTAAACTAGTTAGCTACAAAAACAGTTGGATAATCTACAAACCCAACTAGACCTATAGATAATCCAAATGTTCTAGCCCACTACCAGTTGGAAACGTACCCAGCATGCTGGCGGCATTGCCTCGTTGAACCGCAACCGCTTGACTAATTTCAGCATCGCCAAACTATTCCCAGACTCCGCCTCTAATGCAAGCGTATATCCATCACACAATGCGACGCGGTCCTTTCAAACAACTTTGCCAACGCGATCTTTTTATATGACCACATCCAAAAGTGGATGCATGTTGTGAGTATAAGAACCTTCTAAAGTTAATAAATAGTCACTGAACCTTGTAATTTCTGCTTTTTTGCCTATTTCTGAAAAAACGGTTATTAAAGTAACCAAGAAAAATTAAAACCAATTATGTTAAAATATCGACAGTTGTTTCTCCGAGGGTGCCATCCTCCAAAGCAGGGTAAGTACAGTCCAAAACAAAGCTATTAGGTTCTTTATATTAGCCGGCTAAAACCAACATCGTATATCAGCAAACAACGGGCGCGACGAGCCCCCGCGGCCCGCATGTTGCAAACTCCACGGGATGCTGTAATCCTAACCCTTGCCCGTTTGACCTAAACTAATTTGTCTTCGGCTTCGAATGATGAACGATGCTAAACTTATCAGGAATTAGCGGGGTTTGCTCCGCCACATTTTAACTCGGTGGCCGCAGCTCGGAACTAAGATTTCCACGAATTTTGATCCAAACACAGAAGTTAATTAGAGCTAGACGGAGAGGAATCATGTCTGTCTAAATTAGAACCGTGTTTGAGTTGGCGGAGCTTGTTTCTGGAGCGATCTCGCTCCAAGCTGTCCCGACCAGTGCACACCGTGCGGCGTCTGAATGCGCAACATTGAGTGCAGTCGTCTGGAGGTAGCTTCGCATTCTCTTCGCTTCGTGTGAGCTTTCTCGTAGGATTTGATAGGCTTTGTCGTAGAACTTTGTGCTAAGCAAATAAAGCTCTATAGATATATTATCACGTTAGATTACTTCAGAGTCAGAGATCAGTCTTCGGGTGGTTCACTGTACTATTACGATAAACTCTGTCGCCAAACAAGTATATAATAGGCATGACTGTAGCAGTTCGAGGATCAGTTGTCAAGTGACAATCTCAGGCTTGAGACGAAGCTTGATTTATAATTTTTCTATCGATTGATGGACGAGCAGCTCGTCCTGTCCCTTGGGTCCATTTGCGTTAGCGTTACTCTGTTTTATTTGCACAACCCTTGAAATTCGACGGATTAAATATTTAAGCAACTGTTTTACTTGGAGATAGGGCCTAATTCCGAAAGATGTAAGACAAGTTACAGATTTAACTACTAACACCGAGTTGTCTACGGCAACCTCAGTTGACGTAAGTAAGTAAATAAAAAAATAAACGCTTACACTTATACCCCCGCACTAGGATTCCCTGTGTTGCAGGTTGCATGGACACACACAGATACACATCCAAGACCCGAGAACGAATTTTATGCTTACCTACACAAAATCTGCCCCGGCCGGGAATCGAACCCGGAACCCCTCGCTTTGCAGGCAGGGTTACTACCAATTTAGCTACGGAGCCGTCAAGTGGGCCCTAGTTTAATATTAAATTGGCCTTAAATTACTGAACTTTCTTAAAAGATATCTACGAGCATGTTTTATAGATAATCAAATAAATTGCTTATAGAAAAATCACAACAGTGAAACAGTTACTTAGATACACCTTTACAGAGAACCTTTAGAAACCACAAACTGTTCAAATTCAATATTTTATATAATTCAAATAACAGAAGGTATGCCCATTGCCTATCCCAAAATAATGCTCATTTTGCCAGTTGACCACGTTACAACAAGTAAGTACATAGTGTACTTAGAGTGTAATTTGAGAATAATGTCTTTTTGCTCATAAATATATATTATTAGTGTGCACAAAGCCTACTCTCATGCTCAGTGCTTTTCTCAAACAAATCGTGTGAAGACTAATTTGTTCCGAAGAATCTCGGTGCCTCGAGAACACTGCGTGCCCAAAATATGTTTATAAGATGTTTTTTATGAATATGTAGATGGCAGATGCCGCGGTACGTGGCAGCACGGCGGCGCTAATGGGCGTCGGCGTCTCGTCGGTGGAGGCGGAGGCGACATCAAATCCAATTTGTCGACATCACTCAGTTTCTTTGCCACTTATTTGCTCCCAGAATCGGGTCACAGTTTGGGCTGCCGACTGCCGCGTCTGCCACCCGGCACGTTTTATTATTTTCCCTCGTGTTTGTTTTGGCATGTTGTTTGCGCGGCGCTGTCTCTCAAAAGAGGATGTTTTTTCGAGTTTCCGTTTGCTTCCGATGGCTTCTTTAGTAAAAGAACTGTAGCTTTGCCATTTGTCAGAGAACGAGGTTTGTATAAAAAGTATTTGGAAAGAAATATACCTATATTAGGTGCAGTGGCTTTGTCCTGATTTATCGTTGGACAATCTACACTCGGCAGATCTACACCCTCTCGAATGAGCTGCTACCGTCGGGACAGGCATGTGTAATGCGGGGTATAAGAGACGAATCTTTAGCCTAAAGGACGCCTGACGACGAGGATAGCCTGAACAGTGTAGGTAGAGTTGCATTGTCACGTATGACTGTTATTCTAAACTCAGGGTGACACTGCAATTGAAACATCCCGTTAAGACGAGATGTTTCAGCGGTCGTTCGTAAGCGAACGACCGCTTATACTACCTATTACGTTACTTACGATTTTGAATGGCTGCATTCCTACTTTGTGGTAACAGACGCGCTGTCTACAGCAAGGGTCGCCGTTCTCACAAGGAGCGAGGTCTCGCAGACTCTCAGCCAATATCCACGCACATTTAAATAGCCTTCGAGCGTCGCACCGCGTGCCCTTCGCACCCGGCTTACCTAAGTATTATGGGCCGAATGCCCTTAGGGGTCTCGTGACGATGAGTCTCGATCATTGATTTGATTTCCAAATATACTATCTTTGTCGTAGCGGTCGCCGCTCGGTGCTACGGATAAATACGTGATTTTATATCTCAATATTTATTCGTAATTGATTATGGCTCATACTCTCTCTCTCTCTCTCTCTCTCTCTCTCTCTCTCTCTCTCTCTCTCTCTCTCTCTCTCTCTCTCTCTCTCTCTCTCTCTCTCTCTCTCTCTCTCTCTCTCTCTCTCTCTCTCTGAGAGAAGTCCGGTATTCCAGCAGTGAGAACGTAATAGGCTGGTGATGGGTAAAATACAAGTTTGAACTTAGGACGGATGCTTGCAGGAATAAATAAATACTCACTATCAGCAAGTTTACTTGCTACATAACTAAACAATGTGCAAATCGGCCATTACTGTTGTGTGCACATAATATTTTGTAAATGTAATTTTTATCACGTCTCGTAATGTAAACAGTAACGAGATTCAAGTTTAAGTACGGGACAAACGCGCTTGATTAAGCCCTCTAATCCAGTTAGTACCCGGCAACTGGCGACCGCACGGCGCCGCGCACATTCGTTGTAACAGTTTAGTGATCGTCGTTTACATATCACATAAGACTAGTCGTGGCAGGAGCGGCTAGGATCACTTGACAGTTACCACGTAATAGAAACGAAGCCGCCCGAGGGACGCGCAGCAATCTCCCAGTGTCGCATGCCAGCCGGAGGAGCGCGGCAGTAACCTAGCGAGCGAACTGCCGCAGGTTGAGGTCGGCCCTTCATATCGCGACAATTTGCGACTCCGTTGTACGAATGAGTTTGTTAATTGACTCTCTAATTTGGAGCTTAGGATTTAAGGTCCGAGCGTTTGTAAAGCTTACAATTAACGAGCTTTCTGAGAATTCGTCTCGGACGATGAAGTACAGAAAATGAGCAATTTAATCTTTTGTAAGACTTTTTTTCTTTATATATTTTTCAAAGGTCAAACATTTGAGATATCTGGCTGTGCCCTAGTGGCTGTGCTAAAAATACATAACAAACACGTTGCCTAAATTATTGGTTTTAGACTCGTATTTTTTTTAAACCCGTCGAGACAAATGTGTAATAGGGTGGAGCCTACTTAACTGGCGACTACTGTAATACTACATGATTGTTAGCATTAGAATAATTTTAAAAACTATTTTTAAAAAGAACGCAGTTTCGAGTTTCTTGCCCTTCTTCTTGATCGGCCTATACCAATTCTATGGTATCAGAAATAAAACTTTTTATTTTGAATTACTTTTAATCACGGGCACAGTGGATTTCTGGAAAGTTCGTCGATTTCGAGCACGGAATGGTGGGTCTGTTGACGTCTTTGTCATTTATTATGTTCTAGATAAGGACGGCATTAGTTATAGTCTGTGATTAGGATAAGCTAACGTTACAGAAACCTGCCGTTAGATTAATTTATTTTAACTTTAGTGAGTGCTCTCTTGGGGTATATATGAATAAAGCATTTAGGATTTTAATTTGGGTCTTTGTTATTGTGTCGGGAGCACGCGGTTGGCTACTAATGGTCTTAAAAGTATACCAAAGCATTGAACGAAAACATTAATTAAACATATAATATAGACAATAATTAAAAGTGGTGTTTCGTCACAAGCTGACGCTGGGCTAAGTAATAATATGATAATGTTTGATTGCAGATGTCGTTGCGCACAATCGCCTGTCGCAAACCATCTGCTCCATAGGTTACCCCTCGCGAAAGTAATTGACTCCCAACTCAGAGATATAACAATGAGGTGGAGTTTCTATAAATGAGATCATAAAACTAGAGCGAACGCACGGAGAGCTCCAAAATAATCAATGAACATGATTATTTTGTTTGTAATGTTGATGAAGATGCCTCCGCGCACAGCCTCAAGTGCCGACGCGTACTTGAGGTTTAACAAAGCTTTGTGAGTTTACTGACGGACTCAAGTGCCGGCCCGGGCGGAGACGCGCTACGTGTACCTGCGGACAGAATAGATCCTTTGGTCACCGGGCGAACAAATCATTAGAGATGGTAAACCCAACCAGGAGTAGTAACTCCTGGTAGAAGAGTACTTCTTTGAAAGTCCGTCTGGCGCCAAAGAGCAGTGTGCAAGCGTTACTGTGTTCCGATCTGAAAGGCGAAATAGTTAGTGAAATTCCTGGGCGTATGAGATGAAAGCTGATGACTTAGTGACGAGCATGGTGTAGTGGCGCGCAGGACTGTTTTGCTGGCACTGCATGTACTGTGGACAGGCTCGTCGGTGCATAAATGCAAGTCTCTCCCGAAGCGAGCGAGGACGCGGCGTCCGTCGGCCGGTTTTCGAAACATTTAGTTTCGGAACATTAGACTTGGGTGACCCAGTTGCGCGTAGTGCCCTCCTGCAGGATGGAACTCAAATGCCACGGAACGGAATGTCGGGACCGTTAACGGAGTACCATTATTGTTTGCTATATGTATTTTATCCAAAATGTTTTTCAACAAATGGTTGTAGTCAGGTGCAAATTTCCGATGACGATTCGTTGGAAAACTTACTTCTAATTGTCGTATCGAAATGAAACTTTGTATGTATATTGTATATGTAGTTTAGATGACAAAACTATAATTTAGCATCATGAAGCTGATACGATGATGGAGCCAGGAGGTACATAGTGGAACTCTTCAATGGCTGCAAGTAAACCGTTTGAGTTTGGGCTCATATGATTTGTTTTGACGAGTCCAATACATTGCACTGTGGAGAGTCTATTGGTAGAGCCAGGAGGTGGGAGTGTGTTTTCTATTTTCCTTAACCTACATAAAATATGATACTTATATGTACCTCCTGATATGAATAGCTTTTGAATTGCTTTATACATATTTTATATTTAAACAAGAGTCTCTTTGTTTCGTAGTACAGGATTACGTATTCAGAAGTGCCATAAATATTTTATTTAGATTATAAGTTCATAAAACGGCGCGTTTACGTCCCGGTACTTCAGCCAGGCTCCACCGGCCGACATCAAGCATTATATTACGAGATATAGTGAGGGTACGTCGCGGGGTTTAGGTATTCGCAGCGCATTAAGTACACCTGAAGAGAGCCCTCGACCGAGGCAGCTGTCGTCGGAGACCTTCGCCCTTCAATACTCGTCGGGAATTTATTAGTGCAAAACAGTATCAACGGGCCGAACACAGCTGCGTGCACAGTATCTATACCTACAGTACGACATGTACAACAACGAAGTCAATGAGTCAATGTCATCCGGTGTCCGTTCAATAGTGGGCAATTATGTAAAGTGGCCGTAACCAACACACCGTTACAATTGGCCATGACAACAGTAAAATACTCTAAAAAATTACTTGGATAGATACATTATTGAGTGAAACACTACAACCAAACATACTACCTACTCTTTTTTATATTTCGTGTCGGCACTTATAGAAATTCTGTTTGTTACTCAATGGCGAAGTTTTCCGATTTTGGCCCAACACATCTTTTTTAGTATCTACATTTTGTATGTGCATTGTGATCTTATCCGCTAAGTATTATGCGATAATGTGTCTTAATTAGATACTCCAATAGCAATGCTATAGCTGGTTTGAAGCACGCATCTGTACCTATAACCTTCTGATTTCCGCTAGTGTATTATGTTCGAAGTTTGGAACCATGTTAGTGACCCCGCGCCCAGCCGAGTCCGCGGCCCTTGTTATGTCTTCAAAAATGGGAAACTACGTGTTCTGTGCTAGGTACATAGTATAGGATACATCCACAGCGGCCGACTTATGCCCCTACAACTCGAACTAAGCAAAAACATGAATACCTATGAGGCTTTTGAGTCTCGCATTGCTCTCATCTTTGTCAGTTGGTTAACTCAACCACTTCAAAGAATTATCACGAAAGTGTCCATTACTATTTTACCTTTCCTTTTTACCAGACTACGCCGAAGGAAAAGGGAGGGTTATGGATTTGACTGATATGTATGTGGGTAGTTCGTTCATCTGTTCCCTCAAAACTTCTTAACTAGGTACATATCATAATTTGACAGATGAGGAAGCTTCTTGATCGTCCGCTGGTTACAGGCTATGTGACTTCACTTAAATGGGAGACGACGCCATCTAGAGAACATAAAGTCATGAATATAAACAAAAATATTTTATGATTCCGTGTTGGTTATCAAATAACATATTTCACAAAGATATATGCATGCACCTGCAGATAATTGTGAAAAATTATAACTTATGGAAAAAATAATTTAAATAAAAAGTAAGTTCAATGTTTATTACAATGCCGCCTATGCTGAATTTTCACTCAAATGTTAACCTCCTTGCTCGAAAATTCCCTTGGGATTTTCATACAACTTGCTTTCCCTAGGGAGGCAATGTCTTGCTTTACGTAGCCTACGTGATATGACTGTAATAGGTCACTGTCTAGCGGTTGGTGTGAAAACAATATTTTAATATGTATACTTTAATTGCAGTCGTTCTAATATTATTATTTGCACATATAGTCGGTTAAAATCTTCTTGCTTCACCGTATAGTCGCGTAAAATGAGACGACAGTAAAGATGGTAGATTGCACGCTCGCTGATAAAGTTTAACGGCGAACATGACTCGCGTCTATCGGAAGGGGGCGCCGTACTTTATTATGTTTGCCAACGAAATAATACGACTAATTGTGTTACGTCCGCGAAGATGCGCTGTCGCTGCTAGTTATAACAGCGATTCTCGTCGCTGGCCTCGCCGCAGACGCACCGCAGCCGTGCCGCAGACGAACCGCAGACGCGCCGCAGCCGCGTGAACATTTGATATGTTATTGCTTGTAGCTCTGTTGTAGCTGCATTTACTCCGCGATGCCCTTTCACGTCTACAATCTGTTCTGTTTCGTTCATACTCGTTAAAGTACAAGAGAACTTTATTTCTTTCTCAAAGGACTATAAGAGCTTATTTTCTTTTATGACCCGTTCTACGATAATCTGTGGTATCTATAAACAATTAGCGTCTATCTATAAACCGTTTTGAACCAAATTGATTAAAATAACGCCTTTTCCGCTTTACTTCTGCAGGCGCCCAAAATCCTCTCGATAAACTATCCTGCTTGTCATTCGTATTAAACATGTAATGAAGATCTGTCCGTTTCATATTTCATTTCGGTGCGTTCGGGGGAGATAACATCTACCCCGAGTGACGTCCCGCCGCCGCGCCGCGGGCCGCAGGGACACGTCCCTCCGACGAGCGCAGAGGTACAGACGTGCACAGTATCGTCAGAGATACAGCACCGTGTTCAATGTAAGACCGCACGCTGACGTAACGGGCCCCTTAAACAATTCTCGAAGGGCTGACACGACGAATTTTTTTTAATTTTAACGTGTTATCTTTTTAATGGTTAACTGTAGATGAAAAACTACATTGGGGAAGTCATATAGATAAATTGTCTGGAAAATTGAGCTCTGCTGCATTCGCAATTAAAAAAGTACGGGAATTTACTAATACACAGACAGCTAAACTTGTTTACTTCGCTTACTTTCATTCTATAATGTCATATGGAATCTTGCTTTGGGGAAATGCAGCGGATTCAAATTCTGTGTTCATTTTACAAAAAAGGGCGGTTCGTGCAATTTACGGACTTGGTGCCAGAGAGTCATTGAGAGAACTCTTTAAATCTATTAATATTTTGACAATGCCTTGCCAGTACATTTTTTCTAATATTATGTATGCTCGAAAATACTTGGACAATTACACAAAAAACAGTGACAGCCATGGTCATTTTACTAGAAACAAAGAAAAACTTGTTCTTCCAGCCACAAGACTGGCAAAGGTTAATAAATCTTTTTATGTAAATTGTATAAGATTCTATAATATATTACCAAATTGCGTGACTGAATTAAATGAAAAAGCTTTTAAATTATTTGTTAAAAAGGTATTGCTTCAAAAAGCATATTATACAATTAAAGATTTTCTAAATGACAAATGTTTCTGGCAGGATATTAATATTAACAATGTATTATGAGACGTATAATTTTGTATTTTATAAAAAAAAAAAAACTGACTTTTTTTGACATTTTGGTAATATGTATTATTAGTAATTTTATTATTTTTAAACAATTATATACTTTAAAATAATTGTATTATGTAGAATTTGTGTTGACAATTCATAAGTGTACTTAAATGTTCCAATTTGAAATAAATATATGAATATGAATATGAATGGCAACCAACACACTCTATTTCTACAACAAGGATATACTACGCATATATATGAGGATCGAAAAGTAGAACTGGATACATTGCGAGTTTGTGTCCAAAAGAACGTAAAAAGGAAGTAAAACACCAATTTGCAAGATTACCAATCAGCCACATCCCGAAACAATAAAGCGCAGCGGTAAAAATACAATAAATTAGATACGGCATCTGGCGCCGCCGCCGCGCGCTGGCTCAGTGGGGGACTGGTTGTGAGCTCGCGCGTCGGGCCCTGGGACGTAGGTTCGAGTCTGTGAACAACATGATACAACCTCATCTGCAGGCAGCGGTATCAGAGTGCACGAGAGTGTTGAAACTTCGAACAGATATTGTAAAACGCACGCGCACAAGCACGGCTTTATACCTTCACCATACCCACACAGAAATTTATCAGAGTTCACGATAAAAATATAATAACGAGGTATTTGGTAAAGAAGCTTTTAGAAAATTATTTTGCTCGATATCGTGAAAACTAGTTCTAACTCTTCGTTTCTCGTGTCACTAGCTTCGACCTTCCAATGATAACTAGATAAAGTAGGTACCTAAAATAAAAAAGCGCTGTCTAGCGATGTGCGTGGATCAGCTCTATCCGGCGAGGAGTCCCGCGGGAACTATCGCGGGTTTATGGCTAATGGGCAATCTCGTTTACGGCGAACACTTGTTTACGAGCAGCGAGCGAGCATCAGCTCTGTATATATTATACATACATGATATACACACTGCGAGGTTGGCCCTGTCCGACAGATGTCCGTCCGGATCCGGATAGGTTTCGTCTCCGTGTCTTATCTGATATCTCTCTGTAAGCGACACAGCTGATGTTTTCCTATTTTTCTTGGGTACTTTATTGGTTGTTATGGAATCTGTTTACTGTATTATTACTTGGCTCTTTAATCCGCTTGCTATTACATACGAAATACTGTAGATAGGATGCAAAATCGATCGAACTATGCGGTCGAACCACATGGCCAGGGAAATTGACGAATAATATAAAGGATCGAGTTATGGCTACAAATGTTTCGCCCGGCGCGGTGGCGCGGGTGCGGCCCGTCTCGCAAGGCAAATATTCAAATATAGTGAATTACAATGATATGTAGATACAGAGCAACATGTGGCCCCGAGGCCTGCTGGGACGCGGTCCCGGTCGTCCCCGAGTCGTCCCATGCAGCGGCTGGTAATTGTCGCGGGCGATGAGGGTGGTATAATCGAGTGTGACAAGTGAGTGGCGTCTCTTGTGTCGGCGACGCGCATCAGAGGCCCGCGGGAAACCCTTCCTTCGTGCACCCGCACGGATTGATGAACTCAAAGAGTACAGATCAAAGTTTCAATAAAATGCATAAACTAACAACATATATGGGGCGCGTGGCGTAATTACGCAGATCTAAAATAAATTTCAAAAATGTTACTATTATATAGTAGTCGATAATGGGTAAATTAGCAACCACGCATTTATATATACCTGATATAAAAGGAAAGGCAGAATAGCTTAAAATTTCACCCGATCGTCTAAATCGCAAAACGATCGCTTTGTGTTCCAATTCCTCAGCCTCCCTAAACGCTCTCAATAAAAGCGACACAACACAACGGCGCGTGTCTCGCAACCTGTGAGTGTGACGCGAGGCGCGGGCGAGGCCGGCGGCGAGCGCCGAGCGAAGCCCTCGAGGGACGCGGACGGTCTCGCCAACTGTCCTGTTACTAAACTTGTCGCGCCGAGACTCTTTGAGACGGTTCAAAGGGTAACTTTAGCTTCGCGCCGCGCCGTTTATGTTGCTCCATCCGCAGGTAACTTGGCCCAGGCTCATCTCTAAAATTACATCAAAGTAGTTTAATCGTCAAAGTTGACATCAGATACATTGTTGTAACAACAAAAATTAAAATTTCAAAACACAATAGCGATTTTTTTACTTCAATTTTAAGTTCAATTATGATCAGTTGGAATTGTGTTTGTGACAAAAAGGGACTATTGTCACACAAATTTATATAACATAATATCATTTTGATTTACCTCACCATTTATGGTCGCGGCCACGGAAAGACTTGATCCGTGACAAAGTCCGGTGTTGTGAATGTTGTGATATAGTAACTCGAACAAACTACTCTGTCATGGACGCGCAGTCGGACGTAAAGCTCGCAGGACTCCAGTGACTCAAAGATAGTATATCCAGTTGACAGCGCTACTGCCTACGCCGCCGTAGGCAGTCACCCCCGCGTGCCCCGACGCGCGTAGGCCCAACGGCAACCCCACATCACGGTAACCGACGCAGCTACGGTCGATCTTGCGCTAGCTTCGCTGGCACACTCCCGCCAGGATGGACGCCGATCCGCCGTCATAAATAAGCCAAATATTAGTTTTTTTATGCAGTGAACCTGTCATTCGGTAATCGTTCGCGCCTGTCTTTATCAGTACAGAGAAGGTCACACAGAACTTTTAGTAGCAAAGCACTGCATACCACTTCTTATTCTTCTTAGTTTTTCGACGTTTATAGTACTTTGTTTTATGAAGATTGAAAACATTTAGAATACAGTTCTCCGCCATCAAGTGTATTTTCCCCGAGTGAAACATCCGCGTGTGGCGTGTCCCATAGCCATTCACTCTGCGTGATATTCGCATTGAGTCATTTCTCCGCGTGTATACAGAGCCACCGCCACCGCCACCGCCTCCAATCAGGGCGTGCGCAGGACAAACATCCAGATAATGAAGTGGTCGGATTAGCCTCTCCCCCTCCCTCGCCCCGCTCCCCGCGCCCCGGCCAAGGGGGTAAATTCGTCGAGGGACACATTTCTTTAGAACGCTTTTCATTGGGGATGAAGGTTTTTATGACGGAAGAAATTGATGTTTCTTCCTCAAAGTTTTTATCTATGACGATGTCGGCGAGATAAAAATAATTTTATTTTTATATGATGGAGGATAGTTGGGACGTACGTGATAGTTGGGAAAGTGCTTTGTACTTCGATAAGTTCGTAAGATCCAACGTTTTACAGCGTCTCCGATTTTGCACGCCATTGTAATTTATGAATATGACCACATTCTTTCATCCTAATTAATCATGACTCATGACGGATGACAAATTCATGGAATTGACTTCAATAAATAAATTTCATACAGTTAAAAATATCTAAGTGGAAAACTGCAAACGAAACCGCCTGGCACAGTTAGTATTCAGTTCGTAGTATAAATTAATATTTCCAATCCATTACCTTTACGTACGACCTAAACTAAGACTGTGGCGGGTGACCCTGGGTCCCGGGGGGACCAGGGGGGAGGGATCGTCCCCCAGATCCGATAAATCCATCATCACACGTGAATAAGTAATCCATCAGTCCCGCCGGCGACTCCTTCAACAGACACTGTGGTGCGCGCCAAGCTTTCATGCGCCTCGAATAGGACTTCGCATTTGGATCGTTATTCTTCGACGAACTGTTAATTAGTCTCCCAAGACTGCAAAATCTTTTTTGGGGAAACACAAATGTGGATTTTGTTTTCGACGCTCTGGTTTTTTTGGTTTGTTGTGCTTGTGGCATCTTATAGCTCGTAAACGGATGGACCGATTTCGATTTACTTTGTTTGGTTTGACGGTGACTTGACCGAGAGTGTTCTTAGCTATGGTTAAAAAAAATCTTTTAAGACGCTTGAAGGTAATGGGCTCTTTTATTTGGGGGTTTTAAAAGTTTTCTTTTCAACTTGTCGTTTTGTAAGAGTAAGATTAATTATTTTCTGCTGTGTGCGCGAGGCTGATAGGTTGGCGTTGGGATTGTAAGATAAAATGGGACATTTTAAGCCGAACTACACTGTTATAACCGCGCAGAACAATGCAAATCTAGTTCTTTCCAAAGCGGCGCTCTAATCGGATATAAATGATTTTCCCTATTCTTAAACGACTTCCAAAAAAGAGAAGGTTCTAGATTCATCTGTATTTTTTGTGGCGATGTTACTCAATTTCCACGTCAATTCTCTACCAGTTTAAATAGTTCTTTTTTCATGAGTAAGGTAAAACTCAAGGGTGCCTTTTATTGTTATGAAAGAAGACCACCCCTAATGGTGGAAAAATAGGGGATTAAATTTTATATATCGCGATGTTTTCGTCGAAGTTGATTCCTGCTTTTTTAAAAGCAATTTAGTTGACCCACTGCTCAGGACTGTTTAAAAAATCTTAACTTAAACCGTCTCATCACAAAAAAATAAAAGACAACCTAAACATGTGTTAAACAGTGTCTAATTCCTAAACATCTTTTAGTCACGTGTTTAAATATTAACTATCACAAATCTTGTAATGTCAATATCAAAGGGTAGCGTCTATAACCGTCGTTGTCACAAAACATATAATAATGCTATACCGTTGTGTAATTCCATTCCGTTGTGACATTTCCAATCATTTTAGACATTTATTTTAAACACTATCTAGCTAAACAGTCGTCTGAAAGTGTTTTTATTCTAATATGGAATAAGTTTAAGTTAGCACAAATTTTTACATAAAGTCTCATTGCGTTCATAAGCATGGTCTGGCGTTTTGCTTACCATCAGATAAACGACCAGCTCGTCTCGTCTTGTTAAAGCCATCTCTCTTTTTTCACTCGTTAGCTACTGCTCAGTTATACTTAACGTTTTTTTCTTGCTTGAATATAACGGAGCTGTCCAGCCAGATTCTCTCTTTGTCCACGACTTTCTAAGTTTGGCGCGTACTATAGTGTAGGGTCCCGTGCGACACAGCGCCGGTACGTAGTACGGAAGCTCTCTAAACACTTCCTTCCACTCGATCCGAGGAAATACGATCTCAGTGTTGCCCTCACCCCTCACCCCCTCCCTGCCGCCCTCGGCCGCGCTACATGTGCCGACTGCCGGTGGTGGGTTGTGCTCGTTAGCGGTGCGTATAAGGTTGCATGGATGCGGGTTACGAGGTGAAACGTCGAGAACTCGTGGAGCAAGTCTCGGCCACAAAATAGAGAGAGCGCAGAAGGGTCGCTTAGTACTTGGCGAGCTCAACGGTCACATTTTATATTTTTTTTATGATGTTGGTAACGAGACGTTGTCGGTCGTTGTCCTGATGATAAGCATAATGCCGGTCCACAACAATTGCAGTGCCACTCAGAATTTAGAAATAAAAAATCCTGCGCGGCACTGAAATGCGCTCGTTGCTCTTAGACATTAGGTATTAAGCCTTATAATAAGCCCAGTAATTTCACTGGAGCTAGTAATTTCTGCTCATCAAACCGGAACACAGTAATGCTTGCACATTACTGCTTGGCCTACGTCATCCACGACAAGAAAATATCAAACGGTTTTTTAACATTAAGGTTTTTCAACATGATGTTTGCTAGATCGAGCCGCGGCTTGTGAGCCTAAAGAAAGTCATCAACTCAAGAATTTTGCAGTTCTACAAGGCAATGACCATTGACCATTAACATTAGTACCAAAGCTACGGGAGCGATCTAAACCATCTGATGACGCGTGTTGGAATACCGTTGTCAGTGAAATTTTAGAGATGTATATTCTAAAAAAATTGAATAAATTTACTTAAACATCCTGCTAGTGTGGGTCAACACTTGCAAATGTATTAATTCTACAATAGTTTAAAAGAGTTCAGCTGCGAGTCTTCTAAATCTGATATTTATAGTATTTACGTGGGTGACGTAGGCTCACGTGACAAAACGGTGCGCCAAGTACTAACTGTCACTTCTGTTTTCTCTCTAAGTATTTGGTGTGTCGACGTTCTTGTCGTCAATCGATGATGTGCTAACTTCCCTTGTTACTTCGTCTCCGGCAACGCTGCGGAGCGCCGTGAAGGGTTGCCAGGTATTGTAACGGCGCTTATTACGACGTAAATTCGATTGTGCGTACACAGATATGAGTAAACTTTCATTTCGTAGTAAAGATTAAGCCCGAGTGAAATAATGTGTTTGTTTTTTTATTCTCTTGGTAGGTTCTTACGGCTCCGTAGTAAAATATGGAACTGTTAGAAGCCTCCCGACCTCCCTATAGATCTTTGACAGAGTGAGAATTTCTATATAGACAGAGATGGATCTCAATTTTATGAAAGCATAGTATTAAACAAATTGTGACTGTTATTATTATTTAATTGGTTGCTTGATTCAATGTATAGTAAACGCGAAAATCCGAGAAAATAATAACAAAATTAAATAGTTGTTATGGTAGGTACCATAAACTTTACCCTTTTTTTGTCTAGGATTAAAAAAAAGAGATTCGGGTGCTGAAAACAATTAAAAAGAAATAGAAAGCGGCCGCCAACGTCTGTACCTCATTACGAAATATTAAATTAATTAATGATAGCCAGTTTGACAGCATATTCCAATAAGTTAATTTGTTACAAACCGGTCTAAACTCGTCGTGACGCCGGCTGTAAACATTCGCCTCGTCTTCCGTCGGGACCGCTCAGTGCCGACAACGCGCGACGCGGTCACAACTCACAACGTACAACACACAAGTTATGTAATAATAAAACAACTACAGTAAAAGTACGAGTAGAAGGACGAAACATCAACAACAAGTTCACCAGTTGGAAGGATATCGACTAACTCTTCTGCGACTGTCCATCTGGATGGGTACCACCGCTTTGCTCGTGTGGTTTGCCGTCAAGCAGTAATGTGCAAGCATTACTGTGTTTCGGTTTGATGAGCAAACTAGTCAGTGAAATGACTTGCCTTATGAGACTCGATACTTAATGTCTCAGGTCAATGAGCGCAATGCATAGTGCCGCGCATGTCTTTATGTTGTAAAATTCTGAGTGGCACTGCAATTATTTTGGGCTGGCTTTATGCTTACCATCAGGCAAATAAACCGTTCGTCTCGTTACACAATACTGTAAAAAAATACTGCTATAAATCATACATGATAGGTCATCTGTGTGAGATATATAAATATTGAAACTAAAAGTGGTAGCGAGGTCAGGGTAATCCTATTTTAGCAAATAATGAACAATATCCTTATACCCATTTAGCATATTGTTATATGCAAGCCTTTGTCTCGTCATCAGTCCGCGTCGATCGTCGTTCGTCGGTCGTCGGTCGTCGGCCGTCGGTCGGCACTCGCACCCACCGCTAATCTGTCGGCATCGATACTGAACAACACAAACTTCTCGCCATACGAGCGTCGCCACAGAGACGACCCTTTTCTATTGTGTCAGAGAATACCTTTACGTAGGTAGTATGTACCTAACGCAGACGATTAAAAGAAGTTCCTTCAACATATCAATCTTTTAAGCTCAGTTAAGAAGTCTATTGATAAATGTCCACAATTGACTTTCTTCGGAGTCGCTTTCGAGCGCCATTTGTTCCTGAAAAGGGACACGGGTTCTCTTCTGGCGCTCGACAGCTAATTAATGCATCTTGTGCCTATTTTACAGGAGCTATGCAACACCTCCGACTATTGGCAATTGCTCCGATTGCCAATCTCCTCTTACGTGATGACCTGGAGCCATGTTAGCGTGCTCACTAAAATAAGATGCGGAATATTTCCTGTTAAGATAATCCATACATGTACGTTTACGCAGAAATGTTGTTGTTTTCCGAAACTAAAGTAATATACTGGTAACTGATACGGACACGTACCATACTTGACCTTTTTGTGTTTCCCGATATTTTGATCTTTTATCAAATAAAAGGATGTCCCCGTCCCGCTGCGTCCCGCCACGTCCTGCCACGTCCCGTGGGCGCGGCCGGCTTGTTTTCCGCGCCGAAGACATTTGTCTAAGTCGCAGATGTCACAAACACTCATGTTGTTGTTTACTCCACATTTACGTTGGCCAAATTAAGTTGAGTTTTGGGGATATAGGATAGGTCAAATTGCAATCTGCTAAATAAGAATGGAAGTTGAATAAATAAACACCCAATTGTTAGGTAGAGCCGTCTGTCTTTTGCCTTGCCAGTAGTCACCAGTATTGAAACCGATCAGCTCTTCACACTATTCTGACTACCTGGTCTGTGGCTGGCCTACCAGCCAGCTATATCTCACCACTAAACGGGCTGTCTAATACTAGTAATTTGTTGTCTGTTGATCGTTACATTGTTGTAAGTATGGCATTTTGATATCTAATCATAGAATAACGAAAGAAAGAAATAATTTTGAAAACACCCTATTCCAAGCCAAGGATTTAATTAAGCGTTTCTGGGTATCTCGCCAAATAAGTCGCGTTAAAGCCATCGGACACCGCAGCAGAGTGGAGCGGAAACAAACTGGGCTTGCGAACAGAATACATAGTAGTTGGTATCACAGAAACAATTTCTAGCTACAGCCTAGCAACTGCTCCATATACTGTGCTATTAGGGTCCCAGTCCACTGCTAGTCCTCACGAGTGTTGTTGTCTGCAGATGCTGCGTCCGTGGAGATGAGAGAGTCCCGCACGGCCCTTCCCCGCCCCGCGCCCCCCGCTCTTTAGCTCTAGCGCGAGCGTCGCGCTAGCTCGCTCGCTCGGTGCGATGAGGCGCGCTGATTGGTCGGCCGGCGCGATGCCGCGCGCCTATTGGTTGCCGCACCAGCGCATCCTTCTTCCTGCTCTACTCTACTTCACTCTTCTTCTTGGTAAGTTTAGATGAATATAAAACTGCAGTACAAAACCAGATACAATAGTCGTTCTACAAAATCGCTTGCAGTTACGTTTAAGTTATAACTTATAACTTGATATGATAGGTGGATTCCTATTGTCAATACATTTAAAAAAAATCTGGTCATTTTGTTTAGTTGAATAGTAGGCAATATTACTGAATTTTGCAACGGTCAATAGCTCTGATATCAAAATAGATTAGAAATGTCACTTCAAAGAGAGCGCAAAAACGCTATATGTACCTACAGAAACGGCCTCAGGCGTAACCAGGTGTACAGGTCTGTAGCGCCCTAGTACATGATTGTACTATGGCAGCGCGACGTATTCTCTCCTGGATTTGTTGGAACAAATTGGTTTGAGGTTGGACGGTCGTGTAAACTGCGTCTGCGTGTGTGTTTGTGTGCGTCCGCTCGTATTAAATCATCGAATTGGGACTTTGTCTCCTATTTTGTGCTAAGATCGTCAAAACTACGAGGAAAGTGATAATACTTGAAGTTGAGGAACTGAAGGGAAATTAATGAATGACAACCAAACCCCAGCTAATAAATCAAATCATATAATTTATTTGCTTGGTAAGTAAGTACGAGTAAGATTTAATAAAATATACGATAATAATTATTCAAATGTCCATTAACTATTCAAATTACAGACCATTTGTTTTACGAGTTTTTGAAATTCGGAATTTAAAGTCTACGTCAAAATTCTACTACACAACTTCCAGGCAGTCCTAGATCAGCTGATTCACTTTAACATGATGTTGATTAGAAAAAACTTAGAAACAATCCAAGAAAATGCGACGCACTTCACGTTTGAAGTTGAATTTATTTTTTGTACGGAAATTTGAGTCGACATATTTTCGAGGGTGGTTCTTACAACTTGTCGACAACAATGGTCCTAATCATCCCCTTACGAGATAACATACATCAATTCAAACTTACACTGTATATACAATATTTTTAGAAGTCATACAAAATACACCTTTTTTGTAATGACGCTGCTTTAAACTGCGTGCATATTACAACTTTTTTGGCATAAAAACGGCTATTCGTGGAATTTCCGCAGAAAATGACCTCGTACCTTATTAATGATGCAACAATTCCATGATATGTTATTAGAAGTCGATGTTTGTTCGAGCGGGCGTGGTACCGACTGAGTCGCGGGCCGAGGTAATACCTGCGGGCGGCGCCGACGAGCCGCGGTGCGAATTGCGATGCGGGATTCCACCAGCTCTACGACGTGCGATAATGTCGATAAAGCCAATATTTACTCCCGAATGGCGCATTTTACGGGCCGAATGTAATTAACCTTTCAAAATAGTTTAATTGTAATGAGCTGCCGGAAAATTTATTGTAATTGGCGTTTTCTCATTATCGGGGAATGGACGCATCGATGTAATTACGGCTCTATCTACACCCCCACTTTGTGGCGCTACAAAGGGCACTTTAACCACGGCAGATGGTCGTTCATTATGGAAATACTCTCAAAGGCGACTTGATGTTTTTATTTTGTTTCTAATAAAATCGCGTCTGACCAGTGATGTGTAGTGACGGCGTGGTGAAGGTGGCGGCTCCTAGGGGCGGTGTCACAGGCCGCGCCACAGCCCGCGCCACAGCCCGCACCACAGCCCGTGTCACAGCCCTCGCTTCAGCCCGCGCCACAGCTCTCGCCACATGTTAGAGCTGAACCCATTGCTCGTGCTACGCTGCGACTGGTGGTCGTCCCCGCGATACGCAATAAAGTCACATGACTACCTCAAGTTACTACTTTTTATATACATTAAAATGAATGTGTTATTGAATTTAGCAGGTGGTAGGACTAACTCTGTCTGTATCTGTTTGAGTGGGTACTCGTTGCTCGTTTAGTCTACCGCCAAGAATTAATGTGCAAGCATTACTCATGTGTTCCGGTTGGGGACTTGGGAATGATGGGCGGTGCAAGCACACAAGATGTATACTAGGTAGACATTTAGTGTTCGATGTTATAATGAGCTTTAGGTGACTGAAAACATTTTAAAAGGACTATGGGCCATAATTTTTTTGCAGACTCTGTGCAACTGACGTATCGGAAGTAATCCTCTGTAAGACGAGACCTCTACTATTTCAGGGTTGGAAACTCGTGACAGAGAAGTTATTGGAAACTATAGTCGCAGCGTAACACTGCACGCGACTGCAGTGCAGGGGGTGGGTAGTTACACAGCAGGAGCAGGGGTGGGGGGTTGTCTCAAACTCGATCTCTCTAATCAGCAAGTTTCGTCTCGTCGCAGCTTCTTACGTCCGCACTTGGAGCGGTCTTGGAAGTCTTGGAGTCCCGCAGTCCTGTAGTCCCGCAGTCCCGGAGTCCCGCGGCACGCGGCTTTCGCGCTCATTACTTAGTTCACGTTCATGATTCAATTATCTGCTTCGTTATTTGCGCTTAGCGGGGAACAGAAAAAAGTGTACTTCACATCTTTAAGATCTAAGTAGAAAGCATTGTTATATTGTGCGGTGGTTCAAGTTACGACAAAGGCTTCTTTTTCTTGACTTTAACTATACTGTCGGTGCCAAGACACTGCGAATGAAATATCTAGACTATATTTTGACTTTGCTGACTAGCTTACGTTTATGGTTGCACAATGTTTATGGTTGTTACTCACAGTTCGATGAGCCAAGTCTTAGTTTGCTGTATCTATATCTCTTTATCTTTACTGAGGGTATCAAGAAAAGACGATGTAAACGCAACCATGGAGGAGGTACTGTACCGCGTTTGATTGAAATCAGTTCAGTGGTTTCAAGATTCTTAGCTCTGATCACAGTCGATTTGAGAATCCTATGCATTGGATATTTGGATCACTTTCCTCACCCGATCGACCTGAAACCACATAAATATGCTTGCACCTGGTGACCGTGCGATACAATTGTAAAGTCAACGTTAAAATTTGTTGTACATATGACAATAATTTTACTGAACATACTTATAACCTCAAAATACCTAAACGTGTGATTATCATGACTGGTTTTGATAACCTTTACCCGGACACAATGAGTCGGGTGAGGTGTTGTTTACATTTTTAATGTAATCTCATTATCCTGTGGTCGTCTCACCGCAATGTTGCGGTGAGACCGGACTCTAAATCTTCATGCCATATTTGTCACTTCTGAAATACTCAACTTTTATTTCATGTCAAACCGCTTTGCATATCCGGCGGGCACTGCACGCTGCGCGCTGCGAGCGTCCTAATGTAATTCATTACCATTGCGTGCCGTGCTTGGTGATGCGGCGCGCGCGGCGGTGGCGGCCGGCGGTGGGGCGTAAACAAGGAAGCTCGTCGACTCATTACTGCTCTATATTTAATTAGTGAGGGACGTTACACCGCTAAATGTCCCGGAGTTTGCAACCTTTAGAGCGGGTGCGGGGTGCGGGGTGCGGGCGCGGGATGCAGTGCTCTATTATTTAAGTTAGCTATCGGCTAATCTATTAACTATTGAGTTGGGTAAGTTTTTAAATATGCTCATTCGCCAAGTTCGATAGCGATACACATTTGCACAGGATTCCCATCCTTCAACGCTGCCGACATACCGCGAGCGTAATGCGAACCAAATATATGCTTGTGTTTAGGAACACCTTACACATGTAACGAAGCGTCCGCCGAAATACACCGATAGGTAATTTAGCTAGCTCTGATTAGCCTAGCGGTTCAAACTGCCTTAACGTAAATATTCAGATCGGAGCTGAGTTTGTTGACCCCGGCAGTAAGCTCGTCTCCGGCCGATTGGTCGCAGTCGCAGTCGGAGGCGCCGCGCACATCACTCGTCCTGTCGGCCGCCTCACGTTCTCTTCGCATTTTCCTCGTTTCGTACTCTGTGATTGTGAGAAACTAACTTTCACAGTCTGATGATGTATTATCACAATAAACATTTTACTTATCTTTAGCAAGCACAAACAATTTTACGGTGCGAATGTCACGTCATCGATTCAAACCGTTTTAAAATGTTCCGTTTCACCCCTCGAGGGCGCGCTTCGCAATCTGTCAGACGCGTCCGATCCGATATCGCAGCTTCCGCAGATGAATCTCTCGCATCAATTAGGTACTTTATCTTTTATTCATTGCATAATTTTTTTCATTCATTGTTTTTTATTATATCAGACCGACTTGACTTTAATAGACGACAAATTCTCAATTTGAGGGTTATCACCCTACACACGCACGCACAGGATATACACCAGAGGTGATAGCTAGAGACGACCCCTTCAAAGGCCCTACTACACCAGCACGCACTCGGTCGCATCACGATGTGTTCCTTCCCCGGGACCTCTGGCTCATTGTAGTTGTCGCCGGGTCCACATCGGCTGGTGACGTCATTAGCACTATATTCTATTGTGTCAGTTGATATGTATTACGCAGTATTGTGTCAGCACAAATTCTGGTGTCGGTCCGCCACACTAGGCCGCATTGTGCGTGAGATAATGTCGTCGCTCGATCCTGCGCTCCCCGCCGCGCCGGAGAGTGAGTGAGCGAGTGAGTGGCTCCGCCGCCGGCATTACACGGAAGCCATCTTAAGCCGCGCCTCGAGGAAAACACAAATATATTAAAACTGATTTATATACAATTATATTGTCGCTTATCCTTTGTATGTGTTTCTGTTCAGGCTGCGTTGGCCTGGTAGAGACGATATTGCACTGTTTGAATAGCAAATAGTTTTGTAAAAATTTATGAATTTTATCGATTTATAGTGCCGTAACTAACACAAGAGTTGAGCCACGCGGCGGACGGGCGGTGTTCCTCGGAGGCAGGCGGCTGCCGACCACTCCGTCGTTATGCACCAGGTGGTGGGACTATGACTATCCTGCGAGTGTCCCTCTGACATTCAAAAGACAGACAAAAGACAGGTAGCGCGAGTTTCGCACTTATCGGTGTTTTTTTTTACTTAAGTGTTTAGACCAAAGAGAACGAAGAATAAAAGCTTGTCTTTAAAGGCCTGAAGTCACTCACACGGTATCGACCGCGCCGGCGGCGGCGTGATTTCTGATCACTATTCCTGTCCGGGACCGGGGCCGCGCCGGGATTGTCGTCCGGCGTCCGCGGAGAATACAAATGCGTTGTTTGTTTGCTGCCAGGGTCCGGCCCGGGACTACCCCACCACAAAATACATAGAGTATAGAACCGCCACTCCGAAAAGCAAAAACGGTTGAATGCACACGGAGATGCTGCTTACATTAAACGTTTGCCACAGATGGTGATGCAAAAAAGAACCCAAAATCTATAGCTATTTATTTAAATAAAACTAAAAACAATACTTCTAATGCCATACTTGTGTGTGGAGCTTCGACTACTTGTCGCGCAAAAATGTACTAAAATTATAATAGTCTAAAGTTCGTGATAAAGTACATTGCATGAAGAAGCTCCGTCTCTCGTCCAGTAATTTAACATTAGCAGCCGGTAAACTCCTTTGATGTGTGTTTAAAAATAGCCGTTGCCGGTCCAGTTACCGTGATGCATCTATCGTCACACTGTCCGATAGTTCCCACATCTACATTTATTGTAACAACAATGGATGAAGCTTCGAGATGATAAACGCAGGCATAACTTAATACTAGTGTTTCGATAATATGTACCGTAGCTGCTTCAAACTAGAAAACTACATTAGGTATGAATTACATATTACATGGGATCCTACAATTGATGTGCACTGAACCATGGGATGACGTCGCATACAATTTCAAAACGAACCAAAAATATATAAACGATTCAGACGAATGTACGGCATGCCACCGGTGTTTGTTTGTGTACGTTCTTGTCGGAGTGGCGCTTCTGTTTATTTATTGCGCGGCGAGACGTCGGAGGAGCTCAGACAATTATACAAAAAGCTAATTGAAGGCGCTCCGCTTGCGCGAGAAATTAATTACAGGCTTATAGAGATACCGGGATGAATGTGTGGCGCTGCCACACTTTGTCACGCGCACTGCAGACTTCCATGAAAATATATCGGTTGCGATATATGAAATCTCATCCCCCATTTTTCTCAGGGTCAAATTCGAATTCAAATTCAAAATGCTTTATATATATAAACCCCAAGGAAGTACTCATGAAAGTTAAAACAAATGACTCTAACGGCGGCTTTCTGCAATATTTGTTAAACATAATCACAGACTAAAACTATATAAAAAGAAATTAAAACAATCGGTTAATCTCGTCTCCTTTTACCAAAAATACAAACGTCCATAAAAATTTTCAATACATATTTTGCTACGAAAACGAAATCTTTATAATGATTCCCAAATTGTAAACCACAAGTAAAAGCACAAAAATATGTCGCACATCTCAAATGTAAGTGACGAAACACTAGTCGCAGACGAGGGTAAGGGCGTGCACAAACACTGGCTTCAGGGCTTTTCATACCATTCATTAGGCGGGCTACAGGCACAAAAGGCGCGGCCTGCAACAAAGGTACCGAAACTGTGTTTTCATCCCAACTGGTATAAAGAGTCTGTGAAATGGCTTATTGCTGTGTTACGGCTTACTATCCAATTACATATTGTATGATGAAACCAGCAAGAGAAAATATTTCATGTAAACTCTACAAAGATAATACCTTGCCAAAGAAATTAACAGCGCCCCCCGCCCCTTGCCTATATAATTTCTGAACCGTTTAACCTAGAAACTTGTAATCAGCCTTGTTAATGGGCTATCGTGGTAATTCACAATGACTACGATCAAAACTGGTCTAGTTATGTAGGCACGTACGGAAAACTACGCGATACCACGCGTTTCCCTACGTGAACTTGGTCGGTTTTTAATATTCATAAGTTGCTGCACTAACATTGCTTACTGAATTAAACATCTTTGATAAGGTGAGAGAGAGAATAAGAGAAGAAACAAAGAGAAGAAAAAAATAGATAAAGAGTTCACATAACGTCTACTTCCCGCATAACAACAAAAGTTACATAAAAAAACCTGACTGCCCTAGCTAGTTTCACTCGGGATGATGTAAAGATTCTAACGATACCCCATTCATTGAAATCTATTCAGGCTTTTAAAAATTATGGCAGAATAAAGAAACTTACATACTTACTTGAACCATAAAAACATTACAATAGTGGTTGGAAGTTGATTTTTTGACAGTGGTGTAATTATTTCCCCAAAAAGCCTATTAATAGTAATTCTTCATTCAAACATTTAATAATTCATTCAGCGTTACCCTGGGCGCGCTCAGTGGCCCCGCAGAGTGCCGCGCAGTGTGCCCCGACCTTGCCTCGCTCCGCTCACTCCGGATTGCGAATTAGATGGGACACTCAGGAATTACGGCTAATGTCAGCGGAACGAAGCCGCTCTGATTGGATTTCCTTTAGTGGGTAATAAAGTTTAGGCGCCAGCGACGACGGGCTGGGCTCCTCAGCGGTTTTATTTTACTTTTTGAAATCTGTGGGAGGAACCAATTACCTTCTATTTATAGCTCCGTTATTTTTATATGCAAACGATATCGGAGATAGGAAAGAGTGTGTGGAGGCTTTATGCGATCGAGAGAGATTTTAACTTTTTGTTTTATTAGATTTTTTATTTTTTGTGTCTAATAGTCTAAATAGCGTTTTACTACGCTCTCTCCAATCAAGTGAAGCTACGTGTGTTACGCTGGTTCTCAAACGCCGCTGCCGGGACGCACGACAAGTACTTATAGCGACTTGAAAACGTATTCTACTGGCCTTGAATTTTAGGCCCTATAAGTACTCGAAGCAATCATACTTCTTTATTTGTTAATTTAATATATAAAAAATAATAGCGTTGTTCTACATAATTTTGCTCTAAATGGAATAGAGTAGCAGAGTTATATGACAAATTACATTTATCTCCCTAATAAGAGTATTATTGAAACATACAATAGGCAATATTCTTTTCAGAGATCCTTAAAGTTGTCAAACAAAATTACTCATAAGGCTTCACTCATAAGCTTTGATCACTACGTAGCTCGACGTCGAACAAACTCGACAACAAGTCTCTCTGACCTGCAACCTAGTTATCCTGAGAAAACACCTGTATTTACACTACACACAAACATTTTCGTTTTTATCGTTAAATAAAAACCCATGTCTTTAGGAAGTATTGAAGCAATTACGAGTTCTTTGAACCCCTCTCCCCTTCACCCCCGCTCCACCGATCCAATCCGCTTTCTTAACATATTCACCCGAATTTCGGTAATTGAAATTCACCGAGAGCTAACGTGCGAATCAATCGCAGCTTTCTGTCGAAACGAATTATCGACTGCTTTCACATCACTCACGCGTGACTTGTCAATACTCCCAATGGAAAATACAGAAAAATCGAAGTCCAATAACCAAAAAATACAAATTAAACTATAAAAAAGCTAGTGTTTAAAGAAAAAGATACAAAACCCCTAGATCGAAGTTCACTGCGACAGAGACCTATCACCCGTGCTGTACATGTTGTACACAAGTAACACGACAAAGGGCCGACCACTTTTCTCTTCAACTGTATCCACTTCTAAAGAGGTTTCAGCGCTGAGGCCGGCTCGAGAGGCCTGGAGAGGTTGTCAACCTTCGGCATCTCGGCTACCGAGACCCGATCGCTCGTATTTGAAACGGAGCTATCCTTGATAATATTATTATTTACTTGAAATTTTATTTATATTTGGTGAGTAAGTAATACTCCGCTCTGACAAGCGAGGTTGAGAGTTGAGGGCGTTATATACTTCGTGCGCTTAGAATAAAGCTTTTCAGTGGTTTCTTCAGCGAAGGCGGCTAGAGTTTCAATTAGTACCATCGATCGCAGCTTGAGGGGCGTCGCGGTTGGCGACCCATTGCTACTTGATTATTTGAAATTAAAGGAATATTTTACCCTCTAGTATGCTTCGAGAATAATTATGATTTGGTTTAACAGTAAACTTGACAATGGTTGTAATTTGTTAGGGTTTACAGATTGTTACAAACTGAATTCAACCACTTTTGACGGTTTTTATCGAGTATATTAAACACCGGTCCTGTTTTAGCTTTAACGTGTTCTCCACATAACGCCGCTTAAGATCTGTTGAAATTGGTTAAAACAAAACCACAATAGAGACAAGCTTAACTCAATGCTTCTTCAGACGCCGACCAACACGGACAATTAGTGATTAGTGTTGGGGTAGTGTAGTCCTCCGTCCCACGCGACCGAGGTGAGCGAGGCGACGCGGCACGTTCACAAACTGAACGCTCGCTTGATTTAAGCTCTTGACTAATTAGAAGGCTCGAAGAAATAAAGCTCTTTAGTCGCAATCTTGCCTCTATTCTCCTTTCTGTACAATGATCATGGTACTTGTCGTTTAATCGTACATGGTGTACGTTTGGTATCAGCAGCTCGACAATTACGACTCAAAACTATCTTCATCAAATCTTAGCGGTGAGTTGCGAAGAATCTATGAAATCACCAATCGCAGCATGTTTGTACGGGCTTTTGACAATTACTCACTGTCATTTATCCATACAACAAGTCTAAGAAGCTGCGTACACCTATATCGCGTCTATTACAAGTAGATACAAGTCAACGTGACGCAGCGTCGTCATCTCAAGTGAAACAATTCGCTCCATTCTTGCGCTGCTTCCAGTCTGCGTAAACACAGCTAATTGCTTTTGCTTGTCCCGAGTAGTCTCGCTGTTCAAATAATGCGGCTATGTAAGATCTCACTTCAAGACAGAGAAAAACCAACAACCGCCTTTTTTCGTCGTTGCCTTGAATAACGTTATATTTGCTACTTTCCAAGATTGACATGAGATTTCTGGACTATTTTTTTACACGGCAACGGACCAGAATCATTGTTTATTTTTGATAAACCTATTTTGAATATTTTCTTATGAAAATAATGATACGCCTTTCGAATTTGCAAATATTTTAACACCTTTCACATTTTTTTTAGAATAGACAGAAACTAATCTGCTTTTAGACAGCTTAGAGTTTGTCCATTCATCTCATAGTACGGTGTAATTGAAGGTGGTGAACACGCTGACCCTCTCATAGGACTACTATAAACCTCAACGGAGCACACCGACACCCTCATGTGTTAGGGTAACGAGCGCACTGCAGTGCCGCACATATACGCCTTTGAGTTTCAAAGTTCTGAGTGGCACTACAATTGTTATGGGCCGGCGTTATGCTTACCATCATGCAAACGACCAGCTCCTCTAGTTATCCAAGACTATAAAGAAGGTGCTTGATGACTTATTATCAAATTACAAATTAAAAAATAAAATGCGCGAGGCTCGAATACTTATAGGTCGGTTTTAATCACATTCCAGAGGAGAGCTTGTCGGCTTTAACACGCAACTAAAGGCAGGCTTCGTCACTTTATTCCCGGACTTGATATACACACACTAGACAAAGGAGAATATAATTGTTTGCAATTTATTTTGTAATTTGCAGAAAATGAGCTAAAAATGATTTGGAGCGAGCAAACATCTGTATTCGCCGGCGTATAAGAAACGAGCCCTTATTACAATAAGCAAAATATAATTTAGTAATAACTCCGGGCGCGGCGCTGACTCAAAATGTTATATTTTATTGCGATGTTTGTACCATATTCTGTTGTTTTTTTGTGTCTGTGTTTTTACAAGATCTTATTACCTAAATAAAAACTAGTTAGATAGTTGACTACAAAAGGACACAGCTCGACAAAAAAGCGCCACTGAAGTAGCGCTCTGGTGTTCAGCTGTTTCCCCTTTCGTTTTATTTTATTAATTGTTTTTTTAAACGAGTTATCTACCTTTATGAATTAGCTACTGCCTACGACATAAACACAACTGCTAACGCCATCTAATTTATTTATAAAAACAGTTTATTCAAGACGTAAACTAATAGCAAGACGAATATCAGATGAAACTAATACCTCTTACCTTTATTAAAGAAATTAACCATCTCTTCCCCTCGGTGTCGTAAGAGCTGGATAAGGGAATATCCTGAGAATGGGCAGCAATCTCGGTCAACATCATGACCTACTGCGATTACCAAGACTCGACGATATGGTTTCTTATGATAAATTTCTCTATTTCTTATAGTAGGTACCAGACCCTAATGACCAGTTCTAATGGACCATCCTATACGCTATACACTCAGCGGGCTATTACTATAGGACCGAAAATTTAATCTCTAATTTAAAGCAACAACCTCCTCTTTATTACTGCTCTTAAACCGCTCCGAGCCCTCCGCACTGCTCTCCTGAAACACTCAAATCAGTATTGTCGAGTGCATTATCTCTAAATCCTTCGCGAATTATCCTAAATTATCCTCCATAGGACCCGTGCCCCTGCCCCCGCGCCCCCTTGCCCGCGCCCGCGTGTCCCCGCGGCGCCTACTTATCGTTAAGTGGCTCGAATAAATCACTGGATGTCTGCGGCACGCGTCGATTGTTCTTTTCCCCTCACTAGCAGTGCGGGGGACGAGCGCGCGCGGGGCGCGTTCCATTTATTAAGTTTTATCACGTGTTTTATCGAGTCCGCTTGATTGATTCGCGACGATTCAATGTTTATTTGGTTTATGAACAAAACACGTAAAAGGGACAAAGTAACTTGTTTTTATACAGAGTGAGTTTGAATTGGTATGTTATCCCGGAAGGGGATGATTAGGACCATGGTTGTCGACAAGTTGTGAGAACCTTCCTTGTAAAAACGTCATACAAAATTTCCAAAAAAAAAGAAAACAAATTCAAACGTGAAATGCACGGTTTTTTTAAGTCTCTTCTATTCTAATCAACATTATTATTTAACAAAGTTCAACTGAATCAGCTGATCTAGGGTTGCCTGGAAGTTCTGTAGTAGAATTTTGGACGTAAACTTTAAAGACCTTTCTTCAATAAAAAATTGCGAATTTCAAAAACTCATAAATCAAATGTTGTTGACCTCCAGGAGTAGATTAATTTCCTTTTGGGATAACATACCAACATAAACTCAGGTTGTAGATATAGGTACGGCGATGAAAAGTATTTTTCAATTTTAACTTCCCACCAAGCGTTGACGTCTATCGAAAGACTGATAGTTGCGAACTTGATTCATATGGCGGGAGATTTTAACCAGCAAACTATTACGTTTCCTGGTTAAAATAAAGATAATCCCTACTTACATAATGAAATCTTGACCAAAAACTTGGGCTACTGAAATCTCTGAGAAAAGTACAGATAAATAAAAGAATGTAAATAGAAGACAATATTGTTTCAGATCACCCCATAGGTTGGTTGGTAAAATTTTTCCTTTAAACTGTGTACATAAAAACTAAATTATAAACGGGTCCAATTACAAGCCTCCTCGTGAGAGTCTGTTAAAAGAAGCCGGTCATGTTGACGGTCCCTGTACTCGCGCCATCTCCGCGGCGCTACAACTCCACACCGCCACAAACTACAACGTATAAAGCATCGTCCAGATTTGCATAACTACGTAAGAGTAGGGATCGGAACGTTCCTCGAGCAAGCGACCGGAAAATCACCGATGCGAACCACGTACAGAATACAATCAGAAATACAACTGCATACGACACTAACTCGTCCTTGCCTTCGAAACTTCTGGCCATGACAGCCATGCACGCGTAATGTTTGGTTTGCTGGTAACTGCCATACTAACGGCAAAGTACCATTCAGTATATCGTGCAGACTCTACGTAATTAGTATTTTTCGTATCGTTAGAACCCCGATCCGGAGTTTTTTTCCAGCCTTTTAAGTAAGACTGATTTATCGTTGGAGTTTTTAGTAGTTACTCAACATCATGAACTCCTTACATAAAAATATGTATACCGTAGAGAGACAATCAAAAGACATCTTTGTTTTTCTGTAAATGTGTATGAGCATG
Organism: Crocallis elinguaria; assembly: GCA_907269065.1. Lineage (NCBI taxonomy): Eukaryota > Metazoa > Arthropoda > Insecta > Lepidoptera > Geometridae > Crocallis > Crocallis elinguaria. The sequence continues at coordinate 13,996,589 of OU026073.1, forward strand.
TAATTAATTATGCATTGTTTACCACCGTGTGATGAATGTCAGACAAATTATCTTGTGAATTCAGTTTCTTGTCGTTTCCTGTAGGTGTCCAAGCGCATATCGAGTCCGAAACTTTATTATCGGAATTTGAAAATACTCCAGCAAACGGCAACGATTGTGATTGTATCCAGTTTCATGTTCTGCAAATATAAACTTTATAGTGTTGTGATTGGGCAGAGATCAGCGTGCAGCTTGGTAGTCGAGGCTAATCCGCGCGATCGACGGAATCCTGTCCCCTCGAGTCAGGATCTGCTAGAGCAGGAACAACACGTCTTATTATATCGATATATTGTATACTGTCATAGTCGGGTTTGAAATTAGCTTCTGCACTGCACTAGTCGATTTCAGCATCTAGGTACTAGACATTTAATAAAAAGTATGCGTGTCAAACCTCAGTACAGTATAATGGTGAAAGTATACAGATTTTTAAAATAGTCAGTCAGATGAAAATGGAATGATATCGAGAATTTCGTCACTAATTATTGTCGTCCCTGTAGCTTTGTTGGTAGAACGTGTTACCGTTGAACAGAAAGCGCGGCTTCAAATCCCGATAATCTTTGACATACCAAGGTCTTATGTTTAGTGTAGTTTAAATTCTGCTATGTAGAATTTCTATGACTGTATCGGTATTTCATTACTCTGCTACATGAAAAAAACAACAAATATGTATTGCTACATTTGGCCCAATCGGTAGGATTAAAATAGCTGATGGCATCACTGAATGATACTCTCTAAACCACAGATATCTTCTCTAAACGATAACTAAATAGTTTTCTAAGTGGAAAAAAGAAATTATACCCTAAAAATATGTGAACAGTCGTATTTTAAAATGAAATGTAAAATTTAAAAATTAAGAAACCATATAATGGGTTGTATTTATAGATTATTGTATTAAAATGCGTCTTGCAGACTTAGTTTTGATGCTTTTGATTTGATGCTCGAAACAATTCGGTGATGAAACAAGTTTTACTGTACATCGAGGCTTTTCTGGGTCGATAGAATAATAAGATATTTTTATTTAGAGATTATTATCGATACTCGCATATGACCGGCTCCATCTCTAGGTAGTCTCAAAGACATACATATTATATTGTGATTGCTCGCGGCATTAGTGGAACGCGCACGACTCCCCGTATGCTGTGTGAGTGAGGACGTTAGTACGTGAGCATGTGTGTGTGTAGGGCTCTCCTGGAGTTTCATTTGGCTGATCCAGCGAGCCGTGAGCTTCGTATTTAGTCTATTTTCCAAGATCTTTCTAGTCCTGCGGGCAGCTTTCCGCTCCATCGGGTTGAACGCTATTGTGTCTATTTAGAGACCTAGATTTCGGAATTCTAAGTCGTTTTTTTTTTGTGTCCGCTGATTTTCTGAAAGTGAAACTGAAACTTAAATTGCTTATTTCGACCGACTTAAAAAGGATAAGGTTTTCAATTCGTTTATATTTTTTTGTGTTTTTGTGTCTCCGCCAGTTGTACATCGTTTTAAATGATTCTTTTTTTCATGAGTAGGGTATATATTATATCAAAGATGGTCTTTTAATAAGTGTTAAGAATACCGCCCCTAAGGATGGAAAAATGGTGGATGAAATACTATAGGGTAAAACCCGGATAGTTGCCTCAGTGGGATACTTGCCGCAGTGTCTAATACACTATGTTAGGGATGTTGGGGGTGTTAGTACTTTACTATAATTAGAAGCCCTTCTACCACAGGCCTCGGTGCCATGTAAATCGTATGAATAGACGTACGCGTCTTGTCCGTGTGAGCAAAAAACTTCCGCGCCGAAACTTTGACGGGCGTCAAAATTATATTGGTCAGTAATTTTCATTGAATATTTTTTCAACTGACTGTGGTTTCGGTCAAGATTTTGTTTATTTGCATGCATTACAGTTTAAATTACCCTGTTTATTACGTTTTATTGTTACATAGTTTTTATTTATTTTGCAAATAAAAAGGGCAAGTATCCGTATCAAAAAGGATAGTTGCCCTATTTACCTTTGCGGATAGTCGCCCTTGGGGCAACTATCCGCAATTACAAATTCTTTAATAAAGCGAAGACTTTTTCTTTAGGTGAAATTCAGTAGGCGACGTTCCCAAAATACTGGCAGCATTGCCACGTTGAATGGCAATGCTTTATCTTTGACCTAAGTAGAGGCCAGCATTTGGAGGTTCTTTTTATTGTATTTTTATTTTATAGTTTAAAAAATTAAAACTGAAATACTGACTATTTAATAATGTTAATTAATATTTTATTAGTAGATACTTAATAAAGGATCGATAAACAATAAAGACTGATTACTTAAATTGATATTAAATTTGTTTCTATCTAATAAAATCATAGTGTGGCGTCTATAGCCCTGCACGAGGCAAGTATCCCCCGAAGCATTTTTTCCGTTAGGCTACTATCCGCCACGGTAGGCAACTATCCCTTTTTTGAGAGGTCTAATAAAATAGGATTTACTCGAAAACCATATTAATTATGTTTACAAAAATAGGCTCCTATTAAAGATTAAAGACCTATGTTTTGACATACATGTTGTATTAATCGCAGTAAGTACATATTTTTGAATAATAGAGCCTTTATGAAAAGTGCGGCAACTATCCGGCTTTTACCCTATACCTTGATACTTTGGTCGAAGTCGGTTCGCGCCTTTTTAAAAGCAATTTTTAACATGATTGTGGATGGTGCTACTTTTTATATTTCACAATAGAACTTATTGAATTAATTGTTAAGTAAATTGAATGTGACATGTTCAAATCAACTTACGTTATAACGTACCTAATGTATAAAGATATAAAAAATTGTTTAGAGGAACTAACACGTCCCTTCAAATTCATTCAAATTCTTCTAATCAAATTTCCGGAATTTTTATAATAAAAAACAGAGATTAAAGTATAGCAAATTACGTAAGGGGTTTTATATTCAACTACTTTCAAAGGAGATCCCGAATCCATCAATGAACACTCATTGATTTAGAAAATCTGATCAAGAAAAGTGTTTTACAAACGCTTTGAGGAAAACTCATCAAAACTGCGAATAGTTCTCTAACAGTGAAAACTCTTTATCGCTAAATCCGACGATGCGCTCTCAAAGGAATTCAACTAAACCGGTGGATTACCGTCCGCGTCGCCCTCACTTACTCACTCATCCACTCACTCATTCGCTCGCTCACTCGCTCGCTCACCCGCTCGCTCACCCGCTCGCTCACCCGCTCTCTCGCTTGAGTCCGTCCGGAATGAGCGATGAGTCGCGGGGCGTAGGGATGGCACTTTGGTTTCATGCTCGAGTACTTTTCAATTAGTCGTATTGTGTGTTTAAGGAACACGATTTATATTGCTCTTGAAGGGGTTTATAATGATGATACAGGGGTGTCTAGCATTGTATTCAATGCCAAAACGCCTACGCTAAATAAGAAATAAATAAATTTATACAACACTAGCTTCTGCCCGCGGTTTCACTCGCGTTCCCACCGTGAATTTTTCCGAGATAAGAAGAGCATATTATGCCTTCCGGTTTATAAAATATATCTATGCCAAAAATCACATCGATCAGTCGCTCCGTTGCTGCGTGAAAGAAGGACAAACCAACTGACCAATCAATCAACAAACGGACAAACAAACTTTCGCATTTATTACAGAGCGGACGGATTTAACATAGATATGCAAAATTTGTTTTTCTTTTAGGTAAGGTACTCATTGTGCAGTGGTGTGCTAACTTAGGAATAGTACCTCCCCCTCTCTTCCCGTGGGTGCCGTAAAAACCAGCTAAGGGAATATCCAGGAAATGGGCAGCAGAATTCTCTTTGGTCTGGCAATCCCCTCCCAAACGAAACGATGACTAGCGCAATAACAATACGGCCCCCAGTCCCCGGCTGCTCTGCTGACCGTGGCGACGGTAGGAACCACTGTAACGACGGAGCAGGGAGTGCGAAGAATCACCGAAAGAGATCCGGCTATACCAATCTCGCAATACCAAATAATTATTAATCAAGATGTAGTTTTTTTAGTTTCTGATATTTTTCCTCCAAATTTTTTTTCAATATGTTTAAATCTTGAATTTTTTTGGAACGTTATCTTTTATACCTAAATATGGTCTTATAAATCTGGACACCAAATTCCATCGCTTTTTCGTCGAAATCCATCATCTTGACCAAATTTAATTCACACCACCTTGAGACATCCTTTTTCAGATCAAAGGGCCGATAAAAGGCTAAAACGTCTTATAAAACAAGCAGATCGAATAGATCGAATTTAACCGCCTCGTTTCAGAATTTAATAAAAAAGAATTTTCACTTGTAGAATTTAAAATTTAACTCAAACAAACTCCGTGCTCGACAGCCCTATATTTCCCCACATCGCCAGCAGCCCTTCATCATCCAATTTAACTGGATTCAAACGAGTCTTTGAACGAACTCTACAACTCTACACATCTCTTTATACACATCTACAGTTCGCTCAATGGATTTGGCCGGCGTGAAGTTAGGGCCAGGTATGGGTTGGTCAGATGTCAGATGTCCCGTATTTTACGTGACTTACCATTTCTCGGCTATGAATTTGGCCGCGTCGTTTATACAATACCATGCAGTACAGTACAATGTCTCTTATAATTTCATAAAGCAGCACTAATTGTTGCATACGATGGTTGTATTGCGCTGTGTGATATACATCTTATATAGTTTTGCTTCAAATTCAATATTATATTGAACGTATCCCTATTCAAAATAATACACTTTAGTTTAACAATTAAAAGATTGATTTTCAATGAATAATAATTGAATTGGGTTGTCCTTTATCATCATAAGTCCCGTGAAGACACTTGTGGTCGCTAAACGCCTCAAGATGCCGCTTCTCGCTTCATGTAGGTGACGCCGACCACAAAACGTCGACACAGGCTTCATGTGGCAGCGTTTTTTGTTTGTAGCGGGAGACTCGTGTGCGAGCAGGGTTACTTTACTAATGTATACTATACGTCGTACAGAGATGTTTGTTTTGTGCTGGTGGTGAAGGAGTTTTACATATTTCGGGGTAGGAGTTAGGATAAGTGCCTTTGATGCCAGCGTCTCGGTTGAGTCGGCGGGGCTTGTGAGGCGATGCATGTCTACACTGGTCAGGAGAACTGTTTCATACAGTTAGCTACGGATCCGTGAACGTGAGGTCATCTTCCGAGGGGAGGTCGAGCACGCGAATTATTTACTGAACTTGAGTTGCTGGTTAACACAACGTATGTAATATGCTCAACATTTTCTAGCGCTTGCACAATTTTTTTCTTTTATTCACGTCTTCGCCCATATGAATTTATAAAATAAAAGTAGACTTAGTTACTCCTTATAACATCAGCTATCTAATAGTAAAAGCCCCGTCAAAATCGGTCAAGCCATTTTGAAGATTAGCCGGAACAAACAGACAGTCAGACAACAATTTTAATCTGTTTATTTTTTTTGTTTTTCGCGTTTGACTATTATCGTAATCTTATAAGTCACGATGTGATCGAATATGCAAAATATGCTAAACTTAAAATAGGAACTGACTCTTAAGTTCAAGTTTTTGCATCTTGAGATATTGCTACTTTCAGATTTATAATATTACATAAGAATGGATCCTACACCTCCAATCAACTACAGAGTACGTAATAAATGTTCCTACAAAAACTCTTAATTAGGATAGGATTAGCAAAATAGCATAACAACGTTTTAATCCCACTTTAAATAACAAAGGGGGAAGTTTAGAATTTAACCCACCTTTATAATTATGTTTTTATTCTACTGGATAACGAGATGAGCTGGTCTTTTGCCTGATGATAAGCATAACGCCAGCCCATAACAATTGCAGTGCCACAAAGAACTTTGAAACACAAAGGCCTGGTGCCTGCTTTGAAACACAAAACTGCTTTGCGCTCGTTACCCTGAGATATCACCTAAGTCTCGTAAGCTCAGTAATTCTACTGACTACTTTTCTCATCCAACAAGTACGCAATAATGCTTGCACATAACTGTTTGGCGGCAGCAAAGCGGTGGTACCTACCAATATGCAGTACAGATCCTCGCAGAAGAATTAGTCCTACCATCTAATAAAATTTATTATATTTCGTGAAAAAGAAAGATCTATTAATAACAATATTAATTTGGCTGAAAGTTCTACATAATAGGTACTGCAATTACAGTCCACTCGACGGAAAGCAACCACTTCATCAATTCAATTTACGAGTAGCATCGCGTGCGGCGCGCTACAGGACGCGAGCAGTAGATCAACTCGCGACGGGCCACAGTGGTTCCATTCCGGAAAAAGGTGGACATAGGAACAAAAGTGCGAAATTTGGTCTGATTTTTTTTTATAGGACAGGTGACTATCTCTGTAACAACTTTTATTCTGTCACAAATCTTCGTTGAATCAATAATTAGCGAGTTAAAAAATCTTCAATTATTTTTTGTATGGAAAAAAACACATTTGGTTTTTTTTCTTGAGTTATGTTAAATCGGCTGTTGTTTGGCTTATAAAATATGGTAGAACACATTATTTTGTATCCATAACAATTTTTTTTTGTGAATCTGTCGACCGCCTTGTGATTTAAGAGCGGTCAAACATTGCAATTTTTTTCATGACTATAACTCATTCTATGAGTACATTTTGGTTTGGTTTTATTTTTTGTAGAACAGCTAATATTATTCCCTAAAACTTTCATTCTATCACAAATTTTCGTAGGATCAATAGTTAGTTGAGTTAAAAATTATTCTTTATTTTTTATTTTGGATGAAAATTTATTTAATTTTTTTTCTTGAGCTACGTCAAATCGGCTGATGTTTGGCGTACAGTATATGATAGTACACATTATTTAGTATACAGAAAAAAAATTATTCGTGAATCCATCGACCGCCTTGTGATATACGAGTGGTCAAACATAGCTATTTATTTTTGCATGACTATAACTCATACTATGAGTGAAATTTTGGTCTTATTTTTTATTTTTACAATGGATAATATTATTCCCTACGATTTTTCTTGTGTTACATTTTTCCCTAGGATAAAAGTTTCGGATATTTTATTTTATTTTATTTTTAGACGTAATACAATGGATTTGACGGGTGTACGACTCGTGTTTTATGATAAACTAATATATTTAAAATTTGGAAAAAATACAACTCATGAATCTGTTTATTTCTATATTTATATCTATTTGCATATGTATTAACTTGCATAGAACATAACCAGAAATAAATACAAAATAATGTACATAACTTATTACTATATTCTATACACAGTAAATAACAAGAAAATTTATAAAAAATAACAATGAAACAATGAAATAATGAAATTCAACAAAATACCCGATTATAAAAATATATCCAAAATATTTTCCGGTTCAATCGCCATGATTTCCTCTTCTTCGATGCATCACTCACGGAGTCTTCTAGCTGGAGCAATTTTGTAAAAAGTTGACAAATTCTTTAATTACTTTAAGATCCTCTTGAAAATATTGAAGTATAATAATTCTATTGTTTTCAATTTCTGAGTAACGGTAATTAGTAGGTGTCAGTGCACAAACAAATGACTCATTCTTGGTGCTGAGCTCTGATTGGTCGTTAGCCACTGTCATGCTCAGGCAAATGGATACTAATTGCCAACCTAAAGTCATTTTTAAATAATCATGATGAAATATTTTATTTCATTGTGCTCTTCTTGCTTAACTGTGAAAGTATAACATAATATCTCTGGCAATGGCTGGATATGGAACCAATCTTAATCATTTTTCAAGTATAGACTTGAAATTGTGTAGGAGCGGAAATATGAAGGATAACAACTGTTTATACGAGGACATAGTTGCCAAAATTCCAAGTGAAGTGTCTCAAGAGGATCTTAAAGTAATTAAAGAATTTGTCAACTTTTTACAAAATTGCTCCAGCTAGAAGACTCCGTGAGTGATGCATCGAAGAAGAGGAAATCATGGCGATTGAACCGGAAAATATTTTGGATATATTTTTATAATCGGGTATTTTGTTGAATTTCATTATTTCATTGTTATTTTTTATAAATTTTCTTGTTATTTACTGTGTATAGAATATAGTAATAAGTTATGTACATTATTTTGTATTTATTTCTGGTTATGTTCTATGCAAGTTAATACATATGCAAATAGATATAAATATAGAAATAAACAGATTCATGAGTTGTATTTTTTCCAAATTTTAAATATATTAGTTTATCATAAAACACGAGTCGTACACCCGTCAAATCCATTGTATTACGTCTAAAAATAAAATAAAATAAAATATCCGAAACTTTTATCCTAGGGAAAAATGTAACACAAGAAAAATCGTAGGGAATAATATTATCCATTGTAAAAATAAAAAATAAGACCAAAATTTCACTCATAGTATGAGTTATAGTCATGCAAAAATAAATAGCTATGTTTGACCACTCGTATATCACAAGGCGGTCGATGGATTCACGAATATTTTTTTTCTGTATACTAAATAATGTGTACTATCATATACTGTACGCCAAACATCAGCCGATTTGACGTAGCTCAAGAAAAAAAATTAAATAAATTTTCATCCAAAATAAAAAATAAAGAATAATTTTTAACTCACTAACTATTGCTCCTACGAAAAATTGTGATAGAATGAAAGTTTTAGGGAATAATATTAGCTGTTCTACAAAAAATAAAACCAAACCAAAATGTACTCATAGAAAAAGTTATAGTCATGAAAAAAATTGCAATGTTTGACCGCTCTTAAATCACAAGGCGGTCGACGGATTCACAAAAAAAAATTGTTATGGATACAAAATAATGTGTTCTACCATATTTTATAAGCCAAACAACAGCCGATTTAACATAACTCAAGAAAAAAAACCAAATGTGTTTTTTTCCATACAAAAAATAATTGAAGATTTTTTAACTCGCTAATTATTGATCCAACGAAGATTTGTTACAGAATAAAAGTTATTAGAGAGATAGTCACCTGTCCTATAAAAAAAAATCAGACCGAATTTCGAACTTTTGTTCCTATGTCCACTTTTTTCCGGAATGGAACCACTGTGCGGGCGTGCCAGCGACGCGATACAGGACGCGAGCAGTAGATCAAATCGCGACGGGCGTGCCAGCGACGCGCTACAGTAGATCAACTCGCGACGGGCGTGCAAGCGAAGCGCTACAGGACGCGAGCAGTAGATCAAATCGCGACGGGCGTGCTAGCGACGTGCTACGGGACGCGAGCAGTAGATCAACTCGCGACGGACGTGCTAGCGACGTTATAATATAGCCCGGTAGCGGTAATATACACAATAGTAATTCATATTTCTTTTGAGGCTCATTATTATAATTGGACGAGTCGTTTGTTATATGCGCGACACTACTTGTACTTATATTTATTTTATGCTGGTCAATTAGTAAACAAAACTGTCTAAATATTACCAGATACATAGTGAGGTTAGGATCTTTTTCTTCAGAGGGTCAAAAGAAAACCTGATTGATATAGAATTGAGCCGTTTGTATAAGCATCAGTTCGATTCTATAACTCGCTCTACCGTGCATACCACCGCGCGCCGTCCCACGTGCCACGAGCCGCGACCTGCCGTCGCCGTGACGCCGCGTGCCGCCCGCGCGCCGTCCGCGCGCCGGCCGTCAGCCGCGCGGCTGGCGCTCCTGTAATTTGTTGCTTGTTACCAGCGAAATACAATAGGTACTTGTTCCTGAAAAAGCAAGGTATGATGGGAGGGGAGGTTTGAAATGAATGTTTATGAAGTTCCTTATACTTGCCGTTTAGATTGTATGTCGCGGGACTGAGGACAAGTAAGGGCTGCCGTTTACCTTTATCTTTTACATCTGAATAAGTAGACGGTTTCTTAACCAAAAATAAATTTAAAATATACAAAGTGTTCAGTATATTGTCTTGCAGTAATTCAAAGCTTTGGGCTGCTCTTTTTAGAAACATAAGTAACGCGAGCCGTCAAGTTTAATAACATGCTATCTAGTCACAATTGTATTATACTTTATTCCTAATACATCAAATATAGATTTCTGTAGTGTACAAAAAAATACACAAAAATTATATATATTTAAAAACAATGGGCAATGGTTTTAGCACTAAAAATACATTTCTGACATGACTTTTGAATGGAAAAGATCATACAATGCAGCTAGCATAGCAGGATCACTGTTGATATTCAAGTTGAGCAGTTAAAAAAAAAGTTCACAACTAACAACGAATGTTCACAACTAACAAAGCATGTTCACAACTAACAAAGCCACCGCTCCCTGGGACGGCTGACGAACACAAACAACTTCAATTCTGTAAACATCGCGAGCGCAGATAGCGGCGGGTTATAGATTGCCGTGACTCGGTACTTTGTTTTTGGAACTTGTTGTTACGAAACAAACCTAATTTTCTTTTGTGAATGAGAATAAAGTTTTAATGTTGAAAACATAATTTAACAACTGATTAATCTGTCAATAATTATCTTTTAGTGTGTTTTGTAAATAAAAATTATGAGAATAGAGTAGGTACTTAAAGTTTTTTATATTAGTTGGACTTCAATTCGTTATAATCTCACCTGATGTGAAACGACGATGCGGTCGACAGTGTGGAACTGTTGCGTAGAAAATAGCGGATTACTCTCATTTTCAAAAACTTGTATATTATACAATACAATATAACACAAAACTCTATATTACATACCATTATATAATCTAATAATAATCCTTAGATGACATTAACGAGCTGTCTTGGCGATTTCTCTGAGACAATCTTTGAACAATATTACCATTGGACGATATTATAGTAACCGAGAAACAAAGATGCTGGCGAAAATAAAATAGAAACATACAGCCAAGTGCCAATGTTTACGAGTAAAACATGGATACAAGCAAAAGATAACACTAACTTAAGTACCACAACGTTACCGCGTACCCTTTTTGTATATAACTCCGGCTCAATATTTTGTTTCCGCCAGTATTAATTTAAGCCACTCGGAGCGTGCGGTCCTAAAACAACCAGCCGCGAACAACAACCAGATATTGCTCCCGATATTAATAACTACAGCCACCAGCGCTGTATCAGATACAAAGAAACCGTAAAGCTTACCAGCCTCCCCCGTCGCCCTCGCACCCCCGCCCACCGGTCGCCTTCGATAAAGCCGCGCTCTGAAAAAGCGTTTTTCTTCAGCTTTTCGAATGAAGGCATTATTTTTAAAACGTTATTATGCCAGCTAATGTATTCATAGGTCGAGGTTAAAAACGCTTCCATCTCGTGCACCCCTCCCCGCGCCGCCCCGCTCCCCCGCGCCCTCTGCCGCCGCTCATCAATATTAAAGCAGGAGTGAAAACAACAATTTGTTGATTACGATATTATACAAAATGATGGTTATTCAGTGGCCGCAGCAGTTACCCCGGCACGATTCAACCGACACAGTACGTAGCATATCAGTAGGGAATCTCACGCGCACGTTTATTTATTTATTTATTTATTGGTTTACCAACAGTTATTACATCGGTGCATACTAAGTGTAACATACTTAACATTTATGTTCTATTCTAAATGCAAACACAGCATGCATTACAGTTATATTATATATAAGTAGTTAACTTAATTAGGTACAAAAAGTAGTCTATCCTAAGACAGCAACTTGAGGAGGAAAAAGTTCTATGTGACTGTGTTATTATTTATTTGTAAGTAACTGCACTATCTTGAAGAAGTTAATAAGCGGCTATTTTATTTTACTGTGCTAAATATTCTTGCGTCAATGCGAATTGACTCTAAACATATCGCATTATTTACTATGAATAAGGCCACCTCCGATCATATCTTACTATGCATCAGAATGGTGAATACTGGTCGAACGATAACATATTATTAAAAAGAGAAAAGGGTAAGTAAGTAAATAATTATTATGTTATCATAATAATTATCGTTATGTGCGCCAATGTTGCACCCGAATAAGTTTCCTAATTTGCTTTCTTTTATTAAGTTAGCGCTTGATTACTATTTCCAACGACTGTTAATTGAAGATGTGGTCAAAGATGCTTAAGAAGTCACATCATTCATAACTCGGGAAACGTCCACTGAACGAACGAATATCGTCCCATGAAGGGGGGGATTGTGACATAATACAGCACGCTTGACAAGCGTCGCCGTGATCGCAGTACATTATGATGTTGTCCGAGAAGAATGCTGCAGCCCATTCCTTGGATATTCCCTTAGCCGGCTCTTTCGCTAAACGACAGGAAGACATGGTGGTACTATTCTTAGCCGGTATTCCACGGCCAAGTCACGTAATTTGTGAAGATTCCCTACTGTCGTATTGCTGTAATGTTGCGTCGCCGTGGGATTCACAGTCCATTTGAATAGCACTAATTCATCTCCGCTGCGACTCGTATAAATTTTATCGGCGATATCCGTTTTATCTCGCGTTTATTGCAAAATGAGGCATAAAACGGCGCGTAAACTACATGGCCGGTCACGGCACGACATGGGACGTCACAGCCCATCAGGAGACGTCACGGACCCGGGTTTACTACAGTAATTGTTCTGACCTTTGTTACTAGACAAAACGGGACGTAAACCATTCATTGATTACTGAACCAGTGATCGGTTTACTGCTCATAATAATTTGGATACTATTATTTTGAAGCTATAATTTGACTGCTAGCTGTGTTTAATGACCTTTATCGGGGCCTCACTGGTTTTATCATCTATTTCGATAGCCTATTGCTTTCATTGTGTTCATGTTTATTGGCTTTTAAAACCGTTATTAAATCAAATTCATAGACTTAGACAGGTATGATAGTTAAATTATCCAAATCAAATTAAATACTATTTTAGATGAAACGTGTTGTCAATATAAACAGTAATATAAGTATGTTATATACTGTCGTTTATATTGCGTAGTATTTTCTCAACAACTTTAATATTTAACCAAATACATTTTCATGTTGTCACACATATAAAACGTCACCTACTAGTTATTCTGCGATGTAACTGAAGGTAATTAATCAGAGTCAGTCTGCAGTCTAGACTCATTAAAGCCCTTTCATTTGGCACATTAACAGCTAATTTAAGGCCTAATTTAGAGCCCTGAGTCTCCAAACCTTGTTAATTAGAACACGACGATGGCGGAGATATCAAATGACATACATACTAACCTATGCGTCTATATATGGTAAATATATTTTAATAAAGAGATATGAGTATTGGGTACTTTCTAAAAATAAAACAAGTCATTATAAAACAATGTTTACGTTGCTCGTGTGGCGTAAGTGGTATCTTTTTTACGAGATGTTAGGTAGGACTAGCTGTTCTGCAAGTGTCCGCCTGGGTGTGTACCACCGTTTTGCTCGTGTAGTCTGCCGCCAAGCAGTAATGTGTGTTTTTGATGAGCAAAGTAATCAGCTCAATCGAATACTGCTGAGACGCGCGGGCCTTTAAGTTTCATAGTTCTGAGTAACACTGCAGTTGTAATGGGCAGGCGTTATGCTTACCATCAGGCAAACGACTAGCTCGTCTCTTTTTTTAAAGAAAAGTATATTTTCCAGCCAAGCTTTTATAAAATACGTGGTGAGTTGTGATGGACACGTACCACTCGGGAAGCTACCATCATCTCTACCTACTTCAAAAAGGACATGGCGAGATGATAGCAACATCTCTTTTTGACGTCGGTACATTAACCTTTCTACTTACTACAGAAGAACCGTTTAAAATTGTTAACACGTCTGACATTGTGCTGTGGTTTCCCGTTCTATCTCTATTCTCTAGCCGTTGGAATTGAAACCTAATTTTAAAGAGTTAGGATTCCTTTTTGAACGTAAGTCGGGCTTAAAGACGAAGTTTGAAGAGAGCTCAAGTTCTGCTCTTCGTGAATGGGCGCTCGTTACGAGCACAGCGCACGTAATAAGTACAGGCAGTAGGACAACTTCGTATGAACTGCATTATTTGATTTTACTGGTATTATATGCTAAGTATAACCTATGCGTCTCTCTCAAAGTGTTATATTATTAATGTCACTCAAAGTGTTACCAATTTTTTAATACTCTTAGTTAATGAGACGAAGAGGGACATTTGCCAGGTGGTAAGCATAAAGGCGGCCCATAACAATGGCAGTGCCACTTAGAACTTTGAAACGAAAAGGCCTGAGCTGCACTGCAGTGCATTAGTTACCCTGAGACATTAGGTATTAAGTCCTATACGCCTAGTAATTTCACTAATTAATTGTAACTTCTATATTTTACCAAATTATATTTTAGTTTATTTACCACAACCGTACGTTTATTTAATTATATTTGTTGTCGTTTGGTTAATATTATTGTTAGCTTTTTGTGTTATCAAAGATATTAATTTGTTTTTTGGGGTGTCTGCTAGGTATCAATAAAACATGATTGTAGCAATAAGAATCAATAATTCAATAGTTTGAACAATAAGACATGTTTTTAAAATTTTATAAAATATTTTATTTCAATAAATATTCAGTTTTACACTTCACAAAATTGCAATAGGTAAGGCGAGCTCATTTATAAAAATAAAACAAAGTTTTCATGATAATATTGTTTTTGAAAATAGTTTTTTTTGTTCATATAAGTTCATATAAGGCCTATAGGCCATATAGAATCCACTCGAATCGTTATTCAATTATTTTGGTTTATAAATAAAAACGATTCGAAAACAATATAATGTCATCACTATCATATAACAAACGAATGCGTCACTTTACACAAAACGTATACAAAGGTCAAATTATTCACACGAATTTATAATACAAACGACCTACCTAGACAAATGGCTTAGAAGAAATTCTAATTCTACAGTCGTTCTTGCTAATTTTATATAAAATTCAGAGAATGGTTAATATAGTAGCCATTGTGACTGTAGTAATCGTGACAACATTAGTAACCGTGGTGACATTAGTAATCATGGTGACACCAGTCAATTCCCGACATTTTCGACTCTTGTATTATCGCTAGCGATATAATAATATTGTATTTTCTCCTAAAAATACCTTCACACGGTATGTGATACAAAAGGTGACATATTCTAGAGCATTCGTGTTTTTTTTAATATATAGACCTAGCGCAGGACCACTAACTCAGCTAAACATAAATGACAGTGTGTTTAAGGTGGTGAACGTCCTAATCCTAGAGTAGTCAAGATCTAATGCGTGGGTATATTACTTATCTCTATTTAGGGCACTATGCTCTGGGATGAGTCCCGAGAGAGATTCTGCTCTGAGCAAGGAATGTATAGATAACTTTTTATTGTTACAAAGATTATAAAACAACAAAAGGGAATCTTAAAACTAAAGCATACTAAAGTGAGCTAATGGTCGGTCTTATCACTGTGATCTCAACGTAGTGTGCTTAATTGTTTCGGCTACCGGGCGGACGAGTTTAGAAATATCAAATTAGAAATCACAAATATTAGTGTAGGTCTCTATTTCACTAGGTACTCTTCTGTAGTTGATCAAAAGTAGGTAAGAACTTATGTTTTTCCTCGTGCAAGCGATGCTCTATTCAAATGAAATCCGAGGTTTCGTTACGCAGATCTTAACTTGAAAACGCGTGTGTCGTCTTACTTTATACTATGATCTTTCCCAAAGCTTTAAACTTCACAAAACTTTGCTCCACATAAAATTACGAGCAATTTCGATTTTGACAAACACTTGGTGGTTTTTATTTCGGGAACTAAAACAGCAAAATGATCGATGTGCATCCGTTTGTAGGTACTATTTTCGATGCCAATCTCAGATGGCTGTTGATATTGATGTATTTTTAAATAAGTATAACTTAATTATTATTGTGTTTTGATTATCTGAAAAAAAAAAGAATTTGAATTAGAAGTAGACGCCGCGCTTGCTACTCTTAAAACCTTCACTACACGAACTTTTATTATGAGCTGATTATTGATTATACTACATCTACTTTTTGAATCTTCAAATTAGCTATAAAAGAAAGTAGCAGATAAAATATGTCGTCTTTTTTTTACAATAATTTGTTAAAACAATTACTAATTTCTTTTAATAATGCTAAGTACATACCACAAAACTCTAAATAATGCCGGGTGCTAGACAAACCAGGATTAGATTTACAAATAGCCACAAATTACTGGGAATACTTAGATTTATATTAGGTACTGGGGATAAGTACATTAGTGTGACAAGACATGAGTGCACTCAAGATTTTGCTATTCAAAGTATCACTGAGTTGGTAAATTCACGCTCAATACGATCAAAACACATATCTTCTAAAGCAACATAAGTGCCGCGCTCGTTTGCCCAAAGTATTTAATTTATTGGATAAAGCTTCTCTTTGCACAATCAGGCTTATTTGGACCGCACAGTATCCGAGCCGCTCGGTCCCGAGCCGTCCTGCCCCAAACGACAGTTTGAGAGCCGTCCGGTCCCGATAGCAATTTAAACAGGATTCACGAAAAAGGCTTTAATTTTGAGTAATTCCTTTCATTCCTTGTTGGAGCGAATGCAATTACTTCCAGGGAGTTGCTCAGCGGGCGCGGGCACACTGGGACCGAGCGCCGTGCGCGCCGGCCGGCGACTAACTGTTGCGTGGCACTCACTTATTTTTAAATCGCTATGAAATGCTATTTCTGTACAATAAACGTTACACGCGACGTCAAAGATTATACTAAGGTATTTTTATTCATAGTTCGATTTAGTATCTACTAATAACAATACATCATACTCGTACAAATATTTGCAGAAGCACAAATATTTTTCACACTTAACCTCAAATCCGAATCTCGTTCAAAACACAATCCGGCCGATATGCAAATAGTGGCGTGACAATTGGCCTCGGTGTGCCCCGAGTCAAAGATATCGGCGTCCCTTCGCCCTCCGGCGTTCGGAAATACCCAATTACCCTCGTACCCGCCGGCCGGGGGCCCCCGAGGACTCGGGGACGCTGGGGGTGCCGGCCGAGGAATCCTTTAAGCGGAATAGTATTACGGCCTGGGTCGGGACTATCTTTTATTCCCACTCGTAAGGCTAAGAACCGCGCTGTTAGTTTTAAACAACGTTAAAGCATAAAATAGATATCTTTTCTCAGTTTGGCGTATCTCGTCGTTTGGTTCGACGGAGATACGCCGGCGGGCTGTAAGAGGAAACGTGGGTTAGTATAAAGGTTTTGCGGTTATTACTTGATTGGTTAGCGGTTGACTCCTACCACCTGTTGTTAACGACGACTGCCTTTAAGGAACCATGCGTCTTAAAGAAAACTGGCTCTCAATGTTTTCAGCTTGAAGGTTAACTAGTGAGGTACTATAAAATTTCCGACCGTGGTATACGAGTATTTATTTACCAATGATAAATATAATACTTGTATTGATTAAAAACCTCCATATCTATTCAGTAAAAATTCTTAGTATTGTAAATTTATTTGAATTTTTCAGATAATTTTACTTCCAAAGTACCTAAAATAAATAACTAAATAATTTTAATTACAATTAGGTCAGTATTTAGTGTTAGAATCATGAAGTACAGCACAGGCAGTTGCTGCGCGGGTGCAGTGCGGGTGCGGGATCAATACGAAAATTTTGGAAATGCGCCAAAAATCACGTTTTCATACAGCCAGTCGGACAGTGTGCTGCTTGTTTTTTTTTGTGCAGAAAACGTTTTCAGAGCGATGCTGGCTCAGTGGTTATAAGGTATCCTTGCAATCCGTAGGTCGATGAAGTCCGTAGGGCGTTTGACTACAATTTAATCACCTCTTTTATTTTTTTATACTATTGGGTAATGAGCCGACCGGAACGTTTACCTGATGAGAACTATAACGCCAGCCCATAACAATTAGGACTTTGAAACACAAAGGATTGCGCGGCACTATATGGCGCTTGTTACCCTGAGATATTAGGTAAAGTCTCATAAGCCGAGATATTTCACGGACTACTTTACTCATTAAACCGGAACACAGTCATTCTTGCACATAACTACTTGGTGGTAGACTACATTCACAGAAGAGTTAGTCCTAACACCTGGTAGTACGCCTGCGAATAGCATAAAGGGATAGCTACCATTGTAGCAGTGCAGTAGGCGTGAGAGACGGCGGTCTTTGTGCTGACGCTTGTTTATGAGCACGGTCAGAGGTAGTGGAGAAGTTGTACACTGCAGGACGATAAATGACGTGATGCTCGATACAATTTTGAATTGCACCAAACGGTTTAGCACGACGCTTGCCTAGAAAAAACCTATTTCACTCTCGTCTTGAAAGCTCCCAGATTGTAGTTATTAGGATTTCCTGGATTTCCAGGAGCTGGTAAATAATTCCACTTAGCCGTTCGAATAATTAAGAAGCAAAACGCTGTCCACAAATTTGTCGATTGATGCCTTCCGCGTACTTCACGGCTACGCAGAGTTCACCCCACGCCACCCTCGTCCCGTCAGTTCACTAGTTGGACTTATCGCACAATTGTTATACAAATTAAGTCGTACAAAATGAAGCTATAAAATGGAAATATGCTAATCTCGGGAGCGGTTACATATTTGAGCAGTTTGGTGTTAAAACATTGGGTCCGTAGGGGCCGGGCTCATAATATTTTCAAAATTTTGTCATTTGAGTTTGATTCAATGAGGCAATGCCGCCAGCATGCCGATACGCTTCCAACTGGTAGTGGGCTAGAATATTTGGATTATCTGGCGTTATTAGGCGTTACTAATAACGCACTCTGAAGATCGAAATCTTGACAAGAAATATTTGGGACCATCTGGGATCAACCTTAATAGAATACAGTTTAAATCATTCAAATCCGTGAAGCCCTTTCTGAGAAATCGCTTAACATACATACAAAAAAATTACAGACATATCGAGAAACTCCTCCTTTTTGAATTCAATTAAAAAATTAAGTAGCGTCTCCAGTTATTAAAAATGAAACAAGAATAATTATACATCATATCCATCACAGGATCGGAACATAATAATAACACGGCTACTAAAACCGAAACATTAAAACAACAATTCACATCAGCCCATCCTTAATAGCCTCCACCCGACAGCAGACTCCTTACGAATGAATTCCACAACTTTTTCGAAACTTTTAAATCGTCATAAAGAAGTGAACAAAGTCGTCGTCGTTACGCTGAGAGGTTAATTCGCCGTGGGGAGGGGGAAGCTGCCCCGAGGCGTCAAAAGTGCAAAGTTACGATGCAAGGGTTCGCTACCTACCACTTGGACTCATTGCCTTCGTACAACATTGCAGATATGACAGTAGACCATCTTTAGAATAATTGTTCTAAAGTTAAAAAAGCTAAATGTCTGTGACGAGATGGATATAATGTTTGTATTGTCAATGGGTAATCCGTAACAAGCTGTGAACCTAACTACTAATTGGCGGCTACAATTCTTTTGCGAGAATATCTGACTGGGTCCGCTTAGCTTTTTTAATCTGCCATAAATTGGTAATGTGCAACCATATCCGTTTTCCGTTAGATAAACAAATTGTTCAGTGAACTGAATGAGCCTATATACCTGTGCATTTATAAAAATACTATTAAAATTTAAAATGAAATACGTTGGGCACGTGCAATATACAGTAGAAAATACGATATTATCCAAAATCAAAAATACTCAACACGTAAGTCATTTTTAATTTAAGACAGAGAATTGTACACTTCAGTGAGCTGATAATTTACTAAGGAAAATTGTTAACAATTATTCTCAGTAAAATATAATCGATGTTTGCAAACACTGTCCTACTGTCGCGACTGCACTGTGTCGCGTCGGCACAACTTCTAATACCACAAACCGTGGCCGCGTGGGTCGCACCAAATAATATGAAAAAGAGCTGTCCAAGCTAGTAGAAAGCAATCTCAAAGGGTTATTCCCTGAGCTCTATTGTGCCCGTAATTTGGCTCAGGGCCGAGTTACTCGTACCCGTCTCGTGAGTCGAGCCTAGTTATTGCGAACAGATGTCCTATCTAAATGGACTTGTTTTGCTTCTCCGTTGATTTCATGTTAATGGATTCCGAAAATTGGCTTTATTCTCGAGTTACGAAGATGATACATACTTAGCTGTCGTTTTGTATCTGAAAGTCGAGAAGTCGAGATGGGCTTCTGAGTATCTAGGGATGAAGTCCATGACAGTTTCAAGAGGATGAAGTCGGAAACTTTAATGAGGAATTCGCGGTGTCGCCGCCGCAGTCTGAGAAATGAACCCTGAAAGCAATATGTTTTTAGATGCGCCGCCAACCCCGTGTAAAATGGAACAAGGGCAAAAAGAAGGAAAGTGTTTCTATTCTGGATGGGTTAAAATAGTTTTTTAAATTAGAATATCCAGTTATTTTGTCAAAAAGATATAATATATTTACAAGTAACGTTCGCAATGTAACATTATAATTGTAGCTCTAAAACATCGCAACAGATACCAAGAACATAAGTTTTTAAATTACTTTGTTTACGAAATATGAACTGGCTAAATCTCTGTACAAAACCTAGCAAATGGGTTTATAAATCGTCGGAACACAAACAAACAAGAACATAACTCAAGATCTCCCATTTCCATACGACGAGCCGGTCGAGACTCGTCGTCCGAGATAACGTAATAAAATAAGAAACAGTGTGCAACTGCACTTAACAAGTTGTGCACTCGCCTCGGGGGAGCGCGGGAGGAGGATGTGTAACTAGGTTATTGTTGCCTCTTCGAAAGTTGTGCAAGCAGTTCGCTTTACTGTTACGCCTCTCCCACACGGCATGACGAAGCTTCGACTATTTGTCGCTTCAAAATTAAAGTATAAAGATATCGCGATAAAAACACAGTTTAAAGGCCCTTTAATAACCAGTGATTGTGTTGCATCATCGTCACGTTGCCAAAAGTAGTTAACGCATAACTATAATACTTTCCCACACTCACGTTTATTGCGACCATGGACGAAGCTTCGATGCGATAGATATCGGAGAGGCATTACGTGAAGGATTTAATCTTTATTTTCGATGAGTTAGCCTTTGATTACTGTCTAGTACCTATCTACTAGATCGAACAATAAACGCACTAGACTTAGACGAAATACATATCACTTTCAGCTTGACGTCAGATGGAAAATACTGTATTACCATGCTATGGTTCGAAATGTTCTTCTTTATCGAAAGTTCATGTTTGCTGTTGGATTCGAACTTTCCATCAACGGCATGCTGCTGTCAAACATACATACCGCAAAAATAAAATTGTAACAATAAGCTATAATACAACGAATTGTACGGAAACTTCTTCTGTCAATATCATATTGACCAAAATTTCGTGGTTTTTATTTGAAATCTTAGAATGGCTTCCGATTTTCATGAAACTACCCATTCCCGCACACATTCTCACCTCGAGCATAAACTAGAATTGCAAGCCATTATCTCCATCGCTGGCTTGCCATTGCGATCGGCAATAACGCTCGTATTCAGCGCGCAATGCTCGCCGCACATAGCGATACCGCCGTTATTTACGAACCAATAAAAGGCGAGGCGAGGCAATGAATCGAGGTGGTTCTACCGGTTCCACAACGACTGTTGAAGTGATGAGGGGGATTTTTATTTCCAGCTGCACTAATCAGACAAAAATAATATTACAGCTTTCAAAATCAGCATATTTTATAAACATGGTAATTTTGGGTAGTTTTCCCGACTTCCAAAAAAGGAAAGTTCTCATTAGATCTGTATTTTTTATGCTTGTTACCTCAGATCTCCGGCATTTATATACCGATTTGGAAAATTATTTTTTACTTGAAAGGATGTACTTTCAGGTTGGTCTCATAGAAATTTCATCAAAATCGGTTCAGTAGTTTGTCACTGAAGTCGGTTCTTCACTTTTTTAAAGCAATTTTTATACTAAAGGTAATCATTTAACCACTATCTCGCTTGATCTTAAGCGACAACGTGATCCAAGATGGTGAATATGTTAAACATAAACCATAACTATATCTACGCCTAAAATCACGTCGATCCGTTGCTCTGTTGCTGCGTGAAAGAAGGACAAACCAACAAACGTACAAACATTTTTTTATAATATGTAGCAGGATTTAATAAACTGATTAGTTAATTCATTTGGTTTCAAATAATTTAGTCAAAAAAATAAAAATAATAAAATATTGTAGCTGGTTATAAAAAAATACAAGGACTTTAATTTTTAGAAAATGTATAATAAAAATGAACACTGAAATAACTTTTCATTATGTCTTGGAAATCTTGTACAAAGAATGAAAGCACAAAGCAAAAAAATCTGCTGTCGTCGAGAACACAAAACGAAGATCGCGACTGTACGGACCGGCGCGACGGGTCTACTGTCTAAAACGATAACAATTATAATCGTCACGACAAGAAATCGATACGATATGTTGTATCGATTTCGTTTTTTGCTCCGAATATATCGATATAAGCTCACTATAATAAAATTTCCTACGAGTCTACTTGTCTTTTTTAATTGTAACTAATAGAGTAGCGTGATAGGACACGAAAAATGCAACGATATATCGTTCATAGAATTTGGAGTAGATCCCCCGTATCTGTACCGGGCGGCCACGGACTATTGGAACATGGAACATTGCGGTGTGACTGTCTTTTGTTGCGCGATTTGAAAAAGAAATAAACGGAAAATACCCAAATTTTATTATTCCTCTCATATGCACACTTGTTTCTTATTCGATGATTATTCGGCAACAAATTGGCACTTTACACTTACAATAATTTCATTTCTTTAACTACGGTACTATAAAGAAAGGCTTCGAATTCACTCCAAACTTTGTTTTTACAACGATCGTCAAAAGAGCGCAGTAGTCCCACAACCGTCCACGCAGTCGTTTGCGGTCCTTTGTTCACAACCAGTCTCGACGCATCGATCCAGTCCCGGACCTGGTGCACTGGCGCCAGCGGGACTGACCCATTGTCTGTCTTTTGAAGCACAACTGGCTAAGAGAACTATCAGCAGAACCGTTAAATTATTACGTCACCATAGTTGATATTTCTCAGTACTTTCCTAAGTTAATTAGATTGAAAAAAAAAAACGGTTACCAAACCTATCGATGTGTCCCGGCAGGTGCAAAGCATTAATGTAGTCGAAACGAAAATAAAATATCTAAATTCACATGAAAGTAGCGACTTTGTTTATAACGTCTCTCAAAACATACAAAATTATAAGTCGAAGCTAGAACTGTAGCTAGAACTGATGCTCATACATTTTTCACTTCGCTAGAACGACATAAGATGATCTCAAATACAAATTCTGTCTTCGCACATTTCTCACACCGCTACCGATCTCGTCGACCACTTATTCAAACATGTAGAAGTTTAACCACCAACCTACAGCTACATGGTACATGTAGATGTAGTGCAGCAGCGTCCAAATATAACCGAATAACAGGCCGACCATAATTCAACTAAACCGCTGTTCAAAGGACAGTAAGGACACTTCCTCAATCAAGTTAAATTAAACATACACCTATCCACTCTCTCTAAACTGTATCACACAGCGCTTGAATACTTTTAATTTTTGCTTGTACCTTTATCACTGATATTGTTTTTCTTATGTTTCAGTATTATCTACTTACCTAAATTTTGTTGTTTGCAACTGATACAGTCTTTCTTTCTTTTAAATTAAAGACCAAAATATCCATATTGAAACTGAAAAATTACAGAAAGAAGTTACAATTAATTTTAAATAGCTTAGCGCCTGATCCTTATTCTAGATTCTAAGCTAGATTGTCCGTAAGAAAACACATTTCTAAAATATTTTGTTTCAGACTTTATAAATAGATTACAATATATTATTCGCTATTTATAAATAGGTCTTAACTATAAAATTCTGAGTGCACAAACATAAAAGTACTAACAGTATAATGTACTATTCTGAGTGTAATGGCGATAAATCTTAGAGGTCCATATTAATCAAGTCTTAAAGTAGTCTCAAGAGTGCCCATACTGTCGGTTGTGTAGTTCTGTGGTGGAGGCTCTAGAGGCTCGGTGGAGATATGGGAGGAAGATAATTGAGTTTTGGAATGCCGCCGGTTTTAACGCTTCAAAGAATATAATACATCTGCAGTTCGCGTCTCCTAATTTATTATTCGCAAAACAAGGTAATATAATACTGTTTTAGTGGCATTTTAACAAGGAATTCATATTGAGACCCTTATATATTCCGTTTCTAACATTATTTAGTCATCATCATTGATACAGTACTACTGTAAGTACTGTTTGCCAACTAGTGAGATACTGAACAAATGTAACTCTATTCTGTAAAAACTGTTATTTTAAATTAACAAAATTCAAAGACAGCTGTTATGCAAACAATCCGTATTTGCGTACGGATAATAAATGAGAAAGTGTGTTTGTAGGTTTGTTATTTTGTTGGTCAGTTGACCCTTCTTTCACGCAGCGACGGAGCAACGGATCGACGTGATTTTTGGCATAGATATACACCGGACAGTAACATAGGCTATTTTTATCCCGGAAACATTCACGGTTCTTTTGGGAACCCGGGAAATCCCGAGCAGGAGCTATTAAGACATAAACAAGAAGAAAATATAAAAATATTAAAGCAAAAACATTTATACTATCCAAGATTACTACTACTATCTCTTTTTATGTATATTTTAATTATTTTACAAGAGGATTACAATTTTGTCTTTGCTCCTCCTTATAAAAGTGCTGATTGTCAACAAGGTAAAAAAGTTTTCTAGTTTTTTAAAATCTTATTATAATCTTGCCAAGGTAGCAAAAGATGCGGTCCAAGAAGAAGCGAAAATTAGCTATTTATAAGGAGTTGTTTTGTTTGCTGTTTATCTCCGGCGCGGGCTCGCCGCGTCGCTCCACTTTGTGGACAGAGTATAAGAGGATTAGGAACTCATTAAAGTTTCAGAACAGACTTTGCTGGATAACAAACGGAATTATCATTCGATGAAAAGGACTAAAATTTTCTAAAATATTCAGAAGTGGAAGACAAGCAGATTTATGTCCTGTGAAGAATAATCGCCTGGCTAGCTACAACCCTCAAGTTGAAAATCTCGACGGAAAGCACCTGTGGGTGTGTTCCGGCATTTGCACTCTGTAGTGTGTAAGTAGCCTAAGTGATAGATGTAAGCAGCTAGTTAATAAACCAACGTCAAAGGGAGCACACGTCTTTCAATTTCGCCCAATCCCCGGCAACCTGCTGCCTCTACAACTCCACTACTATAATCTAGGCTTAGCCTTCAGCGTATCCGCCATCTCCGATCACATCGTCCCTTAGGATCGAGCGAGATAGTGATCAAACGATAAAACTATGAAGAGTAAAAAACACGTTTGCTTTAAAAAGAGACTGGACATAGCCATGAAAAGACCGATATTGAGAAAGAGAAAGAAGGATGCTGGAATAAAGTGGAGGTTTCTCTGCGTACTGCTAATAAAACTTGACAAGACGACTACAGTAGTATAATTAAAAGAAGCGCCGTAGTGCAGTGGTTATATTTTTAACCGACTTCAAATAAAGAGGTTCGCAATTCGTCTGTATTAATTTTTGTGGCGATGTTACTCAATTTCTTCTCCAATATGTCAATCGATTTAATGATTATTTTTTATAAGTACAGTGTCTCTTAGGGGTGACCATGCACTGACCACACTAATACATTTTATGATATAATACCACCCCTATGGGAGGAAAAATAGGAGATAAAATTTCAAATATCGCGATATTTTCGTCAAATTCGATTCTCGCTTATCCTTATGCTTACCGCTCAAGAGTGGAACTCCTGGTCCGAGTCCGTGTTCCCCGTTCGCTATAACCTGGGCTGCTTCAAGGCGCTAGTGAATAGGTACCCTCTAGGCAAGCATGCTTCACCGTCAACCGCATCGACGCTTACCACCATGCAAGATAGTGGTCAAACGTAAATCTATAAATAACAATTTTATTTTATTTATGTATTTAAAAGAATACCAGCATAATATACACTATAACAGTCACACAGAACATTCAAGAGATTTATTCTAATGCTATTATAATTAAAGGTGTAAACGTATCAAAACACTTTCATAAACAAAGTAGCTACATAGTGAAGACTTTTAGTGTGTTGAGAAATTATCAAAAAATAAAAAAAAAATGGTCGGACTACAACAAGAAATAAAATAACAATTGGTGGACTGAAAGAAAAACTGGATACAACCAATAACAAAAGTAACTAAAATATTATAGGTATGTGTGATATAATTATGTACCTAATTATAAAAAAATTAAAAGAATGCAAATTAATACATAAGTATGCATTTAAATGTAACACAATGGATAAAAAAAACGCTTAAACTAGAAGTATTTTCCTAAAGTCCATCATAGACCGTACCTGAACCCCGCTGCCGATACAAACGGTCCAAACCCAAAACCGACGCTAACTTCTGAAGTCCAGAGATCAATGAATCGGTTACTTTGAAGTTTTAACATAAATATCGCTTAATCACTCAACCGGAAGTATCGACAAAACTCCTTCAAAGAACTTGCAACAAGTACCCCAACTCGGTTACTTTAACACTTCTAACACCGCGATATAAGATTCAAAGTAGTGTGGCAATTTCTAAAACCATTTATATATGGCTCTTACAGCGATGAAATAAGGTTCCAAGCAGAGAAGCAGATTTGGTGTTTGTTTGAATATAGGTAAATACAATCGGTGGAATTTATCGAAATGAACAAAGCAAACGCCTTCAAGGTAAACAGAAACCACATCGCTTTGAGCGTTCGGTGAAGACATAGAGTATATATTTACAGAATGTTAAGTTGGTAGTCCTTTGAGCTAGAGATTCGTAGAATTAAACTGGTTTCAGGTGAAATAAAATACGTTGCAATTCAGACTATTGTGTTAATTATGTGCCAGTAAATAAGACACAATATTATACATTTCTTACTGAGCCATCATACTGGAATTCAGTAATTAAAGTTTTTTTGGGATTAGTTGCGAAGAAATAAATGGAGTTGGAACGACTTTCAAATGGCTAGGTATTATTATAACGGAAACGGAACTTGAGAGTATAAACTCAAGTTCCGTTTCCGTTATAATAATCCTATTTCCTTGCAAAAAAGTTTGGTAAGAAAAATAGAAAATTATTTATCGCAGTAGGTACATCATCATCAGGAGGGAGACGTCCAATGCTGATCATACGCGAACTTAAATGCTGGAGCGCCTCGGTATGATGTAGTGGTTTTATATCGAAGTTTCCGGTCAATAATAGCTAATTTTTCTTTAAAAAAATATTAGAATCGCTAAAAATATATACGCATCAAACAATTTATGGACTTCCATAAAATTCATGTTTTTCGTATCAGAAAAAAGTTGCACTTGCACAATACTTACACTGTTAAACTTTATAAACGTTGTCTCTATTCTAAATGTTGAAATTGCTCTACTGCTGTAGAAATAGCTACAAGGTACTACTGAGACTGATGACTGTTTTTTACCAACCCTAGCAGATGCCCAAAATCGGATGCCTAAATATTTAGGAGTTACCTAGGGCAAAAAATCGTTTCACCAACCTTTAGGAATATTCCAACGACTATAATGAAGTGTACATTTACGACTTTGCTTACATTAGGAGTTACTTAGTTAGGCGTTTTCTTATTCCTCGTTAGTGAAAACGGTCATAAAAGATGTGGTGCTATGACGTAGGCCCACTACCAACGGCGATACGTGGTCAATAATTACTGCTTCAGTAAATTTATGCCTAATTTAAATGGTTTAATTTTATTATAATGGAATCTAAGGACTGAAACAGAATACTTATCCGCTCCACTATGGCAGCTCCACTTTAAGCAAAACGTGAGAGGCAAAAAACACGACTGATGGGACTGATGGTATGACTTCCGCTTCTCCAGAAGTCTAAGTGGTACGTATTGTGGTGCGAGTTATACGAGCATAACGTTGCACATATGATTATTAATTTTGCTGACTAGTAGTAATGCGCAAGTATTACTGAGGTCCAGTTTAAAGGGCAAAGAAGTCCTCAAGTAATTAACAGAAAACAAACGTTTCAAGGTAA
Source organism: Crocallis elinguaria (assembly GCA_907269065.1). Lineage (NCBI taxonomy): Eukaryota > Metazoa > Arthropoda > Insecta > Lepidoptera > Geometridae > Crocallis > Crocallis elinguaria. The sequence goes on from OU026073.1 coordinate 14,024,580, forward strand.
ATTGTCTGAGAGGTTTTACTGTTATATTTAACCTGTGTACACCGTAGAACCAAAGCTTTGTTGGATACACAGTACAAGGAACACAAAACAGTTGAAACAAACAGCCTCGTAGCGCTCTACGTTGCCTCTACAAAGCTCTACGCAGCTCTACAAAGCTCTACGCGTGCCACTTCGCTTGATCACCACTACGACGAGGGAATACTTTCCTACTGTTTATAGTTAGTTAATATATTACTGTTGGAAAGGGTAAAATGCATTTTCAGTAAAACTAGAAACTGAAGTAATTCGTTTTAAAGTAACGATACGCGAGAGTTTTCCTGTTATTATGCGTAACATTTACGCATAACTGTATTTATTTATTTTATTTAGTTGATTGTTGTTTCTTGACATTCATCAGTTCCAGTGTATCATGTGCATGATTAGTTTTTTTCCGGTTATTGTATTAGATCAATTTTACAAACTTTAATTGCAAGTTAAATAATACTACAAATTAAAGGGCTTCTTCATAAAATACACCATTTATTCGGTAGATTTACATTATTCAATATCATTTGTATTTTTTTGGGAACCTTTATAATATGGAGAAGTTTATATGGACAAAGAAAGTACCAATTATCACTAGGACATATTGTTAAGTCTTCACTTTCGCCTTACTCCTAGGTTGTAATCAGCTTTTTAGCTTTTAAATACAACTGCACTTGAAGTTCTTCTACGTACAACCTCAACTATATTTACCGTTAACATAATTTATAATGTAAAATAAATGGAATTAGAACGGCAAGTGATAAATGGATAGCTTACAGTCCTCTGACCCTTTGCTGGGATTTCCTGACTCGTGATCTTTAGTGTACCCGACTAGATTAATTGTTCTTTGCGTCTGCCTGTAACAGCTATAGACGCAAACTTAACTTAAAAGTTAGTTACAGATTTCCACCTTAACATAAAGGCTGGTCAGAGAAACACTATAAATCTTAAGTTAATTCGGTCCTTCCACAAACAGATTAGTGGGTGACTTCACTCTCACTGACACATCATAGCTTAGATTTTCGATCTGAGTGTAGTAGCTCTAGCTAGGCGACGCTGTAATCGAGTTGTACGAGCAGCCGCCAGCCGACCTACATCCCATTTATAATAAAGGATAAAATTATTCCTCCTCACACGGCGCCATAAATCTCAGCCGACCGCGCCCGGATCTACTCCGATCCGATTTGAACCCAAGGACTGAAATAAAAGCATATAAACGGTACTTATTGGCTTGAATTACCCTTTAGATTTATAAAATTTGAATCATTACCACCGTAGGTCTTAAAATCTTAGAAGTCTGTGAAAACATCACACCTGATAATTTTAATTTTTCGCAATTGTGAGTCGAAGAGAAAAAAGAAGATTGGAAAGTAGCCACACATGAAACCACAAGAGCGTCACGCTTCACTCTTTTCTGCTTTTTTCTTCAAATCTTCTTTGTTTCCACCTGAATCTAAAACGTTATTTCCATTCAAACCCATTTTAATTTTTAAGTAAGCTGTGAGTCTGAGATAAATAAACATTTTTTTTAGTTAATTTACAACATCGGCAATTTTTGTTTATTCTTGTAAGACGTAAGTAAGTTGTGACAGTAATAATAACAAAGAATATAAATTAATTTCTAAGGACTCTTTTAGCTTAAGCACATTTTTGTTTGTCTGTTTATAATTAAAAAATATTAAGTAGGTAGTAACTAGCTACATTGAACATCTGCTTGCCGGCTGAATACACGAACGTATCATTTGGTATATGATTTGTGAGGTATTCTAGCAAATAAATTATTTTTTTGATTTTACATGTACCTACCATGTTCTTTTTTATTTTTTATACTTTTGATTAACGAGACGAGCTGGTCATTTGCCTAATAGTAAGCATAACGCCGGCCCATAACAATTGCAGTGCCACGCAGAACTTTGAAACACAAAAGCCTGCGTAACATTGCAGTGCGCTCGTTGCCCTGAGACATTAGGCATTAAGTCTCATAAGCCCAGTAATTTCACTGGCTACTCTGCTCATCAAACCGGAACACAGTAATGCTTGCTCATTACTGTTTGGCGGCAGACTTCACTCACAGAGCGGTGGTACCAACTCAGACGGACACTCGCAGAAGAGTTAGTGCTACCACCTATAAGTAAAGTGTTTCGGGTAGTTCAGTCCTCGCCTGCGAGCAATCGTAGGCCGAGGCTATAAATCAGCGCTATCACCGCCTCCGCCGCACGCGAGACCTAGATCCATAAGCGCGATAACGTTCAACTATGTATCCCTTTACTTTAATCTGCGACAGCCGCCATGTGAACATTCCGCATGTGGCGAATATTTAGAAACCTCTGTACAAACTATACATTATTAGTGTGATGACAGGGCATTTTAGTTGACAACTCTTACTCAATACTTTTAAACTCATGGTTAAAATTAATCGACTATAAGGCGCACTTACGCCAAAATCTAGATTAACTAATCCATAAAAAATTAAAAAGAACCCATTGACGCAAGACAAATGGTAATTTATTTCCGTGTAGCAACTAGCTCGAGGCAGGCGCAAGCGGGCCTAAGTATACCATCACTTACATACAATATTACGATGTTTCTTAAACACTTTAGTTATTTAGTAAGACTGTTTGTGTAAACGTACCATATTAGGATACAAAACTTCGAATACGGACAGGTGGGCTACTTCATTACAACTTAGCCAACATTTCCCAATTTTATCAATAATTTTTTGCATACTAATTAATAATGTTCGCCATTTCTTTGATCAAATTTCTAATTATTTAGTCGAGTCTTTTTTGCTTTGAGAACCGCCCGATCCGTATCCCTGTACGTGTGTCTTTGTTGGGTATCCTATTTTAATTATTAAACACCGCTTTGAAAGCCAGTACTCGTCACTGTAATCTAATCGTAAAAAATAAGCTTTCCATTCCACGAGTGAAACTTCCATTTGTAATCTCAGTAGGGTTGACACTTTTCCTCACTTTCCCTTTCAATGGCACGCAGAGGAAGAAGTAAAAAAGCAAAACAGTGTCCGAACGCAGCCCCCCCCCCGCGTTTCCTCCCCTTCCTACACGAGTGATAATGACGCGCATTAGCCGCGGCCGCGTGATTACAGACGTTGCTCCTGTAATGTATTCATGGGATTTAGCGTTAACACCTGACGAGACGCAGCTTTGGAAGCGGTTTATTTGATTTTGCAACAATTCACACTAACTGAATTCAGTAGGAGTAACTACTAGTGATGAAATTTGATTCTAAGAGCCTGTCCACGTGAGGCGTTTTAAATGCGAGTGTAGTCGCGTGTTCGAATTCAAATTTTGAGCAGCAAAACGTGCATGTGGACGGAATATATATAAAAATTCTTTGAACATTGAACACCAAGAAGTGGGTCAAAAGCTTGCAAGATACAACAAACATACCTACTTACATACATACAATCATTGTATAAATAAAAGCTTGGAAAGTGTAGTAAGTGCCTATAGCTCCTAAGCGAATCCTAAGTTTAGCCCAATCACACTTATTAGCTTCACTTAGCTAACTAAAAAACAAACAATGTAATAAAATCTTACTTCTAATTGTCGTATCGAAGTGAAACTTTGTATTTGTATATGTAGTTCGGATAACAAAACTATAATTTCGTATCATGGAGATGATCTGATGATGGAGCCAGGAAGTGGAAATATGTTTATAGTTTCTTTAAACTACATAGGTACTAATATTTTTGCAAAATCCACCTTAAGTTACATCACAAGCGTTAATTGAAACAAGAATTAAATGTGAAAAGAAATAAAAAAGGCTGTACTCTCTGTAATACCACAGTTAAATGGAGATGTCCTGCAGACCGGCGCGCGTAGCGGCGAGAGGTGGCAGCTCCCGGCACGCGGCGCTATAAATGTCAAAGCCGTTATATTATTTCGTTCCGCGGCAAGATATAAGATTATTAAACGATATTATTTCGTAGTCCCATTTCAAGTATCAAGATTTATTTTATCAAAGCTTTGGTATAAATGTATATCTCTGTGGGAAGTGTAAATTGTATAAGACTCTTCAGGTCTTTTGTCGTGTTTTGATACGTTTGCCTGCTACCTTGCCCTTTAAGTAAGGGTGTCGTCTAAAATGGTAATACGCTTAGGTTTTAAAGGAGGCTGGTTTGCGGCAGTTTGGAGGCAGTTTGGAGGCAGTGCGCTCGAGCTCGTTACCCTGAGTCACATATAAGCACAGCAGTAATTTGGTCTGATCTGAGAGTATAGGCCATAATCCACCATGAGGATCCAGTGTGGCTTGGTGGATTTTCGAACATGATGGTTTCGGTAAGAAGTTTCACCGTTTTTAAGATCCGCACATAACTTGATTTAAGTAATTTCTGAAATTTAAATTCTGGTGCGTCAGATTCAAAGTCGCACAAATTGCCGCTCAGTCACACTCGCTCATACTCTGTTCTTACATATTACCGATAAGATTTTCATTTAAAGTGGTAGCTACGAGAAGTAGGACATAACCAACCACAGCGTACTTAAATATACGCTGTTTACTTCACCGAAAGGTCGCGCACGTAGAGACGGACTCTCGACCCTATCCGGGATAGATTGGGGTCGAGTATCATCAACAAAACCATTCTATTTCATCCGGAAAAGGACGTCTCTGGACCCGGCTTCAACGCGGCGCAACAAATGCTTTGTTTATTTAACACTTTCCTCAATTTAATAATAGTTTATTTCTGAGAACTGTATTTTTTTAATTCTATTTTGATGTATGATTGACGTGCGGGTCGTTTGCCTGATGGTAAGCATAACGCCAGCCCATAATAATTAAAGTGCCACTCAGAACTTTCAATTCTCAAAGGCCTGCGCGGCACTGTATTGGGACCATTATACCCTGAGACATCGTCCTTAGCCCAGTAATATCATTTGACTACTTTAAGTACTCATCAAACCGGAACACAGTAATAGTTGCATACTGCTTGGTGGCAGACTACACGAGTAAAGCGGTGGTACCCACCGCTCAGGCAGAAGATATAGTCCTACCACCTGGTAAAGATATGCATGCGTATACAAAGCATAAAATCCTATTAATTCGTGACGCATTTCCACCAGTTCGCTGTACAAGCGCGCCCCACCGCGCGCCGGCGCCGGCGTCACGTGCCGTTCTAAAAATCCCAACAAATGTTAATCTCGTAATGAAAAGTCACCTTCCCTTTGTACAGCGTTTTGCGTCGTAATGCCGCCGACGGACGTGAAATATTCATGAGCCGGCAGTTAGAGCCGGTAGTGCTGTACCTGTCGGGACCGTCGGGAAGCGTTTGTTTTATATTTACGTTTTGTACTAAATGGTGGACGAGATTTGTGATGAGGTAATGTAAAATCAGCTCAATCTATAGAACCTTAATCAGCGCATGCTCAATAAATAAATTCTATTGGTAACGAGACGAACAGACGATAAACTGAAACAGAAGAAGACAGTATGGTGACTATGTTGTTCAGCATTCTTCCCGCTGATGATGATGATGATGATGAAACAGAAGAACACAATCCAAGCACCAACACAAACAAGCCCGCGTGTTCATCATCAAACTCTATCCGACCAGCTTTAATACCTTCAATAGACAAGCTAATTACGTTCATAGAATTCCCGCCGACCGCCACCAACAAATATTCTTTACACAGATTAATCAATTTAAATTGTATTTGGCTGGAAAGCGGGTTCACATTAAACCGTGCTAATTTAACCAAATTATTTGGCCATGAATATTTGATTAGCGAGCGATTCGATCAATGAATTACAATAATGTGTCGGGCGGCTCGCGGACGACAAGACCGCTATAATTTGCGGAACGAGGAAATTGGGCTCAATTATTACGTGATTATACTAATTACATCATTTAAATGAATTTTATTATGAACTAGCTGCTGCCCGTGGTTTCACCCGCGCGGAGATATTGGAATTCATGGTTTTTATTTTTTTGCGTGAAACCCTAATTCTTTTTCTTAAATAAAAGTAGTCTTAGTTACTCTTTATAACATCAGCTATCTGCCAGTGAAAGTCCCGTCAAAATCGGCCCAGCTGTTTCGGAGTTTACCCGAAACAAAAAGACAGAAATTGTAAAAATGGTTGTTTTGTTATAGGTACCGTATATACTTTCATATGCAGTTGGTAAAAACCTGTTATTTTGATATTACAAACAGACACTTTAATTTTATTTATTTGTAGTATGTATGAAGTAATAGTACTTATAGATGAATTTTCTTTGTATTTGCGCGTAGTGTAACGTGTAGACTGCAAGTCTACAATAAAAAGACTTGTAGTACGAATATTTGTTCGTGTTTATCGACGTCACATCCTGTGGCTTACCTGTGCGTAAATAATAATGTTCTGTTTTATCAAGACGATTGAATCGTTATCGTTTCGGGAATAAACCTGAGTTAAACCAGGATGTCGTGAGTTTGATATCTGCAGCATAAGTAACGATCTTTTCGATAAATAAAATTGACTCACATAAAATCACTCTCTCTTGTTTGTAATTTCTCCAGTTCGTTTAAGAATAGACAACTTCCGAGGCGGATTCCCACTTGAAGCTCATAATCTGACGCATATATCTTCGATGACCCAGTTACGGAATAGGAAACAAAACTGAAAATAGCTCCGACCCGCGCGTCACATGAGCTACTACGAAATATCGAACCTAAAGTGCATGCCAAAAAGTAAGCGATAAAAGTGTTAAAAAGGTTGTTAGCACGCCTCTCAACTGGGTTTGTTTGACCACTATTTCAAGGGGTCTACACAAAGTCATTTTCTAAAATCGTAATTGTTGAGAGAAAATTATACTCTATGTCACTCCCATCTCATGAAATCTAATGATACCTCATATGTTCTGATCCATCAATCCATTTAGGCTACAGAGCGTGCCAAAGTAACGGTCATACAATGGACGAAATGGACGAAAAACATTACCTCTTTTCCTTTGGCAGTCGGGATACGGTACTTTAATTATATTATGTTGTGTAGTAGTTTACGCTCGCTTCTCTAATTTCCATAGTTTCTCGCTACGGGCGCGACGTCGAGTGTACACATGTCATTCAAATCGGACCTTTTAAGATAACGTCGAACCGCTTTACCGAAGGGCGCGCGTGCCGGGAATAATAACACAATATGAAAGACAGCGCAGTATGGACGCTGGTTTGCTTGTTTGTACTATATGGGATGCATTTTGTGGCAGTTATCCGGGGGTACCCTAACCGTGGTAGCTACAGGAAAACGTTTTTAAAAGATCGATTCTAATTTTTGAAGACATTTTGATCTGCATACACAGGTTTTGGAAAAAATGTACAGTCAGCAAAAAACAAAACGAGCTTACACAAAAACTTTTTTGACGCCAATCGATCCTTGGAATCAAAATACTATACTGGACCGAGTGAGTACTAGTGAGTACTAGAAGTAGAATATTCAGAAATAACAAATTTCGTAGGAAATCATTGTAGCTAACAGAAAACGTTCTAAGGAGACTATTTGTTGTTTTTTATCTCTATTTTTGAAGATAATTTCTGCTCACAAATGTTGAAAAAAATGTCCATGTCCAAGAAAATGGGCAGTTTACATGATACTGAATTCTTTATGGCTATCGATCCTGTTTTCTTATAATCGTGCGTTTGTGCGCAAGTATCGCTGTGCCATACTGTTTGTTTACTGTACTGTGTTTTTGTGGTGAAGTTTGTTTGCTGCCTTATCTCATTTATAATATAACTAGCTTCTGCCCGTGGTTTCACCCACGTGGTGATTCCCCAGTAACAGTGCATTTTGCGGAATAAAAAGTAGCCTGTGTTATAACTCTCCGGTCCATAAAACTATATCTATGCAAAAAATCACGTCAAGCCGTGGTGGTGCCGTTGCTGCGTGAAAGAAGGATACCAGACGATACATTTTCAGTTTGAACGTGGTAGCTAGCCAGGAGCTAGAAAATGCTCTATATGCCATCAGAAATGATTGCATCACGATGTCTTATTTACCTGTAGCTCAATCTCACAGCACGATTTGAACTCTTGACCTGCAGATCAGAGGTCGACCTTACAACCATTGATCTAATATGACATGTTACATCGCATAAATAATAATAAATATCACAACCAAAGATCAAACAGCTCAAATGTATATACATACATACACCCATCGACAGAAGAGATTCGCATCGCAATAAAGCCTCGTGACCCGTTCAAACGTTTTTGATATCTACACAATCGGCACCACGGCTCTTATTTTCGCCCCTAAGTCTTTAGAATAAGATCGAAGTTCGCGTGCTATCGACGTGTTCAGTGGAGTGTGCCGATACGTTGTAAGAATGTTGAGTGTTATCAGTCAGTAGTTTTATGAGAATTGGTTATAGGTTTAGGTCTTTGAAGACGATTTAGACTTTCGATGCGATGATGGCACTATACTATACTATTGGATAAAGAGAAGAGCGGGTCATTTGCCTGATGGTAAGCATAACGCCGGCCCATAAAAATTGCAGGGCTGTTCAGAACTATGAAACGCAAAGACCTGCAGTGTACTCGTATTACCCTGACACACTAGGTTTTCAGTCTCATAAGCCCAGTAATTTCACTGATTGCACATGAAACCGTAACACATTATATATGCACATTACTGCTTGGCGACAGTCTACACGACCAAAGCGGTGGTACCCGCACACTCGCAGGAGAGTTAGTCCTACTACATAGTGACGTCACTATCAATTTGTTGGTCGACATTGCTTATTCTGTATGTGTTTGAGCTTTCGTGATGTAAACAACAATAGTATGGACCACAGCGTGATTAAAAATAGTCGGCTCCGTGGCTATGTTGTTATGTAACCCTACCTGCAAAGCGAGGGGTTGCGGGTTCGATACCCGGCCGGATAGATTGTGTAGTGAACACAAAGTTTGTTATCGAGCCTTAAACGTTTGTGTTGTGTATCTTTGTGTGTCCCTGCCATCTAATCGGGAATCCTAGAGTATGAGTGAGTAAGCAAAATAGCATCATCGTTTTTAAAGTCAAAAACTGCCAAGCGTACGACTATTTAAATTTTTTTTAACTTCCATCCAATTAGGACCAATCAAAGTAAATCCTCGTCGGCACACCCTTATGTTCTAATTTCATTAAGGTAATCGTCACCTACATATTTGATGGCGGCGGGTTATAACCCTCACTGAGCAGAATTTACGGGAATCTCGTCTACACTGTTGTTATACTTTAACCTTTGACAAGTTGCGTGGGGTCTGAGAGACCCCTACTATTTAATTATAGATGGCTTGTCGTTTGACCACTGTCACCAGATCAGTTGGACGAAAATGGTCAAGTGTGGCTTCTGGTGCTTCGATAGGTGCTTTGATACGTTTTCAAATTCTTTTTTATATTAATTGGTAACGAGACCAGCGGGTTGTTTGTCTGATGGTACGTAAAACGACTGCATATAAAAATTGCTGCCACTCAGAGCGTTGGAATACAAAGGCCTGCACGTCGTTGCTTTGCGCTCATTAGCCTGATACACTAGGATTTAAGTCATATAAGGCTAGTGATTTCCCTACTTTGCTCATCAAACCAGAATACAGTAATGCTTGCACATTACTGCGTGGCGGCAGACTACACGAGCAAAGTGGTGGTATCCACCTTGTAAAATCTCCACTCGACGCGATCGCCAAGCGAGGTGCGCCTATAACTGTTGACTATTTTCCCATCGGTCACCTAGCGGTTGACCGATATATATTTATATACACATAAATATTTACAAGTTGAGCCCCAAGCTCTAGTGCTAAAGTATTTTGTACGTTTCGACATATCACACTTGATAAAAACTTTATGGATTTGATGGAATAGATTGAACCGCCAAAAAAGCACCAGAAATATATTACACGTAGTACATTATACAATGCCTACGTTGCAAGAGTCGAACCCTTAGGATGACCGTAAGGGACGCGTTAAGAAATCCATTTACCTATCAACTAAACGGCTGCTACCAATCTTATAGTCCGTCAATGTATGGTGACGTCCGACCTTTGGTCCCACGGACCACGTGGTGGGTAGAAGGTTAACTTCATTACATCGTACTTTTTATGAATAATTTTATGTTTGACGCTTCCAAGGGATGTTTTACGAGAGGGACGAAACAGGGCCAACTTTGGGATGCGTTTACTTGCGTTTTAATTTTGAGCGTTTTATGAGATGTTGTGAAGTAGGTCATACTTTGCTGTTTAAATATAAACGGTGGCGGTTTAAAAATTTCTGTGTATTTTTTTTAGTACAAGATAACGAGACATGCTGTGCGACAAATAAGAAAAAATAGAAACTTTTTTCTCCTGCTTGTCCCCATGAGGGGCCAAATCGGAATAATCCATCGTTTGCCTATTGGTTGCGCAGAACAATTGCAGCGTCCTTCAAAACTTAGAAGCACAATGCTTGCTCAATGCTGCATTGCACTAGTTTAGTCCTACTAATTTAAGTAACTAATTCATTAATTTAAGTACTAGCACATAATGTAAGTCATGGATTGGAATCCTTTGTACAACTACCAGTGATAAAAGAGGAAATTGTTAAATTTTGGATGAAAAATAGTTAACTCAAGACATCCGTACTTAAGATTATTAAATTATTATTAATAGAGTCTTGTTATGAAGGTAGAGACAGCGAGGGCTCCCGTCAACCTTATTACCGCAAAGTTGCACTTCGACTTCTATAACTTCACGGCAGAATGCATTTCGTTTCATGACTTTATAGCGTTTAAGTTCCCGCGACTCAGCATTTTTCTGTCATTGGCATAATTTTGATATACATTCATACTACATACCAAAGAGAATATATAGCTATCATAGAGATATATGTATATATATATAAATATCTATAATATACCTAAACATTCAGTATACTAGTCTATCTGCAGGAGAACGAAAGTCACTGACATAGCTTTCAAAGTTACTAAGCAGAAATGGCAAAAAAAAGAAAATTGTAATGAGCAGGCCACATCGCTCGCATAACCGATAACCGATGGGGAATAAAGGTTAAACAAAACCCGGGAACAAACTTTACGCTCACAACATTAAATCTGCCCCGTCCGGGAAGCGAACCCGCGGCCCCTCGTTTTGCAGACAGGGTTACTACCAACTTAGATACAGAGCTGTCATGGATACAATTCATCTCTCAATACGTTGGTTACCAGTTGGTTATATTTTAAAACAAACCAATAAATTTACGCCTCAACTAAGCAAAGCGACAGTTTTCTCGTAATCATTCCTTCGTACAATTCTTTCTGACTGAAAAGTTCGCACTGAACGTAATTCAAAACTAAAACTGAAATAATCTATAATAATTTACTTCAACCTGTCCTAGAGAATTTAAAATGTAAATCAGAAACAAATCAACTAAAAGTTTTATTCCAATGAAATGGACAGAATAAAATAGTACCCTCAGAATTTTCCATTCCATTTAATTCTGTGGAGTTAGACCGACTAACATATTATAGCGTTCTATAAATCCAGTAACTATCGGAATTCTCTCGTACGTAGAATAATTGGTATTTTTATGAAGTTAGTGTGGGAAAAAAATTTTTTTAACACTCGATATTATTATTTGATTTATTTATTATTTGATCACTATCTCGCCTAAGTGACGACGTGCGTGCGAATAAGCTGAACCTATATTAGGACTGGTTCTCAAGTGCAGCTGCCGGAATGACCTGGTAGGTGCTTGATGATAGATTTTCCTCTTCAGGGTGGTAGCTAGCCAGGCATGTATTATTACAAGAGCTCTACCATCATGCTCTGTTTACATCACGGTATTTTCCTTCACCTAAAGCTATTAAAGAAAACAAGCTGTGAAAAGAATTAAATGATTTAATTCTTGCTTTATATTTTCTAAATTACTCAGTCTAGGTTTAACTTTAATTCGGGTAATTTAGTGAGTCGTACCAGACACTAATCCTGTTTATCATAAATCTGAAAGTTTTGGTGTTTGTTGTTTTAGGTTCCTCGGTTAAGCTAAAACTACCAGTTTTTTTGCTTATTTGGTACATAAACATACATTAGTTTGGTTTACTCCCTTTTTTCATAACATTTGAACGCGATCTCACTTGATTTTAAGTGTCGATACGTTTACCAGTTTAGCACAGTTATGTAGTAAAATCTTGTTCACACTCGTCTTGAAGTCATCCACATTATAGCTAAGATGGAAACACAGAGGCTGGCAAAGAGTTTAACTCCTAAGCCGTCCGTATAATGAAGGCAGAAGCAAAAAGTTTTGTTTGGATAAGAAGGATATGTATCATAATATTATTCGGGTGTCGCGGTGCCATATGTCTGGTCTTCAGATGGTGATATACAGATAAGGAAATCCAATTGAGAAACACACTCAAATCACGCTCTCTCCAAAATGTATCCTGAAAAAGACAGATAGGGATGTTTGTGGAAATAGCATAAATATGAAGCGGGAAAGATAAAGGCAAGAGAAATTAGATACAAGATCGGAAGACAAACAACTTAGTAGGTAAAAACGAATTAAGTAATCTAAGCATTCCCGTGGGTGTAAGTATGAATCACTACGTACTTGCCCTTATTAAAAAAGAAACATAAGCTGTAATAAAACAGTTTTCTTGTAGGTAGAAAGCATAGTTCTTTTTTTAAGATAACAAGTACAAAGTATGAGTTAATTATTTCTATTAGAAACAATAACGGAGACAATCGCGAGTCGTTAAACGAATTCCTCGAGCGTTTCATTTAGATAACGGCGTAGCGCCGCTACGAGCCGCGCCCGTAGCGTGTTATTTATTGGACGTCTAAATAACAAACGCCGGCTCGTTAATCTGAGGCCTGTAACGGAACACCTCGCGGACCACCCTCGGGACCGAATTAGATAAAAAATATGAAACAAACAAACCCTTTAATGTTGTTCCATAAATATTAAATAACAACCAAACCGAGCGTCAGGGTTCCTGACTTTTAATTCCCTGTTACACAAGGATTTAGACGTTATGAAGATTATAACTTAATTGGATATAAAACACTGAAATACGGGGTTTTACGAGGATCAAAATTATTTTGCTTCAATTTGGAGGCTTTTAATCCAATGGTAGCTTGAGATTTGGGTGATGAAACAAATCGTGATTCAACCAATACGATGATAACCATACTCTCCATAAAGTGACGCCTAAAGCTAATCTTGCTTTGATCAAAGAATAACATATAAGAAAAGAGATGTATCTAAATACTCACAAAAAAAAGTAGACGTAACACAATTATGAGAACAAAAAGATAATAAGACACAAGAGTCTAGTGTACAAAGCGCACATCTGTGAGACGCCTGGAGGTATTTATTTATATCAGCGTAAAAGCCGAACGCTCATTATATTTTTGTGCCTCATTTAACTAAATTAGTGTGGCCGAGCGGGAATTTGTGCGACTTTGAATCCAACGCACCAGAGTCCAAATCCCAGCTCCTCGGTCATGCATCAATGACAGTAAAATTATGTACAGATTTACCACACTCACTCACTTTTATACGGCGAAGGACAATATTGTGAAGAAACCTGCATGTTCAAGTACCACAAAAATTGAGGACATGTGAAAAACTTTTTTCACATCCAGCCCCAAAAACGATGATGATTATGTCCCTTATATACACAAAGTTAAGACAACAGTTTGCCTTATAAACCGGAACACTGCAATGCTTTCTCCATAACATAGTATCATAATATATGAGGTATTTCCTGCAACACCAATCGAATGCTACCGAACCGATTCCGCACCACTCACAGCTTATTACACTCGTAACACGATTCCCGGAGTTGTTGGAGTTGTGGCAACTCGTTAAACTCCTCCTTCTAAATTACTAATAATTCTTGTTTTCAGCTTTTTGTTTCGTGTTCCGCTTTCTTCGCTCGGAAGTTTCAGGTGACCTGTTTCGAAACTTTCGAAGTTATTGTTGTTCATCTGTTATTTTACACGTTGTTTGTTGTTCGTGTAAACTTTGGACAGGTCAATTTTAGATTTGTATTTCGCGGTCTCGTTTGATCAAAACAAAAACAACAATTATTGTACGCCCAACAAATACAAAAGTATTAATAAATAACTTAATAACATGATTAAACGTTGATGGTCTACGGATTGTAAGATTTCAAGTTTAACCATACTTCTGTTTTACATTATATTTGTTTTACTGAATACTAAGTAATTAATATAGTTTGTCAAGTTGAGGGTGGTAGCTACCCAGACGAGCACCATACCACCCCGCTAGGGTTGCGTCACGATGTTTGCCTTCACGGAAAATTAAAGCTCATTGTAGGATTCGAACCATCGCTCTACACCATCGTTCAGTGGCCGAGGTCTCGACCACTGAACCATCATTGCAATAAACAAAACTTTCTATTTGGAACTGAACTTTCCATGTCAATTGTGTTTTTCATACATACTCTCTCTTGTCCTCAGGCCTTCCCCTCGCCACCTCAGAATGGAGCAGCTCCGAGCGCTCCCCCCTCCCCCTCCTCGAGGACGCCGCCGAGCTCGTCCGCGACGCTCCCCTCTATCCGCCGCTGCAGCATGAAACTGAACCTTCCTATAACGACATAGAGTCCACTTTAGAGCAGCTAGCACAGGTCACCGATGGGCTGGAAGCAGACACCGTTGAGACTGATGACGAAACGAACGTACAAAGGGAGAAACGCAGTAGTGGGCAAGACTGGGATAAGACGTCGAAGGTAAGCGATATTAGACTTTATGTAACAAATGTAGGTTACATTTTAGAACAACTAGCTTAGCTGATAGATGGATTGGAGAGAGAGCCTAAGACTGATATTTTTTATACTATTTTAAAACGTGCCACTCAGAACTTTGACACACACAGGCCTGCGCGGCACTGCATTGCACTCGTTACCTTGAGAAATATTTAGGTGTTGAGTCTCATAAGCCTAGTCATTTCACTGAATACTTTGCTCATCAGACCGGTAAACTGATGAAATCCTATAACTCCCATATACTTTCCCACATAGATTAAACTGACAACAAACTTCATCTGTCTGCACACACAGGTGTTGGTGTTCAACTTAAAATGGTTAACGAGCGTCTGTCTGGCGCGAATGGATCTGAATTGAATTAAAAGACCCTCTGCCGACAGTCTTCTGTAACGTATTCTTCAGTTCCATCACCGTTCTATGTATTATTTATTTATTTGTTTGTTTGTACACACAACAGCTGTATTACAATAACTTATAAAACTAACATAACATTAGAAAGCCAATTATAGGTACTCACGAACAGAGAAAAATACATTAACCATCATATTCGTATTTCTTTTGTATTTACACCTTTTCTACAGGCACTCCTTACTGGCATGATTTACTTTAGTTATCTATTTTAACTTTCATGAGTGCTGGCGCACATGTATACAAAGAATTTTGAAATTAAAGAGTTTGGATGAAATATTATGGATGATGATATTATATCGCGACATCTTAGTCGGTTCCAGCTTTTTAGACGTCTGCACAAAAAGGAGTGTAATGTTTTTAGGGTTCACATACGTATGTATGTATGCCATCATAACTGTTAAATGCCTGACAGATTTGGATATATGGGGTATCGTTAGCATCCGTAAACATCATCCCGAGTGACACTGGCTAGGTCAGTCGTGTTTCTTTATGTAACCTTTGTTACATCGAGTTGTTTAAAAGCAAGTTGTTTCCAGACCAGCTCTGGGCCCCGCCGCGTCAAGACCGGCGACACGATCCTCAACATCCGCGGCGCCGTGCGGGACGCCATCGGCGACGCGGGCGCCGCGCCCGGCCCGCGGGCTTCCTCGCGCCTCGACACCTTCGTGATCAGGCCCGCGCAGGCCGCGCGCTCCCGGCCCGCGCCCGCGCCCTACACGCAGCCTCTCAACCAGGTCTGGACACATTTTACATCATCATCAGCTGGAAACCGTCCGCTGCCTTCCTCCCCATTGAAATTGGGAATAAACCACGCTTGGCAGGTGCCATTGGTGATCGCAGTAGATTATGATGTTTAGGTACCTATTTTTTTTTAAATAAGTTTCTACAGTTTTTTGTTTGAAAAGGTCATTTCAGAAAAAACTAACAAAATTCTTTATTCACATGGGTCCCAGCCGCAGCCTCCACGAGAGCGATTGTGAAGGGCAAGCAACTCAACGGCAATCTTTGTTAAACAATTATGTGTTTGCAATTTACAAATAAACAAAAAATGAAAAATAAATTGATGATGATAATACTTTATGTGTGTTGTGGTTGTGGTCAGGTTCCGCGGCACGAGCGTGAGCTGCTGGTGGCCGCGCACTCGGCGGCGCGCATCCCGTGCGCGCTCGGCAACGTGACGCGCCTGCGCTGGTACAAGGACGACGAGGTAGGCGTGCACTGCACCGCACTAGTGCACGGCACGTCGCGCGAATACAACGCCGAAACAATATATTGTTTTCGATATAAACCCTTTCGATGAAACATTTTTCGCATGAGCGTTACACTGAACTATTGTTCAATCGGTATCCACACTTCTAATTAATTAATGAATTGCCAACTAACTCACTACTTTACTTACGCGGAGCATGTGAGTGAAATCCGCTTTACCTTACGCCTTTTTAATTGCGCAGGAGCTGAGCCTGCCGTTGTCGCCAGCGGGTGCGGCGGTGTGGCGCGAGGCGGGCGCGGCGGTGGTGGCGCGCGCCACGCGTGGCGACGCGGGCGCGTGGCGCTGCGCCGGCGAGCGCGCGGGCGCCACGCTCTCCGCGCCGCCCACGCACCTGCTCATATACGGTGGGTCGGAGCTTCACATAACTGCCTACGCCTACGTCACCGGCGGGCGCGGCGGTGTAGCACGGTTTGCTATCGGTTACATTTCTGGGGCAACCCAGAATAATACATACTACTTAATTCCCCCTTCCCTTTTTCATCACCAGAAAACGAGATAAGCGTCAAAGTGACATCGTTACATGTAGATATTCCCCCTTGAAATACGTTGCGATTTGCTTCTACATTCATTTGGCGTACCGCTAAGGAATAGAACGCGTTGCGTGTTTCTGTATTTCCTGATCGCTATAACCCGAGTTTCTTCAAGTCACGAGTGAATAGGTATCTTCTAGGTATGCCTTAGGCAGGATGCGGTCAAACAAATATTAAAAAAAAATTGTTCCCAATTTAGAATGAAAACAATGTTTAATATACGTTTCTCCTGCAGAGCCAGTACGATCCGTGTACCTGGCGGTAGACGGCCGCAGACTGGACGCGGGAAACACCTGGGTCCCCGTCAGAGACAAAACTGAACTTGAAGTGAGGTGTGTCGCCGAAGGTAAGCTTCCACTCTCAGACAGATTCTTAATGCATTTCAACATATTATGTGTATTTATTATAAACTACCTTCTGCCTACGGTTCGTGAAAACTCCAACAGGAACCGCGCATTTTTCCGGAATAAAAAGTATCCCATGCTACTCTCCTGCTTTTAAACTATCTCTATGCCAAAAACACATCGATCCGTTGCTCCATTGTGGTCGAATGCACAATATATAAATAAATAAACTATCACCAACATAATTATAACAGAATAATTGAACCGACTTCTCATTTAATCTTTACAAAAGCTCATTTTGATATTAAACTCAATCAATAAATTCACTGTCTTTTGTAACTGCGCTCGTGCTGTGGATTAGTTCCAAGACAAAGAACTACACTTTAAAGTTGGAGCCACGACTTGTAACGCAAATCATCAACCTTCTCAAGAATTTCGACGCTAACATCGATCGTTCTCATAGCTGAGATGGTTAAAGTGCCTGGTCTTGATTTATTTATCAGATCACAAATCCTGCGTACACCATAACTTAAACCAAAACCAAAATAAAAAACCAAATGTCGCAGTGTTTATAGGTGATGATGACATCAAGCATCAATGCATGTGCGAATGCTATTGGCAGCGCAATTTGCCAAATGGCTAGAAGTGTAGTGTAGTAGGCTTGTTGAGTACCTGAGCATGTCGTAGGTGGTGTCCCGCCTCCCGAGCTGTCGTGGCGGCTGTTGGCGTTGGAGCCAACGTTGGACCACCGCCCGTATTTGAGGATACACCAAACTAACTATTCTATTGGTGAGTTTTTCCATCATTTTTATGTATCTTCTTTGCTTCTTCATATCTGTTTGTTTTCCTAAATTTTTTTAAATTTTCTATTGTTGCTAATGGTAATGGTAGTTTAAACATGGTTGTGGTCGTTGCTAAATTAATAACACATCCTTACACCACATACTATGATGATGAAAATAAACCATCCTAGTGCGCGTCACTGATCCTGATCTTCATGCTTCTTCACTCCATCGCTGTCGTATATTTTTAGGACTTATCTACTTTGTCGATAGAGACTATTTTGCCGTAAATGTCCGACTCTTGATACCTCAGCTACCATATTTTTTTTTAGAAAAAACAATGTTTGGCCGATAACTTTGCATCAAGTATGACCAATTTTAAGTGTTTATGGCTTTTCATAGTTTTCAACTCCAAAATTTTATTTTTCGAAAATGTTTTCAAGTATTTATCCTGCTTATGTATGTAAAGTTTCATTGAAATCGGTTCATCCATTTCGGAGATTAAGGATGCTAATTAATTCGGAGATTCTATAATGATCAACAAGTACGTTCGTCCGTCGTGTCAGAGGGCGTGTCGTGGTCGCACGCCGTGGTGACGGCCGCGCGCGAGCTGCACAACGCCACGCTGGCGTGCGAGGCGCGCCAGCGACGCCCCCCGCCGCTCGACGCTCCTGCCCCCGCACACGCCCCCGCCCCCACGCAGGACGTGCTCGCAGCCAAGCTAGAGATACATGTCACCTGTGAGTAACACACATGAGACTAATGACACACATGTCACTAACGATCGGGGTGAGCCGTTCCACTCCTTTGCAGCTCTTTAATGCAGGAAGAAGTACTCTAGAAAATCATCAGTTGGACACAAAACAACGCGTCTACTGCTGAACATTGGCCTTCCTCTTGAAGGGAGAATATTGCCATAATACAGCACGTTTGACCAAGGAGAATGCTGCTGCCCATTTCCTGGATATTCCTTTAGCAGGTTCTTATGGCACCCACAGGAAGAGGTGGGGTGGGCTGCTCATAGCCGGGACCACATGGCATAAAACACACGGCGTTAGTGGTAGGACTAACTCTTCTGCGAGTGTCCGTCTGGGTTAGTACCACCGCTTTGCTCGTGACGTCTGCCGCCAAGAAGTAATGTGCAAGGATTACTGTGTTCCGGTTTGATGAGCAGAGTAGCCAGTGAAATTACTGGGCTTATGTCATACCTAATGTCTCAGGGTAACGAGCGCAGTGCAGTGCCGCGCAGGCCTTTGTGTTTCAAAGTTCTGAGTGGCACTGCAATTGTTATGGGCCGGCGTTATGCTTACCATCAGGAACACGAGCAGCTGGCCTCGTTACCAAATAGCAAAAAAAAAAATACGTTACAATAACTCACTGCAATTAATACGAGAAAGCGTTATGTTTAACGTCAGACAACCGATCTCCTTCCCTCGTTATCTTTTCTTGCAGTACAAAAAGTAAACCTTGTCGTCATTTCACGGTAGTGACACTAGACACCATGTGAAACAGTAGAAGTTTTAAGCATTATTTAACTCCACACATTTTTTCCAACTGTCGGCTCTCTCGAGATTGTTCAGTGAACACAGTGCAACGGTTTATAGCCGTAGCACTTTAAAGTACCTGCAATAATAGGCCTACAAAACAACTTTTTTTTTAACTTTAACAGAACAATATAAAAATTAGCCACTATCTTAAATCTGATCTTGTTTTTGAAAACGAAGTAATTGATTGCCCTGTATTTTAAATTTTGTAACTGTAATCTAAATTGTAATAGATGAGACGTTGTCACGCGAAAGCAAGCACCCACACATTCGAGCTGCGTACGAAAGTTGTAACGAGTTAAATTACACACGCATCCCGCCAAGTCAATATCAAAGGTCCCAGCGCGCCACTATCCATCAGTTCCATTAGCGTATTCATAAATTGTATGTAAATCACGTCAAACTCGCAACTTGTAACGTAAATCATGTTTGCCGAAGATAATTTGCATTCGAACGTCGTAGCAACCGCGATACGTTTGATGTATGTGATATAGAACAAAGGCCCCAGGGGAGCGCCTTGTGGCACGCCGGGGCCGAGCGCGCTCGGTGTTATCTGGTTTTGAGTTCACGTGGATTTTTCACAAAATATAAGTTGATATTTTACGCGCTGCTCTTTTGATACGTGAAGTGATATTTTCAGTAAACCCATCTGGTGGTTTGCTTTTTGAATTTTACTGAAAGACGAGATGAAAACTTTATTTTTACTGACGGACAAGATTTTATGGAATTCAACGAAATTTTTAATAGCTTCACTTGTAACTAACTAACAAACGATTTATTAAAATCTTAGAAGTCAATTTTAACCTACTTCTAAAGTCTTATCGAAATGAAGCTTTATTATATGTATATGTAGTTTGGATGACTACATATACATAGTACAAAACTATAATTTGGTATCCATGGAGGTTATCTGATGATGGAGCCAGGAGGTGGATAGTGGAACTCTTCAATGGCGACAAGTAAAGCTTGTATGATTCGTTTTGACGAGTCCGATCGAGATAGTCGAGGTTCTTATGACGGAGCCAGGCGGTGGAGGTGTGTTTTTTAGTTTCTTTAAAATAAATAATTCTTGTTGTGTTGTGTGCTTGTTGTGTTTATAGTGTTTGTTTATAATCCGGCGCAGACCCGCCGTCGTTCGTGATCTCCCGCTGGCCGGGGTTCGGCGTGTCTCTCTGGGCGGGCGGCGCCGCCGCGCTGCGCTGCGACGTGGACGCCAACCCCCCCGCCAGCGCCTGGTGGCTGCGGGACGACGACAACCCCACCAGGTATTACATACACACACAGACATACATACACACACAAAGAAATGGGATGGTATTCGAAAGGTAGTGAAAATTACACCTAAAACAATTTTCGTTGAGATTTTATTATGGTCCGCTGAGACATGAGCATGACCACGAGAATACCTTATGAAACTTTGCTGATTTAGATTTATATCTGTAAACACCTAATGAAGCATCATTATAGCCCTTATTCGTAAACGTTCCGTAACTTACTTAATTGCTACAAAGTGTTTTGTCTCGTTTTCACGCGTAACAGCTTCCGTCAACGAGAAGTTGACAGAGCAGTTTAAAGCTTAGATTATCTTATTGAGCTTTTATGAATAAGGGCGTAGGTGTATCTATGACAGCAGTCAAAGACTGGGACGAACGGTCGAACTATCTAATACTTAGGCGGAACCTAAGTAGATGCCAGTTATTTCATCTGTTATTTATTGAAGCCAAAACTTGGCTGAACTCAATAATCTAATACATTTTGTACCTCCAATACAAAAACGACTTCCACTAAATCCTAAGAAGTTGCGCCATCTTCCTCAACCTGGCCATCTTGTTCTTGTATCTTTTACGATCAGACACATCGAAAATATGAGCCAGAAACCGGCACATTATTTGACGAGGAACTAATCTAGTTAGCAAGTTCCGACTTTTATCGTATTATACTCGGTTGGAATACTCGGCACAAGTTTGATAGTAATTTCTATTCTAATAAAACTAGTTAAAATAGCTCCAACTAATTGTAAACTGTAGTTATTTATTTAGGGGTTCCGGACGTTTCGCCGTAATCGGTTTAAAATTGTGTACGAGAGGATACGTACCGTTATTCGTGCTAAATTGAATTTGTTATCCGTCGGAAACTTTGTTCGATTCATTATGACTGTCGAACTAGCGCTGAATGGGCAACGACATTATGTTACTGCATGATATAGGAAATTATGTCGTATAACTGTTAGTAATTATTATGTTAGGTTTATTAACAATACCAATTAATGAGTAAAACAAGGAAACCTTACAAGACTGAGAAGCCCATCCATCCGTTCAAGAATAATAACAAACCAAACATATACATTTACTAACTCATACCCTCCGCACTAGATGCCCTGTGTCGCATAAGGCATGGATACACAGATACACAACACAAACATCCAAGACTGGGTTTGGAACCCAGGACTGAATGGTTATTTTTTGGACAACTCATGCAGTTATCCAAAAATTAACCATTTAATCCAATATACAACGATTGCAAGATTATATGTTCTGTTTCTTTTCCTCGTAGAGAATCCTAGTTAGAAGGCCCCTAACGCCCCCGGACAGGTCTATGCATGTCATAGTCGGGCAAATAACGCCGAAAGTACTTTTACAAAGCCACAGTTCAATGAAACCAAGAGATAACATCACATAAACGGATCATCTAAATGTATAGGATCATTGTAGTAGAAGTAAAAAATCCGAACATTGTTGAACGCAAGTTTTCGCGCTTGATAGATTTTTATGTGAAAAACTAAAAACTTGTTCCAAAGTTGTTCTATTTCTTGTAAAATATTAGACAGCGCCTAGCGTCTATAATTCAGAAGAAAGTTTCAAAAAGTTATTTAGCGGGAATTTGCAGTATCACGCATATTGGAACCTTCAAAGTTCTTATTGAATTAGAAGCGTTTGACCCAGATCAGGGAAGCGCTTCCATCTCCGAGGCTCCGATGGAGCTATGTGGCAATAAACGAGGAACTTCAGTAACCTTGCGGAAACTTATTAACGCGCTGTTCAAGTATGTGGAAAGTGCTGATTGATATATTGACGACGTCATCAGGTTATGCACGAAACTATTCGCTGGCGAGTTTCGGAGTTTGTAGTTTGGGAAAATCAATTGGGTCAAGTTGCTAAACAAATTCCGTCTTTCAATGTTATTATTTGAATGTATACCAATAAAAACAACAATTATGATCACATTAAGAGAGTCTAACTTTTGAACGTTTACCTTTATGATAGGTAACGCTTCCTACTAGTACTACACTGGTGCATTCGGTTCCAATCCCAACGGAAGGCCAGAGTTGGTCAAATAGCCAACATTATTGTAAGTTGGGACCGGTTTCTGACAATTGGTTTTTTTATTTTTGTAACGATGTAGGTGTCACAAAGTATCACAAACAAATGTCTTTTCTTTCTCGCGTACTTAGTTTCCTTGTGCTTATACCTTTCTGTCCTGGTGGTAATACATCCCCGTGGCACAGCTCCCCGCCGCCCCTGGATGCCGCACCGGAGTCTCGTGGCTCGGCCACGCTGCGCTGGGCGGCACTGCGCGGCTCGCACGCCGGCTGGTACCGGTGCCGCGCCTCCTGGCTCGACGCCGAGTACTCCTCCATCGGGTACTACCTCAACGTGCTCGGTGAGTCACCGTCACCTTATTTGCGCGACTGTTCTACCTCTTGCTACTCAAACGGTCCTAACGAAAGACCATCGGTGGTCAAGTGATCAGAGCAATTTTATGCTATTTGTTGATACCTGGGCTAACATTAAAAAATGATTTCCTTCGACGAATTCTATACAATTTTGACATATGGATCAGTTTCCATATGTCAAAATCACGCTCACACTTAAACTCGTCTTTGAATTTTAGCCTCATTGCATTTTTATGCTCACTTACAAATCAGGACGTGACAATTTGAGGTACGCTTCTGTTGTCGTTAAATCCTATATCAAACGTATATTGTAAGTTGAAACACCCACACCACATACATAGCGATGTCTTATTGAGCTAAATAATTTCATGGCTATGATTTTCCTACAGCTCCTGAAGAGCACACAGAACCTGGAACTGAAGCCACCACGGCTGAAGAAGAGGACGAAGAAACAGAACATCAGAAGGTCGAAGTTCCGGTCGGAGGAAACGTGCAACTGCACTGTCCAGAAGGTACAGATATTACTTATAGTCTGCAACCGTCTGTTTTTCCACAGATAAACTCTATTGAAACATCACAATGCAGAAATTTTAAATCTAAACAACTTAACAATAACTGTTAAAATTAATGGTTTTATCACTTATAGCGAGCAAGCAATCTTTTACTACGTATAGATTAATGAACAAATCTTGAAACATATTTATGACCATCGGAAGAATGGAATACCCGTGGCGCTTTAGCGACTCTTAAAACTCTTTTCACCCGCCTTTGAATTAACTCCACAGGAACACCGAAAGAGGAAGCTCTTTCTACAACTTGCAACGTTGTGGCTGAAATTATGTCGTAAAATGTTACGTGTATTTCTTGTTTATTAGAATCAACTTGATTTCGAGTGATTTGCAACTAACGTCCGCTTGCGGTTTCTCACCCGTGGAATCAGAATAAAATGTAGCATATAGGGATAATGTAGCTTTCTATTAGTTAATTTTTAGAAAATATTTTTATAATCGGACCAGTGATTCCAGAGATTAGCGGTAGCAAACAAACAAAAAAACATACACTGCTTTATAATATTACATAGATTATACAGATTATCGCTACGATACATTACTATTACACCCAGTGAAGACCCAAAGGCAAATTTGTACATTCTCAAAATGTATTCAAGAAAATGTTTCCAATAAAAGTTTCTAACAACAATTTCAAGGGTTTGCCAACAAGAATTCATGTCTTCGCACTAACTTCATATATTAGCGTGAGAAAGGGGGATCATAAATATATGAACGTAAGGTATTAGCTGGGTATCGGTATTATTGTTCCTCTATGGACTAATTTGCAAGGTACCACCGCTTTGCGATACATTCGTCCACTAAGTGATGTTTCAAGACCAGTGAAATACACCGTGGTCCAAACAAACGTTGACAAAATTGTAATTAAAATATTCAAAATTCGAAAATGATAAGATCTTTGGTTTTATTTTTCAATCCTCAATTATTTTCCAACTGGTTTCTAAGGCCGTTAAAAGATGGACCATATAGATTATCGTCCATGAAAAGGCATAATTAAACAGAAGTAAAACCGAAATCCACAGGCCAAAGTGAGAAAAACATCTCGAGATATAGGATCTAGTCGATCTACAGTGATGCGATATTTAAACTTTCATGGTCACCAACACAAGAGTTAACTTTAGTAACGGGATATTTACCATGTGTTTCCTCGTGAACATGGCGCTTGCAACAGTGCCGAAATATCGAGTGCTCAAAACAATTAAAATTCATGGTAAATATCCCGTTACTAAAGTTAACTCTTGTACAGTGATGCGTATCGGCTTCTGCAAAAAGCTCAATTGTTTGAGGATAAAGATTAAATAATTCATCTCATAAGATGTCATTTGTTGAGGCAGAGCTCCGCTACTGAAAATCGGGGCAATTTTCAGTGATGAAAAAATGTTTTCTGTAGAGCAAGCGTATAATCATCAAAGGCACAGAAATTATTCTTCTGATCATCCTGGATGGATTATTCTTCTGATCATGCAGTGATCCCTTATTGCCAAAAACCGGAATCGGCATGACCAATGGTTTGGGGTGGTATTTGCTCCACAGGCAATACCCCTCTTGTTATTGCAGAAAAGGGGGTCAAAATGTACCAAGATAAATCCGTATGGAAAATCGATAAAAAATTTAACAAACGTTAACTGCTTTTTATCAAATCCAAGGGCATTCCTTTTGTAGACAATTAGTAATTATTGCTACTAAATAGATCATTTTTATTATGATGCCTCATAATTTTTAACAAATAAATAATAATAAAAAATTTGAAGACAAAACTGTGAACGTAGTTTTGGTAATTTATTGGACTTATTAGCCTCAAGTTATATTCTACGGTGACGAGGAAATAACAGTTCTAAAAAGTACAAAATCTTGGTGACACTGCGAGCTGGCGTGTCGTTTCTAGGTAGTTTGTCAATTGTGTCTGTGTCACAGGCAGCGTGGGCTGCTGGTGGCGGAAGGTGGTGGGCAACTCCAGCGAGACGTGGGCGCCGGCCGGCTCGCACCACGCGCACGGAGTCTTGGGTAAGAGACAGGACACGAGTTGAATATGACTACAGTATTGTTGCGAGCTGTAAGGTTCGTTGAGATATTATAAAGTAGCCGTTAATGTAACAGTTATTTTATTTGAACTCAAAAGGAATCACTTGTAACAGTATTTACTATAAAAATCACTAGGTAATTCACTCAATCATAGATTAAAATAATTTTTAAATTAAATTAAATGTGCATATCTTTCTACCATGCGTAGCCATCAAGTCATGAAAAAACATTTAATAAGTGAGTTTACATAAAGTGTAGTTCAATTCAAATTCAAAATGCTCTACTCATATAGGTCCCAAGGGAGCACTCATGAAAGTTAAAATTAATTACTCAAACGGCAAATAGCGATAAAACACATCGCGGTAGTAACGGCATCGGTGACTCAAACGTTCGAGTGCGTCTGCAGGGATCAAGGACGCGCTGTACCAGGAGGGCGGCGAGTACCGGTGCGTGGGCGCGCGCGGCGCGGGGCGGGGGCGGGATGCGGCGCGCGTGCGCGAGTTGAAGCGCGTGACGCTGGTGGTGGGAGGCGGCGCCACGGCGGCGGCGTTGTCGGCGCGGCCGGCGCGCGGCGGCTGGCGGCTGGAGTGCGGTGCGTGCGGCCGTGGCCTGCGCGTGCGCTGGCTGCGCGCCGCGCACGCCGAGCCCGCCGCGCTCACGCCCGACCTGGCGCAGCACTGCTGGCGCGCCGTGCTGCACGTGCAGGAGCCCGACGAGGTGGGTACTACGTGCTCTATGTATGAGGCAGCGCGCCCGATGTCACTACTGAATACTGATTATAAACGCTTACCCCTGCACTAAGATTCATTGTGTCGCAAGTGGCATAGACACAATCAGATACACAATACAAACATCCAAGCTAACCACGCAAAATCTGCTCCGGTTGGGAATCGAACACAGGGCCCCTTGCTTCACAGACAGGGTTACCACAGTGCCGTTACACACGCTGATGCCTGAGATTTGGCGTGTCGTTCGGTCCCGACGTAAGAAAAGGACCACGCCATCTCTGTCTGCTGGTACTGTCATAGCCTGCTAAGGGAATATCAAACGAATGGGCGATAACGTTCTTGTTCATAGGCAGAGTCGGCTGCTGGTGGTGGAAGGTGGTAGTAACTCCAGCGAGACTTGGGCGCGGGCCAGCTCCTCAGTCAACCTAAAAATCTACTGATGCAATATTTCTGCCAAGCGTAATAATAATAACCCTTGACAAATTCCTCCGAAATATGCAGAAGGCCTTTGTTCTACAGTGGACGCCTTACGACCGATCATGATAATAATTTTATAGATTTAAAAAAAATCCATTGCCTCTTTGGTACAGTTTGTAATAATTTTATTTCCAACCATACTATAAATGACAAAAGAAATGAGGGGAAGTTCCAAATTCTGATTAGCAATCAGCACGTATAATTGTTCGTGGCCGGTAGGTGTGGTGCGTGGCGACGGCGACGGGCGGCGGCGCGGTGGCGGTGTTTCCCCCCCGTGCTCCGCACCCTTCCCCCGCGCCCGCGCGGCACACGGTACGCGCGCCCTACAGCGGTGCCGCGCCAGCGCCGCACTGGGAGCGGCCGGGGGTCGCTGCGGTGCTGTGCGCACTCACTGTGTATTTTGGTTTGTTGTGAAGTGTTGCGGTTTGACTAAGGCTGAGTGATTCTTTTGAGTGAGTGCTGTACTCGTAATAAGTAATCTCAATAGAAGTTGCTCAACGTTATTGACTAATTTATTTTTATGTTCATAATAAATCGAATCTAATTTTTGCTTAAAATTAAAACATAATAAATACTATCAGAGACAGAAGTTGTTGGACTTTTGTGTCCTATAATTGGATTTTTTTAATATAAATTGATAATATCAAATTAAAATACTTGAAGCTGTTTGATGTTTAGCCAATTTAGATTTATCTGGAATGTTATGTTAAAAATATGTTTATTTGGCCCTCCAAAAGTTATTAACTACTTATAACATAAAATAAAATCTTCGGACCAAGATTTTTATATTTCAAATTGTATATTGTTTATAAATTAAAATTATCGCGTCTATAGACTGAAAGTACAACGAAAGTATGTAATTATTTTCTTTTGATTATATGTTGCCAAAGTTTTCATTGACGATTCATTCCAAAGATTCACTCAGTCCTTTATAATGTGATGACAGAACTTATTGAAACGTCCAAAACGGATACGTAGACTTTCCGTTCTATTATAGTTACTACGTCATACGATACGATCTCCTTACTCTAGTCTTTGTAGTGTCTATTGTATCACTGTAATCATTATTTGTTACCTACTCTAGTGTATTCTTACTCTTAACTCCTATGTGGAACAATTTGCTGCGATCTGATATAAACTCTGATGCAGTGATAAACTTCTTTGGCACCATCTGTCAACCTATTTGTTACCATAAAAATAGTATTAATTTGACTCAAAAATATAATATGATTCCTAAAACCTGTTTTCAACTTATCAAAAGTATATCAGAACGCAGCAAATGTGTTTGAAATTAAGGCCTAATATTTATTCTTGCCCCTCCTTTCGTTTATCTCTTCATCTTTCATTATTAATTTAATTTCAACGTAATTTAGAAACAGGAAGTTAATGTGCCAAATTGTTGATATTATTGAAATAATAGAGTTTCTTATATTGAATCATGGATTGAAAATTTTGTTAGTATTAAATGTATATTTATGGGATGTGAAAATTAGAGCAATGTAAACACCAAAATATGATAAATTTAGGATTTATGAAAATCTCAGTGCTAGTGTTAAGCAAAGTATTGGGAAAGTTCACATTATTTGGTTAAAAGTAATTTATTGCCTTCAGTTTGAAAATAAGCAAACAATTCTCTACTTACTCTCTTTCCCTCTTTGTGAGTAGGTTAAAATTCCAAAAGTGAGACTTTAATAGAGTGAATGAAAAAAAGTAACAAACAATAAAGTTATTGTTAACGAAGCAATAAAAATCAATAATTAATCGATAACTGAGTTTTTATTTGTATTAATCCTCGTTCAAATTATGTAAACTTTTCCAAGTTAATCAATTCGCTAGCGTAATATCCAATATATTTTATATAGATGTCAAATTCTTAAATAAAACATAATGTATCATAGCTTAAACGAAATCGTGTAAATTCGATGTCAATTTTAGACGCCCGTTTAGGCCGGGAACACTTTTGTATGGACGAAAATGTTTGCTACCACAATTTTTGCAACAATCTCGTAGTTGTAAGAGTGAATTTCTATCGAATGTTTCAATGTTAATGTTATTGGTGGTTAGTTTTATATTAGATTAAGTTTTTCTGTCATTCGCGCCTGTTATTGTGTAAATTCATCATCGACCTAAATGCAATACGTAGTAGGGTATTTTATACTTTGACCTAAATAACAATCAATTTGAGGTAGAAATCAGTTTATTATCATCAACCATTGCAGTTATACTTTTGTCCAAAAACGACGAACCGTTTTAGACAAAGCAGTATTGACTTAAAATGATTTCATAACAAAATCCTAGTGCATATTGCGTTTAAAAATGTAGCAATACAATCATTGTTGTTAAGAATTGTGATATCACACGAGGCGCGGGCGCGTCGCGGGCCGGTATTCATAAATAAATGTTAATTATATCGTCAAAGAATTTAATCACTTAGTTTAGTTAGGTAGTAGTGAGATGTATTTTTGTACCGTGTCTGAATTCGTCAATTGGATGTTTTTAATGTGAACAGAGTTATGTTGTACCTGGTAACGTGGTTGATCCGTCCATTGCGGAATTTTAGATAGATAAGGAGCTACGTAGACCCCTTCTATCTTCTCCTATCACTTTTCCTCTATCGTTCTTCCTATAGAATTCCAGCAGATCTTTTAATGGAATTTATGACTTATAAATCCAAATTCATGTTCATTATAATTTAGAAATTATTTTGTATTAGTATTTCATATTGAAAAAATCCCCGTTTTGCACAATTTTCTCCTTTTTAGATGTGTAGTGCGCCGCGGCCCCCGCACCTCTATTCTGATTTATATCGATGACATGTCAGTCGCGTCCGGCGCGGTCAACACTCGAGTCCCTATCTCGATACAGCATCGGAATTGCTTCCGAATCGATTTCCGAAATCCATTCAAGTGTGAAACTCAAACATGTTGTATACATAAAAGGCAGGACGCGACCGAAGTCGTTTCATTCTCACCAAGTTTTATTAGCATCCATTCTCGATGCATTTAAGTATCGCGTTAAGGTGCCAATATAATTATTTAAATAGAATATATATTTACATTACTGATATACATTTTATTGTTTACTTTGATATTAAATGTACAGAATCCATATATCCATCGCAATGTGTTTATGGAAACTCGTATACCGGAAAATAAATGATATAAAAATTAATAGACTTTTATTCCCATCCTCCGAGCTCCGAGACATTAAGTCAGAGTACTTTGTGCTGTGAATTTCAATACAACACTGCTTTCAAACGAGATAAGGTTCTATGACTGGCGTAATAAGGATTATTTTTGGACGAGGGGGATTTATAATAAAATTAATTTCACTAAGAGTGCGTAAAGAGTCACCGATGCGTGGAATCGAAGCGAAGGAACTCCGAAAGTTTCTACAAAATTAGAAAAGCTATGTCTTTTTTGTTCGTAACAATGTCAGTGCACAATATACCGACTACCGATTTATCGGTAAAGTTTTATTACGATACATTGCTTAGATCTATTGGCAGTTTAATGAAATACACCGATAGTCAACAGGAAGTATTTAGTGAGGAACATTGTGATAGAAGGCCGCATAAACGTTTTTACATACAATTATGCAGTCGAGGGCTAATTTTCGGAGCAAAAAATTTCGAACAAACAGGTTTTTAGTTTCAGGTAAGTCACCCGTTTGACTTAATCTAGATTTTTTACAATATTCCTACATATTAAAATCAAAATGTAAAAACTTACATAATGTCACTACCTGTCTTAGATAATCAAAGATATTAATATGTTAAAAACTGTTGCAACTTTACAAGCGAATTCCTAGTGCTTGTGGGAGTAGGAGGCAGAGAATGTGACAAACATCATTTTTACTGGACTTTCCAGCATATATTCCGATCACAAACTGACGGGCTGTAAAAAAATATAAATTGTTTGTCTGGTTATCTGATGATGGAAAAAAAAGAAAATGAAATTAGAAGTTGTGTAATGCCAAAGCACACTCGCTGAATGTGAGTTTTCGTCATAAAAGGGTTAATTTAAAAAAAAATTACCATTTTAACAACACAAATAACTTTACAATTTGGAGCTATAACCTTCAAGTGCTGTGTATATTTCGACCTCAACAATACACTGTACCACACAAAGAGCCGGAATTTATCTTTATAAATACAAAAGATAACCATAAAGCAAGTCCTTTGTCTCTTTTGTGCAGTCTTAGCATGAAACGAAATCTGGGGAGTAATAAGATAAAACGGCATATATTTGTTGCAAACGGGGGATATTTGTTCCAATTGGGAGCCTCTCGCTTCGTCTGGCATCCAATATCGGACGGAATACGCTTTGTGGCGACGAATACTCGTATTGTGAGGAATCGACGCCTTTTCTATGTTTGAGATGTGGCTGGGATGCTGCGGCTATTGGTTCCTCGTATTTATTTATTTATTTGAAAATTACACGCTTTTCGTACGTAAATACATAACAAATATCCAGGAAATATTTACACAGTCTGCATTTTGTGTATGAAAAAATAATACAAAACTTTTTATCAATTTTAGCCCAATTTAAGTTGTTTCCAGAATCTAGCTCACACCATCTCTCATCTCTCAACATGTACCTACTTGTTCGTTTGTATGAGTACCATCATACTCGCATGCAGAGCGGCGTTGTCTCCGTCCGCGAACATTCGCGTCTCTTCGTTATTTATGTGTTCCGTTTCCGCAGCGCTGCTTTGTGCTGCTGTTTAGCTGTCGCCATTATGTATGAGATTATCTACAAATTTGGCCAGAAACCTGGTTACTGATACCCTTTTAGGCTTACTTATTACGTTATTATCACTTCAAGTTTCCTTTGTGATTGTTTAGAGAGGAGGGGAGTGGGAACACCATTTTCCTTAAATTCTTAAGCTAAGTTTAAACTACGACTGAAGTTACGACACAAATGTCGGACATAAATGTCTTTACTGTTCACAAGATACCCTTGGTCACACCGTGTTCATATAGCCGCTGTAGCAACACTAATTATCGTGTAACAATAAGTGTCACAATTAGAAAATGCATAAAATTATTAATTGTAGTACGAATTTTCAATGTAAGGTTAAAGTAACACTGCTCTAAGAGACCGTGGCAGGACACACTGATAGGACCAGGTACTTGATGACTTGATTTACAAGCACTAGAATTTAGCACTAGAAAATGCCCTACCACCAAGCTATGGTTGATGCTTTCCTTCACCGCAAACACAAGCTCGCTTCAACAATCGATCGGCGGAAAATAGTTATACGCGTCACATACACCCCCCAATAATAAAAGCAATCTGCCAGTAAATATGTAAATACATTATGGGGTATTTCCACATTTCCCATACCAAATACTCGTCTAGGACCTTCAGCGCGAGTCATGGGGGAAATCCTGACACATGGCAATTCGTCACCTCGAAGGAGCGCCGTCTGTGGGGAACAGCTGCAAGCTCCCACGGTCGTCATATGCGTCTAGGCGTAAATTAGAGGCATGCTCGGTTAGACTGGGTTCGTCGTGACAGCCTATAAGCTCCTAATACGTTGAATATAAACTGATTATAATTATGTGAAACACATGTATAGTAATTTAAACATGGGTTCTTTTATCCTCTTTCATGAGTTTGTACTAACCAGCGGGTTGAGGAATGGGGTGTTTTGACTGTTTTTTTTAATATTATTAGCTAAGAAAACAGAAGGACTACTCTCAGATTCACATAAATATATACATCACAAAAATTTCTCTTCCAACAGGATTCGAACCTGCGTCTTCTGGCTTGCCGGGCCAGACGCCTTAACCACTAGGCTATGGGAGCAATCGATGTTGACTGCGAAATTCTTGATATGATGTATTTCTTGATTCTTTTCGGCTTACAAGCCGAAAAACATCAAGAAATATATATTTATGTGAACATCCGCTAGTGTCGGTTAACACTATAAAATATATTTCATACTCTGAGATTATTAGGTAATGAGATGAGCGGGTCATTTGCCTGATGATAAGCGTAACACATGATACCTATTGTCATGTCCCTGGGTCCTGCCTCAAAAGCTTTTGGTTTTAACTGTAAGTTTTTGAGTAATTGAAATAAATAAATAAATAAATAAACACCAGCCCATAATAATTCCAGTGCCACTCGGAGCTTTGAAACACAAAGGCCTGCGCGGCACTGCGGTGTTACCCTGAGACATTGAAATCTGTTGAAATCGAAACCTGTTTGTTAATTTCACTGACTACGTTGCTTATCAAACTGGAACACAATAATGCTTGCACTTTACTGCTTGCCGGCAGACTTCACGAGCGAAGTGGTGGTACCCACCCATTCTGACACTCGCAGAAGAGTTATTCCTACGCTTCGAGTTTTTGGTCGTTAGATTGTCCCTATACCACCTAAAAAAAGAGTTGAATTGTTTTTTTAAAAGCTTCACGTCTTGTTGTAACAATTGCAATATCATCGTCAAACAACAGGACCTTGATTTGACCCCTCACTGTTTACTTTATATAATTATGTTTTTAAACAAATGACAGCTCGTGTTCGATTCTATTTTAAAATAAAATTTTGAGCACCTAGTCTAAGAATTACTAGCGTCTGCTCGCGGTTTCACCCGCATGGCATTCACAGAGGAATAATGCATTTTCCCAGGATAAAAAGTCTACGTGACTCTCCGGTCCACATACTATATCTACCTATGCAAAAAATGATGTTGATACGTAGCGCCGTTGTGGCATGAAAGCAAGACAAACCTAACATAATTACAGGATACCCTTATGTATATAATAAATAACCTTTCAGTGTCCAGAGATTTCGCTTGAAAAGCTTTAACACCTAATAAATCCTAGAGATAATTATAAATAACTTTCATAATTTACACATAGTTGTGTCAAACATGTCTATGAAAAAGTATACCAAAAAATGAATCAGTAAATTTTCGTCTGCCAAAATCAAATCAGACATTTCTCCAGTAAAGAAATCACGCTTTACTTTTGCAAACAACTAAATGAAGCCTGAGCAGACAGTGCGCCGCGTCCCGGGTGTGAAATACACAGTTAGGGCGCCGACACACCGGATGCGACGTCACATTCACGAAATTTTGTGAACTACCCGAGTGACGGACAAAGGTCGCAACACATTGGGTGTCTGAAGACTGAAGACGGACGACGCCGCCGAGGTCGGCCTTGAAGAGGTGGCGAGACTACTTAGAACTTAGAAGCATACCAAGAACGCTGGCTCGAGGAGAAGCAGCACAGATATTTGGAAAGAGAGTCCTTTGCTCAGCTATGGGACAGTATAATATAGGAAAAAAACCTCAAATATCGCGATTGTTATGGGCCGGCTTTATGCTTTCCATCAGGCAAACGACCAATTCGTCTCGTTATCACTTGCTAGGTACTACTCCTTGAAGTCCTTGACACTCGCAATCTTTGAGACATTCAACATCATTGGTCGATTGGCTGTCAACAACGTAGGTTAGCGTTTGCGAACAATCTCAACAGGTTCGGGCGGACCTAATACATTTTAAACACACTATTTTGGTGCACGTTAGCGCGATAAATTGCTCTTGTAATGATATCTTGTGGTCGTCCAACATGGTTAATACATTAGACTTAGAATAAAACTCGCTCTCAAGTGCAGCTGTCAGCTTTTTGGGCGTGGCTACAGATGTTGAGTATGAACTAATAGTCAGCTAGAAAGAGCCTAAATAAATACATAATATCAGGTCCCATTGACAAAAGCGGTACAAGTATTTTGCACTGTCATTAAAACTGTTGTGGTTACACATGGCGTTTATGCGCTGCAAACTGCTCATCTAATCACTAACATCAAAAGTTATTGCAATGCCGCGACAAGACGCTGCGATGTTGCGACATCGCATCGCGCCAATGTGTCAGGACCGTTAAAGCAAATTCGTTTAGAATGTAGGTCACACGTAGAAAAACTAAGCGCGAGCCAGGAGCCGCGCCAAGTGGCTTGCGGAACTGCTTTTTGTGAGTTGCATTTTGTTTTACTTTGATATTGAGCTGACTTGAGTGCTGTCTATTTGATTATATCTATAAACCTACAAAGGAAATAGGGGCACGAACACAGAGCAATAGCTCCTGTGGTGTACTTTAGGTTGATAGAATCAACTACTAGAGCGTGTAAAATTACAACAGTCCTGGTGGCGATGCCTAGTGGCTCTAGTGTGTCCACGTTAATAAAGTGACGGTGGCTCAGTGGTAGTGACGTGGCCACCGATCTGTAGGTCGATGATTCTAATCCTTCGACGAGCTTTTGGTGAAACAAAACTTTGGGATGCAACTATGATAAGGTGGTAAAGCATTTTGTGTGCTTGTCTGTCTCTTTTATTGGATTTGGTTTGAAAAGATATTTTGTACGACGAAACCGGATCATTTTACACACTCCCAACCAGGATTCAATCAGAAATACCAACAGGCAAAGGAACAAAAGTAAATCCTCAAAGTAAAGTCTGGATAATATCTCAAAAGGTTCCGATATAAAGCGACTGCATTCTGCGAATAGCTGTGACTGCGGTGGCGTATTGGGAAACAGTGATACAGGTTCACACAAACCACATGTTAGTAAAAACTATTGATATCGATGTGTCGGCCGTTCATAACGTGACAGTCAGTCACTTGCTTTATTAGCTTGTATCCGAAAAAATGTTAGCCAAGCACCCGTGAAAACGCTTTCGTTTTTTGTAATATTTACCAATTTTTCTGGATAGCTTTCGAAATAAAGAGATTGCAAAAGGGAAGATCGCGAAAATCATAATGTGACTAAAATAGTACGTCTGAAAAATTGTGTTACTTTTGTGTTTGATATCTTTTACAAAATATTTATACCTTATGTCATTAAGGTAGAAATATTACTATTGAAATATAGGAAAATTCGTTGCCAGCATATGTATTTTCTTATAAAATATAATTATTATGGTCTTTAAAACGAGAGTGGTTTCTTATGCAGATATCTTCTATCGTATCACACCGTTGAATGCATTGCCTTATTAACCCAACGTTACATAACATAAAGTAGACTACGATCAAACAACACTATTTACTAAATAGAAACAAACTAGCACGAAATCAAGAACTGCACAGTTGGGTATACTGCGCGGGTATTGTATCATTTCGGATGAAGTTAAAAATATAATGGAAGTCTCCACGCGGGAGCGATGCCAGGCTTCATTTGTCGCGGCGGGATTACATGCTGCTAGTACTCCTAGTACCATACAAGTAACAAAACAACCTGATAGTAGACGGTGAAGTTGACTTACTAAAATACTTGTTTTAGGTACTGTCGACTCGTCGGCTAAAGCACCACTATCTTTTCCCGTGGATGCTGTAAGAGGCGGCTAAGGAAATATAAAGTCAGGGAATAGGCAACAGCATTCTCCCCGGTCAACATCGTAATGAACTGCGATCACCAAGACGCCTGACAAGTGTGCTGTATTATGGCAGAATTCTCCCTTCATGGGGAAGCCGATGTTCGGCAGTGGACGTTTTCTGGTTGATGATGACCGTCAACTCGACTCGTTCCCTAGTGACCTGTTCTTTGTTAAAACAGTAGCCTGAATGATACTTTAGCTATAATACTGGAGGCTTGTGCACCAAACACATCTTGTTTTTGCATGGATGAATCTCTGTCAATCTTCTTAGCATGTGATCGCCGTCAAACGTATGATACAAATAACAGAAAAAAGTAACGGTCTTTGAAGCTCTTCGATCCAAAAGGTTCTTTTCACTAATACCGCAGGTGCAACCAGACCAGATGCTTATGAAAGAAAAAAGAAAACAAGACCTGCACACATCCCTATAAGAGAAGAAAGAAAGGATTTTGATAATAATGCGCCTTTCCAATCTGTAATCCATGTAAACGTTCCTTTACCAATACTGAGACAGCGTCGGCCGACTCAGTTTTTTCTACAGAAATACATCTCGAGTAATGGGAGGTAAGAGTTTAGCTCGCGAGTGATATTGTTCCTTTTAAGATTTCGTATTTTATCAATAGGTTGTTTCATGATACGTCTGAAAGAGTACAGAGTAAGGGTAAAAATATGTACAGCGAATGGTAGCGTCAATATGGAGTGTTTTTTAAATTAGGGCTTGCAGATATCTAAGTTTGAACATAGCCCGGATCTTTTGTAGTCCTTATAAATGTAATTTTCTTATCAATGGAATTGCCTCAAAAGATGATGCCATATCGCAGATTGGGTGGTGGTAGCAATTGAGCGCTCGACCAATATAATTTATCAGCTATTGGCGTGGTCGAAGGTGAATACGTTAAACCTATAATTAGCAGCAGTCAGAGCATGCTGATGACCGTTTCATGACCGACGTTCAACATGTACCTGTTAAGTAACCTGGTGGTAGGACTAACAGGGTGGACCACCCAGAGGTGTGTTGCTCGTGTAGTCTGCCGGCAAGCATTACTGTGTTCCTGTTTGATTAGCAAAGTAGTCAGTGAAATTACTGGAATGTCTCAGGGTAAAGAACGCACTGCAATGCAGGGCTTTGTGTTTCAAAGTTCTGAGTGGCAATTTTTTTATGTTCTATAGGTTCACGTTTGACCGCCATTTTAACTGATGGTAACTGATGAAAAGGTCGATTATGTGGCACGTTTACTTAAAAAATGCAACAGCATAAAAATAATGTAACCGAGCACTAAGAAAAGTCTTATCACCGAAAGCTATAAGTTTTGCTCATGCAGGATTCAAAATAATGACTGACGGACTACCGGACTACTACTGACTACTACTGACTGACGGTGCAACCGCACTACCAAAACCATCCTCTAGTTGGTTAACTCGTTTTTGTATGTAGCTTCCGACAGTTTGTTTGTATTTTCCCTTCCCAACGCTATTCAGAAATCCAAATTGAAAGGGGTGTGCGCATAGACTTAAAAGGAATAGATGATGCAAGCGGTTGTCTATGTTAGCTGATATACTTGCTAGTTCAGCTAGAAATAAAGTCGAAGAATGATTATTTAAAAATCCTCTATTTGCCCTGTAGAGGAATAATAATCGTTATCAGCCAGAAAAAAACCACTGATGAACTGCACAGTTGGTGGCGTCTTGGTGTCGCAGTATATTATAATGTGGACTGAAGGGAATGCTGCTGCACAGATATAGAAACTCGGTCTGGGTTGTGAATAATATGTGTCATAAAATATATACGTAATAAATTATCGGAACCCATCAAAATATTAATTGGCAATCAATTTAACACAAAACTGTGCAAGTGTTTCGTATTTGTTTTACAAAACTGTTTCTATAGCATAGCTGAATCTTTAGGTGACATTACAATTTAATATTTGCTTGCAGGTTGAATACTTGCTATGTCTATTTTTATTATAACATAAGAAATGTGTAATATTATAAATTCTTGCAAATAAATTTATGATTTAATTTGATTTGATTTGAAATTACTAAGTTCAGCGTGAAACTGCGCACTCTCCATCCTGAGACATCAGCTCTCATGTCTCAAACGCTCAGTAATTGTACAGACTTTACCACTGTAACTTTAGCACAGACGTTTGTATTCTTGGCTAAATTAAAATTACAAAACACACTTACATGGATTTTTCACGGAAGTCCTAACAACTAATAAACGTAATTCATGAGAAGAAATACCGACGAGAAGATAAACACTTATCGTTAAAAATACATATTAACAAACAATAATAAAAAATTGTGCGTGAGCTCAAACCGATATACTACATATTCTACATAACCGGAAAAATAAAAGAAAACTGAGACCAAGTGCGAGTTGGACTCGTGCACCGAGGTTTCTGTACAAACTTGTAGGTATGTAAATAGTTCGCCCATGACTACAATCGACTCCCAAAGATTTTTCCAGTTTTTTTCGTATTTATTTTTCGTGGGAAAATGGTCTTGACAGACTGACGGGCAACGAACTGGTCTTTTAAGGGTTTCTTATTTACGTACGGAACCCTAAAAAATAGTAGATGTTTATTTTTGTACCAAAATGTGTTATGGCACTTTTCAAACTGCAATTTGTAAAATATACGCGAGACAGCTGATGTTTTTTATAGTATGTGGTTAAGATAACGCAAGGAACCTCCCTTACCACAAATAAAGTATATGCGCACAATGACAGCTGTCATGCGTATCAAGCTACAATGAACAAGAACATGCGGTATCTAGTCCCTCTAAGTCCTGGCTGCCTGGGGCACTACTCTAATCAAGCGGCACTAACACCTCGCACGTGGCAGTTGGACACGGACTGCGGCCGAGGTCAAGTACGATTTGACCCATACCTCTACCAACCCACAGAATATTACTTCTAGGGTAACCTTCTAAAGGCGTTGAATATTTATTAACATTTAGATTTATAACGTTTATTTTAGAGATTATACATATTAGATATTATAAAGTTTATTTTAAAGTGTTAAAATGTTCAAGCAAATATTGTATACATCTCAAAAATTACGCTGGCAACGGCATTCGAAGCTGCGTCTTCTGGTTGTCTAGATCAGATGCTATGGCTCTGTGATACTAACGTCGGCAGCCAATCTTTTGTCTTGTATAACCTTGTTTTAAGGCGCTTGTAGTGCCTGGCTAGCTACCAACCTCTTTTACCAACCTCGCATTTGAAAGTCTAATCTAAGTCTAGCGTATTCGTTATCATCGACCACATTAATGCGACATAGTTGTCAAAAGCTAACTTACATAAACCATTATGAAATAAAAATACTTTGCTTGTGATAGGATTAGCTGAAAAAAAATGCACTAAAAAGTAAAAATTTAAGATTGAAATACATTTTTTTCCAACAAGTTACAATCTTAACCTTACTGATACGTTTTTTACAAATCTCGGCTGCACCCACCCTCGTAGTGTACCTCCATATATCACCGAGTTACATTTATAAAAGTTTCCCTTCACACATGTGTACTTACACACACACGTATGTGGTTAAATGCGTGTAAGATCGTGCAGTTAAATATGTGAGTGTGCGTGGATTCATCAGTTACGGACATGGGTGGACATGACCAACAGGGATGTCCCGTACGGGAAAAATAATTGTGGTGAAGTGTTCAGTAATTCAAATAAAATGAATTGAAATATGTATTAAAAATTCATGAACCGTGTAGGTACAGATAAAGATCTTTTACTTAAATTTAATTTGCTCAAATGTTACATGTGTGTTGTTTTGTTGTTGGTTACTTGCATTGATTGAAATAAAAATAATAATAAATGAATTATGATACAATGCAATGACTAAACTAAATAGAAATAATAATACAATAAACTGAATTTAGACCTCTAAATACAATAATTATGTCAAAAAATAAGAAAATTATTATAATTAAAATTCATTATTTTACATTTATTTACGTCGGTAAATAATGAATTAAAAATATACTAATATTAATACAATAAAAACTACACTACAAATATACTATAAATTACCCACATTATATTATATCTTATTTAAAATGGACTTCTACGAGGTATCGTCTGACGCCATAAAATAATATTAATGGGTACTTTTTTTTTAGCTGGTAAATAAATGTTTTTAGACTTTGTTACTTGAAAAGTTTCGTCTCATCGGCAATTCACGAATGTCCCTATGTAGTTTGTTAAAAACAAATGAAGAAATCCACCCGTGAGATTTTATCTGTCGTAAAGATCCTAAAAACCAACAATATTGAATAAACAATCACAACCACCCTCACACTCTTAACGACGACTCAAACTAACATCAACACTTGTATCTCTAGTCTCGGTCACTGACATTCAAAAAGTCAAACACAGATCCTAAATTATGACCCTGGAATCTTGTAAACCGCAGCCCTGCGCGGAAGGGACCGGTCTTCCAAGTTTTTGCCGGAGATATATAAATCATCCGCCAGATGATATCAAAGAGATGTGGAGCTGAAAAAATGCCGCTAGGTCTAGTTATACAATATACCGCTGGTGGACAGCGGCCCTATTGCAGCGATTGTAGCTCTGGGCCACAATTCTTATAAACAAATGGTTTAAAAATGACAATGGTTTCATCACAAAATGATCACTTTAGGTGCTTTTGGTGTTCTACAGCACAATTGTTTTTCTATACTCGCTATGACAATAGTGGTATCATCAATAAAACATTGTTTATTGTCATAATAAAGCGTAACCATTGTCATTTTTAAACAATTTGTTTAGTAGATTTGGGGC
The DNA here is from genome assembly GCA_907269065.1 of Crocallis elinguaria. Taxonomy (NCBI): domain Eukaryota; kingdom Metazoa; phylum Arthropoda; class Insecta; order Lepidoptera; family Geometridae; genus Crocallis; species Crocallis elinguaria. Next base: position 14,065,867 of record OU026073.1, read on the forward strand.
TTAATCTCGTTAAATAACTACCGGTTTAGAAAGAAGAAAAACTGACGTATCATTATGGCCACCTCGTGGTGTTATCTTTGGAGCTAATCATCAGATTTAAACCATATTAATTTATAAAGGAAATAAAGGAGATCTTAAAAAAATTGAGGACATGTAGCATCTAAGAAGGCGAAGCTGCGACCACGGCCGTCTGTAAAAAAAGTAATGCTACTGCCCATTTCCTGTTACCCACAGGAAGATGGCGTGGTCATATTCAAAACCATACGGCCAAGGAAAATAAAAAAGTTAAACAATTTTCTGTCAAAGTAATAAAAAAGATCCAGAAAGGCAAATTAAATTCCAGTAAACTTATAATATTAAATTACACTCTCCAATCATCATAAAACAGTAAGTATCCTATGCACTTTCTTTAATGAAACGTTACCACTAATCTAATTAATTTCCAAAGTGCAGAACCTCATTATCTGCTCCCGCACACTCACATCTTGGCCCAAACGATCCATCCTCAGAGTTTAAAAAGAGATTGGTAATCGGCACGTAGCCTGTACTGGGGATTATGCACACTTCTTCTTATAGATATATAAAAAACTGTAATTTGTCGTTAAAAATGAATCACTAGAATAAACAGACGTGAGGACTCCACGTTCCTGGCGAATGAGACTTAGATAGCCTTCCGTGTTTAGGCCTGTACAGTGTACACGTCTAATATCCGATAGTGTTACCGCAAAAAAAACATTTTAGTCGCCTGTTTAGCTAGACAGCTTCTTAAGAAAAACGTCAAAAATGATTAGAAATGTCACAACAGAATTGTGTTAGACAATGGTTAGAAACTACCTAAATCAGGATTTGTGGTTGCAATTGCGCGACTAAGGCGCGTTTAAGCGTTAAACAGTGATTAACACAGGTTTAACGTGTGTTTAGTTTTTTTTGTGGTAAGACCCCGAATGTTTAACGAAGACATATTAAATATTGTGTTAGCGCATCTTAGCATGGGAACTGGATCTCTAATGCAGCTGCCGATATGAGCTTGACTAACAATTTTCAATTGACGATGGTAGCCAGAGAGGCGAATACTAACATTTACACGACGTACTGCAATTGCGTTTTGATGTTTTCGTTCATTAAAATCTCATTTATAAACTGTAGTATCCTAACCATTAAACCATAGTAACCGTTAATAATCATCGGCGAAATTGTTTAAAGTAATATCATTTCACAATCAGTGTATCATTCGGTGTGGATCATTGAACTTTACTGCGAAGAATTCATCTAAGTCGTAGCAGCTATGATTTGTCAAGCAGGAGATCTTGGGTGAACGAGCCGAACCTTGGCGCATCGGTAATACTTGGGTGTTGTAGCGTTGTAATTACATAAAAATATATTCGAATATTTAAAATGCAAAAACTTCAACCCACAGACTCCGCTCCACGGTTGCCAATCTCTTTTTGAAGGTCCGTGGTCCCGACGCTATAAAAACGTCTGGCGCACTAATTGTGTGACGCTATGGTAATGTGATTGGCCCGCGCTGAATTATAACTTGAGCCTGTACTGGGGAGACAAGCTCCCCTAAATTGGGGTTTTTTGTCCGTTTTCCTTTAGCACAATGGTTTTTTGACTGCTTTTTCAGTAGACTTCTTTCTCAAGAATCTCTTTGTAAATGTTAGGATTCTGTAACTCAAAATGACAAAACAAAATTCTTATAGTTTATTTAGGCTTTGTTGTTCTCGATCGATTGTATACTTGGAACGCACTCAAAAAAGCTGGATTACATGTAATCTACCCAGATTATAAAATTTAGTCTTAATTCAATCGTCTGTAAGTATGGAATTAGTCGCGCTTTACCTATTTAATGAAATGAACAAACTATGTAGTTAGTTATTGTTGCTATGATCAATTCAGATTACTGTGTCGGGGTTGTATTATGGCACGACAGTACAATATCGATTCATACATTTTAGCAAGGACATGAGACAACCCAACACAGAAATCTGAATCCAGCTTTAGTCCTAACACTTTGTACATTTTTCTTACTTTTGAGCTGATTTCGTCTGTTGAATCGAAATGTGTGTCTAAGAGCGGCCGTTGTTCAGATTTGACCACGACCTGTTGTCGAATGTTGAACTTTTTTTACCGTCTAGTTTACCGTTTTAAGTCTTTGTTATTTTTGCTGCCTTTTTACTTTTTCATGAAAAAGCTTGATTTAAAGTATTGCGTTATCAATAGACCATTCTTAAACAAATTTCTGTAAAAGTAATTGTGCCTTCTTGTTTTTTATTGGCTTGGGGTGCATGATATTTTTTTTTTCAAATTTCTTTCTACACCGTATCCTTGAATGATTTTGGATTCCTAGACCCTCTCATAAGCCGCTAAGTTTTAGCCGCTTCGCGTGTAATTATTTCGTAACCGTTTCGTAGCGTCGGCGTAGCGCTCCCGTAGAACTTGATCAAACTTCCGTTTGAAATTCACGACACCACGTGACCACAGCGGCACTTCATCCAGACCGGCGTATACGAGACTTTATAGTTGCAAATACGTTCAAGGAAACACGGAGAACATTTCTGTGTAGAATTTCCTGGCATTGCATCAAGTGGAAGTGCAAAAATTTTATTTCTAAAGCAAAATATACTACACAAGCCAAGCTAGAAGTTTATCAAGTTCATTGGCAACACGCCAAGAATACACGCAGTACTGAAAGTTTTAGGACAGGGAGGTTGGAAGTGTGTGCGGCACGGCGATTGGTTTGTGAATTCTGTGAGAGTTCATTAGATGGTCACTGACTCTTTGCTCGTATATTTTGAAGCGACGTTGATGGTGCATTGTTAGTGACGTTCGCTGCCGATCTATAGGACGATGGTTCGAATCCTAAGGCATGAGCTTGCAATGAAGAAAAACATCCTGATGCAACCATAGCTTGGTGGTAGGACTAAGGAGTGTCCGTCTGGGTGAGAATCACCGCTTTACTCATACTCGCTTATCACTCAGGAAACGACAAGCTCGTCTCATTATACATCAGTATAAAAAAACCTCACAAACTTTCACGTTTATAATATTAGTTGGATAGTAGGATATTTACCTCAATAATTAAAAAAAAAAATTCTGTCGTAGCAGGGTCAGTACTAGATCCACAATTTAAATCTGTGTTTGAAAATACTGATGGAAGCTGCATTCGCAATATTTTTAGTTATCTTATCATATATCATGCCCTTCATCGGCCGCCGGGCAACGAAGGCACCCGAACGTAACTGACGGACAGTCTATTAGAACCCGCTATTAACTTAATAACTCGCTATACTTAATTTTAAAGACATCCCAAGGAGGCTGCATTCCAAATAAAGACAGTAAGCCTCAGAATCCTTTAACGCGGCCTCGCGCGGCGCCGCCATCTTGGGAATAATCCCGCGGCTTTGGAGCGACCCTCATCGTGAGGAATTTAGCCAAGTTTGAGACGGCGCCGTAAGAATAACTCACCGTGCTACCTATAGAAGCGCAACTCGTAACTATTTCTCATTTTTCGGTTTCCATATCTCAAAAGGAAAACAGGAATCGTTACAGGATCACTGCGTTGTACGCCTGTCTGTCTGTTAAAGACCGGGAATCAAAACCTATAGGGTAATTCCCGTTGACCTAGAATCATGTTTGGGAAGAAGCAATGTCTTACAGCATAAGTAAAGAAAACAAACCGAAAAACTTAAAATTGTTGTTGTATACTGTACATTTGTACAATTACCGAACGATTCCTGTAATGGACGATCTATTACATACCTACAAGTTTTTATAGAATCCGAAGCGATTTCACTGAATACCTCGCTCATTAAACCGGAACACAGTCTGATGCCAAGCTATTGTTTGACAGCAGTGTGCAAGCATGACCTATAGGGCAAACCTACACAAGCAAAGTGATGGTACTCTCACAGACATTTTTTTTATGTTATTTGGTAACGAGACGCGCTGGTCGTTTGCCTGATGATAAGCATAACGTCGGCCCATAACAATTGCAGTGCCACCCAGACCTTTGAAACACAAACGTCTGCGCGGCACTGCAGTGCGCTCGTTACCCTGAGACATTAGGAATTAAGTCTCATAAGCCCAGTAATTTCAGTGGATCATCAGGACAGTGGCAGAAGAGTATGTCTGGTATCTCTTTATAATCTAGTATTATAGAAGTATGGACAGTATAGGCATTACAAGATGAAACCGCAAGAAACCGCAAGATTTATACATTCAGAAAGCACTTCTACGTATAATTTCGCTTCTAATCAACCACTGTTATTTGTTATTCTTGCGTCGATTCTGTGTCCCGAGCCAATAGGTACTCGTGTAGAGGTAAACTTTTTTTGCGTCGGCAGTAGTTGGAGCAGGCGGGCGCACGTCACGACCCACGGAATTGTGTAAACATAGTAATGACCTGGTTTTCATAGTTAAGTGACTGCATTTCCCTCGTGACCGCTCACTTACGAGTCACGTATATGTAGCACAAAGTGTGCTATTTGTAACATTTGAAAGTGTATTTCTTGCTAGTGACTTTCTATATCCATACTGATATATAATTAAGAAAAAAAAAATTCACATAATGCAATTGCATAAAGTTTAACAGTTGAATTTTGTATTTAAACTGAATATTAAATTACAGTTGATTGTCTTAATATTGCACGCCATCATTATGGTAGATGTTATGAACTATCATGTATCAATTTGTCATCATCATCATCAACATGTACAATATTCTCGCAATAAATGAATTTGAATTTGGTAAAATTTGGTATCAACAAGCTATAGTTCCATCACGATTTGAACCATCGACCTGCAGATGAGCGGCCGACATCACAACCTCTGAGCCATCACCGCTTGCATGTGAGCCAGCGGTCACCGCCACCAATGGACACCCGCAATAGCCGACGTGTTGCATTGCCTACCAACTGCGTTACTATTGGCGATTTTTTACTAGGCATTCTCTCGTTGGGCCGTCACAATCAAATGTTGCAAAATATGTAACCGCAACCTCACCTACACAGCTCCGTAGCTAAGTTGGTAGTAACTCTATCTACAAAGCGGGCGGCCCCGGGTTCGATTCTCGGCCAGGCAGATTTTATTTATTTATTTTATTTATTTTTTATTTATTTATTTTTATATTATGTGGTGAAAGTTCGTTCTCGGGTCTTTAATATTTGTGTTGTGTATCTATTTTAGTCCATGCAGCTTGCGATACAAGGAATCCAAGTACTTCCAAAGTAAAAATTATAATTACACTCATAAAGTACGTAAATCACTTGCATTACCCTTTATCCCTTTTGGCAGAGCAAGAGCATAAACTTTTCCCCTCTGTCCTTTCAGAGACGTGGCCGAGGGGATGAACCGGAAGTATCCTGCGAGTTTTTTTTATGTTTCTAATGATCTAAGTCGGCGAAGTGCAACTAAGAGCCCTGGCATTTGAGCTATCATTTATAACAGACATAATGCCTTTAATTATTTACTATTTAATAAAATTAAACTACTACTTAACAAAACTAGTATTATTGAATAAAATGAAATAATAGTATGTAATTACTCTTACCTATTCTTTTAAACTAATCTAATCTTATTAACTTTAAATGGCTCTAAATTCTACACAAAAACTTGTATAACGGCCATCGTAGATACTTCTATATATAGGTAGTTCAAACTTTATAAGCTTATTACCTTTCCCCAGCGTATCCAGCATGATGGAGCCATCACCATGCTGGTTTATTGGACTAAAAATTTACCATCATTTTTGTGACGCGTCTCATCAATCAGGCATTCTGATACATTTTTAATAATAATTATTATATGTTAAAGAAACTAAAAAAAACACTTCTACCCTCTTGGTTCCATCATCAGAACCTCGACACCAGGTGCAATCTTTTGGAATCTCCAAAGCGAATCTCATGTGGGCCCAAACTCGAAAGGTTTACTTTTAACCAGTGAAGAGTTCCACTACCCAACACCTGGCTCCAGCATCAGATCAGCTCTGTGATACTAAATTATTGTATTTCTTGGCCTTATTGTTTGTCTATGTTGTTAAAATATAAATAAATTGTAATTAACGCTGTTGCATTATCGAAATAAATAAAAAAAAAGTATTGTCTACTACTACTTGTACATACAAAGTTTTATTTCGAAACAACAATTAGAAGTAGCTTAAAATTGTATAGTTGTTTACAAATTCTTGTATACAATTGAATCTAATAAAATAATTTTTTGCTTGCGGTACCTTGTGGCTTTAAGTACATTATGTCACTTGTATACAAGAATTTGAATTCACAATGTGAATTCACAATTGCACTGGCGAGATCACGAAAATAAATAAAATCATTCAAATTTTGTCAAAAAAAACAGTCCAAAATTATTGTAAACGAAATCTATAGGTATTTTGGTAGGTAAACACAATAATTTTAACCTCTTTCAACATTATACATTCCAATTTTCAGCACCAAACGAACGCAGAAAAATAATCACAAATGCACCCCCACCCCTTCGCAACCCCATTGTCATCCTTAGATAATGACCCAATGACAAAGGAAAGCGATTCGAATGAAGTCATTGTACGGGTCGCTCGTAAAATCAGCGCGGTTTTAAACCAACCCCTGGGGGTTGGGGTGGTCAGATCGGATAAAAATTAACTCGCTGTTGGAGGCCCTGGTGGATGAAAGGGGTGATTAGGGAAATCAGGTGGCGACTGGTTGTTTGGTGGATGATGTTTTGATCTTTTACGACTAACCAATCTGAGGCATTTATATAAAAAATAATCGTGATTATTACAAAAGCCGCAAAACAATCGGTTGATTTCATATGTCAAAAGACGAATTTTCTTATTTTTGTACCACCTGGTAGAAATGTACTTAACTGTCAGATGCAGCAATGCTAGCAAATGCATTGCAATACCATTCTAACCAGTTGACATAATCATCTCGCAAAAAAATCTTTCAACAATGACCGCAAAGTTTTGGGAGAGATATAAAATTAACTGTCTGTTGAAAAAAATAGTTTTTTTAGCAATGACCTATAATAATTCTTCGCAGCTTATAGTGAACTCTCAAATTTTCTCTACGGCTAGCCTGTTGGGTTACTCTTCAATTTAGTTTCAATTCAATCCAATTTCAATTTAATTGTAATATACGTCGATGTCAAAATCGCGTCAAAAGAAGCAAAATAGTGATAAATTAATTTGGTTCAAAATTTGTTGCATACAAGAGTACCAAACTGTACAAATTCGATTCTAATCCCAATTTACGATTAGAATAAGTAAGCCCGCTGACGTTTGTAAAGAAGTTGACTTTGCTGTCAGGAAGCGACAGCATTGCGACAGCCTCAAAATACTTCGCTCAGTGTTACACAATCACCCTTCCATAGCCAGCGCGCGGTCCGAACTTTATATCTCCAGAATTACGAGGTTTTACTTACTCTTGATAATTAACCGCTTCGGATTACGAAGGCTATTAATTTCAGCCGGGTAAGGAGATTAAAGATTTTATATTTTCAGTGATGTTTAAAGGAAATTGTTACTCTTCTCGCTTGGACGTAAACTAAAGTTGGAAAATTAAATGTTAGCTAACTTTTTGGTTAAAATGTTTTTGGACTCGATATGTTAGTGTTTGACCTCTATGATGTCAACAATAGCGAATACGCTTAACCTAGGACAGAACTGGCTCTCAAGTGCAACTGTCAAAACGCATCGATAGAGGCTTGGCGACAAATTTTTATTTTTGAGTGGTAGCTATCCACGTTTGCACTAAAGTTTTTATACTATTTGCTATAATGAGGCGAGCTGGTCATCAACTCTGAACTTTCAATCAACTTTGAAATACAAAAGCCTGCGCGGTACTGAGTGCGCTCGTTGCGAATAAAAGTTTTTTCGTGGTCATTATTGCCATTTTTCTTTCAAGGACCATTTTTATGAATTATTTTTGAATAAGTAAGTCATTTCTTTAAACACATAATACTGTACTTTTTCGCTGGTAATATGTATGAAAACCGATATTTGTGCGATTTAATGGTACGTTGTACTGAAGCAATTAGTACTCCTCATTAGCGTTGTGATTACATCCTAAGTAAGCCGGCAAGAACCGACAAGAGTTAATAACTCAGACGTCGACGTCGACTAAGTTTCATCATTAAGTTCCATCGGCAGCGCCGTGTGTCGAGTGCAGAGTCCCGACTACACTCGTCACGTGTGCACAGATGTGCGAGTACATCATGCCAGTTATTCATATGCTACGAACGAGACTATAGCTTGAATCACAACTAAACTCTAAACGTAACTGCAGTAAATACACAAAAATATAAATATATAAAGTGATGATTGATGGCTGAGTGGTCACTGTCGGCCACTGATCTGTAGGTTTATGGCAAGCGTTGGTGGTAGGGTATGTTCTAGCTCTCGCCTGGCTACCTGCCCATGTTGTAAAACTGTCACGTAAATATATACACCTCAAAATTTTCGCTACCAACGGAATTCGTATCGTGTCTTCTGGTTACTTAGACCACCAAGCCACTAGTGGCCGCATCTAGTAGCCATCTAATAGCACTAGACGCTAGGTTCACATAGGGCCATTTAGGACGTTCCGAGAAGAAAACTCAAATAGTTGCCCTGTCTGTTTCTTGGAACCAAAGTTCTCGACTAGGTTCCAGCAAATAGGTTGGCACTAGGTGGTGGAATAATGTCATTGGAACCATCCTCGTCAGGTGACCTCGTCGTTCCAATTCCCTACATACAAATTGTCCCTATCGTATATCAAGATATATGTGATGAAGGCTTTACATATGTATTGTTTTGTGATATTTCCCTCACACAATCGAATCACTTCAGTTCAGTGCTCCAGTAAAATGAGAGGCGCATATATTGGAACACAACCGCTAAGCCGCACGACAAACTCTATTTGTGTTTAGTCGCCGTGTGAATGGGAATACAGATCCGATGCTAGCTCTTCACTTACTAAATATAATTCTCTCTCCAACCCGCCCTTATTCTATTTATTCAACAAGCGTAATGTAAACTTAAGTCTTAGTTGCTTTGTAATACACTGAATTGTACCTACACCAGAAAAAATTTTGAGCAAATAAACTATTTTTTTTTCTACTTAATTTATTTGGATTCATGTTCTTGCAATCATTAAGTTCTTAATATAATCATCATCATCAGCCGGAAGACGACCTCTGCTGAACTTTTAATCCTTATAAGAAACAGAAACAATTGGCATCAAAACAGTTTTTGTGTAAATTGAAAATTTTCTGACTGCACATCTTTTACAAAATCTGTAAATGCAGATGAACATTTCATGTTTTCCTGTACCTACAACGATTAATGTACTACTCTCGAAAATACACCTTGTGTAAGCCTAATTGTGTCTCCTTTTATTATACAGCTCATTAGCTCAGTTGGTAGTAGCCCTGCATGCAAAGCGAAGGACCGCGGGTTAAACGGGGCAGATTTTGTGTGGTGATCATAAAATTTGTTCTGGGGTCCGGGATATATGTGTTGTGCATCTGTGTTATCCCGTACAGGGAAACCTAGTGCAGAGGTATTAGAGTGTAAGCAATAAGCATATTTGATAAAATACATTAAGTGAGGAGCCAGCTTAACACTCATTAAGTTAAGTTATAACTTACAAGTTAGAAGTACTCGCACAAAGAACACTTTCAAACTAATACTTTTCGATTGTAACACGAAACGATAAGTACAAAATATTATTACATACACAGCACTAACCGAAGTGCTTTTATAACGGTAACGATGTAGCGATACTTCTCGTTATAGCCGTTATAATAGCCGTTATTGTGTAACGGCTAGTGGAGCGGAACTATTGCTGACGTCGCACAAGGTGACTGAATTGATTGCGCCACTCTTTCTTCTATTTTGTGGGTTGTTAACTCAAGTGTTGCGGTGGCGCAGCGCCAGTGCGGTCAGCCGTTGGTTTGCAGGTCGTTGGTTCGAATAGTTTATTACAAATATGTTTATTCATTATTCAAGGCACACTGCTTATCTTATCTATTAATAGGTACATTATATATGTAAACATCATAATAATATGTACTTTGCTAGCTCCTACCTGTGTTACCAATGAATCTTTCACGCATTTACTTTCACACATTTCACATTTCAAAATAACACTTAAAAACCAAAACCAAAATAAAACATAGTATTTTTTATTCTATTTGATAACGAGACGAGCTGGTCGTTTGTCTAAAGGTAAGCAGAACGCCAGCCCATTAAAATTGCAGTGCCACTAAGAAATTTGAAACATAAACGCCTGCGTGAAGCTGCAGTGCGCTCTTTACCCTGAGACAATGTTCAGTAAGCTACTCCACTTATCAAACCAGAACACAGTAATTCTTGCGGCAAACTTCATAAGCAAAGCTGTGGTACCAACCCAGATGGTTACTCGCAGAAGAGTTAGTAGTTAAAAGTTTAAAAAAAATCTTTATCGCTCTAAGTGTTGGTTTATAAGGTGTGTTCTCCACCAGTCACACAAAACAAGTCACACTGTGACTCGTTGGGTTCTTGTCCCATCGAGTCATACTGTTACTGGTTGCAACATTTTTGACGAAAACAATCACAGACTTAGATCAGAGTTCACCAAATGTGAATATAACGAAGTCACGTGATCGGCGTTCAAATTTCTAGCTTTGACAGCTAATCTCAAAATGGTCGTTTAAAACAATCGAAGTTTAAGCTATATGAACAACATTTGTGAGTTAAACCTAGTTCATAAATGAACTTACGTTCAAAATGTAATGTCTAGGTATCTAGAATATCTAACTCAGTGAATTTGGGAACGCCAACAAAGCTCCGGTAGTTATATTAATAAAGCTTGTTATTATTCACCTCCCTAGTTACCGCACATGACGCCGCTCGGCTGCGTGAATATGCATGAGTGGACGTGCGCCCAGCAGTGGGCCGAGTGCCACCGGTTGATTGGCGGACAGCCGCGGGAAATAAATTGAGGCTCAATCGGGTAGTTTATTTTGTAGCGAAATTGACAGTGGAGAGACTTATGTTGTTGAGGTAAGGAACAATATTTTTACATATTATAGGTATGATAGTGGAGAGACTTATGTTGTCGAGGTAAGGAACAATATTTTTAGATATTATAGGTACTGCAGTGCTGGTAGGACTAACTCTTCTGCGAGTGTCCGTCTGGGTTGGTACCCAAAACACTATAACAACCCTAAACACATATACACTCCCTTTATGTGCAGTCGTGTAATGAAACCAAATCGTTCGTGAAACGTTTTGGTTATACTACTAACTACTTACTAATCATTACATCTATACAAATAAATAACATTGAAGTGTCTGTTTGTAATGTCAAAATAACAACTTTTTACTAAATGCATATGAAAATAATATACGGTACCAAAAAAACATTTTATAATTTTTGTGAGTCTGCCTTTCGGTTTGTTTCGGCTAACCTCCCAAACGGATGGACCGATTTTGATAGGAATTACTTTGGCAGATAGATCTTATAAGAAGTAACTTCGGTTACTTTTTACATGGTTGAAGTCGCGGGGCTCGGCTAGTTAGTGAATGATAATTGAAGCTAATTTCAATTATTTATATATATTCTATTACTTACAACGTAAGAATTGCATTGTTGTATTAATGCCAGATACTGCAAGATACAATATATGCGAGGTGTTATTGCCAGTGGCGTATTTTAGGATTCAGCGCCCCGGGCCTGTAGGCCCCGCCGCCCTGCCGGTCAGTATATTACGAAAGCCCCACGTCTTGATGTGTATCAAACATACACCCGAGAGTACCTTACGAGATTTAGGCTGTTATCAATTAACAGCTTGTTAAACGGTGGTTTAGTTAAACTATGTTTTGTCTTTGTTGTTCTTTGACAGTTTTAAACTGACTACTGACTAAGTACTGACTGACTAAGTAACTGACTATTCAACCGTTTACTACTGTTTATTAATAAGAGCCTTAGTTAGGTAGGCTTTTTTAAATTTCTTCTGCTTGTGCCGCCCCTAGTAGCCTGCCGCCCCGGGCCATGGCCCTTTTGGCCCTAGGGTAAATACGCCCCTGGTTATTGCACATTAGTTCATTTTAAAGTTCACCCAGCTCGGACGTCAAACAACATTAATTATTGGTAACACAATAATATGTAGGTAGGTACTAGGTACGTATAGAATTATAACCATCAAAAACTAGAATAAAATCTATGTTCGCACAACCGCTAAATGAAATGTACGTAGAGTACCGTCCGAACCATTGTCATTTCTCTGGTGTGTTACATTTTTCTTGTAGCGCGGATCAAAGTTGGTATGATTGAACCGTCCTACTGCTATATTCCACTGTGCCACAGTTTGATTGCACAAAGTGCCAGCGGACAAAGGTGGGCGGCAATCACATTTTTTTACAAAATACGAAATATATTCAAAGCTTTTTTCAACAGAAAATCGTCCGTTTTTCAGAGGAATATCCGCACAAAGTAAAAATTTCCGCGAATCGCTTCGTTTCGCTTCAATATGGATGGCAGTTACAGTAGTTCACTGGATTTATTTAAACGTGCTTCATCGACGACCGCGTCGTCACTTACCAGCAGCAAGTGAGGTAAAAATATATTGGTAAAGTGTTGAAATAATGGACCTTGCTGTTGGTTTAGCGATCTTTACAACATCTCCAAAGGACAAGAGAGCGCAGAGGCGCTTAGACGAATGTGACCGTTTGAAGTGGGCCCTAATCTAGCTAAAGCTACTTCTCGCGGGCCCGCGGTGTGCGCTCGCGGAAATTGTAGTGACTCTAGTTGCCTTGTTCCAAAGCCTACACATTCGAGAAGAACGGCAGGAAACTCGACACTGTGGAGTGAAAAAAATATGTTCATGGTTAGATGGATATAACTTATTTGGTCTTTAGCACATCTTAAGTAAGGGCTGTGGATCGTTTTACCGCTCCGTTGGCTAAGTTGGTATTAATCCAGCCTGCAAAGCGAGGATCCCCTTTTGCAGACTTTTTGTGGTGAGGATAAAGTTTGTACTCGGGTCTTGGATTTTTGTGTTGTGTTTTCACAGGGAATTCTCGTTTTATTATAAGTCTATGGACCGAGTAACATAGTTTACTTTTATGCCGAAAAAAATACCGTTTCTGTAGGATCTCTATGCGAGCGAAACCGCGGGCAGCAGCAAGTTCCCAATAAATTAGTATTTGTTAAAAATTGTTAGTGGTGTCTGAAGTATTCCAGGAGCTAATCTGTCATCGGGGGCTTGCGGCAGACGTTGATAGATGGCGCTCGCCGCAGTCGATCACCATTGTCACGGACAGTCGCAGACGCGAGTGGAAACAGGGGCACATATTAGTATTAAGTAATCTATTTACTTACTCTATTCGATGTAAGATTACTTATATCGGTTAATATTGAGTAATCTGTGTAATTAAGTTACTAGTTTTATTACTAGCTTCAAAAAAGAGCAGGTTATCGATTCGCCAGAATTTTTTTGTGTCGATATTTCTCTATTTTCCACCGATTGTCAACTGATTTAAATGATCCTTTTTTTGTATCAAAGATTGTCCAACGCTATATCATATAACTTTATAAAACCGTTTTGCCAAGCGACATCTCCATTTGTGAGCGCGACCGTACACGAATGTAGAACGTATAGTTTCAGAGATTTCGTGAATGGCTCCGTGATATACGAGCCGAATTAGAAGTGGTTGGAAATTTAGTTTCATGACGCCAGTAACTCCACATTATACCACTTGAATACTTACTTCACTATACATAATTCGACGATGGAAAACAATAAGGGCGTATCCCGTTAAAAAGTCGTAACTAGACTAAGTATAAGGTATTAATCAGTTTTTTTTTCTGCATCGATTGGTCTGGGTCTCATATCTCTACGACGACATGAAATTCAAAAATTGGGCATAATTTTGAAAAATGTGCTTAATTTTTTTGGCGTAACTACCCAAAAAACTGGGAATTTCAACTTTTTAGAGATACAACGAGTAGAAGTTTGTGGGTTTAATAAAACTTTAGTTACGCTGTACCTTTTTATATGCACCGTAGCTGTTACGACCTTCTTGCGGGATGCATTTTTTATACTTAACTGCTTACGACATTTTCACGTATCGTATTTTTTTAGGGATGACGTTTAACCACCAAGATACTACAGTTTTGTGGGTGATTGAAATCAACCAAAACCATGTTAAAACAATATTACCAGAATCAATATTTTGTACTTTAGGTAGTTAAGACGCATCATAGGTCCCGTCATTTCTAACGGACGCTGTAATGCAAGGTTGTATCCATTTTGCCTCAGTGAAATAATGTTGTGAAAACTTAAAGGTTTATAATGTCTCTAAATCAAGGTATGTAAAGTCTTAATTACCTACTGATAAGAAAATGGATGGATGATTTCAAAGTAAAAAATGACGAGGAAAACAGAATTAAGAAGATTAATGTTTTTAGTGAACAAATTTACTTAGACGGGAAACTGGTTAAGGAAACTTAGATTAAAGAAGAAAAATACGACAGTAGTAGTAAACACGATTCGAATTCCCAACATATTAATTTTAAGGATAGTGAATGGCTTTCATATATGCTTGCCATTGACACCTGACCTGAGAAAACGAAACGACATTTCTAAATCCAATCTCCAATATTATGGAAACAAAGAAACTAAGTAGGTATCTACTAAAACAGTTGACATCCCACAACTTCGCTTACGCGCCTAACCAATTAGAAGATTTGGGTACGAGTGAAATTGCACATGAATTTAGTATCATCAACTTCAACAAGCTAATTGATTTTATATTAATGCCAAAATGTTAATGACAATAATTAATCTATCTTAATCCGTGTTTCTTTTGATCACTTATCGGAAAATAGTTCTCAAGATATCTAAAGCACATTTGATAGCGTACCCCGAACTCCATCTCCTCGACGTGAAACAAGCGACGAATCAGTTACCTACTTACCGAGCTGCCAGCGTGCCCCGAACTCCCATCTCGTCGACCTGTAACAAGAGTCAAACCAGTTACTTAGCTAACTTTCAGCGTACCCCGAACTCCATCTCCTCGACGTGAAACAAGCGACGAATCAGTTACTTACCGAGCTGCCAGCGTGTCCCGAACTCCCATCTCCTCGACCTGAAACAAGAGTCAAACCAGTTACTTACCTAACTTTCAGCGTACCCCGAATTCCATCTCCTCGACGTGAAACAAGCGACGAATCAGTTACTTACCGAGCTGCCAGCGTGCCCCAAACTCCCATCTCCTCGACCTGAAACAAGAGTCAAACCAGTTACTTACCTAACTTTCAGCGTACCCCAAACTCCATCTCTTCGACCTGAAACAAGCGACGAACAAGTTACTTACCGAGCTGCCAGTGTACCCCAAACTCCTTCTCCTCGACGTGAAACAAGTGACAAACTAGTTACTTGCCTAGCTGCCAGTTTACTCCAAACTCCATTGCCTTGACCTGAAACAAGGGACGAACTAGTAACTTACAGAGTTGCCAGCGTACCCCGAACTCCATCTCTACGACCTGGAACAATCGACGAACTTATCGAATTGCCAGCGTACCCGAAACTCCATTTCTTCGACCTGAAACCAGTGATGAAATATTTACTTACCGAGCTGCCAGTGTAACCCGAACTCCGTCATCTCGATCTGCAAACAGCGAATAACTAGTTACTCACCGAGCTCCCAAGTACCAGCAAACCCCGTACTCCATCTCCACGATGTGGAACAAGCGAAGAAGAACCTCGCGATGTCCCCCGCAGTCCGCAAGATTGTCCTTTACAACAAAATGTTCAAAGCAAAAAACGGCAACCCAAACTAAAGGTTAAGCACACTATAGTACAAAACTATTACTTGAATCTTATACTTACGGACTTTGTTTTTGATAAAGTAGACCGTGCTACTCTATTACTAAATGAAACTTTTTCTTCAGAAGAGCCCGATAGCTGGAATGATTCTGCATAAGATGTAGTAATCGCTGTAGTGAGATAATAACCTGCTTATTTAGACATTCTGGAAACTCGAAAGCAAGCAAATGTGAAGGGGCTGGATTTGTCACAAATCTTCTTAGTTATTCAGATAACCGAAAAGATTTGTGACAAATCAAGGACTGTAAATAAGCCTGAAGTGCATCGAGACGCAAAGTTGGTTACCTACACATATTTCATAAGCTATATCCCGGAAAAAAGCTTGGTTCTGTGGGAACGCGGGTGTAACCATGGGCAGAAGCTAGTTTAACATAATCACATCCCACTAATGATGTGTGTAACTGCTAGTGCTAAAGTAGAGTAGGTTATTTGTTAAGATGTTTGATTACATTGATTATTATTCTTGCTGTTGTTTTAAGATAGAAGTTTTTAATGTGTACATACCTATTGAAGTCCATTTTCTACTAATTGTGTCATAGGTATTGCCAAATTAAAATACGATTTACCACATAGAATTTTTGAAAAGTTCAATAAATTTACGTTCATTAAAGCTTACGACATTTTATTAAGATCATTGAGTTTCTAGAGGTTTACATTACGACCCATTTTCTAGCCATTGTACGTATTATGAACACGTTTACACCACGTTCCTGACAGCAAATTAAAACCAAATAGTAGTTACGACCTTTTTGAGGTCACCAATTTTGCTATAATTTTCTGATTTAGTACAAACGTTATGCTAAGATACGACATTTTTGAGTTCTGTAATTTTTGTATGCTATGGTCGTAACTCGAAAAAAACGTATTTCTAGCAATAGGAAACTATTGATTTGTAAACCATTTAATTAAGATTTGTATTTTATAGTTATGGTCAAAAAATTACGTTCACACGACTTACCGTTAAAAAGATATGAATTTTTTTCCCAATTTTTTTCTGTTTTTTGGCTCTGGTGTAAAGTTGGGTTTTCCAGGGTTACGCCCTTATTGTTTTCCGTCGTCGATTATAGTACTCGAGGTGGTAGAACTAACTCTTCAACTATGGATCATACTATATTATGCTCATATAAAAACGGTTTAAGAAATTATTTCTCAAAAGAATATCAATTTACTTAGAGAGAAATACACTTTTCAACTAAAATTTGAGCAGTAAGCACCGTGCTTCACCAGGTTATTTTCTACTACTTTGCTCGTGTAGTGTGCTGCTAAGCAGTATTGTGCATTCAAATTTAAAATTCTTGCATTTATTGTTATTCAATAACGTCAATTTTATATACAAATCTTGGTTTAGCGTATCATCATCACCACCATATTCATCATTAAAGATTTATTTTTATTGACGTTCGAGTTCCTATAATGATATCCGCTTAGTAAACGGATTGAAAGGAACACTACCTTCTTTTATCCGTGCATGCTTTTCTCCTTCAACATTCACTCATTTCACTCTATTAAGCTGAGAACAAACCTTTCCAGCCAACAAAAAAGTTGCAAAAAATCTCATCCCAAAACCACTCTCAACAGCCATCCATAGTTATTTATTTAAGGCCTTCCACACACCCGTAAAGTATATCCCGCAATAAAAACGCGTGTAGCAATAAAATTCCATCGGTAACAAACACCTGATATATTTCATTTTCTAACCTACTTAACATTAACAACTCTTCATACAATTTTCGACCTTATCTACTTATCATATACTCCACCCGCTATACGACTATAAGCTCTATATACGTGTCACTAAACTCTACATTCCCGTGTAGCGGAAGAGCTAGTAATAAAGATGTCAGCGCAATGAATGGCCGAAAATAAAAGCGCAAAAAAGAAAACAGTATCGTGTTTTGAGTGAGACGGAGGTTCATTTGAGTTTGAGGTCGGTGCAGTGCAAACATATCAGTAGGTTATGTTCATTTCAGGATCTAATCTAATCGTACTTTGGGGCTGAACGAAAATACATTCAAATTTACTTTTAAAATACATTAACTGTAGTCTGGGTCGGTACCACCGTGTAGTCTGCCCCAAGCAGTAATGTGAAAACATTACTGTGTTACGGTTTGATGAGAAAAGTATTCACTGAAACTACTTGACTTAAGAGACTTAATACATAATGCCCCAGAGTAGCGACCGCAATGTAGTACCGCGCATGCTTTTGTGTTTCTAAGTTTTGAGAGGCGCTGCAATTATTGTGGGCTGACGTTATGTTTACCAGCAAGCAAACGACCATATCGTCTCAATATCAAATATTATAAAAAAAAATTGATAATCTGAATAAGTACAGTCATATTAATGCAGCTGACTGTACCTACTGGCATGTTTTAACTAAACCACGGTAGCGAGAGAACAATAGCACATTGTCCCGAGCCGCTTATCGCCGGATTACTGGCCGGCGATACAGCTCGATATATCGCTATATATCGCGTTATATCGCGGTGTATCGCACTGTATCACTAGATTAATGCACCGCTGACCCAGTTACATACATTAGGTCCCGATGTCAATAGTTGGTTCGAGCTCAGAGACACTTTGAATACCGTGTGTTTATGATAATGTAAGGCGTTGTGTTAGCACTACATTAGACGGTACGATATGCGACAAGCTGGTTTTTCCTGCTTTTCCAAGGTAGGCGTGTGGTCCGTGATTGACGCACATTTCAGTAGTCGTTTTGCCAAAGGTAGAACTCGCTATCACAAACTTTTTACAACAATAGTATTCAATTAAGTAAAAAATTATTTACATTTCATGTTGACGCTGTGACTGCTTGGGAATAAGGACAGGAAATGTAATGTAGTTCGATGATGTTTGGATGTAATTATTCAAGGTCGATACATAATCGATATAAATTATTTTTTTAATCCCTAACACTTTTTTACACCATCCTGTTTAAAAAAAAATTATAATAATTGAGTAACCGACTACCAAATGTTATCAAAATCAGCCTGTAAAAGGTGCCGCAGCAACCTTCCCTCTTTTTAGGTTAAATACCCCTACAACCAAAAATCGCCGACATTCTATGAAATTGTAGAACCTGTATACCAAGTTCCAACGAGTTCAGTAAATTGACCTGTACGCGAGTACCAACATCCGAACAACGGCGCAAGTACGGATCTATTCGGGTCGATAAAATTCGATAATATTCGATAAAATTGACAGTTAAAATCGATAAAGTGGGTTTTATTCGATAAAATTGACAGTTAAAATGGATAAAGTGGGTTTTATCGATTTTAACTGTCAATTTTGTCGAATTTTATCGTCCGAAAAGATCCGTACTTGCGCCACAAATGAAAGCAAAGTTGTCCAGTTGTTGCAGAGACTTAGTTCACTTCGCACATTCGGTCAATACAACCTGGCTTTCTTTTATTCTTATGTTTATGTAGCCAATCATACGTACAACCACTTCCAAGACGCGACCGAACCCGTCCCCTTTCACCTCTTGCTCATGGAGCCATTTTATGTTGCTGTCTACCCATGTAATACGATGTAAAATTTTCTTTACCATCTCTATGAATGTTGTGAAGTCACTCGTCGTTTTGTAGGTTAAATTCAAATTCAAATATTTATTTCTTTTAAATAACAATAGATCTATTTGTTAGTACACATTATTAAAACTTCACACACACAACAACAGCAGAAATTTCATTTACACAGCAAATCAACTTTTTTTTATCAAATCGCTTCGTACGTAAAGGAGAAATATCAGCAATGTAACGATGTACCTTTACGTAAAACTTTACGGAATAAAAATACTGCCGACTACGGTTTGCTTTCCATCCTCATAGAGGTAGCTTTTAGTGATAAGGTCGCTTATTGTTGCAGTTATTGGTAATGTTTTATGTCGACCACAAATCAACCCTTTTTGTTTTTTGTTATAGCATTTTATATATGAGCACAAGGGAATGGAATAAGTATCACTGTGTAGTCTTAATGTAGATGTGAGTTTTAATCCCAGAGATTCTGAGATAGATATTAATGTGTTATAAATTATTACCTACATTGAACATAAAACTAAGTAGCGTAACACAGCCGGTTTTTAGCCTTCTCCCAGATATGTACCACATAGATTTCTTTACGTTGTAACTCATCAGTTATTATTTTGAAGAGCGTAAATTTTGTTCTCACCCATACATGTGTGTGATCAAGCCACGAGCGACAAAGGGAATCCTAATGCAGGGATATGATATGAGTCTGTAAGCCTTTGCTTTGTGAAACTCATAAGAATGATGTATAAAAACCTCGTCTATGCTTACACCGTCCTTGAAGTCGGTAATAAAAGCAATCCCAGTCTACATTCGAAATGGAACGCAACGCAAATCTACAAGACCTCGCATAATGTCTCCAGCGACAAATATGAGAAAACATATCGAGGGTCCGTATTATCGGCCGGCAATTGTCCGCAAACTCACTGTCGGGTCGCGCTGGAGGTCGCAGCCAAAGAACGGGATATATATAGAAGAGCCACTCAAAAATTCATGTTAAAAATACATCTATACTAATAATTATAAAGCAGTATAGTTTGTGAGCTTTTTTGTTTGTGTGTTACCGCTAACCTCTAGAACCGCTGCTGTTCAGATTCTAAAAAATCTTTCACTAATAGGAAGATTATCCTTGAGTGATAGCACTATTATAGAATAGGCTACAATTTTGCCTGATTCCACGCGTGCGAAGCCACGGACTGACGTTAGTGTAGTAAGTATTATTTATTTCCACAAACTAAACACATAACTAGCTATAATTACGTAGTAATTCGGTGGCCGCAGGGGTTATCTTTCGGTAAGTACTTAATTGGTTTCAATCATTAAACAATTTGCAGATCTTTTTACTTTCTATCTATTTGACACACCACATGCACTTGACTTCTTGAAACAAGAAACAAATTTTTTGTAGTTTATAGTCACCTTTGACCGCTGTCTCACCTGATGGTAAGCGATGATGCGGTCGACGGTGTAGCACGTGTATCTAGAAGATACCTGTTCACTCTCGTTTTGAAAACTCCCAGAGATTATATTGTATTAGCATTATTGATTACATTAGGCATGACTCGG
Organism: Crocallis elinguaria; assembly: GCA_907269065.1. Classification (NCBI taxonomy): domain Eukaryota; kingdom Metazoa; phylum Arthropoda; class Insecta; order Lepidoptera; family Geometridae; genus Crocallis; species Crocallis elinguaria. The sequence goes on from OU026073.1 coordinate 14,086,809, forward strand.
GATGGCTTATTTTTACCACGTGTTAGAACTAATTGTTCTACGAGTCTGTCCATTTGGGTGGGTACCACCACTTTGCTCGTGTTTTCTGCCACCAAGGTGTAATGTGGAAGCATTACTGTATTCCCTTTTGATCAGCAATGTGGTCAGTGAAATTACTGGTCTTATGAGGCTTAATACCTAATGTGTTAAGGTAACGAGTGCAATCCAGAATTTTTTGTGTTTCAAAGTTCTGCTAAGTGGCACTGTAATTGTTATGGATTGACTTTCTGATTACTACCAAGCAAATGACTTGCTCGTCTCGTTATCCAATAGTATAAAAAACATGCCAAATTGTTACCTCTGTACAAAACTGCCTACTCTAGGGTCGTGAGTCCTTACGAGTATTTGCGTCTCACTCTTTCAATCAGTCGGGACCATTTGAATAGGAAGGGTGCTGGAGGAAATAGTTGATGGCCCGCAGTTTTCTTGTACTATGTGGATTTTTCTTGTGGATATTTTCTAGACCGTTGAAGACAAACTTAAACAGAATTCACCAGGTAGGAGGACTAACTTTTCAGCTGGTAGTGGGTTGGTGCCACCGATTCACTTGTAAAGTCTGCCGTTAAGCGGTAATGTGTTCCGGTTTGATAAGCAGGCCGGATAAAGGGAGTCCTAAGTTTTGCATTGGACGTCTTCTGATGACGATGAATCATCTTCCGGCTAATCAAGGTTGATGATGATCAACGTGTCAATTGAATAAAACGACTGCACGGTTTTTGCGACGATTCGGTCGAAGATAGCAAGTCCGCCTACAGCTAGATTAGAACTGGCTCTCAAGAGCTGCTTCAACTCTGCAGCTGCCGCAACACACCTACTAGCGGCTGCTTGACGACAGATTTGTATGTAGAGGGTAGCAGCTAGCCAGGTGAGTACTATTATAATTCCATCCACCATGCTACGGTTGCATCATGGTGTTTTCCTTCACCAAAAGCTCAAGTGCACTTATTTTAATCATAGACCTACAAAAACGGCTGCCGACATTCAGCGGGTCAAGTGCCCATTTATTCATAAACTTAGTTTATACCACAGTAGTAGTGTATGTGAAACAGGAAACATCACCGTCTTCCTACCGCCCACTACTTACCACAAATTTGACGGACTAACCAAAACAAGCCAAGATATTTTAATCGAATTCCTCCCAAACGACGTCCAGCAACTCCAGAACCCAAAGTAAAACGAATCCGCCCGAAGCTCGGATGATATCAGATTGAATGATTGTTCGTCAGGTACCCTTGTCAATAACTAGCGAAGCTCATATCGCCAGCCAGACAGCCCTGACCCTTAGCCCTTCGGAAAAGAGCGGGGAAACGAGCGCTCGTGATAGTTTTCAGGGGTCAAGTATGTTTGGACGCGTCACTTAGAATTCTATGTCAGCGAGTGTCCGATATTTTCGGGGAACATTTTATTATTTTCATTGGGAGAGGTTTTGTTGTTGGTACGCACTGGAAGGAAAAGACGCGGTAATTTTTAAAACACTTTTTCTAGGTACTAGAATTTTGCAGTCAGCCGTATGAATATTAAATGGCAATCAATTTAAAATATCTATTATTCATTATCTACTTGGGTTTGTAGATTATCCAACTGTTTTTGTAGCTAGCTAGGTTAGATGTAGTGTTTATTTACGTATTAGCTAGTTAATAACGGCATTTATTAGCCCGTTAAAAAATATTTAAAACAAAACTTTACAAGTGCAGAGCAAATATAATAATGATTAATGTAAATGGGCAATAAAAATGATTTATAATTTGTCCAACTATCGTGGCAATTAGGGACGGGATTTTTAATACAAAATCCTAAGTACATTCCATAGTAATTAGAAATTCAGTGCCCCTTTAACTTTATACGTGTTTATTATATGTTACCTCTGATTTTGGTATATACCGTTATCACATCTGTTATAAATGGTACGTTATTTTTGAGTGTTTATAAATAATAAGACAAAAAAAATTTAAAACCTATTAATTTCGATTCAGAAGCCTGTCAAATAATACAATTGCAAACCCTAAACGCTGCGTCAACTAACCCAGTGCGTACAAACCAGCACTGATTTATCCTCTACTATATTGAAACGCGTCGATGCGACATGTGACAGTTCATATTTCTCCGGCGCTTTATTACGGCGCTTCCACGATTTATCTGTGTTTTTCTAACGCTGCAGTTTTGAGCTCTGTGGGTACTGGTTTTTCGACCCCGGGGTACGGATAGAGAAGTATTTTTGGATGATTTTGACTTTTAACTTATTTGATAGCTCTCTGTTGGCAAAAAAGTATCCCTTGTTTCCTTTCATTGGATCCTCGATTTTGTCCTTTCTATTTGGATAGCAGATACAAAAATAAATCTTGTTAGTGCGAAAAAGAAAAGTAGTTTGTTGGGTGTGATATTTGTTTGGAATAAAATAATAATATGTTGTAAATTGTTATACTTCAGTAAGCATTGGTAATTTCGTTTTTTATGCTATTGGATTACGAGATGAGCTGCTTGTTTGCCTGATGGTAAACATAGCGCCAACTCATAACAATTGTTATGAGTTGGGGCTTTGCCTATGGTTTCATAGTTCTCGTTAACAAATAATTTAAAAATAATAACTAAGAATAACGTTGTATTTTAATGGTTTAGGTGATCTTTAAAGATTCATTACTATCTCAAATCTCTAAAAGATTCGATCCAGCCTACCTAGTCTACTATTTCGATTTAAACATAAATTATTATAAATTCTCGGGAGAATAACATCTATTTCTCCATTTTTTCTGCCTCGCTAGGCAGTTTTACTTGACGTTTTTCCATTCCAATTTGAACGAAATCCAAACGTTCGAATTATACAAATCGAAATTAGCATTTGAAAATCCAATGAGGTCATATCTACGTTTTAATTCCAGGCAACATTTACCGAAACTACTTAACGATATCGGAAAATGCAGTAGCATTCTCTAACTATAAATAAAATTGAAGTGTCTGTTTGTAACGTCAAAATAACCGCTTCTTACTAAAAGCATGGTGAACGTTTATAATTATGTATGATACCTACAACAACAAAACCATTTTTAAAATTATTATCTGTCTGTCTGTTTGCTCCGGCTAATCTCTGAAACGGCTGGACCGATTTTGATGGGACTTTCACTGGCAGATAACTGATGCTCTACGAAGTAACTAAGGCTACGTGGAAGAAGCCGCGAGGCACAGCTAGTCCCAAATTAATGGAACTCCAATGTAATTTTTTAATAAGCGGGTTTTGCTATACGAGTAATATATTTTGGTAGAACTCTAAAATGCTATTTCCCTAGACTCAGACAATTCCTAGACTCTATTATCTACTACGGTAGAGTACCATTGGCCGATATTCGACGCGGGTGCGGGTTACTGCTCCACTTCCAATAAAGATCGACTATCTAGGTTATTTCAATAACTTTTGAAAGTATTCTCCTCGGTATTGAAATTTTATTAAAATTGGAAACCCATTTTTATGAATATTCAGTTTAAGTAATAGTATTTTTCTGTTGAGATATCATTTGATCGTAATTCTAAAAGCCTTTAAAAATATAAACGCGAACAAATAATGAAAGAAGCACGATAGCGGTGATGAATTGTACCTAATGAAGCCATTTTGTTATAACAGCAGAGACATCTGCAGATGTGTGCGATGTCGCGATATGTGTGAGATGTCAGTAAATGTGAATTGTAAATTCAAAGTCACGCAACGAACTATGGAGAGGGCTATGCTCTGGGTTTTTTTTTGTGTTATACAATCCGGAATGAGGAGAAATGAAAACGAAAGTCAATGTCTTTCTAATCAGGCAGAAATGGCAATGGGCAGGCCACATCACTCGCAGAACTGTCAAGCGATGGGCAAGAAAGGGTTTGAAAGGTGGCGATCATGAATCGGAAGACGTAGTGTAGGCCCTAACTACGTGGACCGAGGACCTGCGGCCTCACCGTTTTTGTTTTAATGTTCGACCATCGACCGCAAATATTCGGCTGGAAGGAATTGTCTAGAGTTCTCTCTGGTTTTTGGTTTGAGAACGAACGATGTTGAGGGGACAAGTTGTTACAAAACGAAAACTAGCCAGTAAAGCTGGTCAAAAGCGCAGGGAGCCGTTGGATCCGCGAGGCGAGTAGCCGATCCAATTGGTGTTCTTGGGAGAGGCCTATGTCCAGCAGTGGACATTTTCCCGCTGATATTAATGACACTATAAGTTTTATCTATACACAGTAATACAACGTTTCACTAATATAATCAGGTCGTGTTCGGATTATTCGTTTATCATTTCCTATATTCTTCAATTATAAAAAAAAAACAATTATTTTTGTTTTTCATCTTTTGCATAAATCCGTGCAGGCCACAGTTACCCCGAACTAAAGTGACTTAGTAGTACTATTGATTTCAATCCTCGCTAGCGACGCTCCAGCTGGCAGAGGGCGCGGGTGTGCGTTACGACTCACACTATAAACATTGACGACACATACGATGCTTCTGCGAACGTGATAGGGATTGGGCTGGCAATCGATAGAAAAAAAAAAAGCGGGATGATGTAAGAATTCTAACGAAACCCTATACATCCCATGTACAGGCATTTAAAACTTATGGTGGAAAAAGAAACTCACATACATACAAGTAAGACTAACGCATAGAAGACTTGATACAACGGGTGACCTTACCCCATTATTATTGCCTAATTTTTTCACTAACCGACTGCCAAAAAGGAGGAGGTTCTCAATTAATTTGTATTTTTTGTGTGTACGTTATGCGGTTACTTGGAAACGGCTTAACCGATTTGAATCGAACTGTATTCTAGTAAGGTAGATCCCGAGGTGATCCCAAATATTTTTTGTAAAGATCAAATGGTACACTCGGAAGCTAGACGATGGCAATCGGTTCCAGCTTTTATAAATGCATTTTTTTATAGAGAAACAAACGTGATAACCCTACCCTAATGACACTCGATATCGATATTTGAAGCGTTTACCGTTCTACGAGACGGTTCTCGGTGCGAAGTGTAATTTTTTACGTCTCGCGAAACTGCCCCCGTGAGGTGCAGCCTAATGAGGAATCTGAGAGTACAATTACAAACTTGAACGATATACTAAACTTACGGTACACCAATGAAGCTCTACCAAGTAGGCTAACTCTCCTGCGAGTGTCTGTCTAGGTGGGTACAACCGTGTAGTCAGCTGCCATGCAGTAATGCGGGACCATTGCTGTGTTCCGGGTTGACAGCAAAGTAGTCAGTGAAATTATTGGGCTTATGCAGTAATTATTCGTTTCTCGACGGGCGTATGAGATTTTATACCTAATGTCTCAAGGCAACGAGCGCACCGCAGTGCCGCACAAGCCTTTGTGTTTTAAAGTTCTTCTTTGTTAGTGGGAGGACTAACTCTTCTTCGAGTGTCCATCTGGGTTGTTACCACCGCTTTGCTCGTGAAGTCTGCCGCCAAGCAGTAGTGTGCAAACAATACTGTGTTCCGGTTTGATGAGCAGAGTATCCAGTGAAATTACTGGGCTTATGAGACTTAATACCTAATGTCTCAGGGTAACGAGCGCATTGCAGTGCCGCGCAGGCCTTTGTGTTTCAAAGTTCTGGGTGGCACTGCAATTGTTATGGGCCGGCGTTATGCTTACCATCAGGCAAACGACCAGCTCATCTCGTTACCAAATAACATAAAAAAAAAGTTCTGAGTGGCATTGTAATTTTACGGGATGGCGTTTCCCTTACCATCAGGTAACCGACCCAATCGTCTCGTTATTATCATCAACATCGACATTTCCAATAAAAACACCAATGGAAAGAGATGACGTGGTAATAGTGTTAGACGGGACCACTTAGCCAAGAATAGTGCCAACTCTCGTTACATAAAAGTATGGAGTAAAAAAAAATGTTCTAAAAATAATCTTAAAAAGTAAGGCAAGACTCCGCTACAGCCTTCTTCAGGTATAAACTAAAACAGGTGGCATCAGTATGTAACACCTTCGCGTCGCGCCGGCATATAAATCAGACTATTTACGTAAAGCGACACGACACGATGCCGACACGACGCGCGACACGGCTTAATCTAATACGTGATACACATTATAAAAACTCGTCCACACGACTTTGCACCGTATTCTTTAGTTTCTACAGTCGTATTTCAAATGTACAAACGTTAAAACAGAGTAAAAGACGCGTTAGGACGGTAGACGTAATCAAAATTGCATTTTAAGTTTTCAAATTTAGAGCTCAGTTTTCTGCGGGTAGTTGACAATTTACAACGCCCTCAAAAGCAAGCAAATTTAAGCTTTAGTGCTGAAAGGAAATGTTGGTTTTCGAATGGAAGCGGTTTTGAAATTTAATAGAGGTACAAAAAGATTTAAGAATTTAGAGATACAACGCTTGTAGTGAAAATGAAAAACGTACGCGTTAAAAGTGTCATTTATTTCGTGTTTGTATGTAGAATAACGTTTGAGCTGTTTAGGATGCTGCGCGGGAAAGCAATATAATCTTAGGGAAGATCTTAATAAGCTCGGATCATTTTCCTTTTCCCAACTCGTTTCAGAAGCCTTGTTCAGTAGAACATATTATAATAATAGAACATTCTACCATAACGATGGCGTGCAATAGTACCTAAGACAATAATAATAATTTACAATAATAGATGTCATTGAATAACAATTATAATTCGATACCCCAAAAAAGCAATCAATAATATACATACAAAATTCATTAATTATTAACAATTTACAATTAACATTCAATGAGGTTTACAATAATTAAAGAATTCTTTGATGTCATCTATTACACATAAATAAAATTGAAGTGTCTGTTTGTAATATCAAAATAACAGCTTTTTAATAAATGCATATGAAAGTACCTATAACAAAACAACCATTTGAAAAATGTTTGTCTGTCTGTTTGTTCCGAGTAATCTCCGAAATGGCTGTACCTATTTTGACGGGACTTCACTGGCAGATAGCTGGTATTTCAAGGAGTAACTTAGGCTACGTGGGCGAAGCCACGGGGCACAACTAATAAAAAATATTTTCCAGTAATCATTTTTTTAATTTAAATCTAAAATATTTATTTGGCAGCTCCCTGATTGTTCTTAGAGTCTTGTTGAACACCTCAATAGTCATTACACTACAATTCAACAAATATAAATGAGCACATCTCGTTTGCAGTCATTTTGTTAGTGGGAGGACTAACTCTTCTGCGAGTGTCCGTCTGGGTTGTTACCACCGCTTTGCTCGTGAAGTCTGCCGCCAAGCAGTAGTGTGCAAGCATTACTGTGTTCCGGTTTGATGAGCAGAGTTTCCAGTGAAATTACTGGGCTTATGAGACTTAATACCTAATGTCTCAGGGTAACGAGCGCACTGCAGTGCCGCGCAGGCCTTTGTGTTTCAAAGTTCTGGGTGGCACTGCAATTGTTATGGGCCGGCGTTATGCTTACCATCAGGCAAACGACCAGCTCGTCTCGTTACCAAATAATATAAAAAAAAAAAAAAAATTTCACAGTGTTAAGAACTTTTTCTTCTTTAAAACATGTTTCTACAGATAAAGTGAAACCGAAGCAGACACGAATTAAAACATTTCTTACACAAATCCCAAATTCCCATCCCTTTCCAATCAATCCGTCAGTAACCTCCAAAAAATACAATTTAACGAGCGACACACCGCCCGACATACAACCAGACACGTATACCTACATTCAATTACGTCTGACTGTCTGTCGCACAAAGGGCTATCATCACACTGGGTGGAATCACAGAAGAGAAATCGTAGAAGGTAAACTTTTGTCTTTAAAACGGTGTGACTCGGTAACACAGCATCTGACGTTGCATTTCGTCACTTACCCTCAGATGAGACAATGGTCAATGAACATACATAAATCTATACATTATTAAATAATGAAAATAGAAAGAAGCAGATAATAAATAAAGAAAGAAAAGAACTACCTACTCACCTGAGACTACAAGTACTGTAGTATTAGAAACGTTCAGTATCAAAATAATTTAAATAATAAGCGTTACATTAAAAGTCTTTTAAATTTTTTATACTTAAAAAAAATTGCTTTAAAAAAGCGAAGAACCGACTTCAGTGACAAACTACTGAACCGATTTTGATGAAATTTCTATGGGACCAATCTGAAAGTATACCCTTTCAAATAAAAGAAGAATTTTCCAAATCGGTTCATAAATGACCGAGATCGGAGGTAACAAACATAAAAAAAAAAAATACCCGACGAATTGATAACCTCCTCTTTTTTTGGAAGTCGGTTAATAATTATTTATTTATAAAAGATCATAAATGTTGGCCGCCGGCTGTAAAAAAATTGCCATAACCTAAAAGTAGTATGTCTGTAAAGACGTGCAGCGCCAACCCCGATTAAAATTCAATTCAATTCAATTTATTTATTCATTTCAAATGGGACAAGGAAGAGGAGGAAGAGTTAAATTTTGTGTGTTCATATTAATTTTATAATGTGATTTTTACCAGTAAATGCCTCGCTGATTATATTTTTTCTTAACAAACGTCAGTTGCTTATTAAAGCAGTTTGGTCTTCCTATAAGAATTAAGTTAGAATATAAACATAATCATATGAAGATTACTAAAATTGAACAATCCTGAGCTACTGAATTGTGTTCACTGTGACCACAATACGAACAAATTCGGTCGCGACGCGCGGGGAGTGACACAGACAACTTTCATTGACGAAAAATCGGACGGAAAATTGGGAACGAAGTCCGCTGATTGGTGCGTGTGGAGGTGACACCCGGGATTGGATCTATTTCTTTAAACTGAAGTATGTTGTTAGAGCGCCCTTGTGGCCTTGTCAAATGATAGAGCCTTTGATAGACCTATTTCGTTTATTTTTTTTATGAATTTTTGTTATAAAGTAAAAGTGAAGCAAAAAATAATTTATTGATCTTGATATTATATTATGTGAGCAACATTCACTTCATAAACAAAGTGAGCATAAGAAACATTAAAAAAACTATTTTCTTTTTATATACTCGTAGGAATGTAGAATGCATGAAGGTATGGAGGAATAGAAAGGACATTCAAACGTACAACTTCATGTAGGTGTATATTTAGTGAATCCATGGGCTGTAAAACTAGTGAAAACTGTGTTTCAGCTTCTAGTTGCTCCTTCCATCTGTAGGTAGACGCTATTGTAATTATGTCAAAAATTAGTAGAAGACCAACAGACACGTTAAGTAAGTACAATAAAAAAACACTACTGCTCTAGTCAGTGTCATTCGGGGTGATGTAAGGATTCTAAAGATACTCCATACATCCAAATCTGTTTAGGCATTTAAAAGTTATGGTGGAATAAAGAAACTCACATCCATACATGAACCCTGAAACATTACACTCCTTTTTTGAGCAGTCGTGTAAAAAGGCTAGTTACCACATCCTCTCCAGCTACGATGTATGTCTAACAAATTGACGCTCCATCAATGAATGGTCCTTTTGTCGAACGGAACCAATCTCTCGTCCATTATGTGAGTAATAATGTTGGGGATGTTTTAATAGCCATTGCGAGTTTTAAACGGTTTGAGGGTTGAGACCCTTGTTGGGCCGGGCTTTACGTTGTTTTAATTAATTTGTGTGATTTTCGGTTTCAACTATTTTGACGCTTGTTTTGTGTTATTGGTGTAACTGGTTAACTATAACTTTGAATAACGAGACGAGCGGGTTGTTTGCCTGTGAAGTGTAACGCCATCGCATAGCAATGTCAGTGCCTCTCAGAACTTTGAAACATAAAAACCTGTGCGGCGCTGCAATGCGCTCGTTACTCTAAGATATTAGGTATTAAGTATTATAAGCCCAGTAATTTCGCTGACTACTTTGCTCACTAATACAGTAATGCTGGTCTCCCGCGCACAATCGACCAACATTTCTCCCGGCGGGCTAATTTAGAGGAGCCACACACTGGGTCACCGAAAGCGGCCACTAGACGCGGCAAAGAGAGTCTAGGTGCGGCCTCCAGTCGAAGCCACATCACAAAATAGTAAGAGCAGAAGCTCGGTCACTTTTTGACGGCCTAGGCGCCCAGCGGCCTTTCTGTTTTCTCTTATTGTGTGCGGGCGGGGAGAAACTGGGTTTGTTGTTGAATGTCCGCGGGAGATGAGCCACAAACGTGGCCACCACTGCTGCTTATGGCTCCGTCGTAGTCGTTAAAACGTTCAATGTAAATGCTCAATGTCACGTCGATTCCATAGAAAATGTATGAAAAATCTTGTCCGCAGCTTGTAATCGCGTTTAGTGCCAGTCAACTCGCTCAACGTCACCGCGCCAAGCGTAGCTCTACATGATAATACCGTTTGGTAGAGACTTTCTCGAAGGCTTAGCGTATATAATAACTTTCATTCGCGCTGAAACAAATCGTCTCTTACCCTTCTAACTTTAGAGGTTACCGAATAAGTAGGTGTTTACTTAGGCATTCAGGTACAGGGGTAGCCAAAGTGTAGGTACGAAGACAAGGGTTTAATCTAGAGACTTAACTTTACGAGCTAAATTATGCTAATAGGTGAATCTCGATGCTGTAGAAAATAATGTTGATTCAAATACTAATTCTACAATAATATAAGTCTCAGGTGGGAGTTCACCAACCATTTTGAACGGAAGTTCAACTGTGAACTAGGTTTAGCTTATGAACCGAGGTTTTTGATAGGTATCTGCAGTCAAACGCGTAATAAGTTTATTCTAGCGCTTTTCTCTGACTAACTATGTATCTATCGCCTTCGAGTAAAAATGTGTTGCCAGGCACATGAGCGTGTTATAGCAGCAGTACTAGAGAGCTAGTTATTATAGATTTAAAACCACCTTCAAATAATCAAACGCTACTCGTAGCCCATCTAGAGTAAAAATTGGTAATTTGATGAAACTATAAATTACCCACTTTAGTGGGTAATTTATAGTAGTAGTAGTAGTAGTGGGTAATATTTTTCATCAAGTTACGCAAACTTCATCAGATTAAATAAGATTCTATTTATATAATCTTATTTAATTTGATGAAGTTTGCGCAATCAATCACCACCGTGGCCACGTTCAGGACCTTTATAATTAATTTGGTTTTTTTTATTATTTCTTAAGTGAAAGCCCGCTTAAACGAGCGCTAGCCCATTTACAAATATATATTTAGGTTACCATAATTACAATAAACAACGTTTACATGTTCTAAAAATTATTTTACTACCACGGATAAAATCTAGCAGTTGTATTTTAAACAGTTTCCCTGTGTTGTTTTTTTGTGTCCCAATATTAAAAACGTGGTCAAACGTGAACGTTCTATGATCAAAAATACTACAGGGTGTTATGCGATAAAAATCGTCATAGTTAATTAAATCTCCAAGTATATTCCAATCGTATTGACCTTCCTCCCGTTTCTGCTGCGTTCTAGCTCAAACCTCTTACATCTGAAGGCTATGAAAGCAGAGTATTGGGCAAGCGTGTGAGTACTCGATATTTTAGCGTGAGAGGGATCTGCGACTGACAGGCAGGGTGGGGCCACAGTGCGAGCGACGGAAAGTCAACAAGTTATTTTGAGCTGTTATATTATAAAGCAGAAGAATCAGTTTTTCTCCACAACTCCACACGGACAGCTAACAGTCGTACACCATTCGCGTGTCTTCCTGTTCTTCTCTCCAAAGCCTCAACAGACCCTTTGGAGAGAAGAACGAGGACAGCGAGGCCACTAGAGTCACTACAACTTCCACGCTCACCCCGGGCCCGCGAGATGTAGCTTTAGATAGTTTAGAGTCACTTCAAACAGATGCATTCGTGCGCGGGCTATTTTTCCCCGATCCTATCTCTCTTGCGGTACTCATAACCTAGTCACCTCACACCAGTTTTTAGCGCATCTACGCTTTCCCACCATTCTTCAACGATGTAAATGTAAACAGAACAAAAGAAAAGTCTTAAAAAAATTCACGTTACTATTTTCCCACCCGCTATGTCTCGCACCATACTCACTAAAAGGGTGCACTTTTCATACTTTTCATGGTGTCAGGCACATCACCGTTTTTAGTTCCCCGCGTCATTTGCTACTCTACAACCGTGTGTACATTGGTAGACACGTACGTTTACTAGCTTTGTTGAATGTGCTAGGATTCGACTACCTTTTTGCTTACAAAACTAGGTTCTCCGACTGTTTTGCTTTATAGAGGATTATTTTATTAATTTCTATATCATCATCCGCCTGTTACGTTTCCACTGCACAGACCTTCTCTCTACGCTACGTGGAAGAAGAATAAACCAACAAACGTTACAAACACACTCTCGCATTCATATTACAGTACGGATTGACACATATTCTGATGTCACGGTACCAATATTTTTGTTTGTCCAAGTGAAAATGTTCAAAAGCCATAACCAGCTTAATAACTCCGAAACTCCGTAGTATTTTCACAAAAATAACTGCGAAATCGCAATTCTCGCACATTTCGGTTCCATTGAGCGCTAGTTATTTTACTGCGCCGTAAAATTGTAGGACATGCCCGCGACAGTTTGACAGTAAGGGCACTTCACTATTGTTAAAGTTGAGTTATATTATATACAACTTACGTTGAATTCATGATGGGCTAGAAGTATAATACTGCCAACCTACATAATATTATGTAACCTACATAATATTATATGTGGATATAACTCACTAAAACTAAGTAATAAAAACTAATTTAATATAAATAAATAAGTGACGTAATTAAAAAAATGTACAGCGGCTCAACTTATACCACGCACAAGTTCATTCATATTAGTATTGTTCTCATCTCTGGGAAGGCTCAGCCAAATATCAGCTTACATGGTGTATATTCCTTTATGGATCCCTTTATATTCATTTACCACTATAGAGTGGAAGTCCTTGCCCGAGTCTGTGTTCCCCGTGCGCTATTACCTGGGCTGCTTCAAGTCGCTTGTAAACAGGTATCTTCTAGGCAAGCGTGATTCATCGTCGACCGCATCATCGCTTACCACCAAGTGAGATAGTGGTCAAACGTAAGCCTATAGTAAAAAAAGACGAAGTACCTAGTACTTTGAGATATACCGTACTCATGAAAAAAAAAGAATCATTTAATTTGGTTGAGAAATAACGGAGAAATCGACTAACATCGCCACAGAAAAATACAGATGAATTGATAACCTGCTCCTTTTTTTGAAGTCGGCTAAAAATCAATAGACTCCAGTAGTACTGAGTCATGCTGGAGTACAAGTTTAAAGATACGAAGGAGTTATAGGTTTTCGAACGTTTTTTTTTATATACTATTGGTAACGAGACGAGCGGGTCGTTTGCCCAATGGTAAGCGTATCAGCAGTCCATAATAATTGTAGTGCTAATAATAACTTTAAAGCGCAAAGGCCTGCGGGGCACTGCTATGCCGTCTTTGCCTTAAGACTTTAGTATTAAGTCTCATAAGTCCAGTAATTTTACTAATTACTTTGCTCATCAAACTGGACCACAGCAATACTTGCACACTATTGCTTGGTGGCAGACTACACGAGCAATGCTGTGGTACCCACCCAGACGGACACTCGCAGAAGAGTTACTCTTACCACCTGGCACACCTGTACACCATTCTTAGTCATAGTCCCCATACTGTTGTAAGTTCGTATAGAGCGGAACGAACGCTGAGGCAAGCGGAATCGGGAATAGTGGTATATTGCACCCCACCCCGCCGCACCCCCGCCACTGAAGGGCTTTTAGCTGCAGCCGGAAGTATGGGTTTTATGGGGCTTTCCTATCGAATAGAGATATATCTCTATTGTATGGAAATATAATATATTGTGTTGATATATAGATTAGCATTTGAGCACTACATCGCCTGATTTAAAGCGACATGGGCTCGAAGATAGTTAATATTCTAAGCCTAGATTAGAACTGGGTCTCAAGTGCTACGCCATTGCTGCGTCACACTGATAGGTGCTTTGTGCCAGTGTTTCATCTTGTTAGTTAGACATTACAATAACAACGCTTTTACAGTGAGCTCTCTTTCAGGTATGATTTCAATTTCAACCCTAAAACCCTTACTTTCATACGATCCCTACAAATAACACGTTTACTTTATGTTTACAATAACATATCACACTGAAACTCTCAGGTGAAACAATAGCACGGAGCTCAAACGAGTTCGGGAACACGCGTTACTTTTTATCACTCCTCAACTTTTTATTGCGAACCGCGATCAAGCCGAAAATATATGTGAAATATGTGTTGTTTCGTAATTTTGGGAAATAATTAAAACGATAAATCACGTGTTTACGTTAGTTTGAAGGTACATTTCTTTTTAAAAAGCGCTCAGCTCACGTAGCAAGTTGTGCTTAGGCTACTATCAACGTTTTTACAAGGTTTGATTAGATAACGGTGCCCAATTGCAATAACAAAAAGCCTTGTTTGCGGTTATTGTGATTTTAATAAACTTTTGAAACAGTCCATCGACCTACAGGTCGGTGGCCGACATCACCACCACTGAGCTCTCATCGCTTCAAAACTATAATAGAACCTTTGTTCCTTCCTAGAGTTCAAATCTGATACCCCGACTTAATTTTCAAAGGCAGCCTCACAAAGCGAGCTAGCTACGTGTCTTAGCTGATATTTTAATTGCGACCCCTCGCACGTCCTGCAGTGAATGCACTCAAAGCTCAAGATTTAAATGAGCACCAAAAAAATAGCTCCATTGCGCCGAGCTGGATTATTTTTTAAACAAAGGCAAGTCACGGTTGTTTACAGTATAGTTTAGAGCAGTAGAACTATTTTATTTATTATTTGGAAGATAAGATATTTTTAATTGTATGTGATCGAAAGCGAGTAAAATATTTTGTAGGTACTTATTATAGTTTGTATTATTTTTGTCCGCAAATTATCCAAACAAGCACTAAAATGTCCTATTACCGCTATTCAAAATAATAGAAAGGTATATATGTGGCAGGAATACATATTATATTTATTATCAAATGGTATCCCACTGTAGTGGGATAAAGGTCTGAAAGGGTGAAAGGTCTCTTTCCTTTCTACTACTCCTATGAAAGATCTATTGCGTAGGACTCGCTCAGGACTCGCTTAGGAGCTCATTTAGTGGTAAGAGTAACTCTTCTGCGAGTGTCCGTCTGGGTGGGTACCACAGCATTGCTCGTGTAGTCTGCCACCAAGCAATAGTGTGCAAGTATTGCTGTGGTCCAGTTTGATGAGCAAAGTAATTAGTAAAATTACTGGACTTATGAGACTTAATACTAAAGTCTTAAGGCAAAGACGGCATAGCAGTGCCCCGCAGGCCTTTGCGCTTTAAAGTTATTATTAGCACTACAATTATTATGGACTGCTGATACGCTTACCATTGGGCAAACGACCCGCTCGTCTCGTTACCAATAGTATATAAAAAAAAACGTTCGAAAACCTATAACTCCTTCGTATCTTTAAACTTGTACTCCAGCATGACTCAGTACTACTGGAGTCTATTGATTTTTAGCCGACTTCAAAAAAAGGAGCAGGTTATCAATTCATCTGTATTTTTCTGTGGCGATGTTAGTCGATTTCTCCGTTATTTCTCAACCAAATTAAATGATTCTTTTTTTTTCATGAGTACGGTATATCTCAAAGTACTAGGTACTTCGTCTTTTTTTACTATAGGCTTACGTTTGACCACTATCTCACTTGGTGGTAAGCGATGATGCGGTCGACGATGAATCACGCTTTTGATGTGTTTGTAAATTATGATGAACTGTACTGTTATACATATTACCGCTGTGGTTGATACACAATATTCCTTCACCAACCCCTCCTCCTACCTCTTATTATAAATATGATACAATGACGTCACAGAACAAATAAACACTTATTTTTTTTAAACACTTAACTACTTAACTAGACATTATAATAAAACAAAAATTTAAAAGAGTAATACAATAATAATGCACACCAAAACAAAAACATAGTACAGGAAAATTAAAAAAACGTGGTAAATTGGGCGGTCTTAACGCTTAAATCTATTTCTATCAGACTTATGCGTTATCTATTGAGTTTAAAATGTTAAAAAGAATTACAAAATCACATGCCCTACTGTTCTCTAGCATGTAGTTTCCTGGCATACGGCCAGTGTTTCATTGTAGCCAGTTAAATTAATCAACAATTAGTGATTACGGCCGTATAATGCCAGCTTATATAATGCGGATTAGACGAGCCTGAATAATGAAGTACTTGGTAAGTAATTTATGGATCAAAAACCACCGTGTTAGTACAAGATCCCGTGTCAGATTATTTCCCGTAATGTACTTATAGCAGATGAGAAAGGAATTAGTAAATCGTTTTCACAGCCGCAGTGGTGTTGAGGTTGGTTTGTGGAGTCAACTTTTAAAGCGTGTGGACGGTTCACCATCGAAAAATTTGCTGTCGCACTTTTATATTTATTTATTTATAAATCATAGTAATACTTACAGTAAACACCAAAGTTTTGTAGCCAGCCAGATAAATCAATACGTACAGCTAGCTAGGTATAAAAGGCATACGAGAAAAGCTTAAGAAAAACGTACAGTCTTACCACAAAAAAAACCCTAAACCTGCATCAAATAGCGACTAACTCTTAAACATGCCTTAGTCACGTGTTTAAAAATAAACATCCACCAATCTTGAATGTCTTGAATCTCAAATTTAATTAGTGTCTAACGATTGCCTAACTCCATTCTAACATTTCTAATCATTTTAGGCATTTATCTTTAGACAGTGTCTAGCTAAACTGGCGTCTAAAAGTTCCTTTTGTGGTAACACGGAAAATGTTTGTCTTATATGTGACTATTGTGGTAGAAGGTTCGAATGCTACAATGAGCTTGAGCTTTTGGTAGAGAAATAGAAAAGAGATAGAGAAGAGATTCATTTCACCCGCTAGCTGCTGTTTGCCATTTCATTTTGTTTCTACATTCATCGTTTTCTCATATTATACAAAAATATTAAATGCTACGGCGTAGCTTCGTAGCTACGTAGCACCGTAGCCAAATAAAACAATTTTAAACGAAAATCTAGCCGCTCCGAGTACGTCTATTACTGTCAAAGTTCAGGAATTAACTTTTAGATGATTTACAGTACATATATTTTCTAAGAAACTTGAAGTGTAGCGATTTCGTAGCAGGTTGTAGCCCATTCGGTCTGGGTGCTTTGTGATTATCGAGCTGATTCTCATATTGGAGAAATAATAATTTCTTAAAGGGTTAAAAGCCTTTATTAAGTTGCTACACTACATCTAAGTTAGTTACAAAAACCGTTTAATAATCTACAAGCCAATGAAGGCCATAGATAGTCCAAATGTTCTAGCCCACTATCAGTTGGCAGCGTACCCACATGCTGGCGGTATAGTCTCCTTGGAATGCAATGCTGATCCACTGAGCCAGATAATTAGTTAGTGGTAGGACTAACTCATCTGCGAGTGTCCGTCTGGGTTGTTACCACCGCTTTGCTTGTGAATTCTGCCACCAAGCAGTAATGTGCAAGCATTCCTGTGTTACGGTTTGATGAGCAGAGAAGCCAGTGAAATTACTGGGCTTATGACACTTAATACCTAATGTCTCAGAGTAACGAGCGCACTGCAGTGCCGCGCAGGCCTTTGTGTTTCAAAGTTCTGAGTGGCACTGCAATTGCTATGGACCGCCGTTATGCTTACTATTAGGCAAACGACCAGCTCGTCTCACTACTAATTAGCATAAAAAACCTTTAATATAACCTTTAATAAATAATACACTTTCGTATAAGGGGTGTCCAGATCTAATCAAAGCACAAAACCTAATAGGCTAAAAATAAAATCCACGACATTTCAAGCAGACAACGCAACTTTTTGCTGCTTTTTCCAATAATAAAGTTTCCTTTAATGAATACATTGACTCCATAATATATTCCGACACACTTCCCCGAAGACATAAATATTCAGAGCGCCGGCATCTGTTCCGATCGGTTCAGCATTGAACACAAGCTTTCACTACAAGTGGAGAGGGATTTTAACAAGCTTGTATTAGTGACTTTTAAGTGTGTAAACATAATCTTGCACTACAGTTTTTCACTTAGACACTTTTTTGCGTTTTTTCATGGCAGTGACTTTTTTACATCTCCTAATTGGAACGAAATTATAAGAATGCGACTAGAACAAACTGATGAGCGTTTGGCGACAAAATTTTCAATATGAGGATGGTAGCTAGCCAGACTAATGCTATGATCTATCGCCAATGCAAAAAGGATAAAAAGTAATGTTTTTGGTTAAAAGTAAACTACATTATATATTTCTCTAAAAATAAACATTGGGTCTGTGGGGCCCGGAAAAGCTACAGCCTACTATATGTCTGCAAGTTCCAGCAGTTGCGGATCTAATCTAGATTAAACGTACTTGCCATCTTCGGCCACGATTAAGATAATGCAAGATTGACAAATTGACCTAAAAACATATCGAGTAAAAAAAAAATTGGTTCTACAAAAACCATAGTTTCATTACATGGAACAAACACTTGGGCCTTTATTTTAGTTGCACAAATAGTTTTCTCGTTCAGGTATTAATTCTACCGACTTCACAGCCCCACCTTGGCAGTCACGAAGTCGTTATCGTGAACAAAGCATCTTACTATCAGCGGGTCTCGACTAAAGCCTTACTATGATAGTTCTAAAGTCAAAAATGTATCATCTGCATGGTCACCATGCTAACTTATAAACACTTGTATGATTACAGCTTCAAAGCGAATGCAATTTGTACAGACTAGACCGTCTGGTGTAATTACAGTCAAACATACACCTCATTCAATAAAAATCTAGATTTCTCCACGTCTAGTAACATTAGTATAATCATTACTATGTACGAATGAAGACGTCTGCATGTAACTGGAATTAGGAGCGATTACTTACCGCCGGCTGCTGGAGACGTGCCATCCATCATTTGAGACAAGTGGGCCACACGGGGCACGACGTGGGCCACGACGCGAGGCCCGCTCTTGAGAGATTGAACTACTATTTTTTGATTGAAGAGGCTCTTGTATGCATAGTACCCACTTATCCGCCGAAAGCATTTAACGAATAGGGTTTTTTAATTCACTCGGAATGTAACCGTGTCAGAAGGGATCGTTTGTATTTCGGGATCGCATCCCGTCAGGCAAATTTCCCGTTTACATTCGAGCACTCAGCTCCATAAATATGGATATAATCTCGACAATATTACTCTGTTACTCTGAGAAGTTCTGTGTAGCGCTGTTTTACCCACTTATAAATCAGTTAAATTTCTCCGACTACTTTCCAATACTGCTTAGCGCGTCCGTCCGCAAAACCCTGCCGTATGTTTCAAACCCTTGTCTTACGTTTTATAGTCGACTGGAGATCGGACCCACTCGACACTTCTCGTGACAATTCGCCCATTAGGGCCAATATAAGGTCCCTCAGGCCCATATAAGGCCCCTCGAGCCCATTTAAGGAGCTAAGAGGGCTCATGGACCGCGGTCAAGTAAGGGTTAATGGGGTTAGAATTTTTATGATTCTGGGTTAAATTGGGTGAAGTTGGTTGACCGTTGGAATTGTTGCAATTAAAGAGATAAACCTTCTCTTTAGTATAGATGGTGTTTACATTAAATATTTAATTGATTATATAAAAGCCGGTAACAGTAATCTTATTTGTCTACTTCCTATGCAAACTGTTTTAAAAGTTTGAGTGTATCTATGTATTTGACGTGGCATTGAATCTCCCAAACGCAATAAACCGATTCGTTACTATTTGTTCGAAGCTTTGAAATACTTCAAACTTGAACGAGTGTATGATTCAAAAAATCTGTTAGCGTTTAAGATAGTATCATTATTATTTATTAGTTTGTACCCGTTTCAATACTTACGCCAGGTGTTTTTCATTTCATTGGTGAGATGTTAAAAAAATCTTTTAATTTTTTTAATATCACATCAACGAGCAGCTTTTGTGAATATAACTAATGCTTTAAGGCTGTTGCATCCCCCTTTTAAAAGTCACTATGTCCTTGCCTAAGTACCCTGATTCACTTGTACCCTTTTTATCTTTCACTTTTCATAGTACGAAGAGAAATGACAAATTACTGCCGTCTGTCTGTCCATACAAAATGGATCAGTATTTTCTAATCCCCATTTACAACGCAGATTACCTCTTTCCGTAATCATTTCTTCCCGAAAACAATACAAAAGCTTAATTTTAGGAGAACACCCCCATTTGCACAACAAAAAGCTATCAGTAGCATATCTCCAAGATAGCTATTATTGTCTAAGGGAGGAACTTAAGTGCCTTATTACGGGATGAAAATTGTGTAAATTCGTACCTGGGGCCTCGGTGGGGTCGGGTGCAAAGTAGAGCTGGCAGCGGTGTTAATACCTACAGTTCTTTTGTTTGAATAATCCTAATTAAAATGATTAATTTTGTTCAATCGCGGACTGATTCAATTTTTATGTTTGATTTTACAGCCTAGAGTCTTATTTATATAAGTTAGCCACTATAATTTATATATAAGTAAACCACTACTTTTTAACACTAAGTTTGTTTTATCATTTACATCTTGGAGAGCAGTGGACTTGATGGTAGTTTTATACCAATCACTGAAAACACTGACATTAGTGATCTGTGGTTTTTGTGGCTGTTTAAATCGCTTGCTCCTATACCTTGCACCGCACCTCCTGCATTAGCAGTGGCTCTCTTTGATCCACAAGCTGAGAGGTTTTTGATCATTCTCAATAAAAACATCAGTAATATTGTTACTGGCTCAAAGGAAATGTAGATGCGAACGAATTATGACTAAATTGTAAAGAAATTTGGGTCAGTGGGGGTTCGGGTTAACGATCACAATTTGTTATTATTTGGCATTACTCATTTACACGTCGGTTTCAATGTTTTATATCCGAGTTGAAATTTAGTAAATGATTAAGTGTTTACGGCACAGTTGGTTTACTTCTCCAATACTCCTTTAGAATTTGGGAACATAATAAAGTGACGTGAAATGCTTACTGATGACATTTGCTATGGCTTGATTCCCGCTTTCTTCAATTTGAAGGCAGTACAGCCAGGCGAGCACAAGAAATATCCCTACCACCACCACACTATGGTAAAAATAACTATTAAACTACTTTTTTTAGTATTTGAACTGGCCTTAAATATCGACGATCGCTAACTGCGACCACAAAGCCAACTTTACTTCATTGTTATATAATAAACCATCTGTCCAAACCTTTTTGTCTCCATAAAAGAACACCTTTTCCAAAGCCCCAAACTCCCAGATTTCTTTCTTTCCTCTCAGGTACAAAGAATAACTTACAGAGTCCCTTATTATTCCTTATCCAGATAGTATTTAAATGATTGCCCAATAAAAACCATTGTAAATCCGGGCCCTAACAAGCGGCCGCCCAATAGGGCATAAACAAAAACCGGGATATTCAAATTGGGCCAATAAATAAGGGAGGCATTTGTACATAAATCGGGATAGTGTACTTTAGGAGTTGGGATCTGAAGCTGGAGCGAGGCGATGCTATGCTATCCATACTATTATAAATACTCAAGTGTGTTTGTTTATTTATCCTTCATCACGACAAAGCAACGGATCGGCGTAATTTTTGGCATAGATATAGATTATGGGCTGAAGAGTAACATAGGCTTTTTATCCCGGCAAAATGCACAGTACCTATGGGAATGCGGGAGAAACTGAAGGCAGAAGCTAGTTCTTGAATAAAGATAGTTTCTAGAGAGGAAAGTAACCCACTGTCTCGCCTAATCATCAGCGACGATATCTTCAAAGATGGCGAATATGCCAGACCTAGATTGGGAGTGGCTCTCAAGTGCCGGAACACATCGAGGCATTTGGCGACAGCTTTTCATCTTGAAGGTAGTAACTAGCCAATGAAACACTAGACAACGCACTATCACCGTTCTATAGTTGCATCATATATTTTCCTTAACCGATAACAACCTACAGATCAGTGGCCGACGTCACTACCAAGTCATCATTGCTTTCAATGAAGGTAATTACTGCGTGGCCGAATTATTTTTACTGGTAGTTCAATGAGCTTGTATGTGTCTGTGTATTGTGTGTGTGCGTGTGAATGTTCAGGTGGATGTATGTGTGCTATGAAAAATACAAAATCGCTTGTTTACTTTTTTTCTTGCCTCGTGGCTGCAGAGGATTGTGACCGTTATGATCGTTATTTTATGCGGACATTATTTTAGCTATGTGTTCCACAGAAATTCTGTATTTGACTTTCAATTTACTTCCAATTTCCTATGAAAAATAACTATATAGCTTTCCATGCTTCAGGGCGGCAGCACACCTAGCACGTTTCTGTAAACGCACTGTATAGGTACAAGGCTATTATTCAATATATCAATCGGTAGTATATAGTACCTATATATCAATGTACTTTCAGAGGTGGTTATTTTCTAATGTTCGGCCACTATTTTTACCAGGTGGTAGATATAATTCTTCTGCAAGTGTTCGTCTGGGTTGGTACCACAGCTTTGTTCGTGAAGTCTGCCACCAAGCAGTAATGTGCAAGAAATACTGTGTTCCGGTTTGATGAGCAAAGTAGCCAGTGAAAATATTGGGCTTATGAGACTTTACCTAATGACTCGTAACGAGATCACTGCAGTTCCGCGCAGACCTTTGTGTTTCAAAGTTCTGAGTGGCACTGCAATTGTTATGGGCCAGCGTTACGCTTACCATCAGGCAAACGACCGGCTCGCGTTATCAAACAGTATAAAAAAGAAACCTGTCTACTACCATTCAAAATCAAGCAAACATTTCAAGATACAATAAAATAGCACAGATATATTATTGTTGGGCCAATCGTTCGTAGCAACTGACTCAAACATCGGCGTAGTTCCCGCGACAATTGTTTGCAACGCGAAATATGAACAGTATCTTTGTTTCTCCAGATATACTAGACTATTTTGGAGGTTATCCTGCTCGCAAGTATTTGCAGCACTGCCAATCTCCAATATTTTCTACTTCTACAGCAATTGCTGTATAAGTACATCTTTGTTGCCGAACTGCAGCAAAATCGACCCACTTACCGCTAAGCTCTTATTGCTTCTTTATCGAACTCTCGATTACGTATCTGTGGACGACATCACTGAGCTGAACGCTTTATGTGAAGAGTTAAAATTATCTCATAAATCACCAAACAAAACCAATCAACAACAACAACAACAACAACAACAAAAAATAATCCATTAAACTATTACAATCGACACCGAACGAAACTCCGACCCTTGTGAACCAGTTCGTATAACACGGTGAAAGAGTTGGGAAAAGCCAGCTTTAGGTATGGAGAGGGGGAAATACCTCTTACGGCGTGAATGCGTATACACTGCAGGACAAATAAGCCTATTTCATCTGTCTCCTACGTCTCCGTTGTTTATCTATACTAATAGGTGACTATCTTGGGCTGTACGCAGTTGACCTCACGAGTCACGTCAAGCCTTCTACTGCCATACAACATGTTTGGCCGGTCGCCACTCTTTTATAATATTTTATTTGTTTTATACTAATGGCTAACGAGATGAGCAGGTCTTGTGCCTGATTACGAGTGTGATAAATCCGCACATAGCTTGATTTAAGTCATTGTTGCAGGGTTGACTCCAGATTCGAATATTTGCGTCGGATTCAAAGTCGCATAAGCTCCCGCTCGGCTACACTCGCTTAGTTCCCTCTTCGCCATACACTTACATTTCTATGTAACATCACAAAAATGTACTCTTTCATTTGACCGGCACTGTACGCAGACTCGTTAGCTCGCGCTGGAGTTACCCACAGGTCGAGAGGCACTCGCCACGACCCTGGGGCGCACGCTGCGTTTTGGGGTCACCGAGATTGCGTTGAGATTGACGACAAACTAGGGAAATGCTACGATTTCGCTGATACAGATCCAAGTCATACGGCATATAAAAATATATTTACATCTAACATTTTTACTATATGAAAACTAAGGTTTAGTGATATATAAACCTGGTATGTCATGGTAAGATAAGTCCGTTTTGGCATAGCTAAGCATGTTATGATATGGGGTGGCGCTTACCATATTCAGGAAAACCTGCTCTTCTCGTTATCCAATAGTATAAAAAAATTAAGACATTAGTCGGTTTAAGCAAATAAAGTCTTTGTCTTTTTACATGTACTTGTTTTAATGTATTTTTTGTAACTGCCTTTATTTAGATGTAAAATAAATGTGCATTCTTTCTATTCTTATAGATTCTGACAAAATCTGATAAAAGATTTTTACGCAATATCTACTTGTATTTTATCACTAAGTCACCAAGCATTGGTTGCAGTACCTAGTGCCGTCACAATTCTATAACTAATTCTAATAAATCCAAAATCTCAGGCACAATAAACACTGCGTTTTAATAAAGTAGGCTTTCAACCCCCACATTTGTTCATTCTAAAGAACAGCAGGACCTTTTTTCCTAAAACGGAACTGTCTCTCCATTTATCTCATCTTTTTCATATGATTCGGAGTGATGACGAATCAAACGACTGTGCATTTGTCAGAATATCCTTTTTTCAAAATACGCCAAGTTATGACTAATACAGTTGCGCTAACACAGACGACGATAATTTATCACAATTTTGTTTAAGCAACAAAGTAACTAATCGATTACGACGTTTGCCTTACTTAATACCTAATGTCTCAGGGTAACGAGCGGACTGCAGTGCCGCGCAGACCTTTGTGTTACAAAGTTCTGGGTGGCACTGCAATTGTTACTGGCCGGCGTTATGCTTACCATCAGGCAAACGACCAGCTCGTCTCGTTACCAAATAACATAAAAAGAAAAGAAAAAAAAATTGCAGAAAGTAAGCCTCGACCTCCGCCGTTCTCGTATCGCCAGACTTGACAAACTACCGCCCGTACGGTTCACAATGATAGATAAATTAAACCACACGCCGCGCCGTCTAATTGATCAAACAAACTGAATCACACTAGCCAAACGCATTATTCACTACTCGGAGCGTTATTCGTAACACGTACTACCCCGCCATCCCATCCCACTTTATGCTGCAGTTCCACACTGTTTAAACAGTAAGGGTAACCTAAAACTACGTGTCCACTGGATCGATATCGGAGGATACGGGGCGGGATATATTGCTTTGTACCTATTTCTATGGCTGCGTGCACTGGATAGATAAATCCGCACCGGATACTGGTATTTCTGCCTATGACACCATTCACAGTGAATACGCCATCAGTGATCGTACTTAACAGGTTTGATCTGGCACATTTTGTTTATGAAAACGCCGATATTATCCGAATGCAGTGGACACATCGTATAGGCATTTTGTTAATGTCAATATTCCTTTCGCTGCGCACGCTCAGATTACGATCCAATGGACGCGTCGACAGATTAACTTTCGTTTTTTTTTCCTTTACATGTCCTTCATTCGTACTATATCATGTCAATGGCTACCTATGTTTGTTGAAGCGAGACTGTGATATGGCGGGGCTCTTTTATGATTTGACTTTTCAATTTCAATCTGGACTATAGACATTTTTGACAGACCAGACAGAAGAGCACCAAAGTTATCACAGTAATAGCCTCCCGTTTTCATTTCAATGTAAGTACGAAGCTCTAGGAATAAAAACGTGATTGGAGTCCTTACTGTTATTAGCCTAGTTTGTACTGTATGTCCGTTAGTGCGAGCGTAATTAAATCAGCGCACATCGGTGACACTTCTGTACGGATTATTGTATAATCCATGCAATATTGCACGCACTCATGAATTAGTCGCAATTAGGTATGTTTTGATATAAAAATACCAAATTAAATTTAATACGAAATTAAGTATTTTTTGGCAAAAATCAACATCATTGTAATACGTACCTATACTAATATTATAAAGAGGTTATAAAGTAAAGCTACATAGTTATAATTTATAAATTAAAAGAGGTATAATTATTATTGTTTGTTCCCTACCTACCTGCTGATCCAATTCTAAAAACGATCACTATTGGGATATAAGTAATAAAGTATTACACATTACCACACTGCGCTTTTCTCGCTGAGACATCAGTATCACAAAATCAGGTGCCCAGTAATTTCAGGAGCGAAATGTAGGCGAAGCCTCGAGATGCGCCCAGTAATCCCAGTATTTACAAACTGAAATCCTTTCATCCTATAAAACGTTTGACGACGCGTGTAAACAAAGCGTCCCATCTAGACTTCAGACCGTACCTAGTGTACCTAGAACGTTCTATCTAGGTCGCATGTGGAGCTTTCTCGAATGAAAATGGAATTCGGTATTAGAAAGGATTTAATTTGAGTCTTTTGTTAAAGTTTTAATCAAAGTTAAGCTTTCGTATAACTTTGATCGTAGAATTTATTTATACTTAAAAATATATTTACCTAAAGTCATTTCGTTATAATAGCGCTTTCCCGGGGTTTATGTCACTTTAGAATTATTATTTTTTTGCGTTTGACTAACAGACGATGTTGGTACACTTCGTTGGGTATTTGGCGGTACAAATACCCAACCAAGTGTACCAATGAAGCCGCTGACAACGCCGGCACCTTTTCTCGACCTACTTCCATACATGCTCATTACAAGACAACAGAACAACAGCGACAGAGTTATTGCAACTCTTTATCAGATGGGAGAGACGCCAGGGACGCCCGGCACTTTGTTGGAACACGCAGACAGCAGTAAACACGCTCGCGTTGGCTTTTTTATAGTTTTGTAAGATAGCATTGGACCTATCTCTCCTGGTGTAGTGTAGATGTGCTAAGTGGCAGGTTGCTTAAGCGTATACAACAGCGAAACCGCTTTACTTAAAAGGTTTTTAGCAAACTCAGGTAAGCTTCATCATCAAATCATCAGCAAGATCATTATTCATCATATCACTGATAATCTTGATGTGATCAAATTTACTCTGGCAGATAGCTGATGTGGACTTTCGCTGTTATAATGTTACAAGGAGTAACAAGGAGCTAGATGAGCGAAACCGCGGGAAACAGCTGGTATAACAATAAAAATTAAAACTACCTATAATATACAAACCTAATCTAACAAACGTTACATTGATTCATGAATAAAATGTAGCCGGCCATCCGACCATGATAACGACCCGATTGACTCCACATACACACACAAGTAGGTCGACTTCAATTAAAATATCGCGATATCTAGAGTTCTGTCCCCAATTTTTCCATCTTTAGGGGTGGTATTCTGTTATGAAATTTACATGGAATCCCCTCGAGAGAGGAATTTTCTAAATCGGTCCACATTTGGCGGAGAATTCGCCGAGGATACGTAAAAAAAATCATTTCAGACCATTTTCCACCTTTCATAAAATATATATGGGACTACCTCGTGTGTACAAAAAAATCCCTCTTACAAAAAAATAATTTATAAAATTTGTCCATAGATGAAGAAATAGGTGAGCACTAAACATACAAAAAAATATTATTATATAATCCGCCATGGTTACAATATTATGTTTTATTAGATTAGACAAGTTAAAAACACAAGTTGTTAGCACAAACACATGCATGCATTGACAGCTAAAAACAACCCTTCCTTTTATCTTTATCGTAGTTGTGTAAAACAGAACCGTTAAAAGAACGTTTAAATTTCACAGATCCTGTAACAAAACTCGCTCCTCTCAGGAATAGTTCCAAATAAGCTTCGCCAACTAAGCTAAGACTTAGTACTTTATGCAAAGCCGAGCTTACTCGTGCTTGGAATGTAACGAGTCCGATGGTCAAGGGGTGGGGGTGGTAGTGCCGCATATTTTAGTGGAGGATTGGTTTCAAAGCCACTGGATTTAATTAGGTTTTACTTATGTGCGGGACAAAGAAGAGATTTAACCCTTTGACAATAATTTATTGTTTTATTTAATAAGATTTGTTTTCGATAAAGTTACAAAATTGTTTGATATTTACTCGCCCAACAATTTAAATATCATGTAATCTCTACGTACAATTGTAATGACACTGTTTGTTATGTTAATAAAATAAATAAATATAAAACATAATATACTGTATTAATATTATACTTAAATATTTTAATATAATAATAATGGCTAGACTATAAAGTTGATTAATAAACCATTTGTACTTCACAAAGATTACACAAGAAATTCCTAAAACAATAATGAGTTACTATGATAAAAAATCATAATGACTGCATATTGAGGAGTTATATAATTGTATAATGATTATTAGATCCCGACGCAAACGGAAGGGTGTTATAAGTTAGGCGTATCTGTGGCATCATAGCTCCAAGAACCTTTTGATTTTTTTGTTTGAAATATGATAGGATTGAGATTGATATTTAGGTACCTACTACTGGCTTCTGCTCTTGGTTTCACCCGTCGTTCCCACAAGAGCCATGCATTTCTCTAGGATAAAAGTAGCTTATGTTACTCTCCGGTTCATAAACTATGTAGTTAACAAAAGTCACGTCGATCCGTGGTTTTGTTTCTGCGTGAAAGAAGGACAAACTAACTGACCAACAAACGTACAAACATATAATTACGGATCATTTAAAAAAACTAGGCGGTCAGGCGCTAGAGCCCTTACTAACCCAAAATAAATTCGAAAATAATGATCCATCCTCTGCCACCCTACCCAACCAAACGGAAGTAACCTACAAAGCCAAAATTAAAAAAGCGAGCAAAAATATTCGACATTAGAATACCAAAGCAGATTCTCAAGAAACTTTCTTCTTTGGATAATTAAGCATCAAAGTAATTAGTGTGTTTTCGCCGGGTGAAATTTAGTGGAAAAAATAGGGGGAAAGAGGGGATACGATTGTAGAACTACCCTTTGTCTGACGATAGCCGAGGAGTTAGGAGACATAAATGAAACAAACGTTTTGGGAGTCATTAGGAGGAACAGACAAAAATATGACAGCGCGCCATCTAACTCGCTATGTATAGACTAATAAACCACAGTTCAATATTATAAAACTGTGACTAAACCCTGCCCGCAGTTCACCCCCGTCGTGATTCCGACAGGAACTGTGCATATTTCCAGGATAAAAAGTAGCCTAGCAACGGATCGATGATAGATAATCAGCAAAAAATCCCATCGATCCGTGGCTCCGTTTTTGCGTAAAAACCAACCAATAAACACAGACAAACCAAGAAGAAGAAGAAGAGAAGAAAGACAAACCAATAAACACACTTTATTACAATAGTAGATACGGACGGAAATACAGACGGGCAGATTTTAGCTTAGCGTCAGGGCAGGGCTTGGTCAAGGGCTTGTGCGCTCGTTATTGTTATAGGTATTAAAACTCATAAGCCCAGTAATTTCACTGGTAAATTGTAATAAAAACTAAAACTGAAAGCGGGTGGAACCGCAGGCAAAAGCAAGACTATAAATTCATACTAAAACAACTTGTAACAACTACAATGTGAGACCTCTAGACACCACGTTTAAATTATTGAGTTACAGGCGTATACAATTATTAAATTATAACTTAAAATGTTAAACATATTTAATGTTCACACACGCGAGAAATATTAAGGCGTAGGTAGGTGTTACAACAACCAATAAAAAAACCTACACTATATTTAATACCAGTTTTTTTACTATTGGACAACGAAACGAGCCCTTTGCCTGATGGTAAGCATAACGCCGGCTCATAACAACTGCAGTGCCATTCAGAACTGTAAAACACAAAGTCCTGCGCGGCACTGCAGTGCACTCGTTACTCTGAGACATTAGGTATTATATCTCATAAGGCTATAATTTTCACTAACTACTCTGCTCATCAAACCTGAACACAACAATGCTTGTACACAGGTAATCCTAGTGTGGGGTTCAGGGTTCGCCTTTAAGCTACTTACGAAGCTTTATAAATTGTATCATTTTCTTCGGTGTATTTGAAAGGTATTAACTATACCTATTTGTTGTTGCAAATAAATTATTATTATTATTACATTACTGATTGGCGGCAGAATTCAAGAGAAAAGCGGTGTCTTTGACTACTATCTCGCCTGACCATAATCAATCTTGGTTGAAAATGGCAGTTACGCTCATCCTGCATTAGTACCGGCTGTCAAGTGTGTCCAGCTACCGGAACACCAATAGGTTCTTGGATACTGATTTTCATCTTGAGGGTGGTAACTGGTAGCCAGCACAAAGAAAGCTTCACAGAAACCTCATTAAAGGATTCGAACCACTATTTGATACTTATCTACATATCGGCAGATCACTAAGCCAACATAAAAAATAAACCATAATGAATACCAAACAAACTACTTTCACAAGAGTTTATTATATTACGCGTTGTATAAATATCCTTAATAATCAAATCCAACTGCCCCGGACAGAACTTAGTTCCAAAGAAACACCGAAGGATTATAACTGTGGAACTCCACACCCTGCCTGGTATAGATAAACCCAGGCACGTACACGTGAACCATATATAAATACCAACCACATATATACTAACTCCTGCCCGTGGTTTCATCCGTGTGGAAATTTCAATAGGTACT
Organism: Crocallis elinguaria; assembly: GCA_907269065.1. NCBI lineage: Eukaryota > Metazoa > Arthropoda > Insecta > Lepidoptera > Geometridae > Crocallis > Crocallis elinguaria. The sequence goes on from OU026073.1 coordinate 14,117,268, forward strand.
GTATTTTTTCAAAAAGTGGGACTCTCTGTTTCGTCTTTGTGCCAAAAATCACGTCGATCTGTTTCACCGTTGCTGCGTGAAAGAAGGACAAACCAACAAACATACTTTCAGATTATATGGTACTACTAGCTGTTGCCCGCGGTTTCGCTCGCGTGAAGATTCCTGCAGTAACCGTGCATATTATTGGGGAAAAAGTAGCTTATATCACTTTCCAGTTCACCGGTTTTGCCGGCGGCTCGATGAGGAAAAAAAACCCAACTAGTCACAGTTTGTGCGACTCGTTTGATGTGACTGGTTAAGAACCCATCGGCGTTATAATTACCATCAGGCCAATAATATAAAAAAATTACGTCGATCCGTTACTGTGTGAAAGAAAGACAAAATCGCACTTATAATAAAAATATATAATCAAAGGGACAGTCTTCCGAGTTGACATTTGAATAGTAAAACCATAATTTGCATGTTATTTTATGACAAAAACATGTATATCAAACTTCTTATCTAACTTAATTTACAACCATGTTTTGAAAGCAATGAATGATTGATTTAAACCATCTGATAGTGCCTTGACGCGAGTATTATTACGTAGGCTCACGTAACTCTCTCTCTCTCTCTCTCTCTCTCTCTCTCTCTCTCTCTCTCTCTCTCTCTATCTCTCTCTCTCTCTGTTTTGCGGTTTGACTTACCTAATATAGCGCACGCTGGCCCAGAAAATACCTATTCACACTTAGAATTTAAAGAGAAATTATTTTTCAATATACAGACACAATCTAGCAAAGTTTTAGCTATATGCAGAGAATAGTGAAGTACACGTAGTATACAGTGAGCCAAGTATACGTAGCACAGACTTCTTGCTAATAAAGTTCCTTTATCAAACGCGTATACGTGCCACGTGCCGCGACAGAGGTGACATAGGAGGTGGCAGAACAGCGAGCTTGGGAAGTATCCAAAGATAGACTTAGGTGTTTATTTAGTAATTTGCACAAATAAAATTTATTTATTGATCACAAAAATAGAGAGAGTGAGAAAAGTATACTGAATAACAAAGACGACACGACATTATACCGGCCACACACGATATAGTCTACCGGAGAGGTCTGCCTGTGGAGGTGTACCTGGCCATAGCGTGCATAGCTGGCTTTACGGATCTCATCTCATATCTTCCCATGGTTGCCGTATAAGAGCTAAGGAAATATCCAGGCAATGGGCAGCAGCATCATAATCTACTAGGATGCCCAAGACGTCAGCCTAGCGTATTATGTCAAAATCTCCCTTCATGATTGAGGCCGGTGTTCAACAGTGGACGTTTTCCGGTGATGGTGAGTTGGTAAAGTCGGGCTTTAGTGTGTTAGCCATCGCCCAGCCCCGTGTGTCACAAGATGACCTCACAGATTCCTTGACCGGCCACAGCGCAGGAGACGCAGTATATCAAACCTATCTCGCTGCACAACTGATTTACAGCCACCACTCGTTACGCCGATAATATTTTACTCTGTGGCAGCTATTTTCTTCAGGGAATTGGGAAGTGAAGCGGCTAGTTTAAAAGTCAGTTATAAAAATGTACCGGGATATTTCTGTGGAACGTTTTTGTAATGGAAAAGAGAAGTGGAGGCTGTGGTAGAGTCTATTTTCAGCTCTTTATGTTCATCATTTTTGTGAACAGATATAGTCATGGGTTTGCATTTGCTACGGGTTAGAACAGGTGGTCTAGTCAAAATCACCTTCTATACACTCGTTTTCCAGATAAGTTAAAAATGTATTGAACTGACAGTTTGACATAATGAATCGAAACTATCATACCAAACTTGCTAATGTCAATTCCATTAACTTTTCAACTATCGCTAACGATTGTAGAAAGTGGCTGTCTAGATCCCATGGACAGTTATTCGACCCCAATAGGAAAGTTGCATGAAACACAAAATACATACCTAAATACTGTGGTTATACAGGTTTACGAACATCACGAATGATATTCAGAAAAAACTTCCAAAAAGATAAATGTTTCCCGAATTCAACGAGTTTTTTTATCGTTCTTTAGTAATTTAAATGATACTATCAGATGTTTTACATTTTAGTGAACAGAAATACGTAAGACAACTATGTACATAAACGCAGGTTTTCACTGCCATAATAAACAAAAGGCATGTTTATAGTACAGCTGTACGGCTAGCACATGGTATGTGACGTCATATACCATGAGAAATTCGTATGGAGCGTTTTATCGCTCTGTAGATACGCCCGAATTTGACTGTCATTTCTGACGTTTCTAAAGGTCGATTTCCAGCTTTTCCAATATAATAGACGTTTGATTCAGAGAAAACGAATTGAATGACATCATAAAAAATGGGGTCAAATACACTATATTGCCGCCAGTGCACTGGCTGCGGCTGGGAATAAATCCTAAATCGGTACTAAATGGCAGTAAAATGTGTTTCTCGATTTCCACCAACTCGTGGATGTAGCTAAGTTAAGTGTTAACTGATTTCTCTTTAGAAATGAACTATAAATATCTCCTTAATTTTACAATTATTTATATTTTCAAAACGCAAAAAGAAAACAGCACAACTAAGTCAGGAGGCCTACAACCTACATCTCTTAAAGCAGTATTTTCAATACAAGGTTAATGTAACTGCTTTATGAGATGCAGGTTGTATAGGCCTCCAGAAAGATATTCAACTCTTCTAATAATATTTACTGTATACACACATCCAAATAATTACCATTATGTTTTCACTGTTGAACATGTAGATGGGATTGTAATAATAATAATCTCAAGAGGCTCTCGCTAGACGGTTGGATCAAGGGTCGGATGCAGAAGGCAGTGCTCCTTGACACGGCACGTATTGTCAGGACGTTCCTCACTCTGCAGCCCTAACCACCGGTAGCTTGGACCCTGTCCCGCTACCGGCGGCACTCTAGGTTTAGGTTTTTTATAATATTTTGTTTTTATAGAAATATTGTAAAAAACTTAGATTTAAGTTTAAAATGAAATAAAGTGAATAATAATAATAAAAGATTTATTCACAAAAAAATGTGCTATAATACAACGCTTGGCAGGTGATTGTGTAGTCGAAATTGTCAGGCGTCTTGGTGATCGCAGTAGGTTCGGAACGAAGAGAACGCTGCTGCACATATCCTAGATATTCCTTTAGCCGCTTCTTACGGCACCACGAGAAGAGATGGGGTGGTATTCTTAGATTTATTGAGTCTAAAAAAAGCTTAAGAATTCTCCGTTGGACTTCTTAAAAGAAACTAGCAGTGCTTGATGCAAACAATGTTACAAAGTACATGTACGCGACCGAGGGGTTGCGTTCTTACCCCCCCCCCCCCTCACATCTAACTCGCCCCACAGAATACGTAACAATTCTGAACAAACTTCCTCTGCCGACTAGGTTTAGTATCCGACTCGTTTTTATATAACCCTACCTGAGATTAGGGTGACAATTACAACATTGCTAACAAACTTTCCCGCGGCTTCGCACGCTTGGAATCAGGATAACATATGGAGTTTATAATCAAAGATAATGTACCTTCGCATTAGTGAAATAATTTCTAGAATCGGAACAGTGTGGTTATGTAAAATAGAAGATACTCTACAGGTGAACAGGGCAAAGAATTTCACTCTGAAGCACATATAAAAGATCGAAGCAAATACAGTATTTCATGCCTAATTGATGGAGGATTAAACAATAAAGAATATCGCACCCGACCAGACGATCTCAATCAATTTTAACATGTAGGATGGCTTCTTACAATTTGCTTGTCCAATCGTAGAAGAATTTCACTGACCATACCCGCATGGATTACAAAAAAATGTGATTTGAAGAGATTAATGTACCAATCTTGCTTTCCCATTCATTGCAAATTTTCTATCCGGTTACATACAGGATTCAAAATTCTTAATTTTGTGTAAATACACTACCTACTACCCGTGGCTTTGCACGTGAGGAATCAGAATAAAAAGTAGCCTATGTAACAGTGTGATAATGTATACTATTCCCCAAGTAAAATGTACTACTCCAAATCGCGAATCCATAGTCCCATGGTCACCCCACTCGTATCCGCAAAAGGCTCCCGTGCATTTTTCCCTTTAAAACGCAACGTTATTGTCGCCTTTTTAGTGCCACTAAACCTAACTTTGTACCTAATGTGTGTGTGCTTAGTTTTCACACTTTATCTCCTCAAACAAACCACACGAATTTAAACCTAGTCTCTAAGAGATACAACTCAGAATGGTTTAACAATTGGAATGGGGTTGTTCTGTTTTTTAATCTTTTCCGGTATGTAAAAGTTTGCGTTTCAAATTGAGGTTTTAAAGTTGGATACATAAGGTTGGGTTTGCGTTTCCGATGCGAGTCATAGAGGCTTTGAAAGCATCTATCTAGTACCCTTTTGTAATAGCGTAATGTGTAAAGTTTAGCTCGTTGTAGGAGGTATATTTGTTTGAAAGAAGGACGATTAGGACTCGCTTTATCAGAACAAACTAGAAACGGTTTTGTGATTTAATAGTTGCGCATGACGTGATGGCTTACGAGTAACTAGTTTCTAACAATCGGACTCAATAAACAATCTATGGATTGGAATTGGGATAGATTGAACGGTTTATTATGCGTGCACCTGACAAGCCCGCCTGGGTGGACTGTGGGTACTTAGTCTGACTGTTGGTAAACCTTTTTTTCTACTTCGTTAAAAATCATGGATGCCTGCTGCGGGAGCAGCGTGGTGGTTATATTGGAATCCAGCGAGCCCAGACCCGCGCCTTACCTCCCGCCAGATTCAGCGCTACAGCGCCTAGGTCCCTCTATGCAGAATTTGGGCCCCACTCATCGCTTAGCTCAAGGTTTCGAACCCCCAACCTGACTGCCACTGAGCCATCAACTCGATGTAAACAGACTCCTTGGCAGTAATAAACCCATTTCAAAACGCTGACTTCATTACACACATGTTTAGAATATTAATTTCAGCATAAACATAATAATTACGTGCCCTTAAGCAGGATATTAAGGTTTACAGGAAATTATGTCGTCGGGGGTTGATTACAGGGGTAGTTACCTAAGTAGTTTGTGCGTAGTTTGAACGGAGGAAATTGTGTTTGCATATTTGATAAAGTTGGTTGTTCATTTTTAAGAGCGTTTACACCTTAGCTCTTTTCTTCTAAAATTTCAAGTCCAATTTCTTCTAAATTAATCAAACAGTTTTAATAATACTGTGTTATTCCCCATACTCTCAGAATTCCCAAAGAGGGTTGCAAAAAAATGCCAAAACCTGAATGAAGTATGTTTATTACGTACTGCGGCCAACTTATGTAAAATAGGAGAAGCCCACCAAAATAGAGAGATAGTACACAAATATAGTAGAGCCCTAGTAACATACATACAAAAAAACCAGACGAATTGAGAACGTCCTTCTTTTTCAAAGTCCGTTAAAAATAAAACTATGTTTTTTTGTGACAAAATCGTTTAAGAAAATGTCAGATGTAGAAAGTGCCTTTAAATACATAGACCTACATCACTGCCCAGATTTGTGTCCTATCTCGGGGAAGTACCGAAAGTACCGAACACCGATAAAGGAGGTCCTGCCAAGAAAGGAGTTTCTTACAACGCGCGTTTGACGTTATCTAGACAAGTGTGGCTCTCTGGTTGAACTAGTTACGCAGTTTAAGATTAGAATCTTCGAATCTTATTCCTTTTTAACCGACATCAAAAATTAAGGAGATTTTTTTGTGGCGATCGTACCTACTCGATTTTTCGGCCAATTGTCAACCGATTAAAATGATTCTTTAATTAAATTATTCTCTAATTGAGTAGAGTTATATCTTAAAGGTGTCTTTAAATTAATTTTATGAAAAAATATCACCTCGAAGAGTGGAAAAGTGAGGGATGCAATTTCCTATAAGTATCGTGATATCTTCGTCGAAATCGATTTCCGTTTTTTTTTACAATTTGACAACTGGAATCTGAGAGCTTCCATAGTGTAGTGATTTATTAGGTGGTAGGACTAACTCTTCTGTGAGTGCCCGTCTGGGTGGGTACCACCGCTTTGCTCGTGTAGTCTGCCGCCAAGCAGTAATGTGTAAGCATTACTGTGCACTGATTTGATGAGAAAAGTAGTCAGTGATATTAATGGGCTTATGAGACTACACATTTGCAGTATTGATCGAGGTTTTTCCATGGCTTGAGCGTAGCCCGTGAGTCATGCATAAACCATCAATCATGCATTACCGTCTAATGGCAACATTATGCTCAGGCAAACGACAGGCTCGTCTCGTTGCCAACTAGTATAAAAAATATTTTAGCATTTATGTTATTAAAATAGGAATGTATATGCAGATCACATGATCTGATCACGAGGTCTGATCACGTCGTCGTCAGGCTGGGAGCACAAAGGGTAATTTTGTCTCGTTATCAGAACAGCGATCAATGCTGCCGTTCTCATATTTGGATACATTTTGTGATCAGGCTTTTCTTATCGTATTGATGTCGGTATGCTTCAGAAAGGTTTTGTTAATTTTATGTTGTTACTAGAAAATTGGTATGGATAAAATTTTATTTTATTACCTTTTGATACCTGAACGGATTTCGATAGAATTTGGTAAAGAGAAAAGTTTCATAGGCAACCATTTGTCACAATAAAACCTGAAGAGGTGTGAATTTCATCCCCTGAATAGGGATGATCTGTTACGGGGTTTTAATCAGGGTTCAAGTTAAGGATGACAATACAGTCATGTTTGGTAAGAAATTCAACGCGAACCAAGTCGCAGGCAACAGCTAGTATACCTATAAACCCTATAACACCCTGTAAAATATTATAAGGACACATAAATACCAACCCTTTTCATAATTAAAAGTATAATTAATGTCTCATTAAGCTCACAATCAACTCCAGATCTAATTAACAGTCACTAGGGCTGTAACACAGATAATGAGCCCAGATATCCGGTTATAACCGGTAATAACAGGTAATAACCGGCGACGGGCCGTTCATCGCGCCCAAACGTGTGCCCGGTATCGGGCATTTTTAAGATATATTGCATTTAAACCTTACTGAGTTCTGATCTTCGATCAAATCGTTGCTGAAGATATGGCGAGGTAATGGTCAAATGCCCCATCGAGTATTAAATAAAATAGTTATATTTAGTTTAAAGAAACTAAAAATCACACTTCCACCTGCTAGCTCTTTCATCATAACCTCGACACCAAGTGCAATCTATTGGATTCGTCAAAACGAATCATATGAGCCCAAACTCGAAGGGTCTACTTGTAGTCAATAAAGAGTTCCACTACCCACCTCCTGGCTCCACCATTAGATCAGGTTTGTGATACCAAATCATAGTTTTGTACATATACGAGGACATACAAAGTTTCATTTCGATACGACAATTAGAAGTAGGTTAAAACTGACTTCTAAGATTTTATTGTATTCTTTGTTAGCAAGTTAGTTAGAAGCTAATAAAAGGGTGTTAAATCCTAGGTACACATTCATTGCTTCGAAATTAAAATATTCACCACAAACACTACATTTGGGTAAACAAACTTTTTTTAAAGTTTCATTCATGCCCGACAATCACAGCTTTGCGTTTACGCTTCGAAAGGACGTTCGAAATTCAAAAAACTTGCAAATTCAAAACTTTAACCTTTCCGTACTTCTGAAAACAAACTACCAGAACTGTTTTAGACTGGAGACCTTTTCAAAAGTCGTAATCCATTAAATGCTTTGTACTATTGCATCAGTTAACTTTTAATACAAAAACAGTAGTGTATGTTGGGTGTGTAGAAGAAGTCTACATTTTTCAGTTCGCAGTGAGTGCATGAATCACAAACGTGAATTTTCTTCGGTTTTCAATAGCGTGTCAATAGCAATGGAGAAAGTCGGTGGAGTTTGATGTTCCTATTCAAACGGAATGTAAATACTTCGTCGTGTTATTTACTTATGATAACATTTACCGGAGGGTAGGACTAACTCTTCTGCCAGTGTCCATCTGGGTGGGTACCACCTCTATGAATGTGTAGTCTGTCGCTAAGAAGTAATATTACCCTACACTGGTGTTCGATTATTGTTGTATTCTAAGCTATAAGATACTATAAAGATATTTTTTCATAGAGCCTGGTGATATTCACATAGCAACTGCACACTAGGAGCCATTTTATATAACACTAGTCTCCGCCTGCGCCTTCGCCCACGTGGTATATATGTTTATAAATTGTAGCCTATTTGCTATTTTGAGGTATAAGCACAGAATAATAGTACAAGTAGTATAAGCTACATTACTGTAAAGTTTCATTAAAATCCATTCAGTGTTTGCGTAAAAGAGTAACAAAGAACCATACATACATCCTCACAACACATAGTAGGATTAATATTTACTGAGAGTGAGACTATTATTGTATATAAATAGACCAGCGATTCCTAAAATGGGTCCACGGAAACCACAGCTTTCGTGGAAAAGCCACCAGGATTCCGCGAAATTATATTTGTCGTTGAATCGTTTGACAATACTTAGGGTAGTTAAAGTAAGAAAAATATTGAGAGATTTTTACTTTTTATCTCAGTTTATGGTCTAAAAATGAAATATTTCTATTGTATTGTTTTTTTTTATGTTATTAGGTAACGAGACTAGTCGGTCGTTTGCCTGATGGTAAGCATAACGTCGGCCCATAACGATTGCAGTGCCACCCAGAACTTTGAAACACAAAGGCCTGCGCGGCACTGCAGTGCGCTCGTTACCCTGAGACATTAGGTATTAAGTCTCATAAGCCCAATAATTTCACTGGATACTCTGCTCATCAAACCGGAACACAGTAATGCACACTACTGCTTGGCGGCAGACTTCACGAGCAAAGCGGTGGTAACAACCCAGACGGACACTCGCAGAAGAGTTAGTCCTCCCACTAACGAAAAACTATTAATGATTTATTTATAAATGTATGTCCACAGCAACAAATATTTAAAAAAATACTGCAATTTGCAGTCTTTCATTTGATGAGGAATTCCATAAAAAAGGATTTGTTGAATATTTCGCTACCTAAAATGTTTAGGAACCGATGTTATAGACTACAGATTACAAATTACCTAAGGAGTCTCATAGCTAAACCTAATTTTAGTTTCGCCCTAAATAAGAACATGAGAAAGAGAAAGAATATATTAAGACCTGTCAGTTTCATCCACTTGCATCATCTAGTGTTAATTTAACAGTCATGAATTTAGTAGCACTTAATTTGTCAAACTAAATTCAGACCTGTCAAACATCTTCCGCCCCTTTTCCATATCATTTATTGGAAAGAGAGAGAGCGAAATTAAGTTTAGGTTTGGGACGCCAAAATATTATATCACGTATAAACTAACTTATAATCCAATATGCCGGTTATTGATGACTATATCTAGGTAATTAGCTTACAGCGCGTAATATCTAGATGAAAATTAGAACATAAACGTTATACACAACATAAATTTAGCCTATTGGTGATTAGAGCGAAAACCTAAAGCCCGGGCAAATTAGGTGTAAATTGTTACTCAATATTAAGTATAGGAAATATAGCTTTCATGGTATTTACTGACCATAGTGGCCGTCCGCTATCTCGCTCGCGCATCTCAAAATTTTTGAGGATAATGATTATGAAAAATAGCATCCGGTGAAGTTGCTGGAACCGATTTGGAAAATTCTTTCTTTATATGAAAGGATATATTTTCAGACTGGTCCCATAGAAATTTCATAAAAATCGGTTCAGTAGTTGGATACAGAAATCGGTTGGTCGCCTTTGTAAAAGTTTTTTTTGCGTAATGATCGTTTATGGTCCGGAGATTAAAACAGGCTACTCTTATCCCGGAAAATGCTGTGAGAGACTTTTATCCCGGAAAAATGCTCTTTGCTGTGAGAGTCTGCAAGCGTGTGAAACCGCGGTAAGTTATAGTTATTTATACAAAAATGTAGTTTCTAAATGAGTCACCATAATATGATTCACTGTGGTGTGGCGTGACACAATTATTATTACACTTAGCAAGACCCAGTCGAAGTATGTTACCTCGCATTTATAATTTCGATGACGTCATTGAGGACATGATTACTTACTTGACACTAGCTACTGTTGACCTGGAGGGCAATCGCGTTAAAAATTATCAACCAAACCGCTACTAAACCACGACCGCATCACAGCTTTTTGACCGTTTCGTATCGCGCTAATAATTTTACCAAAAGTTGAGACGTTTCTCGACAACAACTGACAGAATGAACGGCAATATCGAATTCCACACGCCTGAACCGAAACTAAACAACTGTTGGTATCAAACCACAATCAAACCATAACTGTACGCTGTCATTTCAAATTAGCGCGATCGGGGCCCTGTGTTCATGTAGTTGTACACGGACTGACGGGTAATGGGCATACTAGTGTAAATACTTAGCTAATTCTCTTTATTAATATTTTTTTACTCAAAAGGCTTATTTTTATGTAGTAACGAAACGAGCTGGTCATTTTCCTGATGGTAAGCACAACGCCAGTCCATAACAATTGCAGTGCCACTCAGAACCTTGAAACACAAAGGTCTGCGCGCCACTGCAGCGCGCTCGTTACGCTGAGACATTAGATATTAAGTCTCATAAGCCCAGTAATTTCACTGGCTACTCTGCTCATCAAACTGGAACACAGTAATGTTTTCACATTACTTGTTGGCGGCTGACTTCACGACCAAAGCGGTGGTAATAACCCAGACGGATACTTGCAGAGGAGTTAGTGCTACCACTAACAAATTTGGCGACGATGCGGTTTAAGATGGTCAATATCCTACACCTAGATTAGAACTGGCTCTCAAGTGCAGCTGCCGGAACTCACCGACACGTGCTTGGCCAATAACTGGTAACTGGTAATTTGTTAGTGGGAGAACTAACTCTTCTGCGAGTGTCCGTCTGGGTTGTTACCACCGCTTTGCTCGTAAAGTCTGCCGCCAAGCAGTAGTGTGCAAGCATTACTATGTTCCGGTTTGAAGAGCAGAGTATCCAGTGAAATTACTGGGCTTATGAGACTTAATACCTAATGTCTCAGGGTAACGAGTGCATTGCAGTGCCGCGCAGGCCTTTGTGTTTCAAAGTTCTGGGTGGCACTGCAATTGTTATGGGCCGGCGTTATGCTTACCATCAGGCAAACGACCAGCTCGGCTCGTTACCTAACAACATAAAAAAAAATAAAAAAAATTGGTACATTTTCCCTTTGAGGGTGGTAGCTAGCCAGGCAGCTCCCACTAACAAATCCATGTAGATACGAATTGAGAACTCCTCCTTTTTTAAGTCGGTTAAAGAAAAAATGATTCCAAACGAGAGACCTCCTCGGTTCTTTCCACGTTCCCGGACAATTTGCAAACGCAGTGGTGCCGATATCTCGCAGACGAGGACGGAGATCGTGCCGCGATTAGAAACACTCCGTCAGCGGAACGCCTAATTACACGCGCACGGGGCTTAAGGACGTGCACAGTGGAAACACATCAGAAGACTATGTATCTACCTAAGTTGTACCTAAATGGATATAACCAAAGTTATATAAAAAAACGCGACTGCCCTAACCACTGTCACTCGGGATGGTGTAAGGATTCTAACGACACCCCATACATCGAAATCTGTTCAGGCATTTAAAATTTATGGTGGAATACAGAAACTCACATACATACATACAAACTTACATAGAGGAACCGTAAAAAACATTACAACTGATTAGTGATCGCCTGATCTTTGTCAGACTTCGATAAAGTAAAAAGGAAGCGTCGTGTTTATAACACTGTGTAGGTAATGATAGAGCCTGTACGGTCTGGTTTTCTACACTTGATCAATAATGTAAACAAACTCGGCGGATGCCAAACAAAGGCATCAATAGTGACCCGATCACCAACCAATGACATGATTCGAATATGAATAGATAGAAATATTGGTTGGTGAGAGACCAAGTTTGTTTACGTTATTGAACAACTAAGAAATTGTCCAATATATGGATTTTCCACCGTAGCGCCTAAACTATTCATCTGGTGAATTTGTGCGATAGATAAAATTTAGAGCTGTCAGATATTTTCCATCCCTTTCTCATGTTATTTATGAGAAAACTTAGGTTTGTGACGCAAGAATTGAGACCATTATCAATTTTTTGTACCTAAAACCTAGTCCAGCAGGGCAACTTTAATTCTCTCGGAATGATTTCGTGTAGGAAGCGACTGTTTTTGGTCCTTTATATTTAAGAATCCCAGCAAGACAGGCGACAGAGAAATATTATTGGGACTGTATTTATGCAGCTCAATTGTCGAATTTATAGGGCAAAGTTCTCTGTTGGGATGTGATTCCGCAATATAAAAGTTCAGAAACAGTCGATTCCTACACGGAATTATTCCGAGTGAATTAAGATTACCCTGCTGGACAAGCTCTAAGTTTACAAGCAAGTCACCCTACTCTCATTCCTGCACTGCGCTGTCCTATAAACCACTGTCCTGGGACACTTTATCAGAGCTAATGCCCTGCTATAGGGTGACCACAATCTCGATTCAGACATTGTCCTGCGGGAGACTTGGGGTCCGTTGGGATGCTACGGGACTTTGGGACCTTTGTGTTATGATTTGGTGCGAATTGTCGCAAATTATTGTCTCTTTTCTTTGTTGGGATTGAAATGGAAATGTATTTTTGGGGAAAATATTAGAGGGTTTTGCTTTATTGTCGTGTGTTCGGAGATGATTTTTTTTTGTGTTTATGCTTTAATTTCGCCGCGTTCTTGACTGATTGAAAATTGTGTCGTCAACCAAATTCTCCCTCAAATTTTTGTGAAAATGAAAACTCTATGTTATAATAACACTTGCTACTGCTCTCGGTTTCACCCGCGTGGAAATTCCCATGTGAACCTAGCATTCTTCCGGGTTAAAAAGTATAGTATTATAAATGTGTTCAACTCCAGCCCATAAACTATCTCTATCCTTAAAAATTACGTCAATCCGTTGCTCCGTTGCTGCGTGAAAAAAAAACCAACAAACACACTTTCGCATTTTTATAATATAATACTTACGGCTCATATGTTTTTGTAGTAGGGGAGACCAGGAATGAACGTAACAATTTTCAATTTCCTCGTAATATCTCACAGAGCTTTTTTAATATCAAAATTCTAATCCATACACGTGATAGATTGGTCTTTTAGCTATCTTTTAACACCAGCGTAAATGTAACTAATATTGCAGATTTTGAGAAATATGACCAAACAAAAAAAGGGGAATTTGTTACAACCATCTCTACCCCTAGGGTTGGTTGTAACAGTGTAAGAGGATGGTTGTAACATTGCAAATAAAAGAAATTTACTTTCATAATCAACATATTAATTTATAATTAGCCTTTTAGATATTACATTAGAATCACAACAATAAAAAAGTCTAGGAAACATAACAATCTTCTTCGTTTTTAAATAATCAACATTATCAACATAACCCTAACCAAGCTTTGTTGAGGCTGTTTTTGTCGATTATTAACAAACTTATCTTCTAGGATTTTATGAAACCACTGGCCAATTTGGAGCAAAAAAATTGACGTAATCAAAAATCACTTTGAATCAAAAAAGGATCCACTGATCCCCATGCTCCCCTACTGCAGTGCCGCACAGTTCTTCGTATTTGAAAGTTCTGGGTGGCACGGCAATTGTTATGGTCTAGTTATATTGACCATTAGTATAGTTTTCTGCTCGTCTCGTTATTCAATAGTATAAAAAATAATGCAACGACCGAGATTCGACTCTGTACTCGCTACAGCGTGAAATTATCTTCAAAAGGCGTTCATAAAATATTATTAACATCAATACACCGATAAAACGGCTGTTTTTAAAAGAGTCGACATTTTAACCAAATTGCCGGCAAAAAATTCTGCTTTTAAAAAAAACTGCAAAATACTACCAATATCTGGCCCTGAAAGAGACAATTATTTGCCGGCTGTGCGTATATTAAACTTTTAATCCGACCCGATCCGGATATAACCGGATGGTGGACGGATTCAGTGCGGGGGCGATGGGGTATTCCTTATATAAGATTTTTTTGTTTTCCGTACCGAACTTGTGCATTGTTATTTTTGGTTAAGCGTGTTCACCACGAAACTTTGCCGTGTGGTCTCGTTAGATAAATAGAACCATACCATCTCTTCGCGCGGTTGCAGAGTTTAAACGTTATCGGCGGGGCGATCAGCGGGGCGGGTGAGCGGTCGAGAGCGTGACCGCTGAGTGGACTCAGTGTACCCTCAACGTTTACGCCACCACTGTGCTGGTTCCATGTGATAGCATCTTCATCGTAGGATATTATTAATACATAATTAGAAGGAAATTATTTTGAGTCTAGACAAGCTCCAAGTTACATAGTTAAGAAATAAAAGAAAGAAAACAATTATGAGAGTTTAACTATTCTATACATAACATACAAATAAATCAAATTGAAGTGTCTGTTGGTAATGCATATAAAATATGCATATGAAGGTATATACCGTACTTATAACAGAAACACAATTTTTAAATTTTTTGTCTTTCTGTCTGTTTGTTTCAGCTAATCTCCGAAACAGCTGAACCGATTTTGACGAGAATTTCACTGGCAGATAACTGATGTTACTTATAACTCATTAGAGTAACTTAGGCTACTTTAATAACGTGGGCGAAAAAGCGGGGCACAAAAATAAAGACTCGAGCGCTGCACGCCTGCCCCACCGGACGCTCGATTTGAGCGGGCACTCAGGCCGACATTAAAATCTACTGCGATGACCAAGGCACCTGCCAAGCGTGTTTTTTTGTGACAATCTATCTCCCATTATGCGGAACCCCTAGGTTTATATAGAGGATTTCTTTCGTCTGATGATGACCTATATGTATTTAAGATAAATTTTGTTTTAATATTTTTTGATAACGAGACGATCTGGCCGTTTGCTTGATGGTAAGCATAACGCTGGCCCATATCAATTGCAGTGCCTCTTAGAACTTAGAAACACAAAGGCCAGCGCGGCACTGCAATGCGCTCTTGGTAATTTGCTAGTGATAAATTAAAATTTAGCACCAGAAAATACCCTAGTGAAGAGCCTTATTGCTTGATGATGATGATGATAATGACGTTACTGTTTTATCACTACTTATCACCTGACATGTAGATGTAGACGAAGGCCAATACCATGTATAAACGTTAATCAAGAGCAAAAAGGGGCTAATACACCCGTCAACATCAGCCCTTACCCCGACCCTGTATCAATATAACTAGTACGGGCCGCCCCAGGGCGCGACAGTTTAATTGCATTCCATTGTCTACTGAAAGAAAGGGCGCCCATCCCTCGTGACGCAGAATAGTACGCAGTTAGTACAAGCTAGTGGATACTTGTTGGGAGTAAAAGAATTTAAATGCGAGTACTTTTGACCTTTAAGGGAGCATAAATACTGTCAAGTACCTCTTTTAGAACACATAACGAACGATTTTTACCTGGTAGCTAGCCAGATAAGTAGTAAGAAACTCCACCACAACTTTATGATTGATCTTTGCACCACAAAAACCTGCGCAGCACTGCATTGCGCTCATTAGGTACATTACTCTGAGACATATAAAAGCCCAATAATTTCAATTTACTACTTGGTACTTACTACCCACCCCGACTTTCCCCCGACCCCACTCACAGAGTTAGTTCTACTATTGTACCACTACCATTACCTATACCACTGTAGAGTTCGAACACGTGACCTATATATTGGCGGACAACTTCTCTACCACTAACCCATCGCAACATGTACCAAATTCACGCTAACGCCATTTCCTATTTGTATCAAATAATGAATTAATTTGCCCTTACACTCTGTACAGCAGTGTCGCGCGCAGTTTCAGTGAGTTTGACAAGTGGAAACGCTCCGCGGGACGCCGGCGGATGTCGCTGGCGTTAAGCCTTGTTTTCACTGACCATCAGCATTTTACATACCACAAGTGAATAATTTATAGTCATCATCTGACGATACTGAAGACGGAAGACTGCTGACCATAGACCTCCTAAAGGAGAGGAGTTTGCCATAAAATCACACAGCACGCTTGGCAGATCTTGGTGGGCACGCAAGAATTCTCCTTGCAGCAATCGCTGCTGCACATGCCCGCGATATGACCTTAGTCGGCTCTTACGGCCCGGGAAGAGATTTGTATTCAAGTTTGTTGTTATTTTAGGTCAGGTAAGTTGTTCTGTGTGCTAACCTATCTACAGTAAAAAGTAATTTCGTTTTTAAAGTTACTTTTTATATAACGGCACAAAAAAGGAGTGTAATGTTGTTGGGGTTCATGTATATATCATTCGTTTGTATTTTTTTTATTTATTTCCAAAATTCCGTACTGTACGTATGTGAGTTTCTTTATTCCAACATAAATTTTAAATGCATGAACAGATTTCGATGTATCCCAAGTGACACTGGCTAGAGCAGTCGTGTTTTTTTAATGTAACTGTTGTTAAAACTGTGCCGTTGAAACACATTGAAAAATGCTTAGAAACTTCTAAAATCAATTTAAGGCTGCGGTGAACTTTTAAAGTCGGTCAATAATTGTAATATTTTTTTCCCACTATATTAAAACTACACCCAACCAAAACTACTTCCGTTGTAAACGACACCAGCCACGTATTTGAAATGTTTTCGAGTATGTAACGGAACGGTGGCTTAACGTGTATGCGGTGCGGCGATGCGTGAGCCGGCGCACTGGGCGACACTAAAATGCCGCTGGTCTAGTTTATTCTACTGAACATGACGGAAGCGGGCCTAAGTTATAGATGTCACGGACTAAACGTGGCAAGCACGATGGTTTTGCTGGCAGTTTTGGCAGTTTTAACACGTTAGTCACGGCTATGACTAACACATAACCAGTAGTCACATAGCCATGACTGGTAGAAAATACTTATAGTGTTAAGTCCTCCTTTTGTCCTTCTTTTGTGCAATAAAGTATTGAATAAATAAATAACCTATCGTCCAATGGCATGGTAAAGAACAGTGCCTGATGCATGATGGTTGCAATAGCTATAATCTATGGTAGTTTTTAAAGACGATATGTTTCTTCTATATAGGCAAGCGTGCCACATCGTCGACCGCATCGTCGCTTTACATCAGGTGAGACCGCGGTCAAACGTATAAATACCATTTAATACTTAAGAAAGTGACGGATCTCTGAATAATTTGTTTGACCGAGCGCTGACTTACGGTGATCGTGGTAATTTTATACTCAGCGCATAATTCATGATTGATTGATTTCTATCAAGGCATCCCGGTTTCAATTCCCGGGGCAAAGTTTTGTTAGGTGAACGTAAAAGTTTTTTTCGTGTTGTATCATGGCTGCGAAGAAGGGAATCCTAGTGCCCTGTTAGGATAACCTTTTTTGTAGTATGTGTATGAAACTGTTTGTATATTTAATATGTAAAACGGTGATAAGGAATTTTCTGGCACTTGCCTGGCTTACTTCAACTTAAAATCTTTACCTGCAGCATTTTACCGCCCCACAATGATACTGCCATCCGAAAATTGGAAAAACTGTGTGAATTATGCCTTTAATATTCCTTTGTCGGAATGAACTGCAATTATACCGGATACCGATGCAGCCAAACGAGCGAGCGGGCCGGAGCAATGAAAAAAGCTGTTTTTGAAAACCGTGGTTTATCTTATTGGAACCACAGGGTCCTTGCATTTTTCTGGGATAAAAGTAGCATTTCGTTGAGTAGCATAATATGTCCTTACCGAAAATATCACTAAACAAAAAAAAATTAAAAGAGGACAAACCAACAAACACACTTGCGTTTATGTTATTAGTCACTAATCAATTAATTCCTTAGGATTGAGAGGATACCTTCAGCTATGGCGAGATTATGATAAAAATTCTAAATTAAGCATAAAAAATAATGCCAGACTCCCCCCAGCTGCTTACCAATGGACTATTCTTTTAAAACCACCGCTTTGCTCGTGTTGTCTGCCGCCAAGCAGTAGTTGCAAGCATTACTACTTTCATTGAACCAGAACACAGTGTTGGAAAGTAGTCACTAGTCAGTGAAATTGCTTGGCTAATGACATTTAGGTAACCTAATGTCTCAGGGTAACGAGCGCAATGTAGTGCCGCGCAGGTCGTTGCCTTTTATAGTTCTGAGTGGCACTGCAATTTTTATGGGCTCACGTGACTGTTTAGCGCGCCAAATATTGACTGTCACTTCTCACTCTGTTTTGTGCTAGTAAAATGTAAATATTCAACACCTGTTTCTCTTACCCTATGATAACAGTCAGTTGACTTGCTAAGCCGTTATGTGTAGGAGTTCAGATAGATGGACACTTTTCATTCATAGAAATATGAAATTACAAAATATCATTTTAGATTAGATTAGACGGCTCCGTGGAAAATCAATCCTGGCTGCAAAATTTGTCCTGGGCTCTCCAAGCCCTTTGCGCGTTGAACATTAAAGATCTTGCGTCTTGGATGCTTGTTTGTTGGACTTAATGTGTGCAAGCTTTTATTTAGCTTGCATAGTTCAGTTGTCAGATTCAAAATTTGCAAACCATTTTTCGACTACTAGTTGGTATCCGATTGAGCTGAAATTTAGAGTAATTAAGTATGCCATAATATTATGATGTCCCAGAGCTGGTCTGATGATGGAGCCGGAAGGCGGCCACAGGAACTTTGTAACGAAAGGATGTAACCCTTTCGAGTTTGGGCTCGTTTGATTTGTTTTTACAAGTATACTCTGATCCTAGATTATGTTCAAGGTTTTGATGATGGAGCGGGAACGTAGCTAAAAAGCTTGCCTGGAAAAATATAAATTCGGAAAAAAAATTTAAATAGATACTTATTACTACTTTAAATAGATCGGTAGACATTTAACCAATAAGCTGTCGTGATATTCGACAGTTTTTATTTATTTTATGATTTCAACAAATATTACTATTATTACTATTTATTACTATTCGCAGCAGACTTCACGTAGTAAATATTATAAAATTAAAGAAACAAAAAACACGACTGCCCTCGCCCGTGTCACTCGGGATGATGTAAGGATTCTAAGGATAACCCATACATCCAAATCTGTTCAGGCATACAAAAGTTATAGTGGAATAAAGAAACTCACATACTGTTACAACCTGTAATTGAAGAACTATTTAGATTTATTACAATACATAGGTACAAACGAGCGAGGAACACGGAAGTGCGCGTTTAAAAGCCATAATCTGAAGAAGAAGAAGAACACGGAAGTGCGAGGAATCGCTGGTTTTTCTCCATCTAAGAGACTTTCCACCCGCCGCCGACAGCACCACGTAAGTATATCGAATGCTTCTAGTCTATATTATTATTTCTGTTATATTATGTTGAATATAGAGACGAGCGGATCGTTGCCAGTCAATAACAACTACAGAGCCACTCATAACTCTGAAAAAAAGCCCAGTGCGGCACTGTGTAGTGCGCTCGTTACCCTGGATCATTAGATATTTAAGCCTACTAATGTCACTATTTTGCTTTTTTTGTTATTAAATTCATTACCTAAGCTTGTGTCAATCTTATATCAAAATTACTAGATCATCCGATTATGACAGTAGGTAATCCCAGCTCCTGCAGTACCAGCTAATAAATACGTCAATTACCCTAGATATCAATCTACCACAATTATACCAACCTACTTACAATTTAGCACCATGTCGCACTAAGAAAACTCCACTTTTTTAGAAAATCCACCGAAAATGAATGAAATTTAATGTGACAGAGCACTTAGTACCGAAGTTGGTTCAGTTCATTGTGCGATACAGGAAACGAGGCGTGGTCCCAACGCACTCGCGTATAGGAACAATCGAATAGAACAACGTAGTTGCTGTATTACCTTATCGCTATGAAAACAGTTGAGGTGCTGGTGAATTATGAAGACGAATACTTATTTTCTTATTGTGATAAGGGGGTATTTGGTTTTCCGCGTAGCAGTTACATCATGCCGTTTGCCGTTGCGAAATTGTGAATGAAGTACAGTTTACTGGTTGCAGTTTTTATTTGACGATGCGGGCTGTGATGTACGATGCATAGAAGAAACCTAAACACTATCATCTTAAAAACTCCCAAATTATAGCTAATAGAAAACAAAGAGGCTGGCAAAGAATTCCACTCCTTAACTATCCGTATAATATACGTTGAAGCAAAATGCTTGGTACTGACAGGAGGGATATTAACCAATATGCATCATTGTGTTCCAATTAAGCTATATTTTGCTCGTGGTGTGGCGTTTTCTCGAATTTATTAATGTGTGAAAGAAGTTCTTGAAGAAGCAATTACAATACAAAAACTCTTTTCATACCAATACATGAAATCTACAATGAAAAAAAAAAACAAATTAAGTTAAAACAAAGAGCGGTCTTATCGTTTTAAGCAATCTCTTACAGATACTTAAACTCTTAGAGACAATCTTAGTCAGTGTAGTATGTAATTGTAGTTTATAAGGAACATGTTTTTTAAAGTGTCTATTAAAGTCAAATAAATTAAAACATATATGGCGGTTCAAATTCAACAACCAATGCCATAATTCCGATCGCCAATCAATCCGTTGGTTGGCGATCTGCTATTTTTGTGTACATAATTAGACAGTTAAAATATGGATTTTAGGACTTTAGTTATATTTTCCTATGGGAGAGGTTTTTACGAGAAACTACTTTTTCGGTGAAGAGATTATTGTAAAGAAACATTTTTCCACGGAAGCTTAGTTTGTGAAGAAACAAGTTTCCTTTGGAAATTATTTCACGAAATGTTATCAAAGAAGAAAATTACTCGAAATAGACTTTGCAATTTCGATATTTTCCGTCTCTTTTCTCGTCTTTTTTATCTGTTGAAAAGTGACTAATCAGCAGCTTTGAAAATAATGTACTGTATTCAGCCTTAATAATATAATGTCGTGTTAAAAACCCACTAGTATTTACTAACGGTTTTTAATAACTAACGATTAATTACTAAAAAAGCTTGCTTGTAAAAAATAAAAAAAAATACTTTCCAGTAACTTCTATTTTTTTACCTATAAAAATACAGACTTGCATCATTATTGCCGCATTGGAAGTTACGAACACTAATTACTGGCGTGTTATTTTATTGCGTACAGAAAAGAGCCGATTATTGGGGTGATTTACTAGCAATTATGAGACAAGTGTTTTTTGCAAATAAAAGAATATGACCTAAGTACACCTCAAGATCATCATCATCAGCCGAAAGCCGCCCAGTGCTGAAAATATGCCTCCCTTAGAACGCTACTTGGATCGTCTACTCGCCACCTGCATCCAACGGCTCCCCGCAGTGGCACAGAGTAGATAATAGTGGTAGTGGTGACCAGGTCGGTCCACCTATTGGGAGGCAGCCTATACACTTCCAGATCACAAGACAAATTATGGAATAGTTATCTAAGTACTTGAAAAAACTTTGAATTGGGCACACGGCTAATTTCATCCTACCAACAATAATTATTTTACTATTAGGTACAGCCCGGATGTCACTAAATAGTTTTGCAAAATTCTGTTTACCTAGTGATGTACGCTCTTGCTAACACTGTGCATAAATTTTATTGTATTTATCGGGTGAATCATTTGGTCGGTAAACGTGGTCGACCGTGTACATAATATATATGTCATAGAAACACGTGTGAGTTACGTAAAGTATTAGGTACCTACCACGTTCTAATTAGCTATTAGAAATGTGAGAGTCACATTGGGTGAAATCGGTGCAGTTTATCTCATTGATTTTAAAATTAAATAACAAATAAGTAAGTGTTTATTTGTAACAATTTATTATGCCATTGTGTTCCGGCAGGTGCACTTAAGAGTACGTGAAGGACCTAAATTAAGTTTTTACTTTACTTTTAATATTATCCCGTCCTATTAATATTATCTAGAAGATAGCAGAGCTTGGAATGTGGTTACAAAATGATTTATTCAATTTTTACTTAAATTGAATAGTTTGGATACCTAGAGCACAAGAATGAATAACCACAGGTGTTACAACCACTAACTATGATACTAAACCCATAAAAAAACGAACGCTACAAAACGACGAAACGACTCCTCGTTTATGTCATTTCGCGCCAAAATTCACTCGTCACAAAATGGCAGTCGTAAAACAAAATGGCGGACCGGCGGAATGGCGACACTTTATTTAATAAGATGGCCTTTATGACGGCGACAGAAGTAATCTAAGATATCGCTCGCTCGATGGACTTGGCGAGTTTAGCTTACGTGAGCAATATATTAAAAGAACTTGTGCAGACGAGTTTGTAAAACCAGCGAGAAACTGTGTTTGGTGAACGTATTACGTAACACCTTTTAAACCCAACAAACAAAACACATTTTAAACCAAGTTTTAATCCGCCGATATGTTGTCCAAAGGTTCAAATTCTAAATACGATGAACTTTTCAGTGAAGGAAAACATTGTGATACAAGTATAACGCGGTCTTAGGGCATTATCTACTGCTTGTCTGGACTGGATAGCTACCACACTCGAAATGAAAATCAGTCGTCAAACACTTAGCGGTGTGTTCCAGCAGCCGCTCTTGAGAGACAGTTCTATTCTAGGTTAGAGTGTTTAAGACCCTTAAGATCATTGGCACTTAAGTTCAGATGTGATAGTGATGAATAGCTAGATGTCTGTGTTTCAAAATTAAAAAATACTGCAAAAATAAAAACTTTATGAGGAAAACCCGCATTTGCAACTATATTATTTCCAATTTCTAAAAACTCTACAAACGAGAAGAGTTTTTCATAAAACGTGTTTTTTGACAATTTGAATGGAATTTAATTCAATAAACCCTTCAAAACAACTGGACAGTGGACAATATCCAAATAATTCATAACAGAATATCAAAACGTGAAAAATCTAATCCCCGACTGAACAGCGTGAAAAGCTACCATTTATCGTGGACAAAAACTCAATAAAAAATCGTCCACAATATTTTTTATTCCCTTATACTAGAACTATCACTTGAAAATTTTCCTTGTAACTCTTACGGTAAAGGAAATATGGTTAAATTTCGCTTGTTTATTTATTGTGTAACAAAGTTGCGGTCAGCATTCGGTGTACGAAAGCGAGCGACGACCAATCACGTGTATTTGTATGCTTGCGTTTGCCAATGTTTTTTTTTTCAAGTTTGGTTTTTCCCATGTCACTTGTTTTTTCGGAGATTAATGCCACCGAATGCGATTTTTCCCAACTTCCTGGGGTTTCCGTCGGCTGGTTTAGCAGTTAAAAGTTTTTTATTGAATCGGTGAAGGAAAGTTTATGGGTGGAATGTTTTGATTTATCTGTAACTAGCTTTTAACATTAATCTCAGTTTATTTATCAAGGCGACGATTTGAAGTGATGATGTTTTAGTGGTCGTGACGTCAGCCTCCAATGTGTAGGTAAACGATTCAAATCCTACAATGAGTTACATAGTAAAAATATACTTAGTAGGTATCATTATTATTTTATAACCACTATCGTTTCATTTTCATTAAAAATATTAAAAACAATATTTTAAGTACAACTAAACAAGGAATCCACCGCAAAAATGATAATCACGTATGTACATAAATAACAATTAAATAAATTAAATTCAGGTGTGGGAACGACATTTGATAACGTAGGCACCTACACAATACAAAAAGAATGCAATTCTTGATAATTACTAATTATAATAATATAATTTTGTTCAGGTCTGCATTTTCTGTGGCACAGAACAGCAAAATACTTATAATAGGTATATAATATTATGTTATGGCTTATGCATTATGTGTATCAAGAGTGATCTGGTATAATTTCTACTAATATGTGTAACTAGGACGATTTAACGTAATAGGTATTTATTTTGGAAAACTAACAAGTACTATTTAATTAGTTACTGACATTTCTTTTCGTTCCTGCTAATATTAATGAGAATATAACGCTATTGTGAACGCTACCAAAACGCTACTTTCGTTCCTGCTAATGTTTGCAAAATAAACAAACGACAATATAAACGTCCAAGCTATATAAACTAGCCAATATAGAACTCTTTGGTATCAGATATTTTTTGTGCCTACTACGTGAATGCCCGCCAATTTCCGCCATGACATTTTTTGACAGCGCTCTTTTCATAGAAAAAAAAATCAAGACAAACGCTTGCATTTTTGCCAAGAACAGGTGATATGCACCACTGGGCAAATTTGAAAGCATGAAAGGGTTTGTGATTAATTCGGCACAGATATTTTTCCATGTTTTTTTACTCGCAGTGCCGGTAAATTTGGCGTTTAGTAGACGACCCTGGAAAACCGATAGGAGAACAACTTAATTTTTGCAAAAATGTGCTATAGAAACAAAATTTTTATTTCGTATTATAAATATTGTAATATCACAGAATTTATAATAACAACAAATAATTATCATATGTATGTATTTTGTACAATCAACACATAGAAAAAGTTTTTGTACCTACTTTGAGTGAAGTTTGGCTAAATACTCTTTGGTCAGTCCTATTCTTATTAATCACAGCAATGAATATCAGCAATGTCCTTACAGAAGAAAAGCAACAGAGGTTGATACCTTCATTAGACGTAGGTAAAAGATGGCAAGTATTCTAAGGTCCGAGTTTCTAACGTATCTATTAATTGAATGATGTTATTTCAATTTAATTGACAGATTTTGATATAATTATATATTTGACATTATTATAATTTTAATGGTTT
The DNA here is from genome assembly GCA_907269065.1 of Crocallis elinguaria. Classification (NCBI taxonomy): domain Eukaryota; kingdom Metazoa; phylum Arthropoda; class Insecta; order Lepidoptera; family Geometridae; genus Crocallis; species Crocallis elinguaria. Next base: position 14,141,946 of record OU026073.1, read on the forward strand.
ATTAATATTGTAAGTACTATTTTGTACCTAACCATATTCATTTAAGAATCCATCAGCATTGGATTGTAATCATTATTCTGTATTTACTTGTAACAAATTTGTTATTAATAATTGAATATGAATATAAGATAATAATAATAATTTAAGAACAATGGTGAATCACCAATGACATTGATAGAAATCACTACTTGTGTCATGCCATTGGTTAGGGATCACATCACTATTTATTTCATTGGTTGATATCTGCCACATTCGTTTACATAACTAGACAAGTTAAAAAACGGCCTTTACTTAGCTAGGTGAGCACAAATACAATTTATTGTGTTTTCCGACAAAACATTGTTTGTTTACACAAAACTTTGCCCGAAACACCTCCGCTCGCACCGCAGGGTGCAAACAAAACGTTTCCTCGCTCGTTACTCGTGATAACCGTTTGACAGCAGCTGTCACTTGCACAACTGTCACATTAGTGTGGAGATGTTTGTTATCTGTGTCTGTGCATTCAGTGGAGGCAACTGGCAAGTATTTATTGTACTACTTGTAGTAATAAGAAGTTTTATGGTTTCAGCGTTTTTTTTTTCTGAATTCTTAATTTTCCGATTGGTGTATTTAATATCTTATGATTGAAATTAAATCTTTTTAGGATAATTGTAGAGTTCTACAGTCAAATTATACCTTCTACGTTAACAATATAACTTATTTACCAGCTAACTGATGTTTATAAGAAAAGAAAAGTTAAGTATTGATTAATTATTTAAGCCCCGAATTCATTAATTCCTGTAACAATTCTGTCATATTTAATCGGCTGTCTAACAAAAATATTGTTAAATGTTCTTTCAAAGATTAAGCTATTGTTTGCAATTGGAACATCTGAACTGGTGAACCGGTGAACTGGGGGGCCTCTATGAGCTTGGAGAGGGGGCTTAGCATTAAGTAGGTAACTAAATAGATTTTAATAAATAAGAATAAGGATGTAAAGTGCTCACGTCGTCGTGACGTCGTTTTCATAAAGAAATACGGGTCGCGCTTTAGGAATTCCGTATTTTTTAAAATTGATTTGTAAATTATCTAACATTTTTCGAATTAAAATACGTTGTTACACAGATGTCACTAGATTTGCAAACAAACTTTGTGTTGGAGTTAGCAGACGTGGAATGAACGCGGTCGTCTGAGCACGCTGGCGCCATCTGTGACCACCGAGGCGCACCAGAACTCAGCTGGCGACAGTGGACTGTGAACACGCTGTATAACGTCGTCACTAACTTTTTAAAGCCCAGAGATAGCAGTTTGCAGTTCTTTGTATAAAAACAAAGATATGTGACATATGGAGCTAAAGTTATAATGACACGTATCATAAGCGCGGTCGTATAAACTGCAATTATATAACAAAGTACGATTGTCACTTCAATTAGCCATACCTCCTCAAGGGCAACAAACTCGGACAATACATAACGTACTGAAATTATGCTAAATAGCTCAGCTAACAAAAACACGCTACCTAAGTGTGGGAACACAAGTTCCATACAGGTAGTCGTTAAGTGTATGACTAAATGTATGGAAGAGTCATCTTAAATTATTGTCCTGTTCATACAGGCGCGCGTTACACTGTGTGGCCGCGGTAGTCGCTTAGCATTATCACTCTAATGTATAAGCTATAATAGTGTAACGTTTCATCAAAATCTGTTCGTTGTTTTGTGTGAAAGAGTAATATACATCTATACACACATCCATCTCCGCAAACTTTGACGTTAATAATATTAATAAGAAGTACGATTATATTAGGATTAGTAGGATAGGATCTTTGAGAAATATCGGATCTTTGAAAACTACTCGCTTATACGAGCTTTACAAGTATCAATGACAACGCGACAACACAACAAGCTAATTCACTTTGAAACTACTTTTTGTTTGTTTTTGTATTCCTCCTTTCCGCACTGTAAGGATGGCGCTCCGTGGGTCCTTTTTAAAAAAAACACTTTTTACTGCTGGAAAACTTTTAATGTGTTCTACAACTCGATAATTTGCGGCTGAGTGACTGTTTAACAAAGATTGAGGTGTATTTATAGCCTCGGTAAAAGCACATGGTCGCGGAGGGTTTTTTGCACTAATTGCAGTTTTTACATACAAATTGGATTTATAACAGCACGAAGCGTTTTGCTGTACAATCATTGTGACATATGCCGTACCACTAAAGAATGGTTGCTGGTTGCTGAGATCCTTGCCTGAGTCTTTGTTGCGCTCAACTGCTATAACCTGGATTTTTTCAAACCATGAGTAAACAGATATCTTCTAGGTAAGCGTGCTTTATCGTCGACCGCATCGTCACTTACCACCAGGTAAGTCGAAAATAAGCGAATATTAAGAGCATCGCCTCTCACTTGGACTTCGCTTTTTCGCTAAGTTTCGTCCGCCAGGTATCAAAAAAAGTGATGAAAAATAGAGCTAGTGTAGTATCCATTTCATTGGCCATTGCCATTTGCTTTAACGCGCCCACATTGTATTTCTTAGTGGCACCTTAGACGCTCAAGCAAACGTACTTTTGCTTGAGCGTCTAAGGTGCCCCATACAGTAAGTTGACATACAAACTCTGACATTAGCAGGGCAAAGAGCGTTCTCTTGTGGCATCGCCACTTGTGCCTCTTTGGCTTCTGTATTCTCTTGTTTGTGTATTTGAAAAGGGCATCTAGACTCATTCAACTTTTGTGAGCGCTGTTCTAGAGCCCTGTCCTAAATATGGATTCTGTAAATTGCTGAATGCGGCCAGCGTAGCCACATGGCGGCCGCGACCAAACCGCTTAGTGCGTGTGCTCACATTGTATTGTCATAGGAAAACGCCGTGTGAAAATGTCACGGTTGAGAAACTCAATGCGCAAATATTCAACATTAAGAAACAAAAATTAATACGAAGCTTACAATTCGACCAGCATTTTCCATCAAAGTTTTATCAAGATGTGATGTCAAGATTTTCGAAGATACCGCGAGGGACACAGTTTTGCATTTTTTAAATGCATTAGGCATAATTATATACGATGCTATTGTTTTTTTGAAAATATACTTCGCCAGTACAGTAATTCAAATTCTTAAAAAGAATGCCGAGATGAGTTTCTTGCCCTTCTTCTTACTCGGCCTATACCAATTTGGAACGGGCACGGTGGGTTTCTGGAAGGTTCGTTGACTTTTAGCACGGATTGGGTCTGTTAGTGTCTTTGTCCACAGAGTATCTTTATGCAAACAACACGTCGATCCGTTGCGCTGCTGCTGCGTGAAAGGAAGACACACCAACACACCTACAAACACAGTTTCGCATTTATTATATTGCGGATACCATTTGTTCCAATCTTTTACGAATTAAAAAAATGTGGTCATAAATAAAGAGGTTATCAATAGTTACTTGAATATTTGATTTTCGGTAAAGTCTTGCTGAAAGTCTTTGATCAACGACATTAATATTGATTCTGAAGGTTGTACCTAGCTACCAAGGCAAGGGCTAAAAATGACCAAGAATTTCATATCACTAGCAGTTTGCAATTTTCTCCTCAATCAACTTCCTGTACAGTCATAGTTCAAACTATCACGTAGGTAATCCCGTGCTTGGAGGAAAATAGGTTCCAATCTAGTTCTTAAATATAATGTGTGAACGACCTAAGTCGATACCAAGTTACATTAGTCACGCAAGCTGAAGGTTCCGCCGAAGGGAAATATTGTGTGTCGACCAAAGTGTGGTTTTCCTTCTTTTTTTTATTTGAAATAGGTTTACCTACGTTTGACCGCGATCTCACCTGATGTTAAGCGACGATCGACGCTTGCCTTTCAGATTATAGCTATGGGGAAACATAGAGGCTGGCAAAGAATTCCACTCCTTAGCCGTCCGTATAATGAAGGTTGAAGCAAACTCTTGGTACCTACGTATAGGAAGGATATCAATCATAAACGGGTGACGCAGTGCCATATCTCTAGTCGTCCGATGTAGAAATGTAGATGCGTGAATCAAGTTGTGTAATTCCGTTGCACACTCCCCAAATTGTATCTTGTAAGACACTGAGAGACTTGCAACTTTGATTTGAAACACTTCTGATTCTGGAAAATCGACGTAAAGATCGTGGCCTCGTAGACCAATGAAAGAGGAGCAGAGAAGCTCATAGGTTATCCAAGACTCAGTTTGAGTCTTGAACAACCAATAGTTACCAATGAGCTTTTTTGTTCGCCTTTCAATGGTCTCCAAGGCCTCGATCTTATATTTGGAGAGCTATCCCACAGGTGAGGACATTTTAAAAATAGCTTGAGTTCACAGCGATGTTTAACACCCGGCGCAAAAAGGTGTTAAGTATGGTCTCTATCTGTGGTATTGTAGCAGTGATATTTTAGACGAAGTCGGTTGCCGCTTTTTTAAAAGTCACTAGTGTATTGTAAATTCTCTATCGTTTAGCCTTAAGTCTACCTACTTTAGATTCTAGATAGTACCGACATGATTTTTATATCCCCTTCAAGATTTTTTAAAGATTACTCAATTAAAATTCTAAATAACCGCAACTAACAAGAATTCTTGCCACATTTCTAAATACCGATCTACCGCAACTTTTCTAGACGCCTAGATAAAACCTGTTCATATACCTAATTACTATTTTAGTTAGTCTCATTCCCATGTGCGCGTTTCCGGGTTTCTGCTAAAAACGTGTTACATCATCTCTACTCGTACTACCTGGTGGTAGGACTAACTCTTTTTTTTAATGGCCGTGCTTTTTTCTTTCGACCTTTATGGCGTCACCGTGCGGCGAGAGAGTGCAGAAGGTTCTCAGCCCTAAAAATGTGGTGATTTGGCGACTAACTCAAGGGCACCGCGTGAGGCTAATCACGCGGCTTGGGCCCCGGCCGTCGCCGGGATAAGGGGGTCGGAGAGAACGGCCCCGGCCGGCGCACGAGTGCGACCGTTTGAAGTGGGCCCTAATCTAGCTAAAGCTAAATTCACGCGGGCCCAAGGTGGGCGCTCGCTTGAATTAGTAGTGACTCTAGTTGCCTCGTTCCAAAACTTACACCATCGAGAAGAAGGGCAAGAAACTCGACGGCGGAGTGGACTAATTCTTCTGCGTCTGTCCGTGCAGTCACACAAGCAAAGTGGTGGTACCCATCCAAGCAGGACTCTTATCTACTTTTATGTGCAAAGTAGTAAATTAAATAACTGGGTATATAAGATTCACATGATGATGTCTGTGTACTTCTGCATAGTAGGTATTTTTTAATAAAGATCAAAACTTTATTATTATTTTCATATAAGGATCTAAAAGCATATCGAACTTTTGGTTTCGATAGAGGTCGTCGTTTTTTATGTACCTACTTATTTATTTTATATTACTTGTACATCTAAAGGAGAACAGATAAGACAAAATAACTAAGAAAAAAATCTTAAATTCCGATTCTGGTAACGTGTTCGTCATTTTATGAAAGAAAACACCTCGTTGGAGATAATAAATAGAATGTAAAATCCTAGATCTAGACACAGCCTCTCACATTATTCTACCACAAGAACTTGAAATAAAAAATTAAGGCCCACCTACACACACTTTTAACCGGAGTTTAACGGTAGTATGTCCTTAATGACCCATTGAAGCACTGACAATAAGTTTTAGTACTTTTGACGGACGGTCGGTAGTCACAGTGTCATTTGTGTTTAAACTAGAACGACAGTAATAGATTAAAGTGAGTGATGTTATGTAGTGATTATCCTGGAAAAGAGGTTGTAAGAATGTGGGTTTTTTTTATTAATAAAGATAGCATTTATCTGTCTTTTCGTGATTACTATTGTCAGTTTGCTATGTCGACGACTTTGTTTCATTGACCTCTAAATTAATCATAGGTATTCGCTTTATATGTTAGGTGTTCAATTTTTTTTTCAACGGCCTATAAGTATAGACTTTGTTATTTAGCTGCTACATAAACACTACATCAAACCTAGTGACAGCTGGATAATCTACAAGCCAATGTCATCATTATCAGCCTCTTACGCTCCCACTGCTGGGATACCGGCCTGCTCTCAGAGAGGTATGGGCCATAATCCACCACGCGGGCGCAGGCCCATGTGCAGCTTGGTGGATGACACATGTCCTCGAATTTCGTGGTTCTTGAACATGCCGGTTTCCTCACGATGTTTACCTTCACAGTTTTAGAGCGAGTGTGAATAATTCGCACATAACTTCATATAAGTCATTGGTGCGAGCCGAGTCAAGATTCAAACTATGGTGCGTCGGATTGAAAGTCGCACAAGTTCCCGCTCGGCCACACTCGCTCACGCACACTCACACAAGCCAATGTATAGGTATAATTCAAATTCAAATTTGTTTATTCCCATGGGGCCCGAGAGGGCACTTATTTAAAATAAATGATAATTGCTTGTTCCAAATTGGTACAGACCGATCAAGAAGAGAGGTAAGAAACTCGTCGGTATTCTTTTTAAAATAGTTTTCTCAAATATTTAAATATTTCTAATGCACCATGCTTAAAAAATTTAATATTAGAGTTATCGTCGCCAGGAACGATGCCCTATGTTCAGCAGTGGACATCTTCCAGCTGATGATGGTATATTTGAGACCCCGCAAAGTTCTACCTCCAGAATAGACTAGATTCAAGGACGATATAGCACTATAGACACAATCATTTACTTATTCGGTGGTAGATTATACAGAAGTTTATTTAAATGTAGAGATACAATTTAATTAAAATCTATCTAGACTGCGATAATATTAATAAATCGAATCTAGAAATACCGCCGTTACTTGGTTTCTAAAGATAACATTAATCTACAACTCGGTCTTCCATTTTGCCTTAAGTGCCTCTTCAGATTTTGACCTCTCACGGTCATTATAATTATTTACTAACTAGCTGCTGCCCGCGGTTTCACCCGCATGGAGATATTGCATTTCATGGTTTTTATTTTTTGCGCGGAACCCCAATTATTTTTCTAAAATAAAAGTAGCCTAAGTTACTCCTTGTAACATCAGCTATCTGCCAGTGAAAGTCTCGTCAAAATCGGCCCAGCCGTTTCGGAGATTACCTGGAAAAACCAGACAGACAGACATATTAAAAATGGTTGTCTTGTTATAGGTACCGTGTATACTTTCATATGTATTTGGTAAAAACGGTTATTTTGATATTAGAAACAGACACTTCAATTTTATTTATTTGTATAGATAGAATAAATTTATTCTTGTACAGACGCCTAGTTACATTTAGATCTGTCACAAGATGGCTTTTATTTAGCTAAGATTATTAAAGAAAAGGCTATTTTAGAGAAGCCCACAGACTTAATGTGCCGAGACAAGCAAGCCGTTGGCAGCGTAAATGACGCTCACGTGATACCACATATTAGTTGAAAATCTATCATCCTGCGTTCCTCCTCTAAGGCTCTTTGAAGGCATAATGCGAACGTACTTGACAAACCAAACGCATATCCAAATACATAAATAACACAAGTCAAAAATTATAAATCTCTTTCCAACCCCAAACTACAGCTATCAAACTGTCATAGCCGACCAAGGCCGGCTTCCCAAACATATAACCCCCGGTTATAGTTAAACAGTCGTTTACCGGCCGCGTAAGGTTAACGTATGTACGCCGCGCGAAGGGACGCATACAGATCGGTTGAGGGTGGCTATCTGGGAGGCTGGGTGGCAAGATTTTTTTAGGATCTGATTTGGGATCAAGATTATCTACGAAAAGTATAAGAAAGGTACATTTTGATTGTGACTTACAACTTACTCTTTTTTATTTTCGATGAAGTAGATTACCTACAGTTGTAGGTTTTGTAGTTAGGGATTATGTAGCGTAGAACTGAAATTATTATAATTGCCAATATAAAACGCTATAAACAATTTAAAAAATGACAACTTTTCTTGAAACTGTTTCTTTTCATTTTCTTTTTCTTTGTGATTAATGGGCGTTTACGTCTTATCGCATTTCATACTAATATAAATTTCAAGTCCCAAATGAATGGATTGATTTTATAAAACTTTATACACATAAAAACAAAAGACTGAATAGTTAGTACTAGAACAATTTTAAAATGTCCAATTTAAAAACAAATATAATTGCAATTTTCGATTTGTCGAGTTCGAAAAACATGTTTACGCCTAAATATTCCAAACAAAATCGCTACTTATGAAACCGATTCACGCACAAACATTCATAAAACCGATTTTATTATCAAGATAAACTAAACCCGGGCGGTAAATACGCAATACCGCGAAGTATCGTAAAGACCTGCTATTTACTGCACGCCCTGCTCAACCACAAGCGCTGTGGTGTGGGAACTGACACAGCTTGCGTAATAGTTACTATGGAGCATTCACAAGCATAACTCACTTCTTTTTACCAGGTGGTAAGCTTATATGAGTGATCGTCTGGGTAGGTACCACCGCGATGCTTGTGTAGTCAGCCACCAGGCAGTACAGTGCAAGCATGACCAAAATAGTTAGTAAATTACTGGGCTTACGTACCTAATACCTAATGTCTCAGTATAACGGGCGCATTAAAGTGCCGCGCAGGCTTTGTGTTTTAAAGTTCTGGGTAATAATGTCATTGCTATCGAATGACCCCTCTCCTTACCCATAGTTGCGAGTCGTACTCGCGCACCATTAAACAACGTCACAGTATCTGCAACCTTTAGTACCAGAGCGCCACTGTATAAACAAAAGCTAGTACGACGGCGCCACAGTAAAAACAACAGTTAGTACAACAGCTCTACGATTTGAGCAGCCACAGTGTGTGAGCCTTACCAGAATCAAAAGCAGTAGAACCGGTCCTAAAGTAAACACGTCAAGGCCTTAAATACGCATTATGTGGCATACCGTTGGAGGTAGGCGTGGGTCTGTAGTAAACAAACTCTCAAATGCAATGTGTGTCTTGATTAAAGCTCTGCAAGGTTATTTTAGCATATTTTCTGTGATGCCAGAAGAATCAAACCGATCACAGTAATGCTTGCACATTACTGCTTGGCGACGGTCAACACGAGCAAAGTGGTGTTAGCCACCCAGGTAGATAATCGCAGAAGAGTTAAACCTATTACCTGGTGGTTGTGGAATTTGTAGATCTAAATTTGAAAAGCATACTGGCAGCAACTTTCGGCAACTGACGGGAAATTTGAAAAATAAGCAGTTAGTAACTAACTAACTGCTTATTTTTCAAGTTAGTATCTAACTGCTTATTTTACAAATTTCCCACTTATCTACCTACCGTACCTTTATCGTTCACGCATCGGTATCAGGACAAAGACCTGTACGTAGTAAAACCAAACCGGTTTTGGCTATGGCCTAAATCATAGAGGAAATACCTACTAACTGCAACTCGGCCTGTTCAACACTATTTTGTAACTATTTGATTCTGAAAATTCTTATTTTAAAGTCGCTCTTTTTTAAATTTAATTAGATATGAATTTTCGTATGTTCTTCCCATGTTTGTTTTTCTATGTGCCTACTTCTGGGTTTAATTGTGTGTGCTGAATAGATGTTTATTTATTCTATTCACCATCAAAAAAGTCTAATCCATGAGAGACTATAGTATACACATTGTATCCTCATCAACTTGATCTTCCTCCAAGTACCCACTGGTGTGCTCAATCCAAGTTCAATTTTTTACCACCATCGACACTGAAGATGGGACGTGGTCGAAAGCTAATCTTTTGAAACTTAAAAAAACCCTAAAAAGCCTATAAAAAACTACAAAACGAAACTACGCACAATTAAAATTACTTTTGAAAAAGCGGGAACCGACTTCGATGAAAATATTGTGACAAATCAAATGTCATCCCTCATTTTTCCACATTCTCGTATTCATTCAAAAATAGTATATTACGGAACCACCTCGAGAGTATACCCAAAATTCAAACAAAACTAGAATTTTCAAAATTGGTCCACAATTGACGGATAAATCGGTGAACTATATTAAAAATACATGTAATTGAACCTCCTGCTTTTTTGAAGTCTGTTAAAAAGTCCCTTCAATACCTACCTATCGCAAAGGTGTACGTACAGAAAGTCACGCAAGCAACTTATACTGGGATATTACCTACAGGAAGGAAACCTAGTAAATAACTGACTCATGACGATTCAAAACATTCAATAAAATATACCTACCGTTTGTTTTGTAACTTATAGAAAACTATCTGGTTTACCCGTGTGTAATTTCGAGATAAAAAATAGCCTATGTTACTCTCAGGAACAAACTATATCTATGGCAAAAATTACGTCGATCCGTTCCGTTTCTGCGTGAAAGATGGACAAGTAACAAACACACTACAATACACGTTATTATTGTTTTTGGCAATAGTAAGTTCTTTCTTCTTTCTAATAATGTGGTTGGGACATCTTTTCCTTTTTGAACAAAGAAACCAAGCAAAAGAAACAGCTACTTCCCGCCTCCTTTTACAACACAACTTACAAAACCAGAACTTGTCTACTCGCACAACATTTTTATGCAACAAAGCTCCCAAATGCCAGCGTGTCGTAACCGCGCCCGCTCGCCTTGACCCACCGAGTGGTATCTACCACTGCCACTTGTAAATGGTAGCTTTTCCTCGCCGGCGCATGACTGGCGTGGTGGTAGAACATTAGATTGCTTTGGTGCCATGTTTTTTATTCTATTGGATAACAAGACGAGCAGGTCCTTCGTTCGCCTGTGAGCAAAACTCCAGCCCATAATAATTGCAGTCCCCCAAGAGATTTGAAACACGAAGGCGCGCATGGCACTGCAGTGCGCTCGTTACCTCATAAGCCCAGTATTTTCACATCCTACTTTGCTGCTCAAATCGGAATGCTTGACAGTACTGCTTGGTGGCAGACTTCAGGAGCAAAGCGGTGGTACTAACCCAGACGGACACTAGCAGAAGAGTTAGCCCTCCCGCACTAACGTTTCTTGAACACGACAATCTGTGAGATTTCAAGTCACGAGAGAAGAGGTATCTTCTGGGCAAGCATGCCTATCGATAGCATCATCGCTTAGATCTGTTGAGATGGCGGTCAAACGCAAGCCTAACCTATCCCATTCTACTAATATTATAATAAGCGAAAGTTTGTGAGAATGTTTGTTTCCAAGTATCTCCGTAACTACTAAACCGATTTTGATGAACCAAAAATAATTCCGCGTGCGGAAGCTAGTTTACTATAAAAGAGCTAACTAACACTACTAGCTCAAATTCAAAATGTTTATTCACAAGATGGCATTATGTCGCGTAGCGCATCTTAGCCCAACTGAAAAAATCATGTGGCCAAATTAGGTCAAATGTCTCTATATGTGCCAGTTTCACTTATACAACCATTAGAGAATTTATCAAAGAATCTGAACCCTTGCTCCCTCTTGTTGGGGACTACATTAACCACGGGGCCACTTACTATAATTAAATATTTTAAGATCTACATTCTAATAGGTCGGGGAAAAAGTTCCTTCGCATTTTTTAAGAAAATTCAAAACATTTTTTAATATAGTTTATTTACATTTAACTAAAGTATGTAGGTACCATTTTGTTCGATAACTTTTTGCCATCTTGTAGGTAGGGACATGATCCCATTGCTATATAAATTTTGGGACTTCTGATCAAAATACCGCGACAAGTGGTTTTGGCAGTCCTCTCGTGATGTTAACCTGACACCGCCTAAAGAATTCTGAAGAGACCGAAACAGGTGGAAATCTGAAGGTGCAAGGTCAGGACTATACGGCGGATGCATTAACACCTCCCAGCCAAACTCTCTTAATTTTTTCTGAGTGGCTAAAGATGTGTGAGGTCTAGCGTTATCATGAAAAACCATGAAAATGAAAACCACACCACTTCTGTTGATTAATTCCGGCCGCTTTCTCTCAACTTCTTGCTTTAATCTCATCAGTTGTTCGCAGTAGAGTTCAGAATCGATGGTCCTGCCTGGTGGTAACAGCTCATAATGAATAATGGCCTTCCAATCCCACCACACACACAGCATCACCTTGTTGCGAGTTAACCCGGGTTTCGCCACAGTCTGTGAAGCCTGACCGGTCTTTGACCACGACCTTTTTCGCACGTTCTTGTCGTACGTGATTCACTTTTCATCACCAGTTATCAGCTTCTTCAAAAATGGTTCGCTTTCATTACGTTGTAGTAAAGAATCACAAATGAGTACACGGTTCATTAGGTTTCTTTCAGTGAGCTCGTGAGGTACCCAAATATCGAGCTTTTTTGTGTACCCAGTTTTTTTCAAATGCGCCAAAACTGTTTTGTGGTCAATTCCCAGTTCTTCAGCTACGTCGTAACTACTGATATGCCGATCTTGTTCCACTTTTTCAAAAATGGCATTCATTTTATCCGTAATAGGGCGACCAGAGCGACGTGCATCTTTGAAATCAAAATTTCCGGATTGAAAACGGTTAAACCAAATTTGTGCTACTGTCACAGACACTGCACTAGGTCCATAAACATCGCAAATTTTTTTCGCGGCTTGCGTTGCATTTTTACCTTTTTTGTAGTAAAATTTTAAAATGTATCGAATTTCTTCATTAGATTCACTCATTTTGACAGTACGAAAAACAAATGAAAATCACACATTTTCCTAATTTGAATTTGGAATTATGTTCTTTAAAATTTAAACTTTCATATGATACCAAAACCAGCCAGATACAAATAGTATAGCCAAAGAGATTTTATTACAAGTTCATACATACTATAATGCGAAAAGACTTTTTCCCCAACCTAATACATATTATGTAGTCAATTCTCCCGCTCCGCTCGTACCTCCACACTCTACCTTACATTTATGGCGTAATTTAATTAGTCACTATCTCCGGAACTACTCGAGTCGTCTCGTGTGAACTTGTGAACAAATGATCCAATAGAATAATCAAAAAAATAAAGGCCGGATTTGCGAAGCACAAACAGTAAGAAGCGGGTAAGTAAACAGTAAGTTTCGAGTAAGTATTTATTTATGTAAATAGTAGCTGCAGGCTGTGGTTTTACCTGCGTGGTTATTCCCACAGGAACATCACGTTTTTTCCGGTCACTCCGGTCCATAAACTGAGTCTATGCAAAAAAATCATGTTGATCCGTTGCTATGTGAAAATAGATTATACCAACAAACCGACCAACACACGTTCGCATTTATAATAGTACGGATATAGTTTTGCATTTTGTCTCCAAAATTTCGCTAACAACGGTATTCGGCCCGGTTCTTGTGGTTATCTGAAACAGAAGCTTTAACCATCTTAAAATTAACATAAATACGCTTACACACTCATTTATTTATTTTATTTATTAATATTAGGAAGACTATCGACTAATAACATATTGAAGTAGACACATAGTAAAAATCAAAAGTCATTTACAAGTCTCCACTGATAGAAACAAACTGGATAACTTAAAGTGGTACATTAAATCTAAAGTAACTATGAATAATACTGACTGATTTCCTCACGATGTTTTCCTTCGCCGTTTTAGAGCGAGTGTGAATAATAGAACGTCTCCTAAGAGTGGTCGATGGGGTCCGATGAGGCATTGCCATGATGAATTGCAATGATGGTCCTAGTTTTAGGCTAGACGCGTCAGTCCAGCCTAGCACAAGGCTCCGCTTCGCCTGTATCAATGACCACGCACCATCACGACGAGATTCAATTAGTCCGTCGCCGAAACGACTTAACTCCCCTAATTGCGTAATTGAGTGCAGGCTGGTTAGTGGTTATTAGCTGTGAAGCAATTGGATGCGTTTGTCATCGTTACCGGACAAAGGAGTTTGGTTATGAGCTTGTTACTTAGGCTTAAGATAGCTGTAGTTTATATTCTACTGCTATCACCATGTCGCCTTCCAAGCATGGTGTATGGCGGCAAAACCCTCCCTCAAACCCATATTTACAACAAGGCCTTTTAATAAAAACAAATGAAAAACTGTGCTTCTCATTTCTCTTCAAAGAAGAACATAACTCATACACATATTCACATGTGAACATTTTAGCCTAAATGTTTATGGTTTGAGAAGTCATAATGAGAAATGAGAAGCACAGTTTTTCATTTGTTTTTATTAAAAGGCCGTGTTGTAAGCCGAACGATATTTACAGCTTCACCAAATGAAACATGGTGCAGCAGGCATCCAACCTTAAAAGAGGTGTTTGGTGATTAGTTTCAGGGTACCGTGTGGGTGTGCTGTGAACCTCGCCGCCGGAATTCCCCAGCGTATTCAGGAGAAAACAGCCTGCAAGCACGAATGCCTCCATTCAATTGAACTCTAATCTAACTAAAGCTACTTCAAACTGGCTCAATGTCCATGGAAATTGTAGTGACTCTAGTTACCTCGTTGCCAAAATCTAAAAAATCGAGAGGAGTAAGAAACTCGATGCCAGAGTAATAGGTAAAGAAGAACTAAGGACCTTCTGGCAAGAAGCTAATCAATCGTCTGTGTATACGACATAATATTATTTATTAATTGTCTTTACAGTGGTTGAGGTTTAGAGAAGGAAAACCGAAGTTTTATCATAGTACAGTCCTGTTTATTTGTCTGTTTGCTCGAGGACAACTCTATTAACATTTGTAGGTCTCACCAGTGGTTTTGTCATGTACCTGTATTGTGCATGCTAAATAGCACCATTGTTTTTTTGCGGCTAAGCGATGACTCGTTAGTGGGAGGACTAATTCTTCTGCGAGTGTCCGTCTGGGTTGTTACCACCGCTTTGCTCGTGAAGTCTGCCGCCAAGCAGTAGTGTGCAAACGTTACTGTGTTCCGGTTTGATGAGCAGAGTATCCAGTGAAATTACTGGGCTTGTGAGACTTAATACCTAATGTCTCAGGGTAACGAGCGCACTGCAGTGCCGCGCAGGCCTTTGTGTTTCAAAGTTCTGGGTAGCACTGCAATTGTTATGGGCCGGCGTTATGCTTACCATCAGGCAAACGAACAGCTCGTCTCGTTACCAAATAAAATAAAAAAAAAAAAACTCTGAGAGGTGGTCACTGTTGTGTACATTCTACAGTAAAAGTCATGAACGTAATTGATGGATTTATTTTCACATCCGATAGTTTAGGTTTTTAAATGGGATATCATGGATGTGGTATGAGTAGCATCACGCTAAATGTACAATGGAAATTAGCCCTTCAGCGCAACTGCGGAAAATTATATATCCATATAATTTAAATTCACTTCTGAGGTATATGTACGATATGTATAGTACGTGGTTATATTTGCGACCTATCCTGAGTATCCTAGTAAGTCTTACCACTACATTGATTAAGGGGATGCTCCATTTATTTCAGAGGTTTTCCACCAAGATGCTGGGTCAACCACATACGTGATCAACTTGAAACTAACATGTATATTTTATGAGACCTTTATCTCTCTATGATTGAAGACAAAAACACGATTGATACATTTTCATTCGATACATTTTCTTATCAAAAATTATGCTTTTTTCAGTGTTTGTTTGTAATTAAATTTCTAAGTATCACTATGCTAAAGTTATATGAGTATATAGGATATGCGAGTCACTACAGTTTCATGAGCGGCCACCGCGAGCCAGCGACAGCTTCAGCTAGATAAGGGCCCACTTCAAATGGATGCATTCATGCACCGGAACTATTTTCTCAACCGCCGTATTCCGGTGACGGTCTCAGCCGAGGTTCATACTGCGCAGTTCACGCGGTGCCCTTGAGCTAGTCGTCATAAACCTAGGGCTGAGCGCCATCTAGCCCTCTCACATCGTGAGAAGCTATAAAGGTCCTTCCACCAACAGTACCAACCTTAAAAAAAAGTACAGCAAACACCTTAAATCTTAACCATTTTACCACAGAAAACATCTTTCATCTTTAGAATGGAGCAAGACACTACTTAAATTTACATTTATGGTTGTCCATATTTAAACACGTGAAAGGCGGCTGTGTTACCACAAAAACACTTTTAGATGTCTGTTTAGCTGGGCAGTGTCTAAAGATAAACTACAAAAATGATTAGAAAGGTCACGACAGAATGGAGTTAGACAACAGTTAGACATTACTTAAATCAAGATTTGTGGTTGGTCATATTTTAATACGCGATAAGGCATGTTTAGGATTTAAACGCGGTTTAACACAGGTTTAGGGTGTGTTTAATTTTTTTGTGGTATGACCGCTAGTCCCTGATCATAAAATCCCGATTCACGCTATCTCTAAAGTACGCTATTCGGCATGTTTAGGGGTTAGACGCTGTTTAACACGTGTGTAGACTGTGTTTAACTTTTTTATTGTATTGCAGTTACTATTATTATTTTCTAGTCCAATCAATATTTTATTAACATGCTGATCCAATAGGTACAATGACTCAGACCTCAACACCTAACTTGTGCTGGTACAGGTACCATCACACCTAAAGGTATTAAGTTTCATGACGTCATCCGAAGGTCACAGGCAGGCTGCACGACTGCAATATTAATCGCAAGGCATGCAATCTTCGTTATGCAATTTTAGATTTTGTTGTTATTTTCCTGGTCGGAGCGGTTTGATGGACATATGTATATGTGTGTATGATACATGGACACACTACTACTACCTACTACGTGGTAGGTGTAACACTTCTGCGAGTGTCCGGCTGGGTTGGTGTCACCCACAGATCTTTAATATCACCGCTTTGCTTGTAAAGTCTGCCACCAAGTAGTAAAGTGCAAGCATTACTTACCTTATACCTGGGTAAGGTAGCCAGTGAAATTACTGGGCTGATGAAATTTAAAACCTAATGTCTCAGGGTAGCGAATGCACTGCAGCGCCGCGCAGCCTTTTGTGTTTCAAAGTTCTGAGTGGCACTGCAATTGTTATGGGCTGGCGTTATGCTTACCATCAGGGAAAGGACCAACTTGTCCCGTTACCAAAAAGAAAAAAAATTACAGACAAATTGAGAAACTTTGCGTTGAAAGCTTGTCAATCTTCCATATACGCTTAAGAAATGGTTGGCGAATTGAAATTTACTTTGGTATATATAAAACCAACAATACCTACACACCATATTTTACACTACAGGTGGCATGGACATACATATCATTTTCACGAATACATAATTTTGGATAATTCTTGAGTGCTATATACAGAGAATGTTTATGTACTAAAGATTATCAATTCGAAACACTCTTCTATTAACATTAAAACATCAGATTTTTGCGATTAACACACAATACAAAACGCAGTCGATAGTTTAAATCGATTTCAAATTAAGGATGTCCGGTGTTATCGATAAAAACCAATCTTGTATTGTGGTAGAGCATGGCTTGCCATTATTATTTCTGTCAAGTATCGATATTTCCACACGCTTATATACTCTTATGTCATAAACATAAAGGCTTTATGTATTCGGACGTCGTTTCCACAATAATGTCGGGTTGCGAAAGCGATGGGATCATAAATGTCCGAACAATGGGTATATTTCTCTTATTCCTTTGATTCTGTGATTAAATTAATGCTGATTCCTCTATTTCTTTATTGTAAAAGGGTTTGATTATTATTATTAACTAACCATCTCGAAATATTGTTTTGTTGTATTCATTTACTCACTCCTCTATTTAAAACTGCACTGACTTGCAAATGCCCTAACAGGGTGCATGTACCACTAACATAGCACATACTATATACATAAGATCTAATGCTATAAATACATGTATGCCATTCAACGTGGCAATGCTGCCAGCATTTTGGGAACGTTGCCTACTGGTAGCGGATTATTAGATTAAGATTGTAAATAAATTAGTGTGTATTTTATTTAGTTATTTTAGTTTATGTTGTTTATTTTTCTGTTATTATAAAGAATAAAAACGATTTCATAAATAAATAAATAAAAAAAAAATGTTTCACAACCACTGCGTCCGCATTGCAGACGCCGCGGTAAATGAGCGGTGGTGCGTAAGTGATGTATGTAGCTTAAAGCGGAGCAGTCCGCTTCAGGGCTTCGGGACAGCACTATCTCGAAGTATTGCTGTTCTTGTATATTTCGTGGTTTTTTGATGGTTTTGCATCAAGGCGCGCTTGCGCGTGCATTATCTCGTAGTCCGCGCTTGATGCAAAACCATTGTTATTTTGACAAAAAAACGCATATTTGCATAAGCGTCTACAGTCTGCATTACACCGAACGACAAACCGTCAGATTTTCAACTGGAGAGTGGTAGCTAGACAAAGAACATTAGAAAATGCCCGACCACTAAGGTTCCATCAACCTACTGATAATATATCGGTGGCCAACGCCACTACTACTAGCCATCATCGCTTTATTGATTCTAAATAATCAAACAATTAAATAAAAACCCGTTTTAATAACCACAAACTAGTAGTTAATTCTGTGAAAACACCTCAAAATCAGAAAGCAATTAATATAATCATTGAGCCTTTCGATTCTCCCAATCTGCTCGCCAAGGCTACATTCTTGTGACGAAATATACAGAAACGGTAATGATATCATAATATTATTTGCGAAAATCTTTTAAACATTAATTTGAGAACATGAATTTGTACCTATAATTAATAAGTATTCTTTTGGTTGTATATTAGACTAACATTTGAATAAAAATACTATATTTAGATAAAATTTCCATCTAAATCTTTAGATGGAAATTTTATCTAAGTATAGTATTTTTCATATCTATGCAAATCCCTCTGAAGCGTCAAGTCATATTACCGGAATGTCCAGTCAGTCTGTGATGTCCAGCTCCCGGAGTTCGACATATAATGTTATCGGATATCAAGTTATCGAAGATATAGGTGATGTGTGAGGTGTCTTACCTCTAGTATCCGATGATACTATGAAGATGCGAGAATCAAATTGTTACTCGTTGCCCTGAGACATCCTGATATTAAGTCTCTGTAATTTCACTGCGACTGCACAAGTGCAGCTCCAGAACACGTCGTTAGGTATGTGACGAGATTTTAAACTTGAGTGTTGAGCCAGGCAGGTGAGAAACTAGAAAATGCCCTATTACCATGCTATAGTTGCCGCACGATGATTTCCTTCACAGACAGCTCAAGCTTATTGTAGGATTAGACCCATCAGAAGACGGCTTGGAGGTCAAACATCGAATCAAAACATGTATCAGTAACGGCAAATGAAAGCTGATGAAAATACCAATCTACTGACTAGACACAAATATTAATGGAAACCCCATTTCGCCCGCGGAAGAGAGTTGACTCATCGAACTGAAAGGGCAAGTATTTCGACTGATGGTAATATTTTTACGCAAGAACAAGTGCTGTACATATATTTTGTGTATGAATTATATGAGTTTGTTCTATGGCCGTAACATACGGAACGACTTTTTTTTAAGACGTGCTTGAACTAATTAACTTGCAACGGTGATAATTTTAATTTTTTATTTATATTTATAATCTGATCCGCCTATAAGTACTGGCACTTGTATATTTTAGTATAATGATATCTTTACTTTATTTATATTGTTGTAATGTATACGTTTAATGTATTGGTGGGTTTTTAAATCAATAATAAAACACAAAATAATTCTTGTTTTTATTTTCATTCCGATTTCTCATTTATTGAATAGATCTTTGTTTATAAACAGAAAACATTGGCGCTGTTAGAATGCTCCGGCGATGTCGAAAAAAACAGACTGAGATCTGTTTTGTATAGGATTGGTTTTGACGTATAAAAAATGCATGAAACTAAAGTAATAAATGACATCAAATTTAAATTGGCAAAACACTTACCTATTCCGTGTCTGGCCAGATAAGAAGAAAAAATAAATAAACGACATAGCCTGTAGTGATGTCGGTAGCTTGGCGAGTAGCTACTTCAAAATATCGAGTTTAAAAAAATCCTCTGTCGTGTGGATCAGCCGTAATTACGTGTTATTTGTACAATTCAATGCGTCAATCAATTTTGTTCTAAGACGTTTTGTAACATTGATCATTCATTTTGTTCATCACGTTTTTTATAAGCACAGAATCACGATGTAGGTGCCCTTCTCTTTGCCGACCAATGTTAAGTAAGCCCTTAACTTTGTGTAAGTGAGTTAATACATTTGAAGTGCAGTTAGTCTATGAAGGCAAGAAACGGTGCAGGATCGATTCCTGATAGAAAAAGATTCAAGAATGAAGAAAAAGAAGAAAAAATTTCATACATTTACAGCTTTACACTAGTATTTGTTATAGCGCAGATACATGGACATTGGACACATAGATAGACAATAGGGATGTTGACTCCATTTTTGTATGATGTCAACCAAATCGTTTTCTCATGAAAATCAAATGTCTATATCGAAAAAACTAGAAATCGAATGCTAGAAACGTCAAAACTTAGAGTCAAAGACGGGCGAGCGCGGGGATCTACTGAGCGCTAAAACGCCCCATACAAATTGGACAGGACATCTGACGTCACTTGTTCTACGTTGGCCGTAAAGATGTACATGCATTTTGTTGATTTGGCCGTGAATACGCTTCCACGTGGTCTGTGACTGAAGCATGATCAATCACAGTCACACATTGGCTTCTAATGTGTCCCTAAGGGAATATCTAGAGCCACCGCCGATGTTCAGCAGTGGACTGTTTTCCGCTAATGATGATGCAACCTTTCGGTAGGACAGGCAGGGCGTATCTAGTACCTGCCTGGCTTGCTAGCACAACAGCTACAACCCTTAAGAAATTCTATCACCAAGCACCTATCGGTGTGATGTAGCAGCTGTACTTGAAAGGGGTTATAGGTATCCAGTGAGGTGCCATAAGCACTACCAACTTCACAAGAATAAAAATGCTCAGTAAACCTTTTTTTGGTAACGAGACGAGCTGGTCGTTTGCCTGATGGTAAGCATAACGCCGGCCCATAACAATTGCAGTGCCGCCCAGAACTTTGAAACACAAAGGCCTGCGCGGCACTGCAGTGCGCTCGTTACCCTGAGACATAAGGTATTAAGTCTCATAAGCCCAGTAATTTCACAAAACCTCTCGCCAAATAGTCGTTGGTTAAGACAAAATCTTGTTATCACAGAAAATATTTTAAGCGGCTGTTTATCTAGACGGTATCTAAAGACAAACATATAAAACGATTAGAAATATCACAACAGAATTAAGTTAGACAATACTACTTAATCGACATTTGTGGTTGTTCATATTTAAATACGTGACTAAGGCATGTTTAACTCTCAGCGAGGGTCAACTCAGTAAGACCGCCTGGTCCTATAGAATCCCCTAATCACACAACAAAAGAGGTCATCGTCCTCAAAACTGCCACTTATCTACAAACGTGCGTAAAACTCGTACTACGCTACTTTACATCATCTGTCAAATAACTTAACATACTTACATTGTCATTCGAAGTGGGTCAAAATGTACCTTCTCCATATTGAGCGACCTTCGGTTACTACTTCTGTGGCGTAACTGATGCAAAAAGTAATTTACAACCGTTTCGTACTGAGAAATTGATCTCGTCTATTGGTTTTGCGGGAACCTTTTACCTTTACCTGTTGCCTTTGCTTATGCTGACAAAGTTCTAATGTGTTAACGTGATATTATTTTTGTTAACTTAAAATTATATACGCGGTGTAGAGCTTTGTCGCAATGAGATTTGGTATAAAGATTTTGAGTGACGAAAGAAAATGAATTTTAATTATTGCGATGAAGTTGTACCACGTTACATTTATTTGGTGCTACGAGCACAGAATACGTAATAGTTGCTGCGAGTGACGAAATCACAAAACTTTATGGTTTACATGGTCTATTTACTTTTTTCGTTTGTGTAAAAAATGCACTATTGACAGTTTTTTATGGCAGTTATTGAAGAAATGATTCGACCTTTAGATTCTTTTTTGTATGTACTTCAATAATGTAGTCATTTATTTGTATGAGGTCATTTAGGATATTTTATGTTATCTGATATTCGTAAAGCATTATACGAGTATAGAGAGATTTATTTGTTTACTTTATGAGAAACTAGCTGCAGCCCGCGGTTTCACCCGCTTGGCTAACTCAGTAGTAGTTTTTTCGACTATGTGGCTATACGAGTAGTTGGTACCATCACGGGCTGTAAAGCGAGAGAGAGCGAGATGTTCTTGTTCTGTGTGTCTTCCTTTCTCTGCACTAGCATAGAATCCTAGTATGTAAGCGTTTGTACTCTTCATCCTGCTCTACGCATCGTGGGTTTGTGATACAAATTTCTTTTCAAGGCGCACTGTACATAACCCGTGCTATAATTACTAATCATGTCAGCAATCAAAACTATGACGTTTTTCTTATCTTCTATTTATCTATCTCATATTCTATCTATCTTGTAGATTATGTAGATACCTTTTGACAATCCCTACTATCCCTAGTTCCCTACTTATAATATTATAAATGTGAAAGTGTGTTTGTTGGTTTGTCTTTCTTTCACCCAGTAACGGCCGCAACGGATCGACGTGATTTTTGGCATAGATATAGTTTATGGACCGGAGAGTAACATAGGCAACTTTTTATCCCGGAAAAATGCACGGTTCCTGTGAGAACGCGGGTGAAAACCGCGGGCAAAAGCTAGTATTAGATAAATATTTGCGTAGTTTACGAGTTATGAATGTCAACTTCATTGAGTACGTGCTAATTGAAGTAATTAAAATAATGCAAATTATATCACGTCTAATTACATGTTACGTACGGCGTGTAACTGTATTATTCAATTATTATTGTATTTAGTCATACATTGCTGATTCATAATTTTGTGGCTAGTTGTTTAAGAATGCAGTTTTACATGGTGCGTATCTGTAGAGTTACTGTAGGTACATGTATAAATATGTAAATAGCTTGTGTGTATGTTCGCTTGTAGAGATAAGGTATAGAAGAGTACTAATGACGTCACCTGCTTCCTTGTAACCAGGGGGTCTACTCTTGAAAACGACAACGATATAATCGTCACGATACAACATCGATACGACATTGGCCAGAATATTATATCGACGTACTATAACTAATTTTCCTACGACAAGTCTTGGCAAACTGATATTTTGTTCGATCGCCTATACGACTGTAAAATCGATGAAGCTTAGAGACAAGTACGACAAAAATGTATCGAACTAAATCGTTCATCGACTTTGCGATACATTCGACTAGCCTAAAATAATATGCACAAAAGAAAAGTGTCCAGAATAAAAAAAAAAATTACGTTATTAATAACCATTAAAATAAATTTGCATGGGTAGTATCGCGAAATAAACTAGTTTGAGTCTACATATTCTACTAATTTGATAGAAATTCAGGAAAATCTAAATAAATATCTTTTTTTATCGATTTTACGAGTAGATATCCTGGAAGCAACTATAGCGTAAAATATTCACAAAAGAATAATGTACCAAACGAAAAAATAGGTAGACAGAATTATGTTATTTAATTTCATAATAACCATTAAATAAGTATATGGAATAAATATCGTGAAAATTACTAATTATATGATTACATATTTTACAAATTTGACTAAAATTCGGGAAGAGCTAAATAAAAACCTTTACATAATTAATATCGTATTTATTAAAAATGAAATTACTTAAGACTAATTACTTGAAAAAAAATTAATTTAGGCAATAAAAAAATAACTTATTTTATTAATAAAATATGTAATTAGCTACCACAATATCAGTATCTGGAACCTTAACTAAATGGATATACATTTTTTTCCATGCAATATATTTATTATGCACATTTTACACAATTTTAATACGATTTTTTTGTACCCATACATTTCTTTCTTTGGCATATGGAAGCACACGGTAACAAACATACAATTTGCAAATATATTATGTAAACATAACATTAAAAATATGGCTTTATACACAAAAAGGACGGAAATTATTCACTCAGTCTTACATCATACATGTTGGGTCAAATCTCAAACCATCACACATACGAAAATAAGAAAACCAGAATGTGATGTAATATAAAAAGGAGGTAGTAACCTCATCGATTGGCACCTTTTCTAATGTTTACTACTAATACGTTGTGCAACAATATGTCGCAAGGCAGCCGTGCGACTCGCTAAGCATACATTATAGGCTGACAATATGTTGCGTAAAATATGTTTGAGTATACCAAAGGCGTACGCAAAGGGAGTCAAAACAGCTGTGGATATTACTCTAAATAATATACGTTACATGTTATTTGAATTGAGATTCTTGTTTTTTTTTTACAATGGCAAAGAGACTAAAAACTTGAATCATTTATAAATAGAAAAATGTAAACCGTAACAAGTCAATTTTTACAGGACACAAACTTAAAACTATGTTAATCATGAACTAAATTGTAGTACTTTTAACTTAGTTATGATGTCTGATTTATCAAGTTATACCTCACATCTGTTTTATTTAAACATCCTTGAAAAATCAAGTGCCAATTCTCATTTACAGACACCACTTTAAAATTTATGTAAGTCCTTCCATATACAAGTTATTCACAGTTACATAAAGTAGAAGTAGCAAGCACAAGTCAAAACAATTTAAAAAACTATGTCAACTTTCCTTTTCTACCAGCGTCCCTTTACAGAAAGCTGCGTAAGGTAGGGCTCATTGCGTAACACGTGGGTACCCATCGGACCCGCTAAACTACGCCCAACTATGACACAACTAACATAATATTATAAGCTTACCAGCGTTTCTTAACATGGAGCCCTCGGCCCCTAAGCAGGCTGTGACCAAGAGATACTCAAATAACAAAGGAAGAAGTGGTTACTATTAACAAAAATCGTAACTTTCTGAATCTTTTAGTGTAAAATTAAAAATGAAGTTAGTGTGGACTGTGGAATGTTAATTAACTGACTAAGTCACAATTGATTTGGTAACCGAATTGAAGAAGCAATTAAGTACCGTTAAAATACTTGTTGTTTAAGCTGCAATTTTCCTTTCTCCTGAACAGATGGAAAAACCAGTCAACATAAAAGGATTTGCAGAAAAAGTTTAAGAAACGCTGGCTTACACAATCGACCTCCCAAATCTGGCACATGCAGGTAGCTAAACAAGAATGCATTGAGGTCAAATTTTTCTCATAAACAACCTTCGAGCACCATCGCTGCCTATTCACACAAGCAAATTACGAAATCGCAAACCTACAAGCGACGTATCCTAAACTAATGTGCCGAGAAGACACTTGGTGGGGGCGAGGTCATATGACAATATGCCTTAGGTACAATTAGTTTCCATTGTGACTCAACAGGTAATAAATGAATCCAGTGGTTTAAGTAGGATGCTACTTATTACGCCCACCCGCTCTTCTTTAAATAAACTTTGACCTAAGACAAGACACCCGCTGAGATTAAATACATAAGGAATGTGGCACGAAATAAAGATTCTGTATTCCTTTCGGCAAGGAAACGAGCTTTATCTCTGGACAAGTCGAATATCGACACAACATATCGAAAGATCGATCGAATCGGAAAATCGTTTCTAAAAATACTGTTAGCACTCTGTCTCACCTTCTTTCCTTTCGTGAATATAGTGTTCCACTTCCCGTAATGAACGGAATAGTTTCCAAGCTAGCACTACTCCTGTAATCTCCACCAAAGCTATGATCAGAGAGGCCCCGGCGATTGAAGAGCTGATAATCTTTGTGTAGACAGACGCCACTTTAGCACATCCCAGTCGTTCGTTGGCCTCCTTATCAGTGAAGTCACAATTCGCTCTGTAGTAACTATCCAAGCAGCAGGTCAGCGGTAGATCGTTCCTCCAACTCCTGTAATCTCGAGCATCGTTGGCACCGCAGCATCTCAGCTTCCTTTCAATACGTCCAAACGCTTTGAAGACATCAGGATTGGATTGTGAGTTGTAGTAACCATCGTAGACTGTGTCCTTGATGAATCTGTCTGTGTCTTCACCGTCAACATACACGAAGATCAACGTAGCAGAGATGGCTTGACCAAGCACAATGAGTATTAAGCAGATCCCGTAGATT
Organism: Crocallis elinguaria; assembly: GCA_907269065.1. Lineage (NCBI taxonomy): Eukaryota > Metazoa > Arthropoda > Insecta > Lepidoptera > Geometridae > Crocallis > Crocallis elinguaria. The sequence continues at coordinate 14,167,789 of OU026073.1, forward strand.
CCAAGCATTCCTCTGCTTTCCTTTTGAGCACCGCACCATCCGCAGAAAGCCACCATCATGACGAAGAGTCCAAGAAGGATGAACAGCCATGGTGCTACTTGAGGCCAGTAGATCCTATAGTCGAGTAGGTAGTGGTTACTATTCCTTAGCGCGACGAATTCAGTCAGCTGCACAAAGAACCATATTCCCGTGGCAGCCGTCACAAGTCCAAACACCGCGTATATTATATTCACGATATACAAAACACCTTTAACAAAATCTTCTTTAGACATTTTTAGGTTTTAACGCTATCGTCTGCACAGAGTGATCGTTGTCAATGAAATGAGAGGCGAGCCTCTGATGCAACTACTTTTATAAACTTTGCCGCGCCTTAACTGCTTGTGTTGTAAGGTAACCGGCACACTATCAAGCGTGGCCAGGTCGTCGCAGAGGCTTGATGAATGTGGAACTACCTACTCGCACCATTTGTTATATGAGTGATTGAGTATTGTTTTGTTTAGGTCAGTGAACTGTTTTTGTGCAATTTTTTTTCGTTTGTCGTTGCATATTAGATCATGACGTGCCTTAAATTGCGAATAGAGCAAATTAATCGATGTAAAGTAGGCCTAATTATTTATTTAAAACGGGTTTTTTCTAAATTGTTTTTAAGGACCCTTAATTGTTATCTTCTAGCTTCCCTAAATTGTGAAATAAATATCTCACTAATCGTGTCATTAATTATTATTACGACTAATTAAGTACACTAATTACTAAATGACAGCCTTATTGGCCTACTCGTAAAATTATACAAATATGACTAATTTCCTTACAGACATGACTCAATCTTCCTCCAAAACGCACAATTAGCATCCATCCGTCAATTCCACCCATCATTATCAAGTTTGTAAAACAAAGCTTGATAGTGTAGCGTAGTACTTATGTTAGCACCTTGCTGAAGAAATCTTTCGTCGTCGAATAGTACTTTAACTACTTACATATTCTGTTTATTCTATAACTCTGGTGATGATCTTATAGCTATTTGTATAGTGAATTTTTGAGAATGACTAATGCGGCAAAAACACTTTTTATACGAGATTCTGTTTTGATTACCCAGTCATTGGATTTAAAATTGATTGGACGTGATTCATCATCGTGCAACTATAATTATGTGTGCATATATATGTTAATAATAATTATAACGCTATGTCTTGTCACCCGGATGTATAGAAAACCCTCAGTTTGCGTTTTAGCTAATTCTTTATTTTATAAATTACTTAGATTAGACATCAAAATATAATCTTTTTTGCGGTCCGTACAGTTTTTTGGAAACGTATCTTGATTTTATAATAAAGGTGGTAACAATACATGTGCGTGTAGATATACTTGTAACATTTTATTATAGTATCAATATTTAATTTATACTTCGTGCTATTATTAAAATTTGTTCATACAAAAATAAGGTATATTTAGTTGTGTTACGGTTTGGAATAATTTAGTTGAATGAGAATGGAATTTAGATGGCATGATGTAGACTGTGCGATTTACCGGTAAGTATTTAATATTTTAGTGATATAATTATTGTTATTATATTATATTATATAATTATACTTTTAAATTGCACTCATTCGCATTTAAATGCTTCAGTTATTCTAAACTTGCACTAAAGTAAGCCATAATTCAACAGAGGTTAAGTATTGACTTATAATTAATCTTTATTTATTTAGATTAAGATTCTAAATAGGTATATATAATATAAAATTATTTTAGTTTATTTTGATGCATTTGTTTATTAATATTAATCTAAGGAATGGTTATAGTTTATATAGATGAGTCATTTAGTTGTTCATATTAATATTTTTGAGTCTTTAAACCTTTGTTTATACATTCTTAAACAACTAGCTAAACTTGCATGTAAAAAAGAATAAAACAGTGACAAAAGTTCGGGAACAAATAGGTACATTTGAAGAAATAAACAATTATATTTTATAAAGTTTTATTTAACAATAACAATGCTACATTTTCATAACGTAACCTCAGTCGTTAATATTAAATCTAAATTGACATTAATATAACTATTTATTTATAACTTACATAAGTATTAGTTAAATATTTGGTAATGTCATACGTAATTATAAATACACTATTTTAAAAACGAACGTTCGTTTTTATTTTATAATTTAAACTATTTACTGTGCCAGTCATTTTAATGACATTATTTACATTGTGTCAAACATTTTCTGTTTCTGTCAAAAACATAAATATTATTTAATTGCTATATTTACACTCATACAAAACTTTAACTAAGTTTAAATAACTAACCAGTTCAACATTTTTCTCAATATACTGGTAACATTGCCATGTTGAACCGCAATGACTAATTTCTACGTCAATTAAAAAAATCAACCATTTGATCACGTGTTTCAACAACAGACAGATTTGAAATTCATTGTCATTATATAATTATTACATTAATAAAACGTAGTTTCTTTTATTAAAATCATTTTCTGTTTTTATCAATTCTATCGGTGGTATTTTATCTACAATGAAATTGGAAACAAAAATATAAACATTAGATTTTCTGAAAAAAGAAAATCTTCAAACGAATTTCAAACGTCTGTCGTTTCAATTATTTCCAACATGCTTACTATGTATTTAAAACACTATAACAAGTTTTTATTAGAAGACAATAATATATTGTATCTATATATAAAAATACAACATGACATGATACATCTAATGATCTATTGTCAATAGAATCGAGTTGGCCAGATCAAAATGGCGTAAGTCAAGACTGTACAAAGGATGACGTCAGTCCAATTGTAGAGTCGTGTTATACGATTGCCCTAGAGCTGACCTTAGCTTTGGAAGAGTGAATTATTCAATATACTACAGAGATATACTGAAATAGATGTGATATGATCAAAAAACTAAAGTGAATAATTGTATGATTATGTACTTTTCTTGGAATGTTGTCCTTTGTGACTTTTTAAAAGACATACAATTGATGACAACGTTAAATTGTTTTTATAGCTTACTATTCTGATCTTAAATAATTGTAATACCTTGTAACAAAAATATAATAGCAAGCCTACATTAACAAACATTACAAATGTATTATTCAATTTATAGGACTCTATGTACTTTTGTGATGTAAAATACTCCTAAATTGTTTAGGTACATACGAAGTCATTTCTAAGTTACATAGGTATCTCACTTACGTCATTAAACATATAAAAAGAGCATACACACAAACACTCACACATGCGCACGCACACTGGTAACAAACATTACTTAAGTGACATTTTTCTAGCGAGTTATTCCATTTTCTAGCACAAGAAAAGGAAAACCGATTGCTTAACTTCGTCACACACAAAATGCAAATTGGAAAATCTACTTTACACCCATAGAAACATAGTTGAGATTCACTTATCTAAAAGCTACGACCTTATGCGACTATCTTACGAAACCATGTCGAATACATTAACTCTTTCGAGCTAATATTTGTTCACAAATATCCGAAAATACTGCACTGATCACAATTATATTTACACTAAAAATTATCTACGTTTTAAAAGTAACCACTTTTAAAATGTAGACAATTTATAGATCGAATAACTTACTGTCTCTAATATCGAACGACGACGCAATCCCGTTCTAATGCTAGTAGAGTCTTACAGCAACACCTTTTTGCTTTCCGACTCGTACTGCGCAACAACGACTTTTTGAGGCCTCTTCTTCAGAGCTTTTGATAGAAGAAGAGCTGTTGCCAAGTTCAGAATACCGATGAAAGCTGTGAAGATGGCTGCTCCAGACAAAGCTTTGATGGCTATCCTCACATGGTGACTGGCGACCTCGGAGCATCCCAGCCTTTCATTAGGCAGCTTGTCGGATAACGAGCAGTAATTGACGGGCTCGATCTGCCAGCCGTGGTAATACGTATCGCAGCAAGACATAGGGAAGTCATTATCCCTTGAGCTCCTGTAATCTCTTGGGCTGGTCGAACCGCAGCACTGCAGCTTCCTCTCGATGAGCCCGAACGCTGTTTCCACACTGCGGTCATCTTTCATGTTCGTAAACGCGTCCCAGATCGTATCTTTGATGAACTTGTCGCTTGCATCCGAATCAGCAAACACGAGGGCAATAATTGCTGCGGCTACAAGCAAAACAATAGCTATCGCTTGGAACGTTACGTACATGAGGACTAAGGAGCGGCTTTTCTTCTTGGCACCAGCGAAGCCGCAGCACGAAACGATAAGAACGAAGATTCCGGCAAAGATGAACATCCACGGGATAGCTTGCGGCCAATACACGTTATAATCCAGTTTGTAATGGTTCACGTTCCGTAGGCTTGTTATGCTGTAAACCTCGATGAAGAACCATATCGAGGCGGCCGTGATGACTAGGCCCAACACGGTGTAAACTATGTTAAGTATCACGAGAAACGCGGACGGCACACTACCACTTCCCATTTTGTTATTGTTGTATGTTCACGAGAGCGAGCGTGCGTCGGCGACCACGTCAAGTTATTAAATGGCGTGGAGGCCAACTTCTCAGTTTTTATAAAGTCGAGGTGCGATCAAGGAGGCGGCGATCTTCCTATAAATCGGTGATTCATGATTTTACTGACGTTATTGTTTTTCGGTACCTAAGGGCCTGTGTCATAAAATATGGAGGCTGTGAGTAAAATAAATTATATATGTACACCATAGAGTGATAATTGATTGAGTCATTATGTTGTTTCAAGTTGTTTTGGGATATTTTTTCTCTCAAGCAGAAAATAGCAAAACCAACCTCATTTCGGTAAAAATAACATTCACCCTTCTAACAATTTACTATAGCTGCAGTAAGAAATAAAATTAACTGTGTTACTAGTAGTATTTGTAGTTATTTAGAATTTAATCTGAAGATAATGCGGCCGAACTGGGTTACTTGTTTGTTTTGTATTATTTTATTTGGTAACAGAAAGACCTGCGTGGCACTGCTGTGCGCTCGTTACCTTAAGACATTGGGTATTAAGTTCCATAAGCCCAGTAATTTCACTGTCTACTCTGCTCGTCAAACCGGAACACAGTAATGCTTGTATATTACTGCGATTAACGTAGAAAAGAAACGTCAAATGTGCCAATTCGATTACTTTATAGTGTTTATTTACTCGATCTAATAGTACAGCAAAATGTAAACATTGAAATATATATTGCTGTAGAAATTGAAAATCAAAACTACTTTTCTGAATGGGTGATGACCTTAGTGGATGTTATGTTGATGGTGCATTTCCTGTCTACTTTATTATTGTTTACATAATGTACAAACTGCACGCAGTATTTCTAGTATTGTATTATTGTTGCAGTGCCACGTTTACGAAAACTATAGATTACTAGCTACTGCCCGCAGTTTCACCTGCGTGGCAGTTCCCAAAGGAACATTTTTCCAGCATAAAAGTAACCTGTGTTACTCTCCTGTCCATATACCATATGTATGCAAAAATCACGTCGATCCGTTGTGCCGTTGCAAGAAAGACAAACATACAAACACACTTTCGCATTTATTAGAGCCCCCATACACGTTCCAAATCCATGGATTGAGCTCCGCGCATCGTGGATTGAGTGGAACGGTGGTCCAAATACGAGCACACAGACGGTCACTGCATTCTGACCAGAGTATACCCAGTGAAATTACTGCATGGGCTTATGAGACTTAATACTTACCTATAGTCTCAGTGTCAAGCGCAGTGCCACGCCGGTCTTTGTGTTTCAAAGTTCTGAGTGGCACTGCAATTGTTATGGGCTAGTGTTATGCTTACCATCAGGCAAAAGACCCGCTCGTCTCGTTATCAAAAAGTATAAAAAAGTTAATATAGGTAAACCAATAACGGTCTTACCACAAAAACATTAAACACACTCTGACCACGTGTTAAACTGCATGTAATCCTTGAACATGCCTTAAACGTGTGTTTAAATATTAAGCATCACAAAACTTGATTTAAGAATTAGTGTCTAACCGTTGTCTAACTCAATTCTGGTGACATTTCTATCGTTTTAGACGTTTATCTTTAGACATTTTTAGCTAAACGTTTCAAAGTTGTTTTTTTGTGGTAAGAAGGAAAGTGTTCAACCACTGCACTAATCAAGAGTAAAAAATTTATCCCTTTGTGTCGTTGTTCGAATGACAAAAATCCCACACAATAGTAGGTAGGTGCGTCCATTGATACATTCCTATAAATCGTATGTTTGATTGGACAATGGGGTTTTTTAACAAGTTGAGTAATTTTGTTGGTTATTACCAGTTTAAGCGAAGTTAAGACAAGTTTAATCAGCAGTGTTAAGCAACGTTTGTACCGGTCCGAACTTAAATGGGTGACCGCTTGTGGTATTTACAACTGCAGAAACACGCCGTTTGGTGTTTGGCGACAAATTTTCTACTTTCTTGGGTTCAGTACGTCCGAATGAAAAACGGAACCAGAATACGTGTGTCTGTCTATCTGTCTGTCTGTCACGGCCAATTAGTTTCGAATCTACTGTACCGATTAATTTCAAAGGATTCATTTATTTATGTGTAACGTAAATAAATGAAATTTGAACATGGGGTCACTAATAGGGGACAAACTAAGATATTTTCTACTGCTTGGCTGGCTAGCTACCACCCTCCAGTTGATAATACGTCTCAATGCACCTATTATTGTATTCTTGCAACTGCACCTGAGAGTCAGTACTAATCTACGTTGCGTATAGGTAATTAAAATGACAAAATCATCGATGCCGCGGTCAAATGATTATCTACTTATCGAATAATTAAAAAAAGTTAAACATTAATTAATTAAATTAACCTATTATGGTTAGTAGGAGGACTAACTCTTCTGCGAGTGTCCATCTGGGTTGTTACCACCGCTTTGCTCGTGAAGTCTGCCGCCAAGCAGTAGTGTGCAAGCATTACTGTGTTCCGGTTTGATTAGCAGAGTAGCCAGTGAAACTACTGGGCTTATGAGACTTAATACCTAATGTCTCAGGGTAACGAGCGCACTGCAGTGCCGCGCAGGCCTTTGTGTTTCAAAGTTCCGGGTGGCACTGCAATTGTTTTGGGCCGGAGTTATGCTTACCATCAGGCAAACGACCAGCTCGTCTCGTTACCAAATAACATTAAAAATATATTAAAAAAGTTATCTATGTATTTTGACTTACCAAACAGGTTAAACACCGAATAGTGAATGTAACTAACCTTCGAATAAACTACTTATATAATGTTATAAACATGGCAGGTATGCCTTTTATAGTTTACCTTTTAGTAGTTATTTCATTTACCACCAATCAACCTCAAAAGAGTCCATTATGCAGTTGGGCCTGATTCATTAGATGAATAATTATGTTAATATCGCAAAATGCACTAGATGCTAAACCCCTATTTTATGGTAGGTGTGAAAAACTGATTGACTATTATTCCCGTCACCATTATTTATGATAACATGACCCACAATTAACAGTGGGTGGCCATAATACAGCATCCTTGGTTTTAATTGCAGTCATCGAAGAACTAACCTCTAGAGATGCAGTGACCTTCCGTTAGCACGGAAGTATTTCCACCATTATTGCCTAGATGTAATGCGTTCTGATTGGCTAAGCCACCGCCTAGCCCCGAAGCCCCGTGCGCTGATATTAGTTATAGTAAAATCAATACATTGTTGTGAGATTGGATAGTATAGTATTTCATCTCTCGCGGTTAGTACCTCGATGATTGCAGTAGTTGATGATGTTGACTGAAGACAATGCTGCTGCTTACTCTTTGGTTACTCCGTTGGCCAGGTCTTACAGTACCCACTGGAAGAGATGGGATTGTACTATTCTTACATCGAGGAATAAAGAGAGCGATTCTTATATTAGATTATACTTTTCTTTTGTTAGGAAAATCAGTGACACCAAAATCTCGTAAACACCTATTTAAAAATATGACATTATATACTTTTCCGTTAGTTTTTAAACAATACTCTGCGGTATTTACCGTAGGTATTAGTTTTATGAATGAAATCCATTCATTGACTTGTTTACTATAGTAATAATGACTCATATTTTTTTCTCGAATCATATTCCATTGATGAATTACCAAGTACCTATTTCATAATTATTACAATTGGCGACAGGACTCTTACGTGAGAGCCAGTGATTTAGTTATTCTACGTAGGTAAGTTATTTTTTTTAATACTACTCGTATAAGGTCACGATCAGGTCCTTTGCTAATGGTAAGCATATAATATTACTTGCACATAAAATTGCAGTGCCAGACTTTTGTCCTGCGCAGCACTATATCGTGCTCGTAAAACATTAATTATTAAGTCTTATATAAGCCCAGTAATTTCACTGACTACTGTTTTTATCTACTGCGAATACAGTAATGCATGCACATTACTACTTGCTGGTAGATTACACGAGCAAAGAATTGGTACCCACCCAGATCGACACTCGCAGAAGAGTAATTCCTACAAAATCGAACCAAATCATTAATTTTCTAAAATGCGTGTAATTATTTACCACCTGGTTGTACGTGCAACAATTCACAATTATTATTTCAACTGCAAATACCATTTCCATTCTATACTACAAATTAATAAAATTAAAGTGTCTGTTTGTAATATCACAATAACAGCTTTTTACTAAATGCATACGAAAGTACCTATAACAAAAAAAAAACATTTTTTAAATTTTTGTCTGTTTGTTCCGGATAATCTCCGAAACGGCTGGACCGATTTTGACGGGACTTTCACTGGCATATATCTGACATTACAAGGAGAACTTAGGCTACGTGGGCGAAGCCAAGGGGCACAGCTAGTTAATAATACAATTCAAAGCATTCATGTCATCATTGCGTCTTTCACGTAACAATTTCTCGAGAAATGGTCGTTTCCGTCTCAGTCGTAATTGCAATTACATCGTCTCGACACTGCGTTGCGCATAATTAAATAATAGGGCTTTTTAACTTCTTAATTGATTTTGTTGCGTCTCGGAAACTGTTGTAATTGAAGAAAACTAGTTGATAGGAGCTACAGGACGCATGACAGGCACCTTGGTGACCACATTAGTTCTGAAGAATAGGGTTACGGTATCCCTCATTGTCAGCCTCTTACGCTCCCACTGCTGGGATTCCGGCCATCTCTCAGAGAGAAGAGAGTGGTATGGATCACAATACACCACGCGGGCCCAGTGCGGCTTGGTGGATGTCACATGTCCTTGAATTTTATGGTTTTGGGGAATTTTGTGGTCACCATATTTTCCTTCACCGTTTTAGAGCGAGTGTCAATAATTCTAACTAGGGTGTGTTGGATTGAAAGTCTCACTAGCTCCCGCTTGGCCACACTAGCTCTCACGGTATCCCTGCCTGTCGTAAAACACAATGAAAATGGGACCTGGGCTTGAGCGCTAGCTGGAGGTAGGGCTCTGACAAAAAAAAACTATGGCCAGTTTTGTAGGTAGATATGTCATCGAACTTGCAGAGCGTAAGTAACATTTTTTCCTACTAATTGTGTGTCCAGCAAGCCACGTAAATCGTAAGTAGGTATCGGGAAACACTATTAGGTATTGTTAAGTTCTAATATTGGGTCACAGTTATTAAGCAAACCTTCACCTGCTAGCCACATAACCGCTGTTCCACTAGCTAGTTTTATGTGGGTTACTCGATAGGTGGTTTGCCCTGTAACCTACTTGATCGAAGGTAGTGAATATGCCACTGACATACTGACTCTCAAGTTAGTCTGCTTGATCGCACCGGTAGATGCGGTGACAGATTTTCAATTTTAGGGTGGTAGCTAGGCAGATGAGTAATAGAAGATGCTCTAAACCAATCTAGGGTTGCATCACGATGGTTATTCTCTTAGTTCTTGATTCCATTTAAAAGATATCCTACTATGATCCTAGTTAGATAATTCAGTCTGCGATATGACCTTATATAAATTGAAATTGTTCATTAGATTAAGTTACTACTTTATTACAAGCTTACCTGCATGCGGTGTATACCTACGAACATGGAACGAGCCCTTACTGTTCTTCTAGGGCACTAGTGACTAAACAAATTGAATTTGAATAAAATTGCTTTTATAAAACCGGGAACCGAGTTTGTCGAAAATATCGTGATATTTGAAATTTCATCCCCCTTTTTTCAGGGGTGGTATTCTTTAACAAAATTTATAAAAACAACGACCCTTTAAGTACCCTACTCATTAAAAAAAATTAATTCAGTTGAGACTTGACGGTGAAATTGTATGACATCGCCACAAAACAAAATACAGAACATTTAGTTTTTTGGAAGTTGAATTAATAAATGAATTGGGCCATGATTTGGTTGCATTTCGATGTTTTCCTTCACCTAAAGCATATTACATGTTCTGTGCCTAAAGCTCCAGCTAGGATTCACATTATCGACCTACCGCTTCAGCCGCCTACGAAACCGGAAATTTGTAACTAGTTCCGACGAAGGCTTTTTTATCCTACGGATCTGCGGTTGACTTCCCTATCACCGAGGCATCGTTTGACCTTGTTAATTTTACTCAGTGTCGTGCGACACACCTACTGTTAATTGTCGTACGTGCCCCACCACAGGTAAAATGGTTTAGAATTAGGTTACACTTTTACCTATATACGAGTACACTAAGAGGAAATACCGACCATTGTCCCTAATATGGGGAAATTATATCAGCTAGGTTTTATTATGACCACGATGAGGCAAACCGCTGAGGCGCCTTCTGGCTTTTATATTGTTGAGTATTATTGTAATTGTAATCTATACACTATACATACATACATACATACAAATAAAAAAATTGAAGTGTCTGTTTGTAATATCAAAATAACAGCTTTTTGCTAAATGCTCATGAAAGTATATACGGTACCTATAACAAAACAACCATTTTTAAATTTTTGTCTGTATGTCTCTCTGTTTGTTACGGGTAATCTCCAAAACGACTGGACCGATTATGACGGGACTTTCACTGGCAGATATCTGATGTTATAAGGAGTAACTTAGGCTACGTGGGTGAAGCCACGGGTCACAGCTATAGTTATTACCTAAAGCCTAGGAGAGTAGATTGTAGTCTCATAGTCTCCCTTCTAGGAATCCACTAGACTAGTTTACTATTTCCACCATGAGTCATGAATGAAACTCATCACCAAACGGTCCGTTCTATTACTTCCTGCTTTATTTGCCTTATATATTATCTGGTAAACACGTAGTGTCAGATTGTGCAAATATTTGTCCGGAACCAAACAGGACTGTTCAAGGTGACTCATTCGCCTCCAGAATTTAGGCCTACCGAATTTTGATTGACCACAATCAGGCCGGGGTATCTCACGTCACTCTCAGAACCGAAAATCGATGGGAAGGTTCTCGACTGGCGACCACGAACCGAAGAACGTAATGTCTGGTCAAAACCGCGGGGAATCCTTCGATAGAAGGTTCGATTCGAGTCATTTTAACTTTCATAAGTGCTCCTTTGGGGCCTATTTGAATAAAGACTTTTGAATTTGAATGTGATTCTTATAACTGTGATGAAGCGGAGACGGTAAATATCTTGTCCCGTGATAAAAAACAATCCAAGTTATACCCCAACAAGCACTTGCCCAGCTTTTTTTATCAACTTCAACTATACGATGATCGTCATCGAAGCCTTTTTATTTTAGGTAAATGAGTTTAAAATAATATGGTCGTCACTTCCAAAAGGTCCATACCCCCAAAGCCTTTTAATGACTCATAAGCCGGCACCAGTACACAGATTAGACAGCAGTTACTACACGATGGCTCACTCATCCGATTCTATACCGTAAACAAAGTAGTAGTGAGTAGTGACTCATAGTTCCTAGAATATGTAGTAAGTAAGGTACTGGGAAACTTGTTCGGTTAATTATTCAACGGCTTAGCTCTTATCAGGCTGCTTTATAGACCAAAACTTGTATGATATTGCGAGAAGGTAGATTTGGAGTTGTTGGGAATAGAATCTTACAGAAATTTACCTGGTGGTAGGACCTCTTCTGCGATTGTCTGTCTGGGTGGGTACCACCGCTTTGCTCGTATAGTCGGTCGCCAAGCAGTAATGTGCAAGCATTACCTTTTAAAGGTTTGATGAGCATAGTAGTCAGACTATATGCGTACTTGGAGATGTTATCAGTAACTTCAGTGAAGCCGCAAGTCGTTATTATGATTTGCATGCGATTGTTCGATTCGATCCAAATGGATACAGATGATGTAGGTACGTAAACATTGGAATCATTGAGATGAAACGAGAGATGAAATGACAATGGCATAGTGGTAGAGAAGTCTACCACGTATTTGTAGCTTAGTGATTCGGATTCTACAACGAGCTTGAGGTTTCGTTGATAGAATACATCTTTATGTCATCATAGCTGGGCATTTTCCTGGCTAGCTCATGTCATAACACATGTGTGAGGGGTAACCGCTGAACTAGCTTTGTGGTTCCACACAGGCCAGTAAGCTGCTAGTAAATTACGCATAATTATATTTTTTTTTTTTTTTTTAATGTTATTAGGTAACGAGACGAGCTGGTCGATTGCCTGATGGTAAGCATAACGCCGGCCCATAACGATTGCAGTGCCACCCAGAACTTTGAAACACAAAGGCCTGCGCGGCACTGCAGTGCGCTCGTTACCCTGAGACATTAGGTATTAAGTCTCATAAGCCAAGTAATTTCACTGGATACTCTGCTCATCAAACCGGAACACAGTAATGCTTGCACACTACTGCTTGGCGGCAGCCTTCACGAGCAAAGCGGTGGTAACAACCCAGACGGACACTCGCAGAAAAGTTAGTCCTCCCACTAACAAATTTCAATAGGTCAATCATTATTAGTAGGCATTTTTAACGCTCGCCTTCCCGGCTTCGTAGCCGTCAATCAACAGTTCTGGCAGCTGTACTTGAGAGTGGCAGTTCTTATCCAGGTTTAGCATATTCACCGTCTTCAAATTCAAATTCAAATTCAAAAGTCTTTATTCAAATAGGCCCCAAAGGAGCACTTATGAAAGTTAAAATGACTCTAACAGTCAACTTCGTTCAAATAGTCGCCTAAGATCAGGCGTGATAGAGGTCATTTGACGACTCTATCTAACCTAACGTATCATATACCTACGCCTGGCCATAAAGTTAAATGAGTAATGGATCCACATATAAAAAACTCGGTTCATCAAAATTAAAGGCGGACCAACTGAGACTTGTTAAAAGTCAATCTCTATGTGGGACTACGGGGAAAACATTACCAGTGGACCCAGCAGTGGGTCAAAGAATCACGGGTATACTAGAATACTATTTGTACTACTATCTATTCTGTGGCAATACCTCAAAAAAAAGGATTATAATAATGATAGGTAGTAAGTAATGACTGGTGGTATGAACGGAAAAGCGATAGATTTTCCACTTGAGGGCAGCTGGCAAGGCGACACTTAGAAACTACCCCCTACTAAGTATAATAATACCTATCTATCACCTATGTCGCGTTGGTGACCGAGGTGCGAATATAATTTTAGCTTGAAGCTTACTCACCTAGAACCACCATCAAACATTTATAAATTAGCCAAACAAGCAGTAAAAAATGCCCAGCCAAGTATCTACTATGGAGCTATCATTGCCAGAGATTTATGACATGTAGACATGTTAGTTTACCAAGGAAGTGCTTAGGGTAATAGAGTACCTCTAGGTACTTATAATCGAAATAGACATTTTATTATATGGTCGTAAAAATACTTGCGTAAATGTCTATTTCGGTTCCATCCAAAAATAACCGCAGTTAACTGCCATTCATAAAGTAAATTGCCTCAATCGTCCCATTCATGGATAACTGGAGTTATGTGTATCTGTGGTCGCGAGTTTACTCGATGTTCAAAAATATAGCGGCGTGCCACTCGCGCCAAATGATCAGCAATTGTGCTAAGGTGGCCTGTAGCGGGAGAGAACCGGCGTGCATTTGAGTTACAATTTGAACATGAATCTCTTTTACTACATTTTTATTCTACAAGCCAATGTTAGATGTGTAGTGTTCTGTACAAAGCCCATTCCAGCCCGAAGGTAGTGGGCTAGAACATGGTCCTTTTTCACGAAAATATTAAATTAAACAAGTTTTTGTGGAAAAATATATTTTTCCAGACAAGCTTTTATAAAATACGTAATTGGTACTGTAATCTCTTGTCCACCTTCCGGTTCCGTCATCAGGATCCTGGACATCATTTAGGATCAGAGTACTTACTAGTAAAGATGAATCAAATGAGCCCAGACTCGATGGGGTTGTGTCATATCGTTGGGTGCAGAGTTCCAATAGCCTTCTGGCTCCATCATCGGACCAACTCAGTTAAAATAAATGACTGTAACGGTGGGTTCCTGTATTAATCAATTCGATTTCTCCTGAAAATTAAATGTCTGTATCGAAAAACTTGAAATCGAACGCTAGAAACATCAAAAATGTGCCAATATCGGGCATATCTACTGAGCGCAAAAACATCCCATAAGGTCGAAAGACCAACCCACATTACTTAAAAAAAATACAAAATTTTGACCGTGAAAAACTGCGTTTAAGTTCATAGGTGCCGTACATGTTTGTGTTCATTGAACTGTAAAGAATATGATACTATCATTTAAATTACTATTGGATGGTAAAAAAATCGTTGAATTGGGGAAATTTTTAGATGCAGTATCTTTGTGGAAATTGTTCTATTTTGCGAATATCATTTTTATTGTGTTAATAATGTGTTGTTCTTAAATCTGTATAACGACAATAATGATCTATGTATTTTGTGCTTCATGTAACATCCATATTGTGATGGGACGGTATTACGGCATCAGGTAAACGACCTGCTCGACTGGTTACTTTGTAGTATATAAAATAGTGGTCAAACCATCGAGAAACTATTCCAAATCACTGTAACTCAGTAAAGAAGATCCCCGCGTCGGTAGTCATTTGCGCCAGAGTGCGTTCAATCGATTCGTCCTTGAATCTCTTCCGCATAGAGCGGCGTATACTCGATAAATTGGTTTAACAACAACATCAGCGGCAGATGTCTAATGAAAATTGACGTGATTAGGTTTAGCGGGTTTATTTTTCATCTTAAGAACACCTACGGCTTATAAGCCGTAGGTGTATGCTTATAAGCATTAATTAGTTAAAATATATATTAATCATGTCTAAGCCTCAAAAAAGATTGAGAGACGAATATTTTTCAGCATGGCTTCATGAATGTCTCTATACAGTTCTGACATATGGAAGCAAAAATCCACGCGTAGACTCGTCTTAATTTTAGCCTATATATATAACCATTGAAAGGACTGAAGGTGGTTTTACCCAGCAGTGGGACAAATTAGGTTAAATAAAAATATATCTAAGCAACACGTATAAGTACAATAAATGTTTGACGTGGGTGTAAATAATGATAACAATTTATTTTGACCAACAAAGATAATAAGACGGGTTGTAAACAATAAAATTTAGGCTAGGTATGTTATTAGTAACCTTTGTAAAAACAAGAGAAAATAAAACGTCTGTTAATAGAAACAATAAGGACTGACTTGACGATCACACCTTGGCGTCTACTTTCGTTCTATCCGTCCATAAATTCACATATATTATAACTCTCTTCTTAGTCTATTACTATAGTCATTTTAAGGCAAAGACTATAATTAATCTGCGTTTTAAGGCCTCAACCGCAAATCTAATAACGTCACAGCAAAGTAACAACATATTACTAAATTAATGTTGCATTTATACTCTTATCAGTCAATGAGTAGTAACTTTGCGGTAAATCTTATACGTCACATACATATGTGAAACAATATGTTGTTCCTATACCTACTACATAGCTACAGGAACAACATATTGTTGTGCGTATTTGAGTTGATTTTGTTTACGCTACAATATGATCAGCAGCGGACATCTTCCGGATGAAGGTGATGATGATGCTACAAAATTTTACCTATTGTGGTTTATTTGTAATGGAGTACAATCCAATCGTCAATTGAATGATTATTGTATAGTGTTAACGCCTTGATATAAGAATTAACCATGACACAATTATATGACTCGCACTTTTAACATAGGTACGTATTTATCTCTTGTAGTTTGGATTAATCAGTCTGGGTTAATTTGTAAAGAAAATAAATATTAATGTAAATGGCTTCTATCTTTGGCTATGATTACATGGCCACAAACAAAATCCTCTTTTTGATAGTCAGAGAGGAAATAACCTAAATGAACTAATTCCACAAAATTAATTATTGTTTTCTTTGATCTTTGACTGGTGATCGTGGAGCTTTAACTGATACTCATTAAAAAACAAATGTGTATGTTACCCGATTTCTCTGCCAATGAGTAGGGTATACATCAAAACTTTATGAAAGAATACTACCCCTAAGGGTGAAACAATGGGGGATCAAATTTCATTTATTGCGATATTTTCGGAGTCGGTTCCTGCTGTTTTAAAACCAATTTTTAGGAACTATCGGTATTACAACAAAAAATTAAACACACTTTAAACCTGTGTTAAACAGTTTTTAACTCCCTAAACAGGCCATAGTCGCATGTTTAAATATGAGTAACCACAAATCTCGATTTATGTAGTGTCTATACGTTATATAACTCCATTCTTTTGTGACATTTCTATTCATTTTAGACGTTTATCTTTAGACACGGCCTAGCTAAACAGGCATCTAAAAGTGTTTTTTGTGGTAGCACGGTATGAGTTGGGATTTTGGAAGCAGTCATAAAATGTTACAACTACTGTTACAATACAATACCATTACTGTATTGGAATATGCGCCTATGGGAATATGCAGGTAAAAAGGTTACGACGAAATGACATTCACCTCATTCAACATTACTTTGCGGTCAGTAAACATGGTCGGTAAATATGGTGTATTAGTGCTGCCACCCCTTCCCCTCTCTCTCTCTCTCTCTCTCTCTCTCTCTGCTCGGCTCTGCAGTGGACGTCTTCCGGCTGTTGTTGATTATTAATAATTAATAAAACCCCCTGGTTTCGGTCGGCCAACCGAAGTATTATGACTAACAATCAACATAAACAATTACAAAATACCGTAATACCGAAGTAAAACAAAACTCCCAGAAGTATCAAGAAGTTAAATGAACCGCACGAATTAATCAAGAAATTTCCGAGGAAAAGCTGGAATGAGGACTGAAAGAGGTACAAGTTAACCGGTATAAAACATCACCTATCGCAAAACCAAAACTTTGACAAGTGTTAATAATAAT